>BTPG01000003.1:172107572-172744093 GCA_036245525.1 Semisulcospira habei
ATTCAGTTCTTTCTTTATATATCTAATTACAGAGAAAAATAAAAGGAATTTGAGAAAAAGGAAAGGCAAGGTCGTGTGCGTTTTTGTGAGCGAATAACATAGAAAAATGAGGGCCATAGAAGATTCTCTAAAACTCCCATATCCCCCCTCTCTCAAATAAAGACGGACACACAGAAATTCCTGCCATTAGTACGGTCTGTGGGCTGGTGTAAGGACAGGAATTCTGAAGAAGAATAGCATGAGCAGCAAACTGATGTCACTACAGTCTTCATTTCATGGCATCACTAGTCCCACGATGCCATGTACACAGTGACAAATTTGATGTTTTGCGTCACTCATCCAAAGGGCACGCAGCCTCTTCCAGAGCTGGCTGTTTTGTTCCACACAGCCTTATCCAGGGCTGATTGTTTCATGTGAGTATACCGTGGTTCCAAAACTTGCAAAAACGAATTAATTGTTTTAAAAAGTTGAAGAGGTACAACCCTGGATTACGAGCTCATTCAGTATATCTCCCTTTAATCTAGCTGTATGGAAAGTATCTAGTAAGAATAACCAAAAGTATGGACTCAAATGTGGATCAACCCGTTTTTGTGAAATGGCCATTTTCTTGTCAACGTGCAACTCAATTACAAAATGAAGAAAACTACTTCGGCAGAATTCATGTAGAAAAAATATCTTAAAGTTTCAATCTTGTCTCTCCACGAATGCGGGCTCTAGTCGCCGTCACATACACACAAGGCGTTTGGTGCCAAATGTACGTTCTATAGCAAGGTTTGCATCTAGACTTGATGTCATTTTTATCTTGTTACTTCTTTGGAAAAATTCAGAGCCCGCCTGCCCAGCACATTGTGTACATTCTACGGTACGCACTCCGACGAGCCCCATTTCAAAGTCTACCATATTTTAAATACGGTAGACAAAAATTATGGACTCTTATGTGGCTCTCCTAGGCACCCTATAAACAAAGCACTTCTCCAAGTTTCAAGCTTGTGCGTACACAAATATCGGAGATTTTTGTGTTTACATACGTACGCGCGCACACACACAGCACTTCATACCAAACGTTCATTCAGCAGTGAGGTTAGCGTAACTACAGGACATCATGTTTATCTGCTTACTTTAGTTGTCAGATTTTTAGATCTGCCCGCGAATGTCGTCATGGAAATGGTATTTGCTCCATCCTAACAAGTCTTTTATAAATAAATACTTTTTTAAAATTATTATTATTAAAGGTGGATGCCGACAAACTGCCACTTTCAGGGTGTTTACAAAAGCAGGGGCCAGTTACATGAGTGAGTTTCGTCCTGTACACGCCTCTAAACAAGGTGCTCTGCTAGAGCGGAACACCTTGCTCTGTGGCTTGCGCAGGACTAAGCTTACTCATGCAACTGGCCCTGGTGTGTAAACCAACATAACCCTTCTGCGTCGAGTTCAAGACACGCGAGTTTTGACTTTACCTGCGTTGCGAGCATTCGAAAAGAATTCAGACTAGTTGTGCATCGCTTCAACACTGAAGGCCTGAAACATGCTGATCGCATGACAGACAAAGATGTCGCTGTCATCTTGTCTAGTAGCCCAAAACTTTTAGTTGATGGGAACGTCCGCAGCTGATCGCGTTTTCGTCCTGTCGACCTTGACCTTACTTCGTCAACTCATTAATTATTTCTAGCCGCAACCTTCGAATGCCAGTTTGGTTTAATTTTCCCATAAATAACTTTAAATACTACTAATACTACTGATTTTATTGTCGATTCTACGCGCTCCAGGAATTTTTGTATTTTTTATTAATTCTCTTCTCTTGGCTTGACTTCGCGAACGAAGATTCTATAGGGCTTGCCCACGTCGTCTGCAGGCATAATAAACAACTTACAATATGGACGCGCACATGTTGAACCATGTCCATACTGGGCATGTAACAGCAGTTTCGATTGGCTCTAACAGTCCAAGAATTACGCGATCTTTTCTAATTATCTGTTAGAGTTTTGTTTTGTAAACGTTGACATTTTGTCTGTTTGTTGTTTAAATGGACGCCCACCTAGTGCGATATACAGGATATCCTTTATTGACTTATATTTTGATAAAACATATAGTATTTGGTACTGTTCCATGCCGACTTTCGGCCAATCAAAACAGTTTTAAAATACAGGCGGCCATTTGTTTGTTGCTTTGTCCGTCAACAGAAAATCCTTCAAAATGCTGTATCTTGAGGACTACTTGGAAAGTATGATGCATTACAACCTTATTTAAATAGTCTTTGGTGTATATTTTAACATAAGTAAGCTTTCTTTGTGTTACTGTGCTCACAAGCGTTCATGTTATCAAACCTCATTGTTTGACCATTATGTTCCAGTGATCGAAAATCTTCCCATGGAAATGAGGGAGAGGCTGACAGAAATGCGAGAAACTGATCTTCAGGTTCAGAGTAAGAAAGTTTATCACGTACATTTTTTTTTTTTACAGAGATTAATGAGAAAACACACATTTTTGGAACAGTTACAGAGTTATGTGCCTTTACCGAGGTTTTATGTCGATTGCCTCCCCTGAATCATTCGGCATCGAACATGAGGTTGGACTGAAGAGGCCAAGTTTGCCATATGGCTGGGTGGAAATCAACCCATCATGAAGCTAATCTAGATGTAAATTTAGTCGTGTGAGTCAACATAGAATGAATGCACCCAGCTTGAATCCACAAGTTTTGGATCTGGGTGGATTTGCCACAGAACAAATCTACTCGGATAGATTGAGCTGGCCAGTGAGGTAGCTTTTCCCTGGGTAGATTCACGCCTTTTAGATTTGTGTCTAAGTAGCGAAGTTGACCCCATGAGCGAAAGTTTGAGACTGGGAAGCAAACTCAATTGTTTTCTCAAAACACATTACCGATGGTATTACACATAGGAAATACTAATAGCTCTTAGCTAGCCTAATTTTAGCCAAATTTTTGGTTGTGTCCGTATAAGTGAGTGTTGGCAGGAGTGGGGCGCCATAGACCATGCCAAACCCGAATAGCCTCCCCTTACTCACATCCGGTACAAGATTACCCAGCATACCCTAGTTTTAGTTCTTAGCTGGCAGGAGTAGGTTGTGTCTGTTTCGAGCTCTGCTTTTGGTACTTAAACAATCCAGACCAAAAAGGTGACTGCCAAGCGTGTGAAATGCAAAGAAGTACCCAACGGAGAAAGAAACACGCTTAGAAAAAACGGTACAACACAATTTATTAATATTTCGGGTAAATACCCTTTGTCAAAATAGACAAACAAACAGAGACATTATTTGCTACTTATCTTCAGATGCAGAAGGAATGTGGCAACTGTGGCAACTTTTGGTACTTAGACCGGTCGTGTTCGACCTTGACTGTTAGTTCGTTGGAACTTGAAACTTTTGGAGATTGTGGCGTGACTGGGGTTATTAGTGCTCACGCCTGTGATGCTTCGTCGACCTGTGGGTGCTATGGGCCGACTGGTTTGTGCCATGGGGACTGTGACTTGCGACATTTCCGGACGCTGCTTCGGCCCTGCGTTCCTATCCGGCCGTGCCTTGCGGCGTGCTGTTCTGACCCGGTGTCGGTGGTTCCTCTTCACTGGTGATATGTGGGTTTGCTCTTTTTTCCGCCATGGCCAGGTAATATCTCGGTGAATGCCCTCGACCGGCGCCCTTGGGTGGGAAGGAGCGCTGAGCGTCGGCACGCGCTGTACACTCGTTTGATTCGACTGTATTCATTTATGTCCGATTCACCAGCGCGCGCGCTTTGTTATTGCGTGACTTTAGAGGCCACGCTCGCTCATTCATCATTGTACCCTCTTGTTGCAGTCACTAGGTTCGTATCTGCACGATGTGTGGCGATTTTCAGGGCCCTTCGGACGAGCATGCGGGGTGCCGTCCCTGGGCAGGATGCGAGTCGACCCACGCTTGTGATGTGTCAGCCACATGACTGGAAGAGAGATGGTTACAGCTGGGGGGCCTTACCGCCGATTGCGTCCAACTCTATCAGAGATCGCCCGACAGAGACGCCCAAGAGTAACCAGGGGGGACCCAAGTCAGAAGCAGTGGCTTTGTTGTCCCACAGAGCGTACGACGCCTATCAGAGATCGCCGGGCACTGACGTCCGAGAGTAACAAGGTGGGACCCAAGTCAGAAGCAGTGGCTTTGTTGTCCCACAGAGAGCGTACGACGCCTATCAGAGATCGCCGGGCACTGACGTCCGAGAGTAACAAGGTGGGATCCAAGTCAGAAGCAGTGGCTTTGTTGTCCCACAGAGAGCGTACGACGCCTATCAGAGATCGCCGGGCACTGACGTCCGAGAGTAACAAGGTGGGACCCAAGTCAGAAGCAGTGGCTTTGTTGTCCCACAGAGAGCATACCACGCCTATCAGTTCACCGGGCAGAGACGCCTGACAGTAACAAGGTGGGACCCAAGTCAGATGCAGTGGCTTTGCTGTCCCACAGAGAGTGTGCGATGCCTGTCAGAGATCGCTGACAGAGGCGACCAAGAATAACAAGGTGGGACCCAAGTCGGAAGCAGTGGCTTGGTTGCCACATCCCTTCTACGAAAGAAGATAAGTAGCGGCTGATTCTCTGTTTGTTTGTCTATTTTGACAAGGGGTATTTACCCGAAATATTACTAAATTGTGTTGCTTTATCGTTCGTTGCTACTTAGTTGCTTTGTTGTCACTCAGAGAGCGTGCGGCGCCTTTCAGAGGTCGCCTGATAGAGACGCCCAAGAGTAACAAGGTGGGACCCAAGTCAGAAGCAGTGACTTCTTGTCCCACAAAGAGAGTATGACATCTATCATTGATCGCCGGACAGAGACGCCCAAGAGTAATAAGGTGGGACCCAAGTCAGTGTCAGTGACTTTATGGTCCCGGACCAGTAAAGCACAAGATACCTTTTTCTGGACTCTTTGTCAGCAGGAGGGATAGCTGACAAACTCTACTTAAATGGCTAAAGCCAATGATTCTTCCGCCGGCTCTGTACCCGTACTCTCAACGGACCCGGCCTCGAGAGTTGACCGCTCCACTGTCCTTCCGCAGGCCAGAGTGGACAAGCAACAGATTGACAGAGCCGGCCAGAGTAACAAGGTGGGGCCCAAGTCAACGGCAGTGACCTAGGCATCCCGGCCCAGTACCTTGTAGTCGCTTTTCGCGGAGGGCTGGCGTCGGCTACCAAACCTACGATGCTTCGTTCCGCTCCCAGGCCAGACGACAATTCATAGACGGGACATGCAGAAGCTACTGCTCGGCTTTTCGGGCTCAGGACAGTGACTATTGTATAATTGAGAGCATGTCTTGCGCGGTAGCGAACACGATTGGGTTTGGGCGTTTGTCGTGGTACGACACACAGTGTCTTTCCGTTCCAGCTAGGCGTTTTTTAACCCTTTTGCCACAGGTGTTAAAAGGTTGCATTCCCAGCGGCGCAGCAGTTCGCCAGGCCGTTGGGGCGCAACACCTCTTATCCTTAAAAGGTTATAATACTGAAACGGGGCGGTCCGTGGCGCAGTGGTTAAGGCGCCTGCCACCAATGCCAAAGGTACGCGGTTCGATACCGGGTTCCGGCGTTGGACTTTTCTCCTCTGGTAAGTGTCACCGTTAATTCGGGCGGACTGTCGGGGGTTCTTTCTCCGGGTACTCCGGTTCTTCCACCCCCCCCCCCCCCCCCACCCCCTACACTTTGGTACCGGTCTCAGGCCACTTTACAAATTTCAAATACAAGCGATCAAAATTCTCTGTAACTTCAGTAGCTGACTGGCCCTTCGTTTGTCTTGTACTGTGTTTGTCTTAAATGGCGTAAATCCGTGTCTGTTTCGTGAGTGTGTGTGTTGGGTTTCAGGCGCGGCGCTTTGAGTCGATTTCCCCAAAAATTGAGAAAAAGCGCCTATATAATAACGGTATTATTATTATTATTAAACCTCTGAACCGATTACTTCAGTTTGAGAAATGGAGATGAGAAAACAGAGGGGTATTCTGTCTCTCATATTTCAATTTAATTTAATTAACTTGATTATCCCTTTAAGGGCAATTGCAATCAAATAGTACTCATGCAATAAGCATTGATTATTTAATTTATTATTACGATTATGTTGGGCGCCCTCGCCCGGGCTATTCACACATTGGCGCCACCTCCAGTCGCGGGTTACACCGGCACTTCTTGGCTTGTGGCGACCGCAAGGACTACAGAACCGCTGCACTTCACACGACAAGATCCCGGCTCAGTGATGTTGGGCCACGCCTCGCCCAGACCGTGCAGACGAGAGCCCGCTCTAGATGCAGTGCAGAGAGACGACCTCACGATGGGATTCTGGTCCCGGCAGTCGCTCACGATCTTTCAGTTCGCCTTATTCGGAAGCAGGTGCTCACTACACAGAGACCAGGGGTACAAGAGGAACAGGAGACGACGTCCCAGTTCCTTTGGCTCGCTTCGCAAGGGGAAGACAGGCGCTCCGAATTATCTTCGTCGCCGTTCGTGGGAGTGGCCCTCTGACTCTGAGACTACGTTGTTCCTTCCAAGTGCTGGGTCCACCTTCGTTGGATCACCGCCGGCCGGTTCCCCGGACTTCGGAGCGGTTAGACATCCCTTCTCCTGCGTGCGGGACAGACGGTTTTCCGCTGGACTCCAGAGGATGTCGTTCGCCGTGGCTGGACGATGATAGCTGCTCCTCGTCGCTACGCTCGCAGTTCCGAGAGCTCTTGGATTCGCCGCCAACTGCGTGGAGATAGAGGAGAGAGGCTCCCCGGGCCTTGGACGAAGCAGGTCCCCTCATCGTGTCCAAGCATTTCAAGTCCCGCCCTCATCTGTTCGGCTTCTGTCTCCGCTTCAGGGCACCGGGGGAGGCACTGGTGGCTTCAACTTTGTGATCATACTTCTCTTCCGCTGCCAAGGGTTTGCTGCGGCTACAGACTTCGATCGGATGACTCGAGAGTCCGTCCTACACGATTACTCGCGGCCGACCGAGTGGGAGAGTCGGCCACGCAGCGCACCGCACAGTGGAGAACTTCCTTGGCCCCACGGGCAGACCGACAAGGAGGCTTACAAGGACTGTGGCACAGCTGATTCACGCTGCTTGCACCGCTGGTTGTAGCAGTCTTTCAGGAACACTGTGGCAGGACAGGCGCGAGGTCATCGCAGACCGTCGGACGGGATTGGCAGGGACCACTCTTCCGCGGAGGCACAGTTCGTCTGCTGCACCGGATTGTGTGACTTACATCCGAGAGACGGAGGCGACGTTTTGTGACGCCGACGGCACAGTCCCGTGATCGTCAATGGCAGCATACTCCAGGCGGGCGATTGTTGACTAGCAAGTAGCAGCCTACCTTCATACAGGTCAGCGCGGGTGGAGGACTGGTCCGACCGACTTCACTGCGGGCACCGTCTTCGGTCTACATCGGGGGTAACGCACACAGTTCAGATTAAGCTCCGGCTGAGACGAGTTTCAGTTCGTCGCATCCTACTCCCGGCGGGATGCTACACTTCGCTTTGGTCTGGCCGTGGTCAGCGGTGACCGAACACTTTGTCTTCTCCTAAGACGACAGCTTTCTTACCTAGCGGAAGCGTTCGCTTGCCTGGGCGGAGACAACTTGGAGTTCCGGCATGCTGCAGCGCCTGACCGGAGCGGATGGACTTGCCCTCGATAGCTCCTTCGTGAAGTTACCCATTCGGCGCTGTGGATCCTGCGGCCGGGGGCGCAAGTACCGGGAGTTAGACGTGACAGCATGGCAGGAACTAGTTCCTGAGAGGCGGTTTGCGCTCGGTCCCGCGGCAGTATGGTCAACTCTTCTCGTACACTAGACGGTGGATATGGAGCACGGTCTTCGACTCGACACAAGTGCCTCGTCATCTTGGCAGATGCTAGACAAAGACCTGAGAGCAGCGGTGCGTCTCCAAGACTTTGGGACAACTCGAGGTTCGAAGTCGTAGCCAGTTGGCAAGCCGGGCGGTAGGCTGGGATCCTGCCCACTTCGCCGTCGACTAGAGGGCCTACGCTACGGGACAGGTACTAAGTGTTTCTTCGCGTGGATTCCGTCGAGGATGGAGTGCGTGGCCGTCCTGTTCGAGTGGGACTCCCAGTAGGACGGGAGCAGTGCAGAGTAGGAGCGACCCTCGGTACCTTCTTCAGTTCTCTTAGGACTGATGACATGCTAAGGGATCACCGTTCAACCTGACACCTCTTCTGCTTGGAGAAGGAGGGCGTATTGGGAGATGCTAGTGCGCTGGAGGCCTGCCGCGCGGGGAGGCGTCGCTGTGTCCAGATCTTCCAACTTCACTGCTCGCCATCGAGATTGAATGCCGAGTTATACGCTTGGTTGTCCGACATTCCTTGTGTTGCAGGTTGTGGATGTAGGTGCTCATTCCTGGCTCGGGGCGCTTGCCTCTTCACCAGTCGGGGTCAGCTCGTCACCTCATGCCCCCCTCTGCAGCTCTCCACTACTCGCACGATGCTCTAGCAACCGGGACAGCCGCCATAACACCCGGGCCCTGGACTCCTCCAACACACCCGGAGATTGGGCAGCAAGCTCTCTACCACAGAGGCTTCCCTAGGGCGGCCATGGGTGCTACCGAGACAACCCGCAGACCCTCAACCAGACGAGTTGCGAGGGTAGACGACGAGCGCTGTGTGACGGGACTGACGACAGCCTTCTTTCCTTCTGGACTTGACGAAGCCCCAGCTGACGGAGTGCTTCCTCTGGTTTTCTTCGCTCAGGGACGGTCTCCGTTACCGTTCGGGACTATCTAACCATGATCGCCGACTCCTACAGGCGATTTCACTCATCAGACCCGGGTAGCTGCGAAACCTCGCCTTCGGAGGCTCTCTTCGTTCTGGAATGCCCAGCTCTGCTGCGCGTGGACCAAGATCTACCATGGGGGCTTACGTGGTCTCAACCCCGTCCGTTGGAACCCTGCACATGACACGCTTGACGGTTGCAGCAAGGAAGAGAGCTTCAGGGCAGTCCTTGACTCAACCTCCAGGGTCAGTCCTACGCACGCTGTCCACACACCCAGATTGCTTGCAGTGCCAGACGACCGGTTCATGCTACTGCTACCTGAAACATCTTCCTGGATGAGACGCGGCCTCCCTGACGGCGACAGATGTTTCGCCCTGCGCGTGTATGGGCGCCACCCGGGAGAACAGACTTCAGAACCCGTGAGAGCCTTACGTGTGTCCTAGCCACCTCTTCCAGGGTCAGTAAACGTACGCGCTGTTGTCTCACACAGATTGCTGGCAGTTACGGACGGAAGGCGCCGTGCAACTGCTAACGGTACCAGCCTTCAGGGCCAAGTCGTGGTCGCCTTGGCGGCCCTATAGTTGATGACTTTCCGCCCTTACGAGTGTCGGTTCCACTCGGTAGACCAGACAATAGGAACCTGTGAGAGCCTTACGTGTGTACCTGCGCCGGACCAAGCTTGCGCAGAGGACGCACACACCTGTTTTCTCCCTTTGTCCACAGGTAGACGAGACATCTCAGCCCAGACTTGCTCCTCCTGGTTCCGGGGAGTTATCCGCCCGGTCTTCCAGGACCTTGACCTGTTGATGCCACATGTTGAACATCGAGGCGTTCGAGGTCAGAGCCATGGCCGCAAGTCCCGCTTCGACAGCACCTGTGCAGTCAAAGACATTGTGGCAGCTATGAGATGGCGAGCGGAGACCACTTTCGCCCGCTTCTACCTGAGGGACCCCTCCACCCAGCGACAGTACCTCTCGCTGGTGGGAGACATCGCAGCAGCGCAACACTCCCTCCCGGCGCCATGGGCGCCGCAGGTATCTTAGCTAAAATTATCGGGAGTTTGCTGCAGGAGGGCGAGTCTGTGGGCAATGTTGTTGGCAGTAGGGGCGCTATAGCGGCACCCACCTCCTCTTTGTGATTCTTCCTATGTGTAATACCATCGGTAATGTGTTTTGAGAAAACAAATGAATTTTTCAATTAAAATGAATTTTTTTGAAAAATACTTACCGATGGTATTACTTGAAGGTCCCTCCCACCGGCCCCGCTTGCCGCAGTTCGCTAAGAACTAAACTGGGGTATGCTGGGTAATCTTGTACCGGATGTGAGTAAGGGGAGGCTATTCGGGTTTGGCATGGTCTATGGCGCCCCACTCCTGCCAACACTCACTTATACGGACACAACCAAAAATTTGGCTAAAATTAGGCTAGCTAAGAGCTATTTCCTATGTGTAATACCATCGGTAAGTATTTTTCAAAAAAATTCATTTTAATTGAAAAATTCATTTTGCAGTGGGAAATTTATACAAAATACAAACCACATTTTTTTGTAATGCCAACACATTGCAGTTCATTTCTGGACAGTGCAACTTGTGTGTGTGTATATTATATGTAGACACACACACATACTATATTTATTGAGATGAGAAAAGTGAATTTGTACTTACATTGCTTTATGATAATTAATGACTTGTAATGTAGAAACTTTAATTTTCATTTGTGCAGATGCTCTTGACAGCCTTGATGAGCAAGTAAAGGCATTTTTTAAGAAATGCCAGCAGCCTAATCTCAAGCCGGAGTGGAGAGAAGAACAGTACAAAAAGATCCGTGAAGTAAGATTACATATGAGCCATTCTCAAAAGGTGAACACAAAAGTGACAAAAACTCAAATTAATAAAATGTTTTGAAACTTGACTATTTAATGTATGTGGCATGTTTTGTTGTTCTAGTTTTCAAACGGTGTTTGAAAAGATAATCTGAGATTCTATATTGCTGTTACTGTTAGTGTTAGAGCCCTTTAAATGTCAGAAATCTGAGGAGAATGGAGGTTACTGATGACAGGAAATATTATCTAGTACAACAACAAAAAAATAAGCAAGTATGTGCATCTTTTAACACCAGCACAGACAGAACTAATACCGTAATTAAAATAATACCAGAAAATTGTAAACACACGTTTTCTAGAATGTATTTTGAAAGAAATGTGTCATGAGTAACCTCCAAATGTTCTGCCTCCGATTTCTTTACATCACATTGAGCAAAACTGCCTCAGCAATATAAAAAAAAATTAAAAAAAGAATGTGTGCTTAGTAAAATTGTCATTTACACTACAGCTCTAACTTGACATTTCGTGAATCGTTACATCATGATACTGGATATATCGCGGGAGGGGTCTTGGATCGACCGCGAACGCCAGGGACCGCGATAAATCCTCACCTGCCCAAAGCCCCCTCCTGACACCTCTCCATCTTACCGCATGCACACCTCGCTACACACTAACCTCAGAATGACCTCCTCCAGATTAAGGCCACACATGCCAAATGCTAATGATTAGGGCTCTAAGTAATGTAACCGCAGAACCGATATGAAATGAAAGTCTGTTGTCACATTCCACTTCAGCATTTATGATACTTTAAGTGGCGGGTGAGAGGAGATTGATACTGAATCCTCACGGACCTCGTCCACATGAAGAACATGCATGTACGAAGGTCCCTGTGATTGTATAGTGAATGCTGAAAGTCTAGGCTTGTCTCAGGTGGAAGATTGGTGTCAGCTATAGGTGTGTGACACCTCACAGCTAAACAAACGCGATGCACTGTGCCTGTGCAGTCTTGCGACAAAGTCCGAGCCAGCAACTTGCCGCAAGTTGAATGCACAGCTGGTATATATCACGGGAGTAAGGCGCGCAACTGAAACCTAACCATGATTATACCCTGACACCGTCTGAGTAGACAGACTGAGAACAGCCCCCTCGCATTTGCCAAAGGGCATACAGCAAACGTAGGAAGGGGCATGCACTCATGGCGTTATCTATGCATGTTAATGTAACAGAGAAGTAGAGTTCGCCAATGATGAGTGATACTGACAGTTCGTAATCACAGTCTATAGAAGAGTGTTCCCCTTGATGGTTATCGACGTAAGAAACGAAAAGCATAAGCAGGATTCAAGGGCTTAAGGAGATATTTAGAAGTAAATGTACTGGCATTTACGTCTGTATTCCTGAAGCTGAAATATGCCGACGGCAGTTTCAAATACACTTGTTTGTTAAATCTCAAGACTGATGTACCCTTATGTTTCACAACTGCACAACTTTTTACTTTTAGTCTGAAACATCGTACTTGTGGGCGAAGTTTTTTGCATTTTCTTTCTGAAAGAGGCTTAAGTTGAGACGCATTTATTTATTTATTTATTTATTTTGCCTTTTTCTCTGGCCACCTTCTCTTTGTTTTACACTTTTTAATCAGCTTGCGTGGCTCAGTCAAAAATTGTACAATAAATTCCAGTCTCCCTGTAAATTAAAGATTGTATAAATCAGGCATGGGAATTGTCCGCCTAAAGGCAAATTTCTGCCGAAATGATATTGCTCAGCCGGCAAAAAAAATGAATTGTCCGCCAAAAGAAAAATTGGGGTGGAAAATGTAACTGAGCACCGGTCATTATACACTGCGAGGCATTTGTTCAAGTGATATGCCACCTGCTAGAGTTACGCGTCACCTATTGTGGCTGTACCTCGCGCTGGGACCATATGGCGTTGAGGCGCGTCCCCTGGGTGGTGGATAGGGGGTCCCTCGTGAGAGGGGTGCACCGAATGAAATAAGGTGCCTTGAACCAACATGGTCTAAGGGAAGGTGACCCCGACAGAAAACCCCTGGTCCTCCTAGTAAGGGGGTTGGGCATGGGGGTAGCTTCTCCACCCTGCAAAAAAGGAAATAGCTACAAAAACGCCGACGAAAAGACTAACAGTAATTCCTTTCCTGGAGGAGGAAGGTTCTTCTACCAGAAGATTTATGACGTCCTGTGGTGAAAGCCGGAAGTCTTCGGAAGCCACAGGACCGAGCCGCCTCTCTCTATCCAGGGATACAACCATGGGCACATGGAACGTCAAGACCATGTACCAGAGCGGCAAGGCCGCCCAGATAGCAGCGTAAATACAAAAGTACAACCTTTCCCTGCTAGGTATCGGTGAAGCCAGATGGACGCAGTCTGGCCAGAAAAGGCTGTTAAGTGGGGAGATGATTCTGTATTCAGGTCATGAAGAGGAGAATGCCCCCCCATAAAGAAGGTGTAGCATTCATGCTGTCACCAGTGGCACAGAGAGCGCTGATGGGCTGGGAACCTCTTGGGCCAAGAATTATCACAGCAGCCTTTACTTACTTACTTACTTACGCCTGTCCACCCCTACCCGGGTATAGGCCGTCGACGAGAGACCTCCAGCAACTCCTGTCCTGTGCTTCTCCTTCGATTCTACTCCAGGTGATTCCCAGTCTCTTGATGTCTGCTTGGAGGTCTCGACGCCAGGAGTTTCTCGGCCTACCTCTTTTCCTCTTTCCCTGGGGGTTCCATGACAATGCCTGCCTAGTGATACTGGAAGCTGGCTTTCTCAGACTGTGATCCCCATCTTCTTCGCCCAATTTCATTCTCTGCTGTTATCTGCTCTGTTCTCTCCCAGAGTCTGACGTTGCTGATCTTCTCTGGCCAGTGGATTTTCAAAATTCTTCTAAGGCAACTGTTCATGAAGGTCTGTACTCTGTTGACTGTGGTTTTTGTCAATCTCCATGTCTCTGCTCCATATAGAACTGCTTTTACATTGGAGTTGAAAATCCGGACTTTGGTGTGTTGTGACAGCTCTCTGGAACTCCACACTTTTTTCAACTGGAGAAAGGCTGCTCTGGCTTTACCGATTCGTGCTCTGACATCTGCATCAGTGCCACCTTTTTTGTCTATGATGCTCCCGAGATAGGTGAAGGACTCCACCTCCTCCAACGGGGTGCCAGCAAGCAAGACTGGTTCTTCCCTGGTTGCGTTCAGCCTCATTGTCTTTGTTTTCTGTTTGTGAATGGTGAGGCCAACTTGGGACGAGATGTCAGCAAGCCTCGTGGTCTTGTCCTGCATTTGTTGATGAGTGTGGGACAGTAATGCCAAGTCGTCTGCAAAATCGAGGTCGTCAAGCTGTGTCCACAGTGTCCACTGTATTCCACTTCGTCTGTGCTCTGTGGTCATCTTCATGACCCAGTCTATGGCCAGTAGGAAGAGGAACGGAGACAGCAGACACCCCTGCCTGACACCAGTTCTGACCTGGAGCTCTCTGGTGAACTGCCCTTCGTGGATCACGCGACATGTCAT
Source organism: Semisulcospira habei (assembly GCA_036245525.1). Classification (NCBI taxonomy): domain Eukaryota; kingdom Metazoa; phylum Mollusca; class Gastropoda; family Semisulcospiridae; genus Semisulcospira; species Semisulcospira habei. Next base: position 172,121,626 of record BTPG01000003.1, read on the forward strand.
GCCATCGTAGCTGCTCTTGATCAGGCGGACGAGCTTTGTGGGTACACCGTAGTGTCGTAGGAGTTTCCACAGAGTCTCTCGGTCCACGCTGTCAAATGCTTTCTCATAATCCACAAAGTTGACGTACAGCGGGGAGCTCCACTCCAGAGACTGTTCCACGATGATGCGGAGAGTGGCGATCTGGTCTGTACATGATCGGTTCTTCCTGAATCCTGCTTGCTGGTCTCTCAGCTGGGGGTCAACGGAGCTCTTCATTCTCTCTAGGATGATCCTGTTGAAGACCTTTCCTGGTACTGACAGCAAGGTGATTCCTCTGTAGTTGGAACACTTGCTGAGGTCGCCTTTCTTGGGAAGCTTGATTAGGTACCCCTCCTTCCAGTCAGCTGGCATCACCTCCTCTTCCCAGATCTTTCCAAACAGTGGGTACAGCATCTCCACTGTTGTCTCTAGGTCTGCTTTCAGAGACTCCGCTGGGATGCCATCTGGCCCTGCTGCTTTGCCATTCTTCAAAAATGCCACTGCTTTTCTGATCTCTTCCCGGCTGGGTCTGTCACAGCTGATGGGTAGGTCGGTCTCTGCCGGCTGGATGTCTGGGGGGTCGGGTGGGCTAGGTCTGTTCAGTAACTCTTCAAAATACTCGGCCCATCTGTCGAGTTGGTCTGCTCTGTCTGCAATAGGCTTGCCTTCTTTGTCTTTTACTGGTCTTTCTGTATGGCCATACTTACCCGACAATCTTCTGGTAATGTCGTAGAGCTGTTTCATGTTGCCGCTGCCTGCTGCCTTTTCTGCCTCTGCTGCCAGGCTGTCTGTGTAGGCCCTGTTGTCTGCCCTGATACTCCTCTTCACCTCGCGGTTGGCTTCCGAGTATTCCCCCTGTGCCCTTAGTTTGGCTGCTCTCGTGCGACTGTTGTTGACCGCTGCTTTCTTCTGCTTCCTCGCTTCTATCTTCTTCAAGGTCTGTGCCGACAGCCAGTCCTTGTGGTGGTGTTTCCTGAACCCTACAGTGTCTTTGCAGGTTGAGTTCAGCGCCTCTCTTAACTGCCTTCCACTGCTGCTCTGTGGTGACCGCCTCCTCTTCATTTACTAGCTCCTGTAGCGCTTAAAACCGGTTGGACAGCACCAGTTTGAACTCTTCTCTAACTCCAGTTTCTCTCAGGAGGCCTACATTATAGCGCTGTCTTCTTGTTGTCTCTGTGCGGCTTTTCTTTAGCTTGAGCTTCATTCTTAAGGTAAGCAGATGGTGGTCTGAGGCGACATCTGCTCCCCTCCTCACTCGAACATTTTGAAGGGATCTTCTAAATTTCTTGCTAAACAGCAGCCTTTAGAACCAAGAAAAAGCTCAAGCTGAACGTCATCCAGTGTTATGCGCCCACTAATGACAGTGACGAGGAAGAGAAACAAGAGTTCTATGACCGACCCCAGAGTGCCTTGGACAAATGTGCGGAGCGAGACATCACCATCGTCATGGGCGATTTTAATGCCAAAATAGGGGAGGACAACACCGGATACGAAGAGGTGATGGGGAGACAGGGACTAGGCTCGGAGATGAGTGAGAACGGGGAGAGGTTTGTAGACTTTTGTGCTCTAAACCGACTTGTCATTGGAGGCAGCATCTTCCCACACAGAAGAATACACAAAGCAACTTGGGTCTCACCTGACCATACAACAGAGAACCAAATAGACCATATCTGCATTAGCAAGAAATTTAGAAGATCCCTTCAAGATGTTCGAGTGAGGAGGGGAGCAGATGTCGCCTCCGACCATCATCTGCTTATCTTAAGAATGAAGCTCAAGCTAAAGAAAAGCCGCACAGAGACAACAAGAAGACAGCGCTATAATGTAGGCCTCCTGAGAGAAACTGGAGTTAGAGAAGAGTTCAAACTGGTGCTGTCCAACCGGTTTCAAGCGCTACAGGAGCTAGTAAATGAAGAGGAGGCGGTCACCACAGAGCAGCAGTGAAAGGCAGTTGAACTCAACCTGCAAAGACACTGCAGGGTTCAGGAAACACCATCACAAGGACTGGCTGTCGGCACAGACCTTGAAGAAGATAGAAGGGAGGAAACAGAAGAAAGCAGCTGTCAACAACAGTCGTACGAGAGCAGCCAAAGTAAGGGCACAGGGGGAATACTCGGAGGCCAACCGCGAGGTGAAGAGTAGTATCAGGGCAGACAAGAGGGCCTACACAGACAGCCTGGCAGAAAAGGCAGCAGGCAGCGGCAACATGAAACAGCTCTACGACATTACCAGAAGATTGTCAGGCAAGTATGGCCATACAGAAAGACCAGTAAAAGACAAAGAAGGCAAGCCTATTGCAGACAGCAGACCAACTCGACAGATGGGCCGAGTATTTTGAAGAGTTACTGAACAGACCTAGCCCACCCGACCCCCCAGACATCCAGCCGGCAGAGACCGACCTACCCATCAGCTGTGACAGACCCAGCCGGGAAGAGATCAGAAGAGCAGTGGCATTCTTGAAGAACGGCAAAGCAGCAGGCCCAGATGGCATTCCAGCGGAGTTTCTGAAAGCAGACCTAGAGACAACAGTGGAGATGTTGTACCCACTGTTTGGAAAGATCAGGGAAGAGGAGGTGATGCCGGCTGACTGGAAGGAGGGGTACCTAATCAAGCTTCCCAAGAAAGGCGACCTCAGCAAGTGTTCCAACTACAGAGGAATCACCTTGCTGTCAGTACCAGGAAAGGTCTTCAACAGGATCATCCTGGAGAGAATGAAGAGCTCCGTTGACCCCCAGCTGAGAGACCAGCAAGCAGGATTCAGGAAGAACAGATCATGTACAGACCAGATCGCCACTCTCCGCATCATCGTGGAACAGTCTCTGGAGTGGAGCTCCCCGCTGTACGTCAACTTTGTGGCTTATGAGAAAGCATTTGACAGTGTGGACCGAGAGACTGTGGAAACTCCTACGACACTACGGTGTACCCACAAAGCTCGTCCGCCTGATCAAGAGCAGCTACGATGGCACGACATGTCGCGTGATCCACGAAGGGCAGTTCACCAGGGAGCTCCAGGTCAGAACCAGTGTCAGGCAGGGGTGTCTGCTGTCTCCGTTCCTCTTCCTACTGGCCATAGACTGGGTCATGAAGATGACCACAGAGCACAGACGAAGTGGAATACAGTGGACACTGTGGACACAGCTTGACGACCTCGATTTTGCAGACGACTTGGCATTACTGTCCCACACTCATCAACAAATGCAGGACAAGACCACGAGGCTTGCTGACATCTCGTCCCAAGTTGGCCTCACCATTCACAAACAGAAAACAAAGACAATGAGGCTGAACGCAACCAGGGAAGAACCAGTCTTGCTTGCTGGCACCCCGTTGGAGGAGGTGGAGTCCTTCACCTATCTCGGGAGCATCATAGACAAAAAAGGCGGCACTGATGCAGATGTCAGAGCACGAATCGGTAAAGCCAGAGCAGCCTTTCTCCAGTTGAAAATAGTGTGGAGCTCCAGAGAGCTGTCACAACACACCAAAGTCCGGATTTTCAACTCCAATGTAAAAGCAGTTCTCCTATATGGAGCAGAGACTTGGAGATTGACAAAAACCACAGTCAACAGAGTACAGACCTTCATGAACAGTTGCCTTAGAAGAATTTTGAAAATCCACTGGCCAGAGAAGATCAGCAACGTCAGACTGGGAGAGAACAGAGCAGATAACAGCAGAGAATGAAATTGGGCGAAGAAGATGGGGATGGATCGGTCACAGTCTGAGAAAGCCAGCTTCCAGTATCACTAGGCAGGCATTGTCATGGAACCCCCAGGGAAAGAGGAAAAGAGGTAGGCCGAGAAACTCCTGGCGTCGAGACCTCCAAGCAGACATCAAGAGACTGGGAACCATCTGGAGTAGAATCGAAGGAGAAGCACAGGACAGGAGTTGCTGGAGGTCTTTCGTCGACGGCCTATACCCGGGTAGGGGTGACAGGCGTAAGTAAGTAAGTATTGTGGCTGTAACGCAGTCGTTACTTTACCGTGCAAGCGGGCAATACAACACTGAACGCACTCTTTTCATGCTCGCGCGCCAGATTGCACAGATTTTAATATAGATTTTACAATTTGCCGGGGGTAGGGGGGGGGGGGGGGGGAGGGGCATGCCCCCGGACCTCCCTAGTTTCAGACTTTTTTCACTTTTCTAGTTTCCATGCCTGATAAATAGATAGAGGAGAGAAAAGTGTGCGCAGTGAGAGGACCGATCACCCGGTTGGTTGGTATCTCTTCACCTCTCATGCTGTCTTCATAAGTAGTGAACTCAAAATCAACTCAGTCTGAGGAACACAGGTGCATAATTTCTAGATGCAGTAACTGTGAATTGAAATGAACCCTCATGACACTTACTCATGTGCCTCCATTTCAGAAAGCTTTGCTGCTTCCTACAAGGCAGAGCGCAGATTCAGCATCAATGATTCCCTCGCTATAGCAAGCACAGCTGTAAATTCTGGCACAAATATAACAAACGCCCCTCTATACCTGCGTATGAGAATCTATGCTGTTTAAATGCGGAAGGTGGTGCCTGTCGAGCAGGGGTGCATTTCCCCACTCATTCAGCTTCAGTACTTTTTCGCAACACTGTGTGTCAGAATCTATAGACATCCAGATTTTCATGCGATTATCACATCCGCAACATAATACTGAAATCTGAGTGTAAAACCCATTGTCAGAGATGAATGATATCAACAGATAACATGGACACCAATATTTAGATAGAGGAGTTAACAAGTTCATCAGCATAATTGTGTTCCACTACTGTCAAATTTCAACTAAATGCACAGAAAGAGTTTGGACGTTATTTTGTCATATGGAGCTTTTTTTTTTTGTCATTTACAACTTTCGATTCCACACAACACCATGCTCAGAACTGGTTCCTTGCTAAGCAAACATGACCGTCGCATTGTGCAATGCCTTAGAAAGATTCTAAGTCAATCTCTTCTTGAAGGTCGGCAGGAATTTTTTTTTAAATATTGGCGAGAATGCGTGCGGATGTTATGAAAAATGTCTGGATGTGACGTGTAAAATGATGACCGAAATAAGGCTTGCCATGCCTTGTGTTTGCTATTTGCAGTGAAAATGAAAGGTTATCCGCATCGGGTCATCGGTATGTACAAAATTAGAATCAGAACTTCCCGGTCAGTTGCATTTTGTGGTGTTAATTCGAGCGTGTTCCTGAACGTTAAAAATGACCGGACATTTTCTCTGAAAAATAAAAGCCTATAAAACTAAATTGGCGCCGTCAAGACAAAACGTTCACCTGCACTGATGTCATTTTAAAATATCAGTACAGACATTGGCTTGAAACTCCGCTAGGTTTACTTGTTTCCCAATGGGAATTTTTTCCCTGATCTTGTACTCGATGACCAGACATGTAATGTCCAGTCGAATATATTTGCAGGTGTTTTAACACCAATAAAAATGATTTTCTGGAACTAACTAAAACTTTCGGATGCATAAAGTACTACATCTAATCTATCCATGGAAATGGTTGGTTTGTGGAAATGATCACAGTGAAAATTTTATTTTACTTGTTTTCTCAGCAGGGGTTCTCACATTACGTTTTCAAGCTGCCAAAAAAAGTACACTTTCAGAAGAGTAATCAAGACATGCTTGTTATATGTATTTCTTCATTGAATATACAACACATTGGTATAAAATGGAATGTGTTGGTGCAATATAATGTTAATGCTTGAGTGACAATGTTCAATGCTTTCAGTTCACCTTTTGAGAATGGCTCATATGTCTGAAGATTTAACCCTTATCATTCGGAATACACAAGTGTGTGAAATAAGTTTGACTAAAATAGTTCAAGGCTTGAACTAAAGACATTGGTCTGTATCCTTATCTGTAAGTACTTTAATGTAGCTTGCATATGGCAGTGTACAGATTTGAAGCTTTTAGTCTCAGTAGGATATGGGTTCATTTAAGGAGCACAGATATCTAAAACTTTTTGAGCAGCACAAAAGGTTCACTTTTAAAGTCTCTTTTATTTATAGAAGAGACTTTTTAGGATGGGTGGTGGTGAGGCGAATTTAAAAGCATGCCCATGATGAAACAGGCAGGCAGATCTACAAATCTGAAAACTAAAGTAACCAGAAAAAGATTACATCGCATCTAGTTATGCTAATCTGGCTGCTGAACGTTTTCTAGTTACGCTAATCTGGCTGCTGAACATTGAATGTACTTTTGGCAGGAAGTGCCGTGTGTGTGTATGTATGTAGACACAAGTATCTCCGGTTTCTGTGTACGTTCAGTTCTGAAACGTTAGGAAATGCTTCCTTCAAGATGTATTTTGGAGAGCAGTTGAGCATATTTAAATTGGATTGCTCATTCATTGCGCTTTACAAAAATTATAGCAAGACTAAAATTTCACCATTTCTCTCAAGACTGAAGGCCAAAGTGAAACTTCCTTTCAGGTAAATTCTAAAATTACGTGAACACTAATATTACATCATGACAAATGCTGCTTTCAAACCGGTGACGCGTATGCACTAAGGCACTGGCAAATCTGTGAGCCGTTTTCAGTAGGAGTTATCACAACATCAGAATCAAGTTTAAGACAGTAGTTAGAGACCAAAATCACCATTGACAGCAAGGACAGCTCTCATATAGAAGAGACTTTGTGGGTTATGGTTCCTCCCTTCTTGTTTTAATTAAAGAACAGTGGGGTGGATGTTCCAGTAAACATGCTATTTGTCTGATCCGAAAACACATTGCGAACAGATTTTTGGGGCACCGTGTTGCAGTTCTTACTTGCGGCCATTTTGGTATTGTTTACACAGTTATTGAATGTGTTTATTAACCCCTTGACTACTGAGAAAATGTGAATATGATCCCACAGCAAGAGACATAGAGCCTCATGAGTCATCACTTTGAATCATCTTCCTGGGACAGCCAGGTCTCTGACATTGACTAAAACAAATTTTCAGAGTTGGCAGTTAAGGGGTTAATGCAGTCTGTGACAGCACATAAGAGTATACACTATATATTATATATATATGCAATACAGGGGTCACACTCACTTTTCTAAAACTTTGTAATCCAAACGGAATGCTGCCAAAAAGTTGAGTATGATGACATGTACCGTCACCAAACAAAAATCACTTATATAGAATAATATTGCAATGTGCCGGGCCAGTGACAGTCTGAGGTGACATCATCGCTGAGACTGAGAATGAGAGCTTTCTTTGTGAGGCTGCTATGTCTGCATCTGAAAGTATCAGTTCTCTCTCTGTGTTTCTCTCTCTCTCTCCCCTCCCTCACCCCCCCCCCCCCTCCCCTCTCGCCCTTCTCACAGTCACACACACACTTACACACGGAGACCCGTATTGTGCTACACAACTCCAGTAGCATGGGTGTGATTTTGCCTACAAGGGTTTCTGCCAAAATCCAGCTTATGTTCTGTTGTAGCCTTATGGGGGGGGGGGGGGGGGGGGGGGGGGAGAAGGTCCTTACATGGTTTGCGCAAGGTATGATCATCATCATCATGTCAAAATTGAGAGGAGACTGTTGTGTGGTTTCCTGAAATTACTGTGCTGGCTTAAAAAAAATATAAACATCATTCCTGGTGACATTTCTCTCAATCAGTTTGGATTTCTAATTCAACATGAGATGAACATCATTAGGTTGACCCGTGTAAAATCAAGTAGAAACATAGTTACCACAGAGAATGAACAGATGCCAGTGTTTCAGCAACAACAGTTGTCACTAATGGTCACTGATGCCCAACATTGGACTGAAGATGTGCAGCTGAGTTATTTAGCACACACACAAAGACATGTTGAATCACTGATTCTACCCGACCTGTGTCTTAGTTCAATAAAAAACGTTGTGATTATCAGAACCTGAGCAAAAAGCAACTTGATCTAATTAACAGATGATGTGTTTCTTCAGTGCGGAAGAAAGGGATAAAAAGTCGTAAGAAAACAATGGTTTTTGTCTTTGCAAAATGGCAGTATGTTATGATAGCTAAACTTCTCTTTCTGTCACCGCTTTTGACTGTGTTTAGTGTTCCCAAAAGTTTCCTCGTTGATCAACTTTTATGAAAACTAGTCGTCATTCCAGCCAGATATTTTAGCAATGTCGGATGCATTTCCACCCCTCTCCGCCTCCTCATCCCCCGCACCAAACTCAGCACTTTCGGCCCCCGCTCCTTCTCAGTATACGGTCCATCTACCTGGAACTCTCTCTCCGTCAGAAACACTCGCTGTCCTCCTTCCAGTCCGCCCTCAAAACTCACCTCTTTCAACAGTTCTAGCACTATATCACCACACTCCCCACCCCAAGCTGACCATCATAATGTATTTTCACTATTTGTGTTACGTGAGTCATTGTCTAAAGCGTGCGCATGCGTGTGCGAGTTGTGAGTGCGCGCTTAGAGTTATAATTATTATAAGATAGGCGCATTATAAATACCGTAATTATTATTATTATTATGTCATGCCATCTTAGCTGCTCTTGATCAGGCAGACGAGTTTTGTGTGTACACCGTAGTGTCATAGGAGTTTCCACAAAGTCTCTCGGTCCACGCTGTCAAATGCTTTCTCGTAATCCACAAAGTTGACGTACAGCGGGGAGCTCCACTCCAGACACTGCTCCACAATGATGCGGAGAGTGGCAATCTGGTCTGTACATAATTGGTTTTTCCTGAATCCTGCTTGCTGGTCTCTCAGCTGAGGGTCGACGGAGCTCTTCATTTTCTCCAGGATGATCCTGTTGAAGACCTTTCCTGGTACTGACAAACCCGCTTACTTACTTACTTACTTACACCTGTCACCCCTACCCGGGTATAGGCCGTCGACGAGAGACCTCCAGCAACTCCTGTCCTGTGCTTCTCCTTCGATTCTACTCCAGGTGGTTCCCAGTCTCTTGATGTCTGCTTGGAGGTCTCGACGCCAGGAGTTTCTCGGCCTACCTCTTTTCCTCTTTCCCTGGGGGTTCCATGACAATGCCTGCCTAGTGATACTGGAAGCTGGCTTTCTCAGACTGTGACCGATCCATCCCCATCTTCTTCGCCCAATTTCATTCTCTGCTGTTATCTGCTCTGTTCTCTCCCAGAGTCTGACGTTGCTGATCTTCTCTGGCCAGTGGATTTTCAAAATTCTTCTAAGGCAACTGTTCATGAAGGTCTGTACTCTGTTGACTGTGGTTTTTGTCAATCTCCAAGTCTCTGCTCCATATAGGAGAACCGCTTTTACATTGGAGTTGAAAATCCGGACTTTGGTGTGTTGTGACAGCTCTCTGGAACTCCACACTTTTTTCAACTGGAGAAAGGCTGCTCTGGCTTTACCGATTCGTGCTCTGACATCTGCATCAGTGCCGCCTTTTTTGTCTATGATGCTCCCGAGATAGGTGAAGGACTCCACCTCCTCCAACGGGGTGCCAGCAAGCAAGACTGGTTCCTCCCTGGTTGCGTTCAGCCTCATTGTCTTTGTTTTCTGTTTGTGAATGGTGAGGCCCACTTGGGACGAGATGTCAGCAAGCCTCGTGGTCTTGTCCTGCATTTGTTGATGAGTGTGGGACAGTAATGCCAAGTCGTCTGCAAAATCGAGGCCGTCAAGCTGTGTCCACAGTGTCCACTGTATTCCACTTCGTCTGTGCTCTGTGGTCATCTTCATGACCCAGTCTATGGCCAGTAGGAAGAGGAACGGAGACAGCAGACACCCCTGCCTGACACCAGTTCTGACCTGGAGCTCCCTGGTGAACTGCCCTTCGTGGGTCACGCGACATGTCATGCCATCGTAGCTGCTCTTGATCAGGCGGACGAGCTTTGTGGGTACACCGTAGTGTCGTAGGAGTTTCCACAGAGTCTCTCGGTCCACACTGTCAAATGCTTTCTCATAATCCACAAAGTTGACGTACAGCGGGGAGCTCCACTCCAGAGACTGTTCCACGATGATGCGGAGAGTGGTGATCTGGTCTGTACATGATTTGTTCTTCCTGAATCCTGCTTGCTGGTCTCTCAGCTGGGGGTCAACGGAGCTCTTCATTCTCTCCAGGATGATCCTGTTGAAGACCTTTCCTGGTACTGACAGCAAGGTGATTCCTCTGTAGTTGGAACACTTGCTGAGGTCGCCTTTCTTGGGAAACTTGATTAGGTACCCCTCCTTCCAGTCAGCCGGCATCACCTCCTCTTCCCAGATCTTTCCAAACAGTGGGTACAGCATCTCCACTGTTGTCTCTAGGTCTGCTTTCAGAGACTCCGCTGGGATGCCATCTGGGCCTGCTGCTTTGCCATTCTTCAAAAATGCCACTGCTGACAAACCCGCACTGCAACAGAAAAATAGTTCTTTTTGTGGTTCCGCATGAAGACATTGTTGTTGGAACACTTACATTTCTCACAGAGTTTCCTTTTCACCGAAATGGACTAATCTATAGATGATTTTCATGTGTATGTCCAATAGTATGTCCAGTGTGACAAACATTTTTCTCTACTAAGTGACAGGAAAAAAGTTCTTCAGTCATTGTCCTTAGATGAGATAACAGAAATACAGATGACTGAAGACTTTTTTTTGGTGAAATATGGTAATCACACAAAGAACTTCGTTTTTTTGTGATTTAAATCGATTATGTCCATCGTAACAACCAACACTGATTGTTACAGAAAACTTAATTTCAAAAGGAATAAAATACTTTTCATACTTCCACCTGTGAAAACAGGTTATACAAATAATTTCTTTTGAAAGAGAATAATTAAAAAGATTAACTGACTTAATGTGATCATATTTTAATTTATCACCGTATTCCCACCGAAACAACCAACATTTTGAGAAAGGGCCAGATTTAATTATTGCTGGAAATCATCTGTTTCTGCACTCACATTAATTAATTTCACATGCCCACATGCCAGATATATCAAAACTAACTAGTGCTTAAAATAAGCCTATTTTAAAGACATGTCTGTTGGTTGTTACTATGGACACTTCTGTTTGTTACTTTTGGTACAAATGACCTTTTGTCACAGGCTCACATGAATATATAATTGTACTTCTTGCAGGATTACCACAAAGCTTTGAATGATGCTGATGAGAAGGTGCAGTTAGCCAATCACATCCACGATCTGGTAAGGATAAACTTGGTTGTCATTGCATGACAGTTGAATTGTTCTCCAGGGTCAAGAAAAAACAGTGATTGTTAATTAATAATTTGTATTAAACAAGATGCAGCAGGTTTTTTTGCTCACAGGCGATTGCAGAAGTGAGCCTGTGAACTGGGTCATCCATCATCGGTCACCGGCGGTAAATTTTAGTGTTGGCATTTTCTTGGGGACTATTCAAGCCACAGTCTTTAGACTTGGCCCAGTGAAACTTTGTGAGAAAATCTTCTATACATAACAATTTCAGTGATGTCTCTCAAAGGTCAAGGTCACAGGAGGCCAGAAATAGGTAAAAAAATAGCCTTATTTTGACTAAAATAATTTTTCTCAATACATGTACTCTTTTCAACTTAAAACCCAAACTTAGTATAGAGATACCTGATGGTAATCCTTTGTATGCATACTAAATTGAATGACCTCTGAAAGATCATAGGTCACAAGAGGTTGACAAATGTGTGAAAAAAAATTTTTGGGGGGATAGAATTTTACTTTTATGAAAGTTTTTCGATCTAATTTGGCACAAAGTTAGCTGATGATGGGACTTTTGTATGCATTCTAATTTGATTGATCCCTCACAAAGGTCAAGGGTAACGGGGGGGGGGGGGGGGGGGGGGGTTTACAAGTGTGTGAAAAATGCATAACATTTTGAGAAAACATGGATTTCAATGGTGCAAAAACCAACCCTTATGTTAAGACACTTGAACACTTGCTGCTTTCAGTGACCTGTCAGAAAGGTCAAGGTCACAGAGGTCAGACTTACGTGGATCGGTTATAGTACTTATAAACGTGAGCCTTAGAAGCTTTGCCATTTTTGTGTTGTTTATGGTTGTTTTTTTTTTTGTTGTTTCTTTGTTCTTGGAGTTTGCTTTGTTTGTTTTTTGGCTAACTTGCAAAGCAAAAGTGAGCATGTTTTGGGCCAGTGGGTCTGTCCGCCGTCATCCGTGGTAAACTTTAACGTTGGCAGTTTCTCAGTCTTCAAACTTGGTCCAAGGATACGTTGTGGAAAGACCTTTTTTAAACTACCAATTTGAGTGACCTCACAAGGTCAAGGTCACAGGGGATCAGGAAATATGTCAAAATAGATATATTTTGACATAATTTATTTTTTCTCAAATACTGTTCACAACTTCTACTTCAAACCCAAACTTGGTACAATGGTACCTGATGGTAAGACCTTCCTATGCATACTAATTTGGTTGATCCCTCGGAAAGGTCAAGGGTCACGAGAACTCAGGAAATCAGTCAAAAATAGCCATGTTTAGACAAAACGTTTTTTTTTCTCAAATACTGCTCACAACTTCAAACCCAACCTAATGGTAAGACCTATCTATGTATACTAATTTGGATGACCCCTTGGAGAGGTCAAAGGTCACAAGGGCTCAGGAAATAGGTCTGAAATAGCTATATTTTTACAAAAGATGTTTTTTCTCAAATACTGTTCATGACTTTAAACCCAAACTTGCTACAGAGATACCTGATGGGAAGACCTTTCTATGCATACTAATTTGGTTGATTCCTCTGAAAGGTCAAGGGTCACGATAGCTCAGGAAATCGGTCAAAAATAGCCATATTTTGACAAAAGATGTTTTTTCTCAAATACTATTTACAACTTCAAACCCAAATTTGGTACAGAGATACCTGATGGTAAGATCTATCTATGTATACTAATTTGGATGGTCCCTTGGAAAGGTGAAAGGTCACAAGAGGCTGGCAAATGTGTGTATAATGCCTATTTTTGAGAAAACTGTAGGTATCAGTATTTTGCAAAATTTCCAACCAAATTTGGCAGAAACATAGCTGATGATAAGTCTTTCCTATGCATACTAATTTAGTCAACTCATCACAAAGGTCAAGATTCACCGGAGGGTGACCGATGTGTGAAAAATGCTTACATTTTCAGAAAACATGGATTTTGCTGCTGCAGAAACCAGGTCACAAAGTTCACACATAATTATGTAAATCGGTCATACACTTGAGCCATAATGGCTTTGCCTTTCTTGTTTGGGGGAGGGGGGGGGGGGTGGGGGGGTGGCTGGGTTCTTTTTTTCTCCTTTTTATGTCCCTTCAATTATAGAAGGGACTTTTTAGTATGAGTCGCGGTGGGGCAAATTTAATAGCATGGCCATGATGTCAAAGGTGGGCAGGCCTAAACCTCTGACAACTGAAGTAACAAGATAAAAATTACATCATGTCTAGTTACACTAACCTCGCTGCTGAACTTGCATTTGGCGTGAAAGGCCAAATGTGTGTGTGTGCATATGTATGTAGACACGAGAATCTCAGATATTGCTGTACGCACAAGCTTGAAAATTGGCGAAATACTTTATTTAAGGGTGGCTAAGCGAGCCTTCGAGCATGTTGTAACTGGATGTCTCATTGAAGACATAAAACACCGTTTATGGAAAGTCAGTTGACCCAGATTAGAGTTCCTAATTGGGTCATATGAGAAGCAAAAGTGAGTATGTTTTGGGCCAGTGGTCGTCCGTTCGGCGTCTGTCCACTGTCGTCCATTCGCCGTCGTCCGTGGTAAACATTAACATTGGCATTTTTTCGGAGACTATTCAAGCCTTCCGCCTCGTCTGCAGCAGTCTCCAGCGCAAGCTCAGAGATCTCCAAAATGAGTGGTGGACCAGACTTGCACAGAGGACAATGGTGACTACAGGGGCTTCTACGAAGCACTGAAAGCAGTGTATGGCCCCAGGCACCTGGTACAAAGTCCCCTGCGAAGCGTGAATGGCCAGGCACTCCTCACAGATAATACCTCCATCTTGAACCGCTGGTCGGAATACTTTCAGAGCCTCTTCAGCGCTGAGCGCACTGTTCAAGAAGCAGTCGTCCTACAAATCCCACACCTCCCAGTAAAGGTTGAATTGGACAAACCGCCCACCGCTGAAGAGACCCTCACAGCCATCCACCAGCTCAAGAGTGGCAAAGCAGCAGGCATTGATGGAATACCGCTGGAAACATGGAGGCACAGCACTGCACAACAAGCTCCATGACCTCTTTTTCTGCTGCTGGGAGGAAGGAACACTACCAAAAGATCTCCGTGATGCAGTCGTTATCACCCTGTACAAGAACAAAGGCGAGAAGTCTGACTGTTCCAACTATCGGGGAATTACCCTGCTGTCCATTGCTGGGAAAATCCTTGCAAGGCTGCTCCTGAATCGGCTGGTAGCTGCCATCACTGAAGACCAACTCCCAGAGGGCCAGTGTGGCTTCAGAGCAAACAGGAGCACCACCGATATGGTCTTTGTGCTGAGACAGCTACAGGAGAAGTGCCACGAGCAGAACAAAGGGCTGTACGTAACATTTGTCGACCTAACAAAAGCGTTCGACTCTGTGAGCAGGCAAGGCATGTGGCAGATCCTGGAGCGACTTGGCTGTCCCCCAAAGTTCCTCAACATGATTGTCCAGCTACACGAGGACCAGCAAGGTCAGGTCAGACTCAACAATGACCTCTCAGAACCATTCCCTATTCTCAACGTCGTAAAGCAGGGCTGCGTGCTGGCACCGACCCTCTTCACCATTTTTTTTAGCATGATGTTGAAGCAGGCCACAGTGGACCTCGATGATGACGATGCAGTGTACATCAGGTATCGTCTCGATGGCAGCCTGTTCAACCTCAGACGACTGCAGGCCCACACAAAAACCCTAGACCAACTGATTCGTGAGCTGCTTTTTGCTGATGATGCTGCCCTCGTTGCACACACAGAGAGAGCCCTGCAGCGCATCACGTCTTGCTTCGCAGATGCTGCCCAGCTCTTCGGACTCGAGGTCAGTCTGAAAAAGACAGAGGTCCTCCATCAGCCGGCACCCAAGACAGTGTATCGCCCTCCTCACATCACCATTGGCGAGTCTGAACTAAAGTCAGTGCACCAGTTTACTTACCTTGGCTGCATTATCACGTCGGACGCCAAGCTGGACAAGGAGCTTGACAGCAGGCTGGCAAAAGCGAACAGCGCTTTCGGGCGACTTTTCAAGCGGGTGTGGCACAATCAACAGCTGAAAACAGGCACCAAGATCAGCGTGTACAGAGCTGTGGTCCTCACCACCCTGCTGTATGGTTCCGAGTCCTGGGCCCTCTACCGCAGCCAACTACGACTCCTCGAACGCTTCCACCAGCGCTGCCTGCGTACCATCCTGGGCATTCACTGGAGTGACTATGTCACCAACGTCGAGGTCCTTGAACAGGCTGAAACTGTGAGCATCGAGGCTTTGCTGCTGCGGACACAGCTCCGCTGGGCGGGGCATGTCTCCAGGATGGAGGATCATCGCCTACCAAAGATCACCCTGTTCGGCGAGCTTGCTACTGGACACCGTGACAGAGGGGCACCAAAGAAGAGAAACAAAGACTGTCTCAAGAAGTCACTTAGTGCCTGCCAAATCGACCACCACCAGTGGTCTTCGCTTGCTGCGGACCGTGACACCTGGCGCTCCACCATTTACAAGGCAGCTGTCTCCTTTGAGGACTCTCACAGAGCTAGCCTTAAGGACAAGCGGCTCAGGAGAAAAAAC
Organism: Semisulcospira habei; assembly: GCA_036245525.1. Lineage (NCBI taxonomy): Eukaryota > Metazoa > Mollusca > Gastropoda > Semisulcospiridae > Semisulcospira > Semisulcospira habei. The sequence continues at coordinate 172,137,241 of BTPG01000003.1, forward strand.
AGAGATGCCACAGCTCAGAACCCTGGCCATACCTTCCCCTGCAGCCACTGCGGTCGAACCTGCCTGTCTCGGATTGGCCTCCGCAGCCACGAACAAGCCTGCAGACGTCGTGGGCAACTCCTATAAAATCTTCGTTCGCGAAGTCAAGCCAAGAGAGAGAGAGATTCAAGCCACAGTATGTTCTGGGCTAGTTGGTCGTCCGTCCGCCATCTGTGATAAAAACTTTCACGTTGGCATTTTCTCAGAGACTGTTCAAGCCATGGTCTTCAAACGTGGCCCAAGGATACTTTGTTGCAAGACCTTTTTAAACATACCACTTTGAGTGACCTCTCACAAAGGTCAAGGTCACAGGGGATCAGGAAATATGTCAAAAATAGCTATATTTTGACATAATTTATTTTTTCTCAAATACTATTCACAACTTCAAACCCAAACTTGGTACAAAGGTACCTGATGATAAAACCTTTCTATGCATACTAATTTGGTTGATCCCTCAGAAAGGTCAAGGGTCACAAGAGCTCAGGAAATAGGTAACAAAAATCTCCATATTTTGACGAAAGATGTTTTTTTTTCTCAAATACTGTTCACAACTTCAAACCAAAACTTGCTACAGAGATAACTGATTGAAAGACCTATCTATACATACTAATTTGGATGAGCCCTCAAAAAATGCCAAGGGTCAAGAGATTGGCAAATGTGTATAAAAATAAAATGCCAATTTTTAATAGAATTGTAGTTATTATCAACAGTTTTGCAAACTTCAATCAAATTTGGCACAAAGGTAGCTGATGACGATAAGACCTTCCTATATAAACTAACTTAGTTGACTCATTGCAAAGATCAAGGGTAACAGGGGGTCACTGGGGTTTGTTTCAAAACCGATTAAATTTTGAGACAACGTGGATTTTGTTGGTGCAAAAGCCATCCCATTACTTATTGTCACAAAGGTCACACATGTAGATCGGTCATACACATGAGCCATAAGGGCTTTGCCTTTCATGTTCTTCAGAATTTCTGTAGCTACTCCAGCCCACAGAGCGTACTAATGGCGGGAAGTGCTGTGTGTCTGTCTTTATTTGTGTGTGCCGGCGTGTGTTGATCATAGGTTGGTTTAGAAATGGATCAGAAGGTTGATCATAGGTTGGTTTAGAAATGGATCAGAAGGTTAAGCTTAAAAATGTGAACAACTGTGAATATTCCTGAAAGAAAAATGCATGTGAGCTCCAAACAATACGGTAGACTTTGAGATGAAATCCTCATCTTGTTCAATAGGAGATATTTCAACATCAGAATCAGGTCAGGGACAAAAGGTCGAGTCCCTTGACAGCGACAACAGCTATCATAAATATAAGGGACTTTGTGGGTTATGGTTCATCCCATCTTGGGTGTTTTTTTTTTAAAGAAAGGGGTGGGTGGGGGAAGGTGCACCATTCAATTTAGAATCATTTTAAAAACAGATAATGTTATAGCTTCTGTTGTTTCACTTTCAGTCTTGTTTAAATCAGTCCTGGTATCTTAAGAATATGGTGGCACACATAAATCCTTTTTTTTTATAGCTTTATCAATGTTTCTGTCTTCTTTCATGCTTTTGGTCACATCAGGTGGACCGATATTCCAGACGCTTAGACCAAGAGTTGTCAAAATTCAAGATGGAGCTGGAGGCAGACAATGCTGGAATCACAGAAATGTTGGAAAAACGTAAGTTGCCATTTCACTTTTTGTAGCTTATTCAGTCTGCAAAGACTACATTGTATCTGTAAGAAGCATGTTCTCATTGACTCATGAGAATGTCTGCCTCTTTCTGGCAGATAACAGTGCCATTATACCCTCAGATTTAGGGTGGTCACAGTGTTGATATTGCACATCTTTGCAACTGAGACTTGCGCAGTCTCAGAGATGGTGATCTGACAGAGAAAGTTTTAAAGAGAGATTTATTTGTGCACATTTTTTTAACTCGCGTGCGCAGCAAACGTGAGTATGTTCTGGGCTGTTGTTTGTCTGGCATCCACCGTTGTCTCAAATAAACTTTAACGTTTGCATTTTCTGGGAGACTATTCGAGCCACAGTCTTCAAACTTGGTGCAAGGATACTTTGTGGCAAGACCTTTCTAAATATTCAGATTTCACTGACTTCACTCAAAGGTCAAGGTCACATGAGATCAGGAAATAAGCACAAAATAGCCCATGTTTCGACTTTTTTTTTCTCAAATACTATTCACAACTTCAAACTCAATCTTGGTACAAAGATACCTGATGGTAAGACCTTTGTATGCATACTAATTTGGATGACCCCTTGGAACGGTCAATGTTCACAAGAGATCAGGAAATAGCTGTTTCTTGACAAAAATTGTTTTGTCTCCAATACTATTTACAACTTCAAACCCAAACTTGGTCCAGATATACCTTATGGTAAGATCTTTGTATGCATGCTAATTCGGACGTCCTCGCGCTGGGACCATACGGCGTTGAGGCGCGTCCCCTGGGTGGTGGATAGGGGGTCCCTCGTGAGAGGGGTGCACCGAATGAAATAAGGTGCCGTGAACCAACATGGTCTAAGGGAAGGTGACCCCGACAGAAAACCCCTGGTCCTCCTAGTAAGGGGGTTGGGCGTGGGGTTAGCTTCCCCACCCTGCAAAAAAGGAAATAGCTACAAAAACGCCGACGAAAAGACTAACAGTAATTCCTTTCCTGGAGGAGGAAGGTTCTTCTACTAGAAGACTTATGACGTCCTGTGGTGAAAGCCGGAAGTCTTCGGAAGCCACAGGACCGAGCCGCCTCTCTCTATCCAGGGATACAACCATGGGCACATGGAACGTCAAGACCATGTACCAGAGCGGCAAGGCCGCCCAGATAGCAGCGGAAATGCAAAAGTACAACCTTTCCCTGCTAGGCATCAGTGAAGCCAGATGGACGCAGTCTGGCCAGAAAAGGCTGTTAAGTGGGGAGATGATTCTGTATTCAGGTCATGAAGAGGAGAATGCCCCCCATACAGAAGGAGTAGCACTCATGCTGTCACCAGTGGCACAGAGAGCGCTGATGGGCTGGGAACCTCTTGGGCCAAGAATTATAACAGCAGCCTTTAGAACCAAGAAAAAGCTCAAGCTGAACGTCATCCAGTGTTATGCGCCCACCAATGACAGTGACGAGGAAGAGAAACAAGAGTTCTACGACCGACTCCAGAGTGCCGTGGACAAATGTGCGGAGCGAGACACCACCATCGTCATGGGCGATTTTAATGCCAAAATAGGGGAAGACAACACCGGATACGAAGAGGTGATGGGGAGACAGGGACTAGGCTCGGAGATGAGTGAGAACGGGGAGAGGTTTGTAGACTTTTGTGCTCTAAACCGACTTGTCATTGGAGGCAGCATCTTCCCACACAGAAGAATACACAAAGCAACTTGGGTCTCACCTGACCACACAACAGAGAACCAAATAGACCATATCTGCATTAGCAAGAAATTCAGAAGATCCCTTCAAGATGTTCGAGTGAGGAGGGGAGCAGATGTCGCCTCAGACCACCATCTGCTTACCTTAAGAATGAAGCTCAAGCTAAAGAAAAGCCGCACAGAGACAACAAGAAGACAGCGCTATAATGTAGGCCTCCTGAGAGGAACTGGAGTTAGAGAAGAGTTCAAACTGGTGCTGTCCAACCGGTTTCAAGCGCTACAGGAGCTAGTAAATGAAGAGGAGGCGGTCACCACAGAGCAGCAGTGGAAGGCAGTTAGAGAGGCGCTGAACTCAACCTGCAAAGACACTGTAGGGTTCAGGAAACACCACCACAAGGACTGGCTGTCGGCACAGACCCTGAAGAAGATAGAAGCGAGGAAGCAGAAGAAAGCAGCGGTCAACAACAGTCGCACGAGAGCAGCCAAAGTAAGGGCACAGGGGGAATACTCGGAAGCCAACCGCGAGGTGAAGAGGAGTATCAGGGCAGACAAGAGGGCCTACACAGAAAGCCTGGCAGCAGAGGCAGAAAAGGCAGCAGGCAGCGGCAACATGAAACAGCTCTACGACATTACCAGAAGATTGTCGGGTAAGTATGGCCATACAGAAAGACCAGTAAAAGACAAAGAAGGCAAGCCTATTGCAGACAGAGCAGACCAACTCGACAGATGGGCCGAGTATTTTGAAGAGTTACTGAACAGACCTAGCCCACCCGACCCCCCCGACATCCAGCCGGCAGAGACCGACCTACCCATCAGCTGTGACAGACCCAGCCGGGAAGAGATCAGAAAAGCAGTGGCATTTTTGAAGAATGGCAAAGCAGCAGGACCAGATGGCATCCCAGCGGAGTCTCTGAAAGCAGACCTAGAGACAACAGTTGAGATGCTGTACCCACTGTTTGGAAAGATCTGGGATGAGGAGGTGATGCCAGCTGACTGGAAGGAGGGGTACCTAATCAAGCTTCCCAAGAAAGGCGACCTCAGCAAGTGTTCCAACTACAGAGGAATCACCTTGCTGTCAGTACCAGGAAAGGTCTTCAACAGGATCATCCTAGAAAGAATGAAGAGCTCCGTTGACCCCCAGCTGAGAGACCAGCAAGCAGGATTCAGGAAGAACCGATCATGTACAGACCAGATCGCCACTCTCCGCATCATCGTGGAACAGTCTCTGGAGTGGAGCTCCCCGCTGTACGTCAACTTTGTGGATTATGAGAAAGCATTTGACAGCGTGGACCGAGAGACTCTGTGGAAACTCCTACGACACTACGGTGTACCCACAAAGCTCGTCCGCCTGATCAAGAGCAGCTATGATGGCATGACATGTCGCGTGATCCACGAAGGGCAGTTCACCAGAGAGCTCCAGGTCAGAACTGGTGTCAGGCAGGGGTGTCTGCTGTCTCCGTTCCTCTTCCTACTGGCCATAGACTGGGTCATGAAGATGACCACAGAGCACAGACGAAGTGGAATACAGTGGACACTGTGGACACAGCTTGACGACCTCGATTTTGCAGACGACTTGGCATTACTGTCCCACACTCATAAACAAATGCAGGACAAGACCACGAGGCTTGCTGACATCTCGTCCCAAGTGGGCCTCACCATTCACAAACAGAAAACAAAGACAATGAGGCTGAACGCAACCAGGGAAGAACCAGTCTTGCTTGCTGGCACCCCGTTGGAGGAGGTGGAGTCCTTCACCTATCTCGGGAGCATCATAGACAAAAAAGGCGGCACTGATGCAGATGTCAGAGCACGAATCGGTAAAGCCAGAGCAGCCTTTCTCCAGTTGAAAAAAGTATGGAGTTCCAGAGAGCTGTCACAACACACCAAAGTCCGGATTTTCAACTCCAATGTAAAAGCAGTTCTCCTATATGGAGCAGAGACATGGAGATTGACAAAAACCACAGTCAACAGAGTACAGACCTTCATGAACAGTTGCCTTAGAAGAATTCTGAAAATCCACTGGCCAGAGAAGATCAGCAACATCAGACTCTGGGAGAGAACAGAGCAGATAACAGCAGAGAATGAAATTGGGCGAAGAAGATGGGGATGGATCGGTCACAGTCTGAGAAAGCCAGCTTCCAGTATCACTAGGCAGGCATTGTCATGGAACCCCCAGGGAAAGAGGAAAAGAGGTAGGCCGAGAAACTCCTGGCGTCGAGACCTCCAAGCAGACATCAAGAGACTGGGAACCACCTGGAGTAGAATCGAAGGAGAAGCACAGGACAGGAGTTGCTGGAGGTCTCTCGTCGACGGCCTATACCCGGGTAGGGGTGACAGGCGTAAGTAAAGTAAGTAAGTAATTCGGACGACCCCTCAGAAGGGTCATGGGTCACAAGAGATCTGCAAATGGTGTGAAAAAAAGTAGATTTTAGCTTTAATCAACACTTTTGCAAACTTTTCAACCAAATTTGGCAGAAGAGTAGCTGATAAGACCTTTCCATGCATACTATGTTGGTTCACTACTCTCAAAGGTCAGGGGTCATGGGAGATTGACAAAAGTGAAAAATGCATAAATATTGAGAAAACATTGCAGGTACAAAAGCCAACCATTACCTACTTAGAACTGGATCATTTATGCATGCGAGTCTTATTCTTAACCCATATCATACTGAGGCTAAAAGCTTCAAATCTGTACACTACCATATGCAAGCTGCATTGTAGTTACTTACAGATAAGGATATAGACCAATGGCTTTAGTTCAAGGGTGGTGCCAGAATAGAGGCGCCAAGCTATTCTGGCACTACCCTTGAACTATTTTAGTTAAACTTATTTCACACACTGGAGTGGTGTATTCCAAATGATAAGGTTAAGGGCTTTTGTAGTATATGTGGCTAGCAATGCGTCACAAGCCATATCAAACCATTTTGATGTTGAAATAATAGTTCTGTCATGTAAAGTTGTGAGTGAAGTCTCAGCACTTTCTTATTACCATTGGTGAACATGCTTGTCCTTGTGCATCTGAAGTATGCATACAGCATTGCGTTATTTCTTTGATGTACCTTGTTACAATTCAAGACCTGAAAATATTTCAGTAGAGGGTTTGGCTGACTGACTGTCTCACTCTCAGAAAACAATCCTGTAGAGAATACGTGAGTCATCTGGGGTAGCTTTACATCAGATTTGATTGTCTGTTTAGTTCAGCATTTTTTGGCTCGATAGCAAAAGTGAGTTTTTGTATTGGACCATCCGACTTTAACGTTGGCATTTTCCAGGAGACTATTCAAGACACAGACTTTTCAAACTAGACCCAAGGATACATTGTGGCAAGACCTTACTAAATGTACCAATTTCAGTGTTGCAATACAAAAATGTTGCAATACAAAAATGTTGCAACTAATACCACACACAGAACACTGAAGAAAAAAAATTATTTACATTTATTAACAACAAAACAACATAAAACTTAATGAAATGACTAGAATGGAATTCAATTAACACATAAAACAAAACAAAAAATTGTACTGGCATGACATCTGACATGACTAGTAATGTCCCTCAATCTCTGAAGACAGGCTTCATGGTTTACACTTTAAACCTTTCTGAGTTTAGCCTTCTCCCATACAGATAGTGCTTTGTAGGGGTCAATGCTTCCCTGATGCAGCTTGACTCTCAAGAGCATGACCTGATTTTCAGGTGTAAGCCTGTTTCTCAGTGCTGTCAGGATAGTGTTCTGTGCAGAGAAGCCTCTCTCACAGCCTGCTGTGTGGACAGGGCTGGAGAGGGCCAGATGTGCCAGTTTCATCATGTTGGGGAACTCCTCCATGTGATACTGGGCTATGAGTTGCCACAATTTGGCTGTGTCATCTTTGGGGTACCTCTGTGCCACAACAGTCTTCTTGAGGTCCATCCACTCAGACTGAGCAGCTTCTGCACAGAGAAGGGCTGCAGATGTTGACTTTTTAACTTTGTTACCGTCTTCGTCAAGGACAGTGAACTTGTGGGTTTGATCCTGGCCGTAATAATCAGTCAATCTCTTGATGTCTTCATTTCCCCAAGTTTCAAGGTCTGAAGCTGTCAATACAGTCAGGGGTCTCATTCCCATCACTCCAAAGGCTGCCAGCAAGTCATCATCTGGAAACCTTTAATTAAAAGAAATATGTTTGTTATGTTAAAATTATTATTATTATTATTATTATTATTATTATTAATAGTAGTAGTAGTACCTGCTTTTTATATTCTCAATGAGTTGCTGAATAAACTTGGTCTTGGCACTGACGACATGCTCAGCAGGACAACTAGACAAAGCATACTCTCCCTTGGCTCCTTTGTAAATATGACTTTCCAAGTCCAAGGCATCTCTGAGCATCATTTGATGACAGCCGTCATTTTCCAAGAGCTTCTTGAGATCACTGGTGCAGTGGTCTACATTCACCTGAATAAGTAAATAATAATAATAAATAATTAATATAAATACAGAGACTGAGAAGAAAAAGAAAAGTGTGGTAACTGGTTTCAGAACTGCTTCTCTCCCTTTATCTGTGTATGACACAGCTGATACGATAAATTTGCCAAAATAAAATACCTTGATCAAGGCAACATCAACATTCTCCTTTTGGAAGAAGAGGTTGAGTTTCCCAACCACTGGAATGATGTCCATCAAGATGTACAGCAGTGAAATGAACTTCTCTGTAGCGATCTGCAAACCACATACAAGCCACTATAAAATATTTTGTATAGTACAATCCCCAAACCCCTTAACCCCTGTTTATTTTTTTTATTATTAATTTGAAGGAAAAAAAACATCACCTGAATAAATTATAATATTATAAATTTTACTGAGTAATATCATGGCAGTTATGAAATAGTTATTTAAACCTTGTTCCGTAATCCTGCTGCCTTGGGGTCCTTCTGCTTAGACTGGTCATCTAAGTAGGTCAGCAGTGGCTCCAGTGTCCTGAAGACGGTCTGTAAGGCATCGAAGAAGGAGAGCCACTGGACTCCATGCACCTCCTTCACCTTGAGAATTGGAGACTCCAGAATCGTCTGAATGGACTTGAGATTTTCACACCGAGTTGCAGACTGCTTGAAGTAGTAGAACAGGACACAGAGCATCTTCTGAAAGTCATTGAGCATCTTGACATCAGCAGCGGCTTGGCTTGTACATATATTGAATCTGTGCGCAACACAATGCACATTGACAACATGAGGGTTTGCCCTCTTCATCACACCTGCCACACCTTCCTTTTTCCCTGTCATCACGCTGGCTCCATCGGATCCCAGGCCCATGATCTTCCGTGCTTCCACTCCCCTGGATTTCAACTGGTGAAAGATTTCCGAAGCAATAGCTTGACCTACACTAACACATAAAAAGGGCACACATCACTCTTTCAGTAATGATTATAATTTAAATTACCTCAAGTTTATAAAAGAATTAAGACAATAAATAAACAAATTTAAACAAATCAATTATTCTTTTTAAAATACAGTGTAAAAATTAAAAATGAAAACATAAACATTGAATATCAATCATTACCTGTGCCTGCTGTGAGAGTGACATCTGTGATGAATAGAGTTGATGGCTGTACGGTGACTGGGTCTGTTATCTGGGCATAGATGACTAGCCTCTTCTTCACTGCTATGTCTGTTGACTCGTCAGCAAGTACAGTGACATAAGGAGATGATTGCAGTTTTTCTTTCACTTCTTCTTCAGCCACAGTAGAGAGAGCTTTTAAGAACTCCACGCCACTCCACCTAGAGGAGTAGAGGCTAGACGAAGGTTTGGCCTGGCTCTCTGTCTCAGAAGACTGCATCAGCACATCTGGTGTGTTCAGTTCTGTCAAAAGAGTGAGAAGAGACTCGAATTTTGAGATAGGGAGACCCTCCTTCACAAGCCAGTTCATAACTTTAAGCCTCGTCAAGATGCGTTTTCGTGTGTCACTCAGCAGCTTTTCAGACATGACTTCCTGGTTCTGCTGTTGGGCTGGCACCAGCAGAGCGTTCTTGTGATCCTTTCCTTCAATGTGATCTGTAAGGGCGGATGATTTGAAATTCCGACAGCCTGACTGAGTGAAGACATTCTTGCAACCAGCATTTTTGCACACTGTGCAAAACATGGCCTTGCCATCATAGCTGAGCCTTCCATTTCTCTTGAAACCCACGGGCGGCAGCAGATTTTCCAGTTTCTTTAGCTTTTAGTGTGGTGGAACTGGAAGCGGCACTTTCACTTTCAGTATAAGTCGAGTCCAATGTCGATGGCGCTGCATCACTTTGATTTGTCACAGTCAGAGTCTGAGAGGTTGTTCCACTCTCTTTCTCGTTTTCTTTCTCTCCAACACCAAACAAGAGGAAGCGCTGACCACTGATAAGTTTTGGTTTCTTTTTCGGCGGCATTTCGAAAAAGAAAATGGTAATGCCGGAAGCACGCCGTTAGCAACAAGGGGAGTTTCTCTCTCTCTCTCTCTCTGCTGATGCATTTGTCGTCTGCTTGGCGCTTCCGATACGCGATGCTCGACAATAACTCGTAAGAATAAGAATAAGAGTACTTTATTATCTCGCAAAGAGAAATTCGGTTGTGGTACATTTATAACAAATAGTACAAACAAGACATAAAAACATTATAGCATAATTATGAACATTTTCTCCCTGCACTTGCACAGCTACAAATTCCAAATGGATATAAAGTAAACACTACAAAATCTTTACACATAACTCTTACACATCTCACACAAACATCTTTTATGGACTGAACTGAGCGGCACTTATACATTCACACCCACCTCTACATATGCATACATAATACGTGTGTTTCAACCTAGTCCTAACCCTCACTACTTATTATACAAACATCTCAGTACATTATTACACATTATTACACAAGCTGCATAATTAAAGTCTACCGTAGTAAAATAATTAGTGGGTAAACACTCAGTAACAACAATCCCAGTATGTCCATGTTCACCACCAAATCTCTCTCTCTTGGCTTGACTTCGCGAACGAAGATTTTATAGGAGTTGCCCACGACGTCTGCAGGCTTGTTCGTGGCTGCGGAGGCCAATCCGAGACAGGCAGGTTCGACCGCAGTGGCTGCAGGGGAAGGTATGGCCAGGGTTCTGAGCTGCGGCATCTCTGTTTTTTCTCCTGAGCCGCTTGTCCTTAAGGCTAGCTCTGTGAGAGTCCTCAAAGGAGACAGCTGCCTTGTAAATGGTGGAGCGCCAGGTGTCACGGTCCGCAGCAAGCGAAGACCACTGGTGGTGGTCGATTTGGCAGGCACTAAGTGACTTCTTGAGACAGTCTTTGTATCTCTTCTTTGGTGCCCCTCTGTCACGGTGTCCAGTAGCAAGCTCGCCGAACAGGGTGATCTTTGGTAGGCGATGATCCTCCATCCTGGAGACATGCCCCGCCCAGCGGAGCTGTGTCCGCAGCAGCAAAGCCTCGATGCTCACAGTTTCAGCCCGTTCAAGGACCTCGACGTTGGTGACATAGTCACTCCAGTGAATGCCCAGGATGGTACGCAGGCAGCGCTGGTGGAAGCGTTCGAGGAGTCGTAGTTGGCTGCGGTAGAGGGCCCAGGACTCGGAACCATACAGCAGGGTGGTGAGGACCACAGCTCTGTACACGCTGATCTTGGTGCCTGTTTTCAGCTGCTGATTGTGCCACACCCGCTTGAAAAGTCGCCCGAAAGCGCTGTTCGCTTTTGCCAGCCTGCTGTCAAGCTCCTTGTCCAGCTTGGCGTCCGACGTGATAATGCAGCCAAGGTAAGTAAACTGGTGCACTGACTTTAGTTCAGACTCGCCGATGGTGATGTGAGGAGGGCGGTACACTGTCTTGGGTGCCGGCTGATGAAGGACCTCTGTCTTTTTAAGACTGACCTCGAGTCCAAAGAGCTGGGCAGCATCTGCGAAGCAAGACGTGATGCGCTGCAGGGCTCTCTCTGTGTGTGCAACGAGGGCAGCATCATCAGCAAAAAGCAGCTCGCGAATCAGTTGGTCTAGGGTTTTCGTGTGGGCCTGCAGTCGTCTGAGGTTAAACAGGCTGCCATCGAGACGATACCTGATGTACACTGCATCGTCATCATCGAGGTCCGGGGAATTACCCTGCTGTCCATTGCTGGGAAAATCCTTGCAAGGCTGCTCCTGAATCGGCTGGTACCTGCCATCACTGAAGACCAACTCCCAGAGGGCCAGTGTGGCTTCAGAGCAAACAGGAGCACCACCGATATGGTCTTCGTGCTGAGACAGCTACAGGAGAAGTGCCGCGAGCAGAACAAAGGGCTGTACGTAACGTTTGTCGACCTAACAAAAGCGTTCGACACTGTGAGCAGGCAAGGCATGTGGCAGATCCTGGAGCGACTTGGCTGTCCCCCAAAGTTCCTCAACATGATTGTCCAGCTACACGAGGACCAGCAAGGCCAGGTCAGACTCAACAATGACCTCTCAGAACCATTCCCTATTCTCAACGGTGTAAAGCAGGGCTGCGTGCTGGCACCGACCCTCTTCACCATCTTTTTTAGCATGATGTTGAAGCAGGCCACAGTGGACCTCGATGATGACCACCAAATAAAACACAATATAATCACTTCTCTAAAATCAACTCATAACACCTTTATTTATCCGATAGGAAATTAATATTGCCAGAAGCAATAATAACGAAACAGACATGAGACAAGCAAACAAAAAACGGACAAAGGGTGGCCGAATGAGGCGTAAAGCCTTAGGACAGCGGGCCGATCAGAACGTCACTCTTTCGGACATTTTGGAATTTTATCGGTGAATGGCCGATTTGCCGACGAAAACGACATCACTGAAGGGGGTCCGGAAATTGGTGAAAACTTGCCATATTTTGAATTTTTTATTTTATTATTATTTTTTTTTTTTTTGTAGCAAATACATGGGTTTGACAAATGTGTGAAAATTGTTTACATTTTGAAAAAGAACATGGATTTCGCAGGTACAGATAGCCCTTTACTTATTTTACGACCCTTGAGCATTTGCTCATTTCCATGACATCAAGGTCATAAAGGTCACACGAGGATTGATCATACATGCGAGCCATAAGTGCATTGCCTTTTTTGGGTTATGTGCGAAGCAAAAGTGAGTATGTTCTGGGCTAGTAGTCGTCCGTCCGCCGTCTGTCCGCCCACCGTCGTCTGCTATCTGTGGTAAAAACTTTAACGTTGGCATTTTCTCGGAGACTATTCAAGCCACGGTCTTCAAACTTGGCCCAAGGATACTTTTTGGCAAGACCTTTCTAAACATACCTATTTCAGTGACCTCTCGAAAAGGTCAAGGTCAAAGGGATCATTAAATATATTTAAAATAGCTATATTTTGACAATTTTTTTCTCAAATACTACTCACAACTTCGAACCCCAAACTTGGTGCAAAGATACTAGATAGTAAGTCCTTTTTATGCATACTAATTTGGTTGATCACTCGGAAAGGTTAAGGGTCACAAGAGCTCAGGAAATAGGTAAAACAAATTGCCATATTTTGACAAAAATGTTTTTTCTCAATTAATATTCAGAACTTCAAACCAAAACTTGGTACAAAGATAGTAAGACCTTTTTATGCATCTAATGTTGATCCCTCCGAAAGGTCAACGGTCACAAGAGCTAAGGAAATAGGTCCAAAATAGTCATATTTTGACAAGAGATTTTTTTTCTCAAATACTATTAACAACTTCAAACCCAAACTTGGTACAGAGATACCTGATGGTAAGACCTATCTATGCATACTAATTTGGATTACCCCTTGGAAAGGTCAAGGGTTGCAAGAGCTCGGGGGAAACTTGGTATTTTTTCTCAAATACTATTAACAACTTCAAACCCAAACTTGGTACAGAGATACCTGATGGTAAGACTGTCTATGCATACTAATTTGGATGACCCCTAGGAAAAGGTCAAGGGTCACAAGAGGTAGACAAATGTGTATAAAATGCCAATTTTTTGATAAAAGTGTAGCTATTATCAATTTTTTTGCAAACTTTTCAATGAAATTTGGCACAAAGGTAGCTGATGATAAGACCTTTATGTATACTAATTTAGTCGACTCATAGCAAAGGTCAAGTGTCACTTAGGTTTGACAGATGTGTGAAACTGATTAAATTTTGAGAAAACATGGATTTTGTTGGTGCAAAAGCCATCCCTTATTGTCACACATGCGGATCAGTCATACACATGAGCCATAAGAGCTTTACCTTTCTTGTTTTTTTCTTTTTTTCCAGATACAGCATATTCTTCTCCAGTTAAATGTTTAATTTAATTTTTTTTATTGATGCAAGATAATTACGTTTTCTCCAGTTTGATATTGACGGTGCATTATAACAGTTATCATGCCTGTTTTGTTTGTCCGATCAGCTGTGTGGGTTAGGTAGATCAGATGAGTGTTGTGAAATATGTTACATTAGAGGTTGTTCAGAAAACAGAAGTAGGTCAAAATTGCCTGAGTTTCAGCAAAAACTGTGCATTAAGGTGTTAAAAAACATGATATCACAAATTTGTCCAAGCTTTTGTTGCCATGTTTGCATCAAAAGTCGCATAGTTTTGTACCTACAGTACTTCTGAAGTTGTCTTTTAGACTAAGTGTCATCCGATTTTGTATACTGTGTCCACTACATGCTATTTTTGTCTTCAGGATCATTAGAACTAGACAAGCCACAGCCTCCAGTTGTGCCACCTCGAGCAGAAAGTAAGTCACCTATAATACTGTACATCCATTCTTGTCCAAAAAATTAACATTAGTAGTTTTACATTAATAGTGTGTTAACCCTTTGGCTGTTGGTAGTGGCTTTTGTTGTGATGATTCCTGCAGGAGTCATCACGACAGAAACCATTTGCAAAAGCCAAAGGGTTAAATTTCACTTTTAGGGGGAAAATTCAACACCAAACCAGGCAGCTGGAGTGTTGGCTTCGTTTGCGTGCAAGCTTAACCCTTATCATTCAGAATACACCAATGTGTGAAATAAGTTTGACTAAAATAGTTCAAGGGTAGTGCCAGAATAGCTTGGCACCTAAGGGTGCTGAGCTGTCCTGGCACCACCCTTGAACTATAGTCATTGGTCCACATCCTTATCTGTAGGTACTATAATGTAGCTTGCATATATGGCAGTGTACAAATTTGGAGCTTTTAGCTGCAGTATGATATGGGTTAACTTAAAGGCAAACAAAGCCAGCATTGCACCAGTATGCTATTGGACTTTTTCCATACAGTTGATGGTTGTCGCTTATTATGTGCCCTTATTGTTAAAGGCAAACAAAGCCAGCATTGTACCATTATGCTATTGGACTTTTTCCATACAGTTAATAGTTGTCACTTATTATGTGCCATTATTGTTGGCTCACTATGTTTTGGGCCAGTGGTCATCTGTCCGTCGTCTTCCGCTGTCGTCCGTGGTAAACTTTAATGTTGGCATTTTCTCGGAGACTATTTAAGCCACAGTCTTCAAACGTGGCCCAAGGATACTTTGTGGCAAGACCATTCTAAACATACCAATTTCAGTGACCTCTCACAAAGGTCAAGGTCACAGGGGATCAGGAAATATGTCAAAAATAGCTATATTATGACATAATTTATTTTTTCGCAAATACTATTCACAACTTTAAACCCAAACTTGGTACAAAAGTAGCTGATGTTAAAACCTTTCTATGCATACTAATTTGGTTGATCCCTCAGAAAGGTCAAGGGTCATGAGAGCTCAGGAAATCAGTGAAAAATAGCCATATTTTGACAAAAGATGTTGTTTTTTCTCAAATACTATTCACAACTTCAAACCCAAATTTGGTACAGAGATACCTGATGGTAAGATCTATCTATGCATACTAATTTGGATGACCCCTTGGAAAGGTCAAGGGTCACAAGAGGCTGGCAAATGTGTGTAAAATGCCAATTTTTGATAAAATTGTAGGTATTTTCAACATTTTTGCAAATTTTTCAACCACATTTGGCACAAAGATAGCTGATGATAAGGCCTTCCTATGCATACTAATGTAGTCAACTCATCACACAGGTCAAGGGTCACGGGAGGTTGACAGATGTGTGAAAAATGCTTACATTTTCAGAAAACATTGATTTTGCTGCTGCAGAAGCCAGCCCTTGTCACAAAGGCCACACATAATTATGTAAATCGGTCATATACGTGAGCCACAATGGCTTTGCCTTTCTTGTTTTCTTTGTGCTTTTGTGACTTGGTCAAAATTAATTATACATGTACAGTGTATAAGGTAGGATAAGATAACAGGTACTTTATTGATATCGTGAGGGGAAAACTTACGTCTGCTCTCACACAATACAAACTAAATACAATACATATCGAACAATTATGGCAAAGGTCATTAAAAATAGTAACGTAAAAGACAGTCTTAACCCTTTTAGCCCACAAGGTCCCATTTCTCAAATTTGGGAGGTATTGCCTAACGACTGTGCCAGTTGTAGGAGATAGATTGAAGGCGCCAAGCTCATCTGGCACTACCCTTGAATTATCATGGTCAATCCATCTGCTGCAGGGTCCTGGGGCTAAAAGGGTTAAATAAAATCTACTAGAGCACCACTTCAATATCACACACATGCAATCAGGCACTCATACTGGCTCATACACACACACACACCTAATGCCATAGACTTGCTGTACAATTAAATGAGCTATAAATTAAGATTAAATAAAGATTTAAGAAAAAGAATGAGGATCTGAATAAAAAAGAAACATGAGATCATAATCATCTTCCCTTATGTTCAGAACTGGATGCTAGTTACTGTTATACCATTTACAGTGTTATCTATGGAGAACACCAGCTTTTTTTTCTTTGTGGTTTCTTGTGACTTGCTAGTTATATGTCTTGTTATATTCACAACTAGATAATAATTATTGTTCCACCATTTAGAAAAGTATTGCTCAAGTTTCACTCGGAATTGAAAGTACAAGATTGAAGAGGTAATAAAATGGCAACTGGCGCCATAATGGAAAAATTATGTGTTGTAAATGTTGCATCATGTTTTTACGTTTTCTTTTGTACAGAGAGGAGAGCTGTTCACAACACTACCTCGTTACACAACCATGCAGACAAGCGACCTACCACAGAGGTGCTTTCCAACCTGGCCAATGAGGTTGCTCGAGAGTCTCTGGGCAACATTGTTTGCTCATCTGCCTCCAACTCCCCAGCTCTGAAGATGTTTTCATCTGGTTCAAATCAGTCCTCTCTTTCGTACAGTCTGGGGCACATTGGTGCTGGAAGCAACGCTGCTATTGCTGCCGCAGCATCTCAAGCAATTGCTGCAACACAACAGGTATTGTTTCCTTGTCTGTTAACGCAATAAGCCCACAAGTGCAGATCCCAAATTTGGACTAGTCTAGTGAAGACTAATAATAATAATTTAAAAAATACATGATATTTATATAGCTCATTTCTCATATTTATAACGTAACTCAGTGCGCAGGCGAAAATGACACACACACACACCCACCCAGGTCTGCCTTGGGGGACTTGGGTGGGGTTAACTACTTTTTAGTTCCCAGTGTCACCCTGGTCAGCCCCACAGGGTGTGTTTCTGCCTACCCATGGTCCATTCTCCTGTATTTTCCTTTTTAAACTCTCCCAACTGTCTTACTGCGCTTAATGTAGCTCTTGATATTGGATGTTTGTTGCTAAATGGTCTTAGGTTTATTTAGTGTATTTGATCGGCTGACGACATACATTCAATATTCTGTTTTTTTTTTTTTCACAAGCAGTGCAGGCACGTCCTGAGAAAGTCTTGTTGCTGTTGGGACGTTAAGCAATGTACAACTACCACACACACACACACACACACACACACACACACACACACACACACACACACACACACACAGAGTCTGCAGGGGGGGGGGGGGGGGGTGTGTACAGAAATTACACGACATTCTGCAAGAAAAAGTAAGTTTTTAGCTTTGCTTTGAACTGCATAAGGGTGGAGGCATTTCTGAGCTCAGTCTAGCGGTTTTAGTCGCGATAATTCCTGCAGGAATCATCTCAACTAAAACCGCTCCCGACACCCAAACGGCTAATATTGACCATGATGGTTGAAGGGTGTTGCCAGAATTGATTGAATGCAAGTGACGTCGCACAGCCATTGTCGCTATGCATGTAATCTGAAGTTGGCCATCTTGTGCAGTAGAAACAGTGAACACTATTAATCGCGAACCTAGAACTTGGCAAAAATATGCCTGGATGCGCAATTTTCAGATGTAATAATAGGCCAGAGAAACAATTATAATGTTCTCAAAGGTGTAATAGTGAAGATTTTTTTCGTACACCTTTCCGTTTAACGGAAGGAGAGGAAAGTTGACCGAAGAGAAAAGACGACCATCGGAAAGATATCTGGCACTACAGAGAAGAATTGGGCCTAGGCGCACAGCATGATTGTAAATTAAAACATCTTTTAGATAAAAGATATTTTAGAACAGCTTCAAAACTGTTGCACGACACGCATCTAAAAACAGTTAGAAACTCTTCTACTGCTCTATGGCATCGATTTTTGAATAGAGTGGAGAAGGGGGTTCCCCAAATGTTTCATCATAGCTTCGCAAGAAACATCCTTACAAAAAACTATGACACGATTTGAGAATGCTGAATTGTTGTCATGAAATAATGTCTAGATGCCACTGGTAAAGAAAATCAGACATGGACCGCAGTCAGCCAGCCATTCTAAAGACCAGTACCATGAGCAGAAAAACAAATAAATAAATAGCAAGAGCATCACCATTGATAATAATTAATTAACTAATAAATCACACAGCAGGAGAAGGGGTGGGAGTTGATTTTGAACCAGTGACAGCATCAAATCCTACATTGAGCTTATTATAATTATATACAGATCATGTTAACGCTTATTGGTTAAAATCGCTTTGGACTGGTGCAATGATTTACCTTCTGACGATGGATTCCTTCATAACTGTGTACTAAGTATGTATTTTCCAAAAATCACTTGTTCTGTTGGGGTCACTGAGACTGCCTTTTCGCCGACATTGCCAAATTCAAGGTGACCTCCGATCTCTCCAACAGCTCCTACGGTGTTAATTTCAGTTATATAGTTCTTTGACGTTTTTGTCTTGTAAAATCCGTCCATGATTGCTTTTGTTTGCCGAGGCTATTGTTTGCCGAGGCCATCTCTGCATTCAATCAATAGCTTGGCACCAATGTTCCCAAGTCTCAGTGTATTTGCAAAACTGGGATTGCATTTCCACAAGAATAAACCATCTGCATGGGGAAAGAAAGATATTGCATTTTAGGCTCACATGTGATAATAATAATAATAATAAGCGCATTAAATAGGCGCTTTATCCCAATTGAAAATCGGCTCAAAGCGCCGCCGCGAACTTAACTCAACAAGCACGCTCACGTGAATCACGCGCATTCACTCACACACTGTACATAAACATAGAACATTCACGTGGTGCTAAGGGCAAGCTCAAGCGAGCTACTGTAGTTTTTGGAAATTCAAAATCGTTTGTATTTGAAATTTGATTAAGTGGGCTTAAACTGATAGTTAAGGAAGGTCATGGGTCATGAGGTCCAAGAGAAGTTTTTATATTATACTGAGCAACATTTTGCTTGATATAGTGCCGATAACAGGCAGATGTGACCTGAATCAAAAATGTTAGAGTCGTGGACAAGGACATTTGATTTGAGTCAAGTAATCACATCTGTCTGTTTATCGGCACTATATCAAACAAAACTGTTCCTCAATATAATTTATGTATCCAGTCCAAAACAAAACTATACCTCCCATAATTCATTTTGCAGCTGATTGCAGTGTTCAGATAAACACATGAATGGTAGACTGCATATCGCGATCAACTCAGTGCGTAGATTTCGTCTGACTATGAAGACATCGATGCATTGTATTAGCTTGTGTGTTACTGAGTAAATTCTACTTGTGACTAGATCATGCATAATTGCGGAAAATACCAGTATTTCATTACTGCTACACATACGGAGCTTGTTAATGTTGCAGTGTGAGCATATTTCGCGTTTCCGTTTTGAAAATACAAGTCTCAAGATCAAGTCTTCTTGGCGCGCAAGGGATTTTGGAAAGGAAAGTGTATCAAGCAAATTCATGAATATTAATTTGCTTGTTATACAGTATATGAGTTTCAAAGAAGGGACAACTTTATGGAGAGGATACCTATAGCCATATTTTCACAAAAAATAATTTTTGTCTACCATATTTGAAAATGTGGTAGATTTTTAAATTGGAGATTTGCGTGTTTATATACATTTGCACACACACATACACACATACGGCGCTTCGCACCAAAAGTACGTTCAGCAGCAAGGTTAGCATAACTAGACATGACATAATTTTTATCATAATTTTTATCTGGTATCTTTAGTTGTCAGATTTTAAGACCCGCCTGCCTAAATCATCATGGGCATGCTTTTGAATTCGCCTCATTGCAATCCATCCTAAAAAGTCTCTTCTATAAATTAAATATAAGAGACTTTAAAAGAAGCCATATTTTCACTTTTTTTTTCTCCTCCTAAACTTGCTAAAGAAATGTGTTTTTCTCTAAAATGTATTTTTTCGAAAAATATTTACCAATGGCATTACTGTATGGAAAATACACTTAGCTTAACGATTTCAGCCTAAAAATCATTGTGTATAATTACACAACCAGGGAGGCAACTCGTGGGCCGTTACCAGGGCCAGAGTAGCCTCCCTTCCCTCCTCATCCGGGCAGAAGTGCCGGTGTTATCCCAGTTGAACGCTAAAGCGCTCTAGCTGCAAGCAGGGCAGGTGGGAGGGCCATTCGAGTAATGCCATTGGTAAGTTTGGTTTTTTTTAATACATTTTAGAGAAAAATACATTTGTTTCCTCAAAATACATTACCTATGGCATTACTGTATGGAAGAATAGCGAAAAGGAGGAGGGTGCCGCCTGCTAGGTCCCGTCATCGCTCGTGCTTAACGGTCACGAACAGGTGTAACCTCCCGACGATTTCGGCTAAGCGTACCTTACGGTGCCGGAGGTGCCAGGAGGGAGTGTTGCGCCGCAGCGATGTCTCTGACCATGGCCAGATTTTCCCGCTGGCTTGTAAGGTCACGGAGGTAGAAGCGGGCAAAGGTGGAATTGGCCCGCCACCCAACAGCCGCCACAAAGTCTCTCACCGCGCAGTTTCTATCAAACGCAACACTGGTGGAGACTGCACGGACCTCATGTGCATGAATACGCAGCGTCTTAGCACCCGCCGGAGAGAGCTCCTCATAGGCAGAACGGATGACCCAACGCAGCCACGAGGAGATCGTCTGCGCTGATATGTCATGCCTGCCAGGGGAAAGCGGCAGGAAAAGGCGGGTCCGGCCACGCCGAATAGGTTTTGTCCTGCGCAGGTAGAGTCGTAGCGACCGGACAGGGTCCTGACGGCAAGAGTCCTGAGTCTGGTCTGGTTCCCTGAGGGGTCACAGGGTGAAAACTGGGGCCCTGGCTGAAGGGAGCCAATTCTTTACCAAGAAGGCGGGATTCGTTAGGAGGTGTACAGAGCCATCGGCCCTGAGCTGAAGACAGGACAGGTCCATAGATAGTGCATGTAATTAATAATAATTACGGTATTTATAATGCGCTTATCTTATAATATTTATAACTCTTAAGCGCGCACTCACAACTCACGCACGCATGCGCACGCTTAGACAACGGCTCGCGTACCACAAAAAGTGAAATACATTACGACAGTCGACTTGGGGTGGGGAGTGTGGTGATATAGTGCTAGGAGTGTTGAAAGAGGTGAGTTTTGAGGGCGGACTGGAAGGAGGAGAGAGAGTGTTTCTGACGGAGAGAGAGTGGGAGAGTGTTCCAGGCGGATGGACCATATATAGAGAAGGAGCGGGGGCCGAAAGTGCTGAGTTTGGTGCGGGGGATGTGGAGGCGGAGAGAGGCGGAGCGGAGGGAGCAGGGAGGAGTGTAGGGGTGAAGTAAGTTGGAAAGATAGGCAGGAGCGCAGTTGTTCAGGGATTTGTAGCAGAGAGACAGAATCTTGTATTGGATGCGTTGGGGGATGGGAAGCCAGTGAAGGAGTTTGAGCAGGGGAGTGATGTGGTCGGATTTTTTCTTTCTGAGGACGAGGCGGGCAGCATTGCTCTGGACACGCTGGAGTGTAAAAGTGGTGGAGTGAGGGAGGCCGGAAAGGAGAGAGTTGCATTAGTCGATGCGAGATAGGATGAGAGAGACAGCAAGTTTGGTGGCAGCTTCGGTAGTGAGGTTTTTTCTGATCTGACTGATGCGACGGAGGTGGAAATAGCATGCCTGTGCCGTGTGCCGTAATTCACTGACTCGACGCTGTGGCATGCGCAAGTAGGAAGCAGGTCTTCCGGGTGAGATTTGCCATGCTAGCCAAGTGCAGTGGCTCGAATTTGCTAGAATTTAGCCAGGTAAGGACCCAGGCGAGGTCCCAACGGGGAATCAGAGAGTGTGGAACTGGTCTCTGTAACTCTAAATTCTGCATGAGATCCGAAAGATCCGAGCAGGCTCCAGGATCTGGGAGTCCCAAATGGCGGTAGGTGTCCGCGATCATGGAGAGGTAACCTCTAATGGTAATAGGGGCCAGATTCTTCTCTTGAAAAAGCCAAAGGAAGAAATCTGCAAGCTGGGGCGACGTCAGCGTTGTGGGGGCGAAGTCGCTCCGTCTCTCACCAATCCCAGAAGACTCGCCACTTCATTTCATACACTCGGAGGGTGGAAGATCTGCGGGCTGCAGCAATAGCTTCCACCGCCACACGCGAAAAACCTCTAGAGGAGAGGGCTTGCCGCACATCTCCAGGCGAGAAAGAGGAGTCGCTCTGGGCAAGGGTGAAAGTGGCTGCCAGGGTTGCTTCAGCATTGTGCGGGGGGAGGGCAAGGGGAGCGGGGGATCCGTCGCTAGGCTGAGGAGATTGGTGGTCGAATACCTGTTCCAGCTGAAGGGGGCGACCAGGAGAAGGATCGTCTTGCACCCCTGGAGTTTCTGAAGAACTCTGGGCACCAGCACAGACGGAGGATATGCGTAGGTGATCAGTCCCTCCCAAACCAAGGATAAGGCGTCGACCGCCCACGCTAGAGGGTCCGGGAAGGGGGAGACGAAGATGGGGAGCTGCCTGTTCCAACGAGCTGCAAACAGATCGATCATCGGGGTCTGCCAGCGCTCTCAGTCATGCGAAAGATCTCCGGACTCAGCGACCACTCAGTATGTAGGAGCTGGCCCTTCCGCGATAGGAAGTCGGCGAGGACGCTCTGATGGCCTGGAATGCGGCGAGCCCGGAGTGAGATGTCGCGGACCCTGCACAACAGGAGCAGCTGGTAAAGGAGCGTGTAGAGGGATGGGGAGCGGGTGCCCCCCTTCTTCTGGATGTACGCGACTACCGTGGCATTGTTGGACATGATGAGGACTTCTTGACGGCAAAGCCGAGACTGCCAATGGTCGAGGACCAACCAAACCGCCTCCAACCCCAACCAATTGATGTGTCTGTCCGAGAACTCCGGGGGGCCACAGGCCCGAGGCAGCGGAGAAATCCGGCAGGAGGTGCGCGTCCCAGCCAGAGCGGCTGGCGTCGGTGCAGAGGGAAGTCACGGCAGGGGGGAGGAATGGGGGACCCCCGAACGAAGCCAGCAGGGGTCCACCCACCACTGGAGGCGGGCTTGGACAAGCGGGAGGACAGGAATCGAGGTCGCAGGATGACGGGCGCCAAGGGCAAGGAAGGAGGAGTTGAAGAGAGAGAGCCGCCCCAAGGTAACAGGTCCATGGCTGCGTACAAAGAGCCCAGCAGTTGTAACTAACTCGTGCCGGGACTACATCCGCGCTGGAACCTGGCGGGAGAACTCCACCAACTTCACGACACGCGCCTCCCGCAGTCGCATGAGGTGGCAGACGGTCCAGAATTCCATGTCAAGATGCACGAACCATCGGGATGGAGAGATATTGCACTTTCCACTGTTGACTAGGAAGCTGAAGTGACGCAAAAGAGCGAGAACGGGTCCCAATCCGTGGTGAGGGAGGCGGAAACCTGGTTTCGGAGAAGGAGATCGTCCAAAAAGTTGGAGGAGGGGCTGGAGGAGGTCTGGCTAGCCCTGGCGACCACCGCATCTACGATCCGGGTGAACACCCAAAGGCTGAAGGGGAGAGACCGAAACTGGTAGACCGTCCCGCAATAGGCGAAGCGAGGGAATTTTGGACCAAGGTTGTCGTGTTGTTGAGTCCGCTGGGAATGCAGTGCCGAAAGGCCTCCCGGGAAGCAAGCAGCGTCTCTGCAGCCGGATCCACCGGCAGGAGGGGGCAAACAAATGACTGGGAGTGACCCGCATACCAACCAGTGCTGTCGGAAGCGGATATCAACGCCCAATGGCCAGTGGGCGTCGGAGAAGGAGCCCTTGTCCAAGTGCCAACCATGCTGAATCTGAGCGTAGAACGCGTCCGTCAAAGCCCGAAAACCGGTGGGTTGAGGAAGAGACTTTAACTTCTTGGTTAACCGTGGCGCATCCACATGGGCGGAAGCCATCCTCTTCATCAGCGGTGACGGGGGGGGGGGGGGGCAGAAATCCGGAGGCAGAAAAACGGGCGACGATTCGAGACGCTACATCGAAGGCGCGTAACGTCCCCGAGTCCGCCGGAAGGGGTGGGCGCAGGAGAAAGGTCACGTGAGGATGCACAGGACCGGACACTGCCACAGGAAGCCGGAGACGCGGAATGATCCGATCGCTGGCAGCAGCACCAAGCTGAAGCATGGAGGAGCGCCGGACATCACGATAAGGTCTGTGCTGAAGCACAGCCCCGGGTCCCGTCGGTGGTCGCTGACGGTGGCACCGCGCTGAAGCACAGAGGAGCGCCGGACATCACGGGAAGGCCCGTCGCTGGTGGCGGCACCGCACTGAAGCACGGAGGAGCGCCGGACATCACGGGAAGGCCCGTCGGTGGTCGCTGATGGCGGCACCGCGCTGAAGCACGGAGGAGCGCCGGACATCACGGGAAGGTCTGTGCTGAAGCACAGCTGGGTCCCGTCGGTCACTGATGGCGGCACCGCACTGAAACACGGAACGCCGGACATTACGGGAAGGTCTGTGCTGAAGCACAGCCGGGTCCCATCGGTGGTCGCTGACAGCGGCACCACGCTGATGCACGGAGGAGCGCCGGACATCACGGGAAGGTCTGTGCTGAAGCACAGCGGGTCCCGTCGGTGGTCGCTAACGGCGGCACCGCGCTAAAACACAGTGGAGCGTCGCAAGTCACAGGACGAAGGTCCGTGCTGAAGCACAGCCGAGTCCCGTCACTCGTCAACCACTGACCTGATCTGAAGACCGGCAGGCCGCTCTCGGTCTCGGGGCAGCGACCTGTGCTGAAGCCAGAGTGGGCCCCCTTGAGCTCCGGCATCCAGTGTGTAGTGCAGGGGGTCTGGAAGGCGGGCCGGATGCGAGGGGTCTCAGGCCGCCACACGGTGCCGGAAACGGACCAGGGAACGAGACACCGAGACCGACGGAGAGCGAGATCTTCGAATCGAGCGAAATTGTAGAACTTACGGTCGTCGGGCTAGGTCTCCATAGCCTGTTGATCGAAGAGGCAAGATCGTGGGGGCTAAAACAGACGCTGCAGGCCGTGCGTGGCGGGAAGCGAGTCCCACGATGTCGGAAGTGGCCTGCCGAGGGCGGGGAAACCGGCGGAAGTAGGGGTTCCCGGGAGGTAGAAGGGCGTTCACATCGGTAGAACTCCCACACTTGGGACCACCGTGCCTCCTTTCACGAAGCGCATCTCTCGTACGGCTGTGCGGAATAGCAGCCTGAGCAAGGAAGGCACAAGCGTGAGTTTTAATATCCGCATGATCTTTCATAAATAGAGTTTTCAGTAGCTGAGTCCCCATCGCCCGTCAACCACTGACCCGTAAGCCCTAGGCGTGAAAACCAGCAAGATAATTGCAAAGTTCAACCTCTGATAGTCAGATGTTAGTAGTGCAATGAGTGATGTAAAACATAGACACGTCACTATGAAGCTTGAAGTGACGTCATTTCGCTGCTCGTGCTATTCTTCCAAATAGCTATGCTACGCCAGACCACAGAGCTGACAAATGGCGGGTATCGCCATGTGTCCGTAATTATTTCTGTGTGTATGGATCAGAGGGTGAGCTTGAGTAGGAGGTGGATGCCTGTCGCTACATGAGCCCACAGAGCGTGCTAAGGCAGGTAGGTGGGAAATAGACCTAGCATGAACAGCTCTGAATGTTCCTAAAGGATAAATGCATCTGAGCTCCAAACAATACAGTAGACTATGAGATGAAATCCTCATCTTGTTGTTTGTGTGAATGTGCAGCGCGCAATGTAGAAGACAGAATTTGTGTCGCACATTACATGGTGGGCAGGAATGGGATGAGGACTTTAACTCATTCCCATCCAGTCAATTTTACATACAGACTTGGCATACGGTTGCCTCTCTTGCCTTCGTGTGTAAAGCACGCATAAACATCAAGTGCGCAATTTAAAAATACTTACAGATGAATGAGAGATAAGGCACGTGGCCCGATCGTAGGAAAGGGCCACATGAGCGAAATTTATGACCGGTGCCGTACCGGGTAGAATTTGTGAATGAACGAACCATACTTTCGAAGAGTGCACCGGCCAGTCAGAAACCCGACGGCCGAAGCATGCCCTGAGACATTACCTGGCCATATCCTAAGCGACGGAAGGTGAGGAAGGAGGCTAGGAAACGACACACTGCAAGTAGTCCGCGCAGAAGCAATGGCGCCATGTGGTCCTGAAGGAGGTAAACGGTGCCACGTGTTCCCGCAAGAAACGAAGCATGCCGCCACACAAAACACACAAAGTCCAAGTGAAGCACAGGGCACCACGTAAATCCCAGGAAACAAACGCGAGCACCGGTGGAGAAAAAAGAATCCCAGTGAAGGTAGGCTGAGCACGTGGTAGACACGACCTATCGCAACTAAGCTAAGCGTTCAACTGGAATAACACCAGCACTTCTGCCCGATGAGGAGGGAAGAGAGGCTACTAGGGCCCTGGTAACGGCCCATGAGTTGCCTCCCTGGTTGTGTAATTATACACAATGATTTTTAGGCTGAAATCGTTGAGCTAAGTGTATCTTCCATACAGTAATGCCATCGGTAATGTATTTTGAGGAAACAAATTACCTGGCAAGACCTTTCTACGCATACTAATCTCAGAAAGGTCAAGGGTCACAAGAGATCGACAAATATGTGAACAATGCCAAATTCTTCAAGAATTTTAGTTTGTATAAAAGTTTTGAATCGGTCGTATACATGGGAGCCATTAGGACATTGCCATTCTTGTTTAGCTGTCCTCTGATGCCTGTTCTGCTGTTAAGAAGACAGATTTGCCATTATAGTTAAGGGGTGGTCTCAGAATAGCTTGGTGCAACAGGTGCCCCACCCATGCAGTGTCATGGTTAACCTTTTTAGCCACATGGGTGCATTTCCCAAAATTTTGGAAATGTTACTTAACGACTATATACCAGTTGCAGGAGGTGGATTGACCATGACAATTCAAGGGTAGTGCCATATTAGCTTGGCGCCTGAAGGTGCCAAGCTAATCTGGCATTACCCTTGAATTATCATGGTCAGTCAGTCTCCTGCTGTAGGGTGTTGGGGCTAAATGGGTTAGTCTTACCTTGTGGTGTGTCAGGCATATAACTTATAAGTTTCAAGTGGAGTGTGTATTGTTGTTGTAGAAACAGCAGGGCCTAAACGCTGACCTATTCTGGCTCCACCCATGAACCGGTGTAGTAGAAAAGATCCATATCTCTTATGTAAAGGCTGAATGGGCTCGTGTCCAATTTTTGTCTACCGTATAGACTTTGAGATGGGGCTGGTCGGAGCATGTTCCGTAGCAGGTAAATGACGAACATAGGCGGGCATGCATCAGACTCTGACAGTGAAGTAACGCAATAAAAATTATCTCATGCCTAGCTACGCTAACCACGCTGTTGAATTAGATAATTATGGTGTGAAGTGCCGCATGTATGTATGTAGGTAGACATGAGTATCTCCGGTGTTTGTGTACGTACTGAAACTTTAGGAAATGCTTTGATCGAGATGTATTTCGGAGAGCCTCCGAGCATATTTGAAACGGTAGACTCGTTAAAGAGAAAAATTGCTGTTTATATAAAGCCGTTGAAGTCCATAATTTTCATTTTATTCACTCAAAATTTTGGATGTAGCTAGCTTGGAGATAGACATTAGATGTGTTCGTTAGCCAGTTTTGTACCTTTTTCGTAAAAAGTAATTCATTGCAGAAAAAATTAAAAAGCAAGAATTCTCGACTTCTAGAGAAGGATCAGACAGTGACATAAAGGCACCAAACACGTTAGTGTTACATAATGTTGCTATATTGTTACAAAGCACCAAAATGTTTCTGAATTGGCATCAAATTCATCACTGTGTACATGATGTGAAGCTTATAGTGATGTCATTTTGCTGCTCGTGCTATACTTCCTCTTTAGAATTCCTGTCACGATTGCAGCCCACAGACCGTACTGATGGCAGGAAGCGCCATGTGTCTGTCTTTATTTGTGTGTGCCGATGTGTTTTTGATCAGGTTGGGTTAGAGAGGAGGGAAATGGATCAGAAGGTTTAAGTTTTAAAATATGAACATACTCTCAATGTTTCTAAAAGAAAAACGCATGTGAGCTCCAAACAATATATGGTAGACTTTGGGATGAAATCCTCGTCTTGTTTTTTGGCTCATGTGCGAAGCAAAAGTGAGTATGTTCTGGGCCAGTGTTCGTCCGTCCGGCGTCCATCCGCCGTCATCCGTGGTAAACTTTAACGTTGGCATTTTCTCGGAGACTATTTAGGCTACAGTCTTCAAACTTGACCCAAGGATACTTTGTGGCAAGACCTTTCTAAACATTCCAATTTTTGTGACCTCTCACAAAGGTCAAGGTCACAGGGGATCAGGAAATATATCAAAAATAGCTATATTTTGACATAATTTATTTTTTCTCAAATACTATTCACATCTTCAAACCCAAACTTGGTACAAAGATGCCTGATGGTAAGACCTTTCTATACATAATTTGGTTGATCCCTCGGAAAGGTCAAGGGTCACAAGAACACGGGGAAATAGGTCCAAAATAGCCATAATTTGACAAAAGATGTTTTTTCACAAATACTGTTCACAACTTCAAACCCAAACTTGCTACAGCGATACCTGATGGTAAGACCTATCTATGCATACTAATTTGGATTACAAGAGCTCAATTACTATTTACAACTTCAAACCCAAACTTGGTACAGAGATACCTGATGGTAAGACCTATCTATGCATACTAATTTGAATGACCCATTGGAAAAGGTCAAGTGTCACGAGGTCGGCAAATCTGTATAAAATGCCAATTATTGATAGAATTATAGTTATTATTAACATTTTTGCAAACTTTTCAATCAAATTTGGCACAAAGGTAGCTGATAAGACATTCCTATGTATACTAATTAAATCGACTCATCGCAAAGGTCATGGGGGTTTGACATGTGTGAAAACTGATTAAATTTTGAGAAAACACTAAACAGATTTTGTTGGTGAAGATGCCATCCCTTTACTTTTTGTCGCATGTTGGATTGATCATACATGTGAGCCATAAGGGCTTTGCCTTTCTTGTTAGTGTATTGTGTTGAGTTGTCTACTTGACCATGTTCATGTTGAGCTGTCTGATTGACAGTTGTGTTGTGTGCTTGTACTTGTAGATGCAGCAAGGCCGCAGGACATCAAGCATGAAGGCCAGCTATGATCTCATGACCAAGAATGCATCCATGCTGTCCAAAGAACTCACCCTACAACTTAGCGCCTCTGCTCCCGGCACCCCAGAAACCTCCAATACTCCTCGATCTCAGCGCACTAAAAAGTAGGCCAGACGTCCATATTTGTACATTTCATATGATTTTGTTAATGAATTATACTGTTGGTTTGTAACTACTTTCACCGTTTACCTTCACTGTTAATAGTGTTAATACTCACGTTTAATTTGTCTGCATGTCATGCATATACAA
The DNA here is from genome assembly GCA_036245525.1 of Semisulcospira habei. Taxonomy (NCBI): domain Eukaryota; kingdom Metazoa; phylum Mollusca; class Gastropoda; family Semisulcospiridae; genus Semisulcospira; species Semisulcospira habei. The sequence goes on from BTPG01000003.1 coordinate 172,166,624, forward strand.
GACTATTTAATGTCATCAAGATCACCTTAACCCATATCATTCTGAGGCTAAAAGCTTCAAATTTGTACACTGCCATATGCAAGCTACATTATAGTACTTACAGATAAGGATATAGACCAATGGCTTTAGTTCAAGGGTGGTGCCAGAATAGCTTGGTGCCTAGAGGCGCCAAGCTATTCTGGCACTACTGTTGAACTATTTTAGTCAAACTTATTTCACGCACTGGTGCATTTCAAATGATAAGGGTTAAGCATGAAATAGTTTGTCCAGCTGTTTTTCTTCAAATGGTTTGAATTTATTTAGATGCATGGAAATTATGTGTTATGATGGATTTTTTCCAGGCAAACCTCAAAAGCAGCTGCACTGGCACAACAGCAATTGCAGCAGCAACAACAGCAAGCTGCAGCTGCAGCTGCGGCAGCTGCTACCCCACAGACAGTTGTTGAAGGGGTGGAAGACTCAGGGGCTGAGCTTCAGGTGGATGATTGGCAACCTGATCCCAATGAGCCACGCTACTGTCTGTGTAACCAAGTGTCGTATGGTGACATGGTCGGCTGTGATAATGAGGACGTGAGTATGCAGACCGTGGTATTATTGATCTTACTGTCTGTAAGTTTATTTTTCATAAATATGAGTTTGAGGGGAAACATCTTATTCTTAGCAAATAACCAACACAGAAACATACTTCAAGTAAATCGAGGACACAATTACTAATTCCTAATCCTAATAAGGGCTTATTCATACTTATTCTTTAACATGCTATACTTACTTACTTAAGCCTGTCACCCCTACCCGGGTATAGGCCGTCGACGAGAGACCTCCAGCAACTCCTGTCCTGTGCTTTTCCTTCGATTCTACTCCAGGTGGTTCCCAGTCTCTTGATGTCTGCTTGGAGGTCTCGACGCCAGGAGTTTCTCGGCCTACTTCTTTTCTTCTTTCCCTGGGGGTTCCATGACAATGCCTGCCTAGTGATACTGGAAGCTGGCTTTCTCAGACTGTGACCGATCCATCCCCATCTTCTTCGCCCAATTTCATTCTCTGCCGTTATCTGCTCTGTTCTCTCCCAGAGTCTGACGTTGCTGATCTTCTCTGGCCAGTGGATTTTCAAAATTCTTCTAAGGCAACTGTTCATGAAGGTCTGTACTCTGTTGACTGTGGTTTTTGTCAATCTCCAAGTCTCTGCTCCATACATTGGAGTTGAAAATCCGAACTTTGGTGTGTTGTGACAGCTCTCTGGAACTCCACACTTTTTTCAACTGGAGAAAGGCTGCTCTGGCTTTACCGATTCGTGCTCTGACATCTGCATCAGTGCCGCCTTTTTTGTCTATGATGCTCCCGAGATAGGTGAAGGACTCCACCTCCTCCAACGGGGTGCCAGCAAGCAAGACTGGTTCCTCCCTGGTTGCGTTCAGCCTCATTGTCTTTGTTTTCTGTTTGTGAATGGTGAGGCCCACTTGGGACGAGATGTCAGGAAGGGCTTATTCATAGCACCTGTTAAAAAGGTCATCCTGTTTTATTGTCTGTCTCCACTTCTGACTGCCATTACGTGAGGGGTAATGGATTTGATACGATCGCCAACAAATTCATTGACATTGTCTTTTTTTTTGGCAAGGACAGTTATCATGCTTATCAGACTTGCAACAACAAAAAAAAACAAGTGCTGGTCCCAGTTCAGAATTTACAATAACTGTTACAGAACTTTACCCATTTTGTTTCACTTTCTTAAATGTACCTTTTGTTTCTCTTACAGTGCCCCATCGAGTGGTTTCACTACGGCTGTGTAGGACTGACCCAGGCACCCAAGGGAAAGTGGTTTTGTCCTCAATGCACTGCAGCTATGAAACGACGTGGAAGACGCTAGAGCTTTAGTCATTTCTAATTGATTTGATATTGGGGTCAGCAAGAGGCATAGATCCTCATGAACATCTGCATTTTCAGGGGTTCACAACGATCTATGCCTCTTGCAGATACCCAGAGTTTGCTTGAATTGCAAGGAGGTGTCAATCCTTCAGTTCTCATTCCATCATAGATCGGACGCACGTTCAGACTTGCAGATGGAGGAATGTAGATGTAAATGGCATCAGTTGAACCTTTTTTTTAGGGAGCTTGTGAGGTTCTGTTCTTCCTTTAGTTGTGTATTGGAGTTCTGCTGGAGCAGAAGTTGGGCCAGGAATAGGTGATTTTTCCATGCAGGTTGCTTGCTTTCTCAGCTAATCTTTTGATTAGCGTACATGGACTGTACATCCCCTTCCATGCCCATCACCATATTTGCGCAATGAATGAAGATGGTGTACACCAGAGAGGACCAAATGTTTTAGGACCCTAGCAGCCATTTGAACGACCATCCAAGTGAGATCTGGGTGCCCAAATTTTTGGCTCACGTGCGAAGCAAAAGTGAGTTTGTTCTGGGTCGGTGGTCGTCGACCATCCATGGTAAACTTCAACGTTGGCATCGTCTCGGAGACTTTTCAAGCCAGTCTTCAAATTTGGCCCAAGGATACTTTGTGGCAAGACCTTTCTAAACATACCAATTTGAGTGACCTTACAAAGGTCAAGGTCACAAGGGATCAGGAAATAGGCCAAAAATAGCAATATTCTGACATTTATTTTTTCTCAAATACTATTCACAACTTCAAACCCAAACTTGGTACAAGGATACCAGATGGTTAGAGCTTTGTGTGCATACTAATTTTATTGACCCCTCGGAACGATCAAGGGTCACGAGCTCAGGAAATAGGTAAAAAAAAAATTTTAAAAAGCCATAGTTTGACAAAAGATGTTTTTTTTCTCTCAAATACTATACTACTTGCTAGAGAGATACCTGATGGTAAGACCTATCTATGTGTACTAATTTGGATGACCCCTCGGCAAGGTCAAGGGTCACAAGCGGTCAGCAAATGTTTGTAAAATGCCAATTTTTGATAGAAGTGTAGTTATCAACATTTTTGCAAACTTTCCAATCAAATTTGGCATAAAGGTAGCTGATGGTAGGATGTTCCTATGCATACTAATTTAGTTGATTCATCGCAAAGGTCAAGGGTCATGAGGGATTGACAGATTTATGAAAAAAATTTAAATTTTGAGAAAACATGGATTTTGCTGATGCAGATGTCTTTACTTCTTGTTGTCACAAAGGTCACTCATTTGTAGATTGGTCATACACGTGAGCCATGAGGGCTTTGCCTTTCTTGTTTTCTGATAGCCCAATTTTGTTAGTGTCTGTTGTGAAATTTGCATTCGCTATTAGGGCTCCCAGAACATCTTCACCCAACAACAATTTAACATTTGACAAGTGCATTTGGTCCTCCCATCGAGGGTTATTGACGGCATAATTTTGTGTGCTGGTCTGTGATATTGGACCTTACAGATCTAATGATTGATCGTACCTTGCTTAACGTCCCGACAGCAACAAGGCTTTCTCAGGACGTGCCTGCACTGCTTGTGAAAAAAAACAGAACATTGAATGTATGTCGCCAGCCGGTCCAATACGTTAAATAAACTTAAGACACGGGGCCTAAATAAAGCTAAGACCATTTAGCAACACACATCCAATATCAAGAGCTACAGGCAGTGCAGACAGTAGGGAGAGTTTTAAAAAGGCAAATACAGGTGAATGGATTGATTGTACATTGCTTAACGTCCCGACAGCAACAAGGCTTTCTCAGGATGTGCCTGCACTGCTTGTGAAAAAAAAAATAATAAACAGAACATTGAATGTATGTTGCCAGCCGGTCAAATACATTAAATAAACCTAACACATGGGGCCTAAATAAAGCTAAGACCATTTAGCAACACACATCCAATATCAAGAGCTACAGGCAGTGCAGACAGTAGGGAGAGTTTTAAAAAGGCAAATACAGGTGAATGGACAAAGGGTAGACGGAAACACATGCCCCAGAATAGAGAGAAAAACCCACCCTGTGGGGCTGACCAGGGTGACCCTGGGAACTAAAAAATACCTAACCCCACCCATGTTCCCCAGGGCAGACCCGGGTGGGGACAGGTGAATGGACAAAGGGTAGACGGAAACACATGCCCCAGAATAGAGAGTAAAACCCACCCTGTGGGGCTGACCATGGTGGCCCTGGGAACTAAAAAGTAGTTAACCCCACCCAAGTCCCCCAGGGCAGACCCGTGTGGGGCCCTTACAGATCTAGCCTGGAAGGTCCAAAATCAGAGGCCAGCTCATTTATTGTACTGGAACATTGCCACATTATTGCAGAATGAAAGTTCTTTTACAGTGCTTGACAGCATACCTCCATCAGTAACTACAAATAGAAATGAGGCAAATTGCATATTTTGAAGAAAACAGTTGACTTGCAATTTCGACCTATTTATAATTTTTGGAAATGGCTTATCGTATGCAAAGCCAAGAAACAGAGAGAAAGGACTTGCCATGTTTGCAGTCGTTTGTCCAGACATGTCACAGTTAATGATGCCGACAAATATTCAGCTTAGGCACCTGTGACTGTTGGTGCAAATGCAGTGGTGAGAAGTATGAACTGTTTCCATACCTGCCACCAAATGTGTTCACAATTTGTGTTTCTTTGCACTTGAGTCTGTATGTTTGTGTGAAATTTTTTTTCCAATTTTGTCTTGATGTCAGAGATACGAGATGTGTGGAGAGTGCTAATAAAGTTGAATGCTTGAACAAGTGCAGGTGTTCTTTCCTGTTGTCGGCCTGTGTACACATGCGCACAATCCCAGGGAGTTGTTTGAATCCTAGCCGTTGATGCAAAAGCATAGCACCATCTGTACTGTGGCTAAACTGAAGTTGCACTTTCATGAGCTGACCCTTTCCTGTTTATGAAACTCCCTTCAAGTTCAAATGCCTCATGTAGTCCAACCTGAAAGTTAATGTTGAGGCTCATCACAATAGTTGTTGCTAAATCACGATCATTTTAAAGAAACGTGATACAGGTAGGTTTCTAATGAGTCCATTCAGCAGCAGGGGCTCATGTGAATTCATACCATTTACTGTTGTGCATCGGCACATTAGGCCCAAGACCGAGGGCAATTGTTCAGCGAGTAAAGAAAACGGTACAAGGAGAACAAATGCACTGCCACTGCATTGGTCATAATGGTGTGCGGGCCAACTGCAGACATTCTTGTGGGCCTTCAGACGTTTTGCTACTGGGGAACCCTTCCGAAACTAATCTCAAGCACTGCCTTCCCTTCTTCTACTACTGTCTGACCATACCTGGGAATCACAGATGTATATGCAGCTACATTATATTACAGGCATTCTTTTTACTTAATACTCAGTGTGACAAACACCAATGTTCGTGTAGCAGCTTATACTTGTCTACAGTATTGAAAACACGAAACGGGTCTGGTCTGAGCGCATTCTGTTGAATGTACACGATGTGCTGGGCGAGTGGGCCCTGAATTCTAGCAAAGAAGTAACCAATAAAAACGATGTCGCGTCTAGCTACACAAATATTGCTATAGAATGTACATTTGGTGGCAAACCCAGTACGTGTGAGGTGTGTGTACGTGACGGCGACTATAGCCTGCATTTGTGGACAGACTCAACTTTAGGATATTTTCCATACGTGGATTCTTCTGAAGCAGTTTTCTTGATTTTTGCCTCACCTGTGAAGCAAAAGTATGCATTTTCTCAGAGTCTATTCAAGCTACAGTCTTCAAACTTGGCCTAAGGATACTTTGTGGCAAGTGTCGCGGAAATATCGCCACAAGTCCTCACCTACTTGGAACCATTATGGGGCTAAATATAGAGTGAAGTAAGTACCTTAGGACGTCATTCAGCGCAAAGCATTTTTACGTCACTCCCTGGACGAAAAATAGTCATCTACGACTTGTTGACAAACATTGGCATTGGTACCTGAGACATCGAAGCAAGAGGACACAAACTACCAGTCTGCGACAGACTATCAACGGCTTCGTCGACAACCGTCGGAGACTCTTTTACAAGAAACAGACGCCACTGCTTGCCACGCCATAACCAAGATTTCTGTATATTCCTTCAACTTCTTGGGGCAAGAGCGGGAGTGGCCGAAATTCAACGGTTCGTCGACAAGGTGAGATTTGCGAGCAATTGATTGTACATTGCTTAACGTCCCGACAGCAACAAGGCTTTCTCAGGACGTGCCTGCACTGCTTGTGAAAAAAAACAAACTAAACAGAACATTGAATGTATGTCGCCAGCCGGTCAAATACATTAAATAAACCTAACACATGGGGCCTAAATAAAGCTAAGACCATTTAGCAACACACATCCAATATCAAGAGCTACAGGCAGTGCAGACAGTAGGGAGAGTGTTAAAAAGGCAAATTTTGCGAGCAAGACAGCCGCCAGATCCAGTGGAGGGGACCGGTTGCTGTAGCCAGGGTGGGCAGAAGACCAAGATTCATCGTTGGCTGCCGGAGCTGCAGGCGGTGGATGACTGGAGGAAGGGGGGCATTGAGGTCCCTTGGCTTACGAATTTACCTCTGCCGCATTATCGAAGGCGAGATCATTGCAAAGCAGAAGACAGCCGCCATTTCCAGTGAAGGGGACCGTTTGGTGTAGCCCAGGGGAGCAGAGAACCAAGTCTCATAGTTGGCTGCTGGGGCTACGGGCGGTGGATGACTGGGGCAGCTATCAAAATCACTGCTCTTGCAAAACTAACAAAATCGCCGCATCTTCATACGTCAACGTGGGTGAGTAAGGAGTAAGAAAAAAACGGTCGCATCCAACGGCTGTTGTCAAGGAGTTAAAATAGGTGTTCGGTTGGGTATCGAAGTAGGACTTGGAGATTTTGATCAAAATAACTTGTAGTAATGACCGGAATTTAGATAATAATTGTTGAAGGTTTAATCATTAAAACCTATTTTGTTTGCAAAAGTTTGGTCTCACGTTTCGAGTCAATTTCAGACAGCCGGACACAGAGAGGCGCGACGGCAGAGCAGCAACGTTATGTCTTGTACTCGTTTCGAGTCAGTTTCAGACAGCCGGACGCAGAGAGGCGCGACGGCAGAGCAGCAACGTTATGTCTTGTACGGATGGCATGTAACTGAGGACAATATTTAGGGACAAGGGAGGCTATCATGTTCATTCGCCCGTATTGTCTATTAGGCAGAACTTTGTTATATATCAGCGACTAGCCAGGAGCCCTCGCGCTGGGACCATACGGCGTTGAGGCGCGTCCCCTGGGTGGTGGATACGGGGTCCCTCGTGAGAGGGGTGCACCGAATGAAATAAGGTGCCGTGAACCAACATGGTCTAAGGGAAGGTGACCCCGACAGAAAACCCCTGGTCCTCCTGGTAAGGGGGTTGGGCGTGGGGGTAGCTTCCCCACCCTACAAAAAAGGAAATAGCTACAAAAACGCAGACGAAAATATGAAGCTCAAGCTAAAGAAAAGCCGCACAGAGACAACAAGAAGACCGCGCTATAATGTAGGCCTCCTGAGAGAAACTGGAGTTAGAGAAGAGTTCAAACTGGTGCTGTCCAACCGGTTTCAAGCGCTACAGGAGCTAGTAAATGAAGAGGAGGCGGTCACCACAGAGCAGCAGTGGAAGGCAGTTAGAGAGGCGCTGAACTCAACCTGCAAAGACACTGTAGGGTTCAGGAAACACCACCACAAGGACTGGCTGTCGGCACAGACCTTGAAGAAGATAGAAGCGAGGAAGCAGAAGAAAGCAGCGGTCAACAACAGTCGCACGAGAGCAGCCAAAGTAAGGGCACAGGGGGAATACTCGGAAGCCAACCGCGAGGTGAAGAGGAGTATCAGGGCAGACAAGAGGGCCTACACAGACAGCCTGGCAGCAGAGGCAGAAAAGGCAGCAGGCAGCGGCAACATGAAACAGCTCTACGACATTACCAGAAGATTGTCGGGTAAGTATGGCCATACAGAAAGACCAGTAAAAGACAAAGAAGGCAAGCCTATTGCAGACAGAGCAGACCAACTCGACAGATGGGCCGAGTATTTTGAAGAGTTACTGAACAGACCTAGCCCACCCGACCCCCCCGACATCCAGCCGGCAGAGACCGACCTACCCATCAGCTGTGACAGACCCAGCCGGGAAGAGATCAGAAAAGCAGTGGCATTTTTGAAAAATGGCAAAGCAGCAGGGCCAGATGGCATCCCAGCGGAGTCTCTGAAAGCAGACCTAGAGACAACAGTTGAGATGCTGTACCCACTGTTTGGAAAGATCTGGGAAGAGGAGGTGATGCCAGCTGACTGGAAGGAGGGGTACCTAATCAAGCTTCCCAAGAAAGGCGACCTCAGCAAGTGTTCCAACTACAGAGGAATCACCTTGCTGTCAGTACCAGGAAAGGTCTTCAACAGGATCATCCTAGAGAGAATGAAGAGCTCCGTTGACCCCCAGCTGAGAGACCAGCAAGCAGGATTCAGGAAGAACCGATCATGTACAGACCAGATCGCCACTCTCCGCATCATCGTGGAACAGTCTCTGGAGTGGAGCTCCCCGCTGTACGTCAACTTTGTGGATTATGAGAAAGCATTTGACAGCGTGGACCGAGAGACTCTGTGGAAACTCCTACGACACTACGGTGTACCCACAAAGCTCGTCCGCCTGATCAAGAGCAGCTATGATGGCATGACATGTCGCGTGATCCACGAAGGGCAGTTCACCAGAGAGCTCCAGGTCAGAACTGGTGTCAGGCAGGGGTGTCTGCTGTCTCCGTTCCTCTTCCTACTGGCCATAGACTGGGTCATGAAGATGACCACAGAGCACAGACGAAGTGGAATACAGTGGACACTATGGACACAGCTTGACGACCTCGATTTTGCAGACGACTTGGCATTACTGTCCCACACTCATCAACAAATGCAGGACAAGACCACGAGGCTTGCTGACATCTCGTCCCAAGTGGGCCTCACCATTCACAAACAGAAAACAAAGACAATGAGGCTGAACGCAACCAGGGAAGAACCAGTCTTGCTTGCTGGCACCCCGTTGGAGGAGGTGGAGTCCTTCACCTATCTCGGGAGCATCATAGACAAAAAAGGCGGCACTGATGCAGATGTCAGAGCACGAATCGGTAAAGCCAGAGCAGCCTTTCTCCAGTTGAAAAAAGTGTGGAGTTCCAGAGAGCTGTCACAACACACCAAAGTCCGGATTTTCAACTCCAGTGTAAAAGCAGTTCTCCTATATGGAGCAGAGACATGGAGATTGACAAAAACCACAGTCAACAGAGTACAGACCTTCATGAACAGTTGCCTTAGAAGAATTTGAAAATCCACTGGCCAGAGAAGATCAGCAACGTCAGACTCTGGGAGAGAACAGAGCAGATAACAGCAGAGAATGAAATTGGGCGAAGAAGATGGGGATGGATCGGTCACAGTCTGAGAAAGCCAGCTTCCAGTATCACTAGGCAGGCATTGTCATGGAACCCCCAGGGAAAGAGGAAAAGAGGTAGGCCGAGAAACTCCTGGCGTCGAGACCTCCAAGCAGACATCAAGAGACTGGGAACCACCTGGAGTAGAATCGAAGGAGAAGCACAGGACAGGAGTTGCTGGAGGTCTCTCATCGACGGCCTATACCCGGGTAGGGGTGACAGGCGTAAGTAAGTAAGTAAGCCAGGAGCGGTGATCCAGAACTGTGTTATATGTAATAATGATAACTAATTCAGTTAGCTATAGTGAAAAAAAACATTCTTTACAGATGTGCCTGGGTCGTGCCAGAGACGAGCTGCAAACGTACTGCAACGTGGTGGGGACGACTATAAATCAACCGTCATAACGTAATGGGCAGGGTCGCTCGACGCCCATGGAGACCATAAACTGGGAACAAGTCGCCGGCGATGCACCAAAATCAGCATCATAAATTGACCTACTACCACGAGAACACTTACAGGTGATGAGCTAATATTTAATAAAATCGTAGAGTTAGGAGGGAAGTGGAACCGGTGACCGGTCGAGATAAAACTCGGTTGTATATCGAACGAAAGAAACTCGGACATCGCTTAAACGAATTCGCGTCGATCAGTTCATTTGCTTCGTTGAATAATATTAATGGTGAATACGTGAGCCTTACAATTCATTCTCCGTTGTAGGAAAGAAGAAGTGTGTGAAAGGAGTGGGAGTGTTCCTATCTTTGGCGCTGGTCTATCGTTCTCATTTGGTACACATTTGCCATCAGAGGAAAAAAAATATAAAAAAAACAAAGAGAATCCGGCGGAGACCCTGGTGGGTGTGCGACCTCAGTTCGAGTTACGTATGTTCTCGGAGGGGGAGGGGGTTGCATCAACCTTTACCGTTAAGAGGGTTTCTCGACAGCAAGACCTTTCTAAACACACCAATTTCAGTGACCTCTCACAAAGATCAAGGTCACGGGATCAGGAAATAAGTAAAAAATAGCTACATATTGACATAATTTATTTTTTCCTCAAATACTATTTACAACTTCAAAGCAAAACTTGGTACAAAGACACCTGATGGTAAGACCTTTCTATGCGTACTAATTTGGTTGATCCCACAGAAAGGTCAAGGGTCACAAGAGCTCCGGAAATAGGTAAAATAAATAGCCATATTTCAGTTCTAACTCAGACTCTGAAATGCCTAATCATTTTGATTCGATGGAATGTGAGCTCACGCTATTCTGTTTCTGTCCCCTTTTTCCAGCACAGCGGTTTGTTTACAATTGCTGTCAACGCATCTAATAAGCTATGGAAGGCAGTCAGGGAATCAGCTCGCGCTGCTTCTTCCATGCACAGACCAGCATAATGATAGAGGCAGGCAAGAGGCATGATCCTCATTAGCTTTCACATCTGCGGGTGCCATGAGGATCTATGTTTATTGCAGACATGAGGTGCGCATCAGTGAGAAAATCTAGTACAGTGGGATAGTGGCCCTTTCTACAGATGGAAAAAGGCATAGATCCTCAGTAGTCCGTCATGCAAGTTACAGGACTGTGACTGACCCATGAGAATCTATGCCTAAATTTTGCTTTTTCAGTTCACACCAATTTTAATTTCCCGGCTGAGTGGGTTTTGATTGTACATTGCTTAACGTCCCGACAGCAACAAGGCTTTCTCAGGACGTGCCTGCACTGCTTGTGAAAAAAAACAAAAAAACAGAACATTGAATGTATGTCGCCAGCCGGTCAAATACGTTAAATAAACCTAACACATGGGGCCTAAATAAAGCTAAGACCATTTAGCAACACACATCCAATATCAAGAGCTACAGGCAGTGCAGACAGTAATGTTTAAAAAGGCAAATACAGGTGAATGGACAAAGGGTAGACAGAAACACATGCCCCAGAATAGAAAAACCCACCCTGTGGGGCTGACCAGGGTGACCCTGGGAACTAAAAAATACCTAACCCCACCCAAGTCCCCCAGGGCAGACCCGGGTGGGGTCCGGCTGAGTGGGGGAGGGAGATGCACTATTGTGGTTTGCAGTGAGTTTCAGCTGTTTTGTTTTTCAGTAACCGTACATCATTGACCATAATTTATAAATACTTTTTTCCCCTCTTTCGTTCTGGTAAAGACGGGGTGGGCTTCACTACGGAATATACTTGGGTATGCTGAGGCACATATACGGGCGGGTTCACTTCTGAAAACTCAAAAAGTTAAAAGCCAGGTTTCAAATTAAAAATATATACTGACATGGGCTTGGTTGAGAGCTGGGGGCAGTACAAGGCTAGAGCCAGCCGTGAAGGCTTTCAGCGGAACTGCCGTCAGATGGTACGGCAGAAGATTCTGTTCCGTATGATGTGCACAGAGACAAATGAACCTATCAAGAAACATTCATTCTACCGTTGCCGCGTACTTGCATGAGGATAAATACATTCTTGTTTTTACATCAGACGGATGGCACCCACTGTTTAGCAATGTTCACCTATAACCATAGTCAAAACTCCCCAAGAGGCATAGATCTTCATGAGTTCCGCGCAGAGTGCGGGGGCTTGTGAGAAGCTAAATGTATTTCCGAGTTGAATTACCTTCATGCTGCTATCTTTAAGTAGTTTAATCATGTGGTGATGAAGAACACAGGCAAAACGTCGACAGCTGGAAGTCACATATGCTCATACGCGTCTAGGAGTAGGCGCGGTAATAAGAATCTGTATGTATCTTGCTGGCTAGTGTCGTCTATATGCTGCTATGTTTACACAGCTGGGATAAAATCGCGACCACCAAACCAGACACCCATGGCTGTCAACGCGCGATTCGACGAACGTCCCGGCAGTGCAAACTCGAGTCTGGAGACTGATTTTGACAAAAGATGCTTTTTCTCAAATACTATTAACAACTTTCAACTCAAACTTGCTACAGATTTACCTAATGGTAAGACCTATCTATGCATACTAGTTTGGATGAGCCCTCAGAAAAAGTCAAGGGTCACAAGGTTGGCAAATGTGTGTAAAATGCCAATTTTTTTTAATTGATTTTAGTTATCCAAATGAGTATGCATAGATAGGTATTACCATCAGGTATCTTTGCACCAAGTTTGGGTTTGAAGTTGTGAATAGCACAGTATTTCAGAAAAAATAACTTTTGTCAAAATACAGCTATTTTGGACCCATTTCCCCAATATCCTGTGACCTTGACCTTTGGGAGCCATCATTCATATTGGCCTGTTTTAGAGAGATTTTGCCACAAAGTATACTTGGGCTAAGTTTTTAAGACTATGGCTTGAATAGTCTCCAAGCAAATGCCAATCGATGGCAGATGGACCACTGGCCCAGAACATACTCCCTTTTGCTTCACACGTGAACCAAAAACTGGCATTCTTCACACACTTGCCAAACTCCTGTGACCTCAGACGTACAACCCGTTGTATTCGCTATAAATGTAATCTACTCTTACCATTTTCTGTACCGACGGCACCATTGCACATACGGTTTTCAAATAAATACATGAAATAAAGCATTTATACAATATGGTCAAAAGGCTTTATTGACCTTCTGTGACTTGTATGCATAAATGGTTAATCAGGCAAATACAGCCATAAAACTGATACCACTGCCAATTTTGTCATCTTAATTGACACATTTATTAGAGGACTATACATTTCAAAAAGAAATTGACAATTTGTTGACACTGAATGCCCTTGGCATAATTCACTTAAGTGTACGTGGCTAAATAGGACTTGCTGTCGCTTACAATTTGGTAGGTTGTGCGCGCATGCAAATGACATTAATCAAGACAGGTAAACACAACATTAGTCTGAAACTAAAACTATAATTGTTCAAGGTCAAATAAAATTGGCAGGTCAAGTGGGGGGAAAAAAAAAAGGTTATCACTAAAACTTATCAGTGGTGTTGAACTCCGTGTTTAATTTCATCAATAAATAAAGAATACAGAGTTCTATCAAGTTGTATAACAATCCATGAAAAAATTGTTGAAAAAACATTCAAAGGGCATTAACTCCAATCATACTGGTGTATGGCATACAGTGTCGATCTTCTGACGATAATGCAAGCAAGAATATGTCAACAGCAAATTGTTTGACTCTTGGTTGTATATGCGACAGTTGTCTGCTCATCCACTATACCAAGTTTGGACTTAAAATATTTAACAGAAAACAGTTTTTAACCAAAATATATCTATTTTTTACCTATTTTTGGACACCATTGCCTGCCTGCACCCCCCCCCCCCCCCCCCCCCCCCCCCATCTGTCACCCCCAACAAATCTGACTGGAAGGTTGGCAAAAACCTTGATTAAAAAAAGAATTCTGTCAAAAACTTTTCACATATTTGCCGACCTCCTGTGACCCTTGATCTTTCCAAGGCATCATCCAAATTAGTATACATAAAGGTCATACCAGCGGGCATCTCTGTACCAAGTTTTGGTTTAAAGTTGAAAAATTAATTTTTCTCTAAAATGTATTTTTTCGAAAAATACTTACCGATGCCATTACTTAAGTGGAACAACCTATAGCTAGCGTAATTTTAGCCCAAAAACTTACGATGTGTACCCTTAGAGCCAGGGGAGGCCACCAAGGGTACCGAGGTCTAGTACCCGGGTAGCCTCCCTTACCCCGCCGATAGGCGAGCGCCAGCTCACTACCAATCCAACCAGTTCTTTCATTTGACTGAGGAGCGGCTAGCGGGGCAGGTGGGAGGGTCATCCGAGTAATGGCATCGGTAAGTATTTTTCGAAAAAATACATTTTAGAGAAAAATTAATTTGTTTCTTCAAAAACATTACCGATGCCATTACTTAAGTGGAGAATGGCGAAGAGGAGGAGGGTGCCGCGTAACCCAGTAGCCAACCGAGCTAGCAAGACCCGTCCTCCTCGGCGCGCGCTCCCGAAAATTTTAGCTAAAGGTTTACCTACGGCACCGAGGGTGCCGGGAGGGAGTGTCGCGCCGCCGTAATGTCCCCCACCAGGGCCAGGTTGTCACGCTGGCCAGCCAGGTTACGTAGGTAGAACCGGGTGAAGGTAGACTCGGTCCGCCAGCCAACGGCCGCCACGATGTCTCGCACAGCGCAGTTGCGGTCGAAGGCGAGGCTTGCAGCCATGGCTCTGACCTCGTGGGCCCGGATGTGTAGTCGCTTGGCAGCGTCCGGGCAGAGGTCCTGGTAGGCGGAACGTATCACCCATCTTAGCCAGGAGGAGATCGTCTGGGCTGAGATATCTTGTCTACCTGGGGACAGAGGAAGAAAAAGGCGGGTGCGTCCCCGGCGGAGCGGCTTGGTATGGCGCAGGTACACTCGTAAGGCTCTCACCGGGTCCTGTTGTCCGACTTCTTTGCTCAGGTCGACCGGCTTCAGCGGTCGAATGGTGATCACCTGGGGGGCTGTCAACGGAGACTGGTTCTTGGCCAAGAAGGCCGGGTCCGTCAGCAGCTGCACGGATCCATCCGACCTGAATTGCAGGCAGGCGGGGAGCACGGAGAGCGCGTGCAGCTCACTCACTCTGGAGGCTGTGGCTAAGGCGAGAAGAAAGCAGGTCTTCCGCGTGAGGTCGGCCAGGCTTGCCAGGGGAAGCGGCTCGAAACGCTCAGTGTTCAGCCAGGTGAGTACCCAGGGAAGGTCCCAACGTGGGATCAGGGAGCGGAGGGCTGGCCGCTGAATGCCGAAGTGGTCCATGAGGTCAGCGAGGTCTTTACACTTGCCCGGGTCCGCTCGGCCGAGGTGCCGGTAAGTGTCGGCGATCATGGCAAGGTAGCCCCTGATGGTGATCGGCGCCAAGTGCTGATCGGCGAAGAGCCAGAGGAAGAACTCAGCCAATTGGGGGGAAGTCAGAGCAGTAGGGGAAAGATGATGGAGGGCGCACCAGGCTCCTAGCACTCTCCACTTTCCCTCGTAGACTCGGAGGGTCGAGGGTCTGCGGGCTGAAGCGATAGCTGCCACTGTCTCAAGCGAGAAACCTCTAGCGGCGAGGGCTTGCCGCACAATCTCCAAGCGTGAAGTAGCAGTCGTTCGGGGCACGGATGGAAGAGCGGCTGCCGTGTCTGCTTGAACATCGTGCGAGGGGTGGGAAGCCGCAGAGGGGGTCCCGTGGCGAGGTTCAGGAGGTCGGTGGTCCAAGACTTGGTCCAACAGAACGGCGCCACTAGCAAGAGGATCGTGTTGCATCCTTTCAGCTTGAGCAGGACCTTGGGTACTAGGACTGAGGGGGGGGGGGGGGGTAAGCATAGGCGCAAAGACCGTCCCAGGGGATGGAGAGCGCATCGACCGCCCAGGCTAGAGGATCCGGTACAGGCGAGACAAACAGGGGGAGCTGGTGGTTCCACCTTGTCGCGAAGAGGTCGATAAGGGGGGTCTCCCACTGCGAGCAGATCATCCGGAAAATGTCCGGGCGAAGCGTCCACTCGGTGTGGAGAAGCTGACCGCTCCTGGAGAGGGAGTCCGCGAGGACGTTCAGGTGTCCGGGAATGTGTCTCGCTCGGAGGGAAATGCCGCGATCCTCGCACCAGCAGAGAAGTCGGTAGAGAAGAATGCAGAGGGACGGGGATCGGGTCCCGCCCTGCTTCTGAATGTAGGCCACCACAGTGGAGTTGTCGGAAAGGACGAGGAGCTCCTGATGTCCGACCGTCGTTTCCCACGCGAGGAGGGCTTGCCACACCGCCTGAAGCTCCAGCCAGTTGATGTGCTTGACCGCGAATTCCTGTGGCCAGGGGCCGGAGGCCGTGGCAAACGTCGGCAGAAGGTGAGCGCCCCAGCCGGAACGGCTGGCGTCTACACACAGGGACAACTGCGGGGGTGGGGTAAGGAGCGGGACTCCGGTCGCGAGCCAGACAGGGTCTGCCCAGCGGCGAAGGTGTGGAAGGAGCATGGGGAGCACCGGAACGGGGGCCTCGATGTCGGAGGTCGCAGGACGCCAGTGAAGAAGCAGGTGAAGTTGGAGCGGGCGCGAGTAGAGGCGGCCAAGGGGGAGGAGATCCGCAGCCGCGCTCATCAGGCCTAAGAGTTGCAACCAAACTCTGGCGGAGACCGTCTCCTCCTGGGAAACTGCAAGGGCCAGGTCCGCCAGCTTCAGGATCCGTGGTTCCGATATTCGCACTAAGTTGAGGTCCGTGAGGAACTCCATGCCGAGGTGGACAAACCGGCGGGACGGGACAAGATCCGACTTGCCTAGGTTGACGATGAAGCCGAGGCTGTCGAGGAGGGCCCGCAGGGCATCTCGATCCGTCTCCAGGGCGGAAGCCGACTGGTTGCGTAGGAGCAGATCGTCGAGATAGTTCGAAGAAGGACTCGCTGAAGTCTGCCTGGCCTTGGCGACGCCATCCATGATCCTGGTGAACACCCATGGGCTGAGGTTGAGACCGAAGGGCAGGGCGCGGAACTGATAAACGACGCCGTCGAAGGCGAAGCGAAGAAAGCGTCTGGACACCGGGTGTACTGGAACATGCAGGTAAGCGTCCGCGAGATCCAGGCTTACGGCGAAGTCCATGGGCCGAACCGCGGCGCGCAGAGCTCTGGCAGTTTCCATGCGGAAGCGCGGAGCCGTGATGAACGCGTTCAGCTCCGAGAGGTCGCTGATGGGACGCCACCTGTTGCCGGGTTTGGGGACGAGGAAGAGGCGACTGTAAAAACCGGGAGAGTCGTGACGCTCCACCACCTCCGTGGCGTTCTTTCGCAGCAGAGCGGAGATCTCCTCGCGAAGCGCCGCAGCGGTGGAGACATCCGATTGATTGTACATTGCTTAACGTCCCGACAGCAACAAGGCTTTCTCAGGACGTGCCTGCACTGCTTGTGAAAAAAAAAACTAAACAGAACATTGAATGTATGTCGCCAGCCGGTCAAATACATTAAATAAACCTAACACATGGGGCCTAAATAAAGCTAAGACCATTTAGCAACACACATCCAATATCAAGAGCTACAGGCAGTGCAGACAGTAGGGAGAGTTTTAAAAAGGCAAATACAGGAGAATGGACCTCGGGTAGACAGAAACACATGCCCCAGAATAGAGAGAAAAACTCACCCTGTGGGGCTGACCAGGGTGACCCTGGGAACTAAAAAGTACCTAACCCCACCCAAGTCCCCCAGGGCAGACCCGGGTGGGGGGTGGAGACATCCGAAGGAGCGGCCGTCCAGAGGGGGGAGCGGCGCAGAGGCGGGGGGGTCCGAAAGGAGAGCATGCGGCCCTCGGAGACGGTGGAGAAGATCCACGGGTCGTCGGGAAACAGCGACCGCCAGACGGCGCTGTACAGGGCCAGCCTCCCGCCGACTGGAGACCCGGAAGCGGTCGGCGGGGGGGCAGGAGGGAGATAGTCACCGGGCCCGACCCCGCGCTGGGCGGCGGGCGGGCTTGGACCAGGCCGGGGCGGAGGCTGGGTCGGAGGGGGGGGGGGGGGGCAGCGCGGCGGGCAGCGGGGCGACGAAGGGGGAGGCGGCGACGTTGCGGGCGCTGGGCCTGGGCGGGTCTGGAGGACCGCAGGGCGCGACCCAAAGCCTTGCAGGCTGCTTGAAAGCGGGCGGAGGAGGCGCGGGAAGGCCAAAGGTCCTTATTAGCATCCTTCACCATGTAGGGCCGAAGAGAAGGGGATCCCCGAGCGGAGCTTGACGCAGCTGTCTCCGCAGGTCCTGTGGAATGTCGGGGCAGACGGAAAGCACAGCATCTCGGCGGAGCAAATCGCAGTTCGCGGCAGCGGCCATGGAGTTGACCGACGCGTGATACGCAGCCCGGTTAGCGGCCGTAGCCAAGGCGAGGAGGTCCCCTACGAGCGGCGAAGCCGAGAGGCGTCCATGCCGTTCCAACAATCTGACAATCGCTTGCGTGGTCAGGTCGAGGAAACCCGCGCAGGAGAGGGCGTTGCGTATGAGAATCGCCGTCCGTTCCAGTCCGGGAGAGATGCAACGGCGAGACGCACGCAGTCCACCAGCTTGCAGTTGGGTGGCCGGATCCACCGCGGGCAAGGAAGCAGCGAAGGCCTGAGAAAGTCCGGCATACCAGGAGTGCTGAAAGGCGATATCCAAGTCAGCCGGCCAGCGAGCGTCGGTGAAGAAGAAGGGAGCATCCGAGCCTGAGCCCTGAAGAAGGAGCGCGGAGAAGGCGTCACGAAGGCCAAGAAAACCCGGTGGCTGAGGGAGGGACTTAAACTTCTTGGAGGGGCGATCCGCATCCACAAACGCCGAGATCTTCCTCTTGGGAGGTGGCGACGGGGGACAGGCGTCCGGAGGAAGACACGAGGCAACAAGACGCGCGGCTACGTCCAGCGAAGCAAGAGTCTCCGTCCTGGTCGTCCGTAGAGAAGGCGACAAGGGAGCTGAAGGTGAGCGCGGAAGCGAGGAAGCCGAGCGGTCCAAGAAGGAGCCAGAGTCCTCCAGGGCGATGCTGAGAACATCAACGGGCGAAGCAGGAGGTCGCCGCACAGGGGGGCGAGGAGCCGAGCGCCGCCACGAGGAGGAGCGCGAGCGAGGAGAGCGGCTGCGATGGCGCGAACGGGAACGGTGAGACCGACGAGTGGAACGTCCGTGCGAAGCGGAGCGACGGCGATGCCGACGACAGGAAGGGGAGCGGGACCGGCGGGAGGAGGGAAGCTGGGGAGGGAAGGGGGAAGAGGACGGCCGGCGGCGAGGAGACGGCCGGACGAACAAAGAAAACTCCCGACGGGTAGAGCGCCGCACGGACGAAGGCACCTCCCCAGGGTGAGGAGAAGGACGATGAGAGTGGCGAGAAGTCCGGGAACCCGAAGCCACAGAAGAGGGGCGCGACGAACGCTCCAGGCGGGAAGGCCGAGAAGCAGACGAAGGGCTCCGGGTCCGAGGCCGAGAAGAGGCAGTCCGAGACGGAGGGCGCGGAAGAGGGCTGCAACGCGACCGGTCCTTCCTAGGGGCGGACTCCCGACGATCGAGGGCATGGGGACGAACCTCCGAGGTCGAAGGACGCAGCAGAGGGTCCAGCGACGGAGGAGCACGGTGTCCAACAACGTCGGTGGTCTTGTGAGGCTTGGGGTCCGCAAGGCGGGGCGAGCTAGCTCGCTGCGGACCTAGCTCGAGCGAGCTGGTGCGCAAGGGGGGAGAAAGGCATCCCCCAATGACGAGTGTTGGGGCTTGTTTGTTTTCCGCAAAGCGGGGCGAGCGGACTCGCTGCGGACCAGACTCGAGAGAGTGGGTGCGCAAGGGGGGAGCCTTTGACTGCCGTCCCCCAACGGCGACGTAGGTGCGTGTCGGGTCTTTCTTGGCCGGAGCATGCTTGCGGGTGCTGGAGGGCGGCGGTCTAGTGTTATCACGCCGATAAAAACTCCACAGCTGGGCCCACTGTTCCTCCACCCAGAGAGCACAGACATCACAGGTGCGGCTCGAGGAACAACCAGAGCAGAGGAGGCAAACTGCATGCTCGTCCGACGGCCACTGGAAGTCGCCACATCTGGTGCAGGTGACGTGAGCACTGCAACATAAAGAGACACTACAAGGCGACTGGTCGAAGCGGCATTTCCACGAAACGAACGTGCACCGACACTTCCTACTACGTCCTCGCGCCGTCCCAATTCCCTTTCTTTCCTTTTTTTTTTTTTTTTTTTTTTTAACTTGGGTCGAAAACATCAAGCAAGAAGGCAAACCGCCGACGCACGTCGCCAAGGGCGCGGGCGCTAGCAAAAAAAAATCAAGACCTTACCTGGCCATGTCGCAGGGCAGGGAAAGAAACACCTGAGGTGGAAGGAGAAGAAGCAGCGGCGCCCAGACACGGGGAGCCAGCCGAACAGGGACGGAAGTCCTGCAACGGGAACCGGCAGGCCGACGGCGAACACGACCGACGAGGCGGCAGAAGAACAGCCGAGAAGCGAGGCGAAGTCCGAGAGGCCACACACAACCGCAACAGTTCAAACCGGTCTAGGGCAGAGTCCCCCAGCGGCGCGAAGCCGGCACGACGCCTGAGCTGGCACTCTCGTGCACACAAGAACCGTCACTGCTAAGACAAGGCGCAGAGACTAACGTAGTCGAACTCTATCCTCTTCCAACGAAGGCTACACAGCAGAAGTCCGAAGATACACAGGCGAGGCAGCAAGCGCTAACCAAGCCTACCATACACAGCCAAGAAGGGCTAAGCAGACACGTCTGCACGCTTTAAGCTAAAGGAAAGAACTGGTTGGATTGGTAGTGATCTGGCGCTCACCTGTCGGCGGGGTAAGGGAGGCTACCCGGGTACTAGACCTCGGTACCCTTGGTGGCCTCCCCTGGCTCTAAGGGTACACATCGTAAGTTTTTGGGCTAAAATTACGCTAGCTATAGGTTGTTCCACTTAAGTAATGGCATCGGTAATGTTTTTGAAGAAACAATAATATTTGAGGAGAAACGATTTGCGTCAAAATATGGCAATTTTTTTTTACACCCTGCGACCTTGACCTTCGAGGTCACTGATATGTTTAGAAAACTTTTTCCACAAAGTACCCTTGTGCCAAGTTTGAAGTATGAGGTTTTAATAGTCTCCAAGAAAATGCCAACGTTGCAGTTTACCACGGACGACAGACGCTTGATGGCCCATTTCATACTCAAGTTCGCTATCGCACATGAGCCAAAAATGTAAATGTAAATAGCTTTGTATATACTTCCTGGATCTGTTATTTGTATAGTCCACAAATCTACATTTTCTGTCTCGAATGTTTTGTCTTTTGTGCTTTTTAACACATAAACCTCTTGCACTCATTCATCCATTCCTGCTCCCTCACATACACCTGACAATGTCATGTCACGCGGCTGTTTGGCCCTGCGCTAGAAGTGGCCCTTTAGTTTGTTCCAGGCGAGCCGAAAAACTGGGCCACAAGTGGTGCTCGCGCAGTGAGGCCAGCGAGTCTCTCAGCTGTCAGGCTAGCTGATAAGTGGGATTCCTGTAAACGCAGTACAGCAGGGAAAATGACTACCTTTTGTTTTTCATGACTTTCTTATTTCCCGTTTAAGTGTGTGATGCAAAACTTTGTTTGCTTAACTCTTTCTACCCCAGCTGTGCAGCCAGCAACTTTGCCCTCTGGACCAGCCATGCAGAGAGCTGAGTGCTAAATATATGGGTGTCTCGCAAAAACTGCTATAACTTTGAAACCACTGAACCTATCTCAACCAAATTTTGGGACAGTACAGAAAAATAAATTTACAAAATGTACATGTCCTGTGTTTTATGTTTATTGACACCGGAAAGAACTAAGAGATGTTTATTTTTGCAATTTGCTTGTAAACAAAGACATTTTTAAAAGTAAATATTTCAGACTTTTAAGATACACCCCAAACATTCAATTCATTTTCTGAGTCAGTGGACTCATCTAAGTCCACTTCACAGTCGATCAGTTCATCATTTTCTTCGCTGTCATAATTCATTATAAACTCAGCAGCCTGACTAGCATTCAAAGTCCGGGAACGCCTCGCCATTGTCGAAGAAAAGTACACAAATTCCGCAAAAAAAGGCTCGAAAAACCGCCCAAACTTGCCGCGTGCACATGAGGAAGAACAAAGAAGTGGCTAAAGCTAACAGTTCCAATTAGGAACCACTACAAGCCGAATAAGAAGGGATGCAGTTTCAGGACTGCCCATTACGGATAAATCCGTAGTTGGTCGGAAAATGCTGGGCGTGCATTTACGGATAAATCCGTAGTTGGGGTAGAATGAGTTAAAAGCGGACATTCTGCCCAACACACGGACACCAAACACACTATAGTTGTGACAAACCAGTAGCCAGCAGGATAAGGTGAAAATAAAGAGAAAAAAAACAGATCACTGTCCATGTTGAGTTTTTTTACAAAATAGATGAAGTTTCAACATCAATAACACAAATATGATACAAACTACATCAAAACGGACTTGCATGAGCTAGAAGTAACATGCCTAGAGTAAGTATGACTTACCAGATCAGAGATACCGTAAAAGGGGCCGGAGAGCGGAGGGTGATAATAAGGTCACTGTTAGTGCCAGTACTCTCAGTCACAGACACGATGGAGCAGTAGCACGGATCAATGTTATCATTTCTTTCATGTACTTCATCAAGTCTTTTTATAATGTTCTTCTATAGCAAAGCACTTAGACATTACATTTTAGTGGGATAAAAACATTCAGGCAGTCAGTCACAGGAATATGGTCATACTCTCGTGCGTTTTCTGCTTTTGTGACGTCGGAGTGCTTGCTAAATGAAGGTGTTTTGTTTAGTCCCTTTCTAGCTATAGGACCTATCATGAGTCGTAACGTACGTTATGTGAGAGTTTGCATCAATTTAAATGGTGTAGATTGTGAAAATGGAGGACACCAAACATACTGTCAGTGTCAATGAATATAGACTTAATTCTCAGTGTCGAATATGTGGAAGGAGGTCAAGAAAAAGGTATGACAAAAAACAGGCCATATACATGCAGGCCTATCATGGGCGATCTTTTTTTGGGAACCACCGTCATCGTTATCCAAGGCCTGATGTGTATAGTGATATCAGTGACAGGGTTCTCACCAACACAGTAAAGATAACAGATGACCACAACCTACACGCAAAAGCAGACGATATATCCTCCAAGTTCAAAACGCCTAATGAACTGTATTCCAAAGTTCACAAGAATGTTTCACATAAACTACCAATCATCAGGATATGCGTTGACATCCAAGAAATCAAAAACAGCATTGACAACTACATGATCTTCTTTAGAACCAACTTTCCAGCAGTAAAGATAATCCCAAAACAACACATACTTGAGTGCTACTGTGCAGACTTTATCGCACAATGGGGCTTTGGACTGGCACTCCATGGTGAGCAGGGAGGCGAAGAGACGTATGCAATAAACAATCTAAAGAGCAAGACATACGGCTTGCAAAGGGAAGCAGAGAAGCTCAAATTACTCATAACAGAACACATGGCACTAGTGTCACATGCCACGTGCGAAGAAAACAAGAGGGTAAATGGAAGCAGGCAATTATGCCGTCGTGTGTTGTTTTTTTTTATATCACACCATCAAATTTCTACCGCTTTCTGTCAGAAGAAGCTAATCTTTTATTTCTTAATCACAAAGTTGGTCTCGGTTGCCGTCGGAGGAGGTTTTGCCCGGGTGTGCCAAGCGGACCAATGTGCATAGGCTAATAGGTATATTGAATTTCTTTATTCTGTTGTGGTCCGTTCATGTTCAAAGCAGGCTTTTCCAGATTAAACATTTTCGTCCTGAGAAACTATCCAAGAGTGAGATCATCTTGTTTATCACACAACAGTTTTCTTTAACCCGTTTAAGGTGGCTCTTGGCGTCCGTTTTTTGTAAAAATTGTAAAAAAAAAACTGTTCAAGATAGAGTTGTGAAATTTGGCACACTCATAGTACACATCACAGATGTTTTCCTTGCAAAGTTTGAAGTTGCTGGGTTGTTTAGAAAAAAATCTACAGCTGATCATAATTATAATACACGACAGCAATGCATGGTATTTTGCCCCCTCTGCTGTACAAAACTGCTTTGCTTTTTCAATGTAGAAATTACTGTTTCTTGTAAAGCTGTGTTCATTCTGTGCAAGGAAAGCAGTTTTTGATGTGTACCAATAACAGATTCAGCACTCACCAGCCATACAAACGTGGCAAAAAAGTAAAATTTTTTGCCACCACTTGTGGTCCTGTAACTTGACAACTATAAGACATAGGCTGATTCTGATGCTTTTATTGCACTCTACATGCAATTTTACATAAGCATGCAAATTTTCAGATTGATAGCTCTGTTAGAACAGAAGCTACTGAGAGGGAAAGTTCGTCACACATGCAAAATACACAGTTCTTAGAAAATTGGCTTCAAAGTTTAGAAATGTTTCACACTACAGTATAGGTCACAGAATGAACTTAAATTCTGTCAAAAGCAGTTAAGTTCACTTGAAACAGCATTCAGCATCATGGGGAGGCACTGAAAGTTTTGGCAGACAGTTAAAATTGTCCTGCACCATAAATGGCACCCTCTCGCTGGCGACGCTGCTCTCTCTCACGTCGACGAATGTCGATCTTCTTTCTCCGATCCTTCTCTTTGTTCGAGGTCTTCCTGGTTGCAGATTTTGCTCTCTCCAGGTCCTCCCAGCTCTACAAACTTCATCTGCTTTTGGTAGTGATACCAAGTCTTTTCATTCATTGGTGGAGGCATGTTCAGCATTGCAGAAAACCTCCAAAGCTGTGTGAAACCTAGGCCGTTGCTGACTGCAGCTGCAACAACAGGTCTGTTGATGTCAAAGCCAGAGTGGGTGATGCTAGACCACAGTGATGTCCACTCTGACAACAGCTCCCCACACCTTGTGCAGTTCACGGACAGCAGACAGGCAGCTCCCTTTCGCCCACCATCACCTCCTTCGCTGATCGACAGGTTCTGAAATGAACACAAGTTGCAAACTTAGTCTATGTCCACATACACAGCACACACTCAACATGTGACATACACACAGTACGGCAGCAAGCATCATGCTCAGCCTGCATGCACTGCCCCAAAACATTATATGAATACTTCTTTCATTCAGCTTTCTGTCCGACTAAAGCTGTATTTGCTGCACAGCAAAACGGGCCAGTTCCTGATCCAGAAAAAGTGGGGGACTCTGAACTGTGTGAACACACAAGATCTGCTTCATCAGTTCATGACAAACCATTTAGTATTTACAAACACAAAAAGAGAAATATCGGCATATGTGGCCTAGACAATAACAATAAAACAAGATCGCTCACCTTTTTCTTGCAAACTGGGCAGTGGAGGATGGTTATTAGTGGTTGTAAACAGCCAAGATTTGCAATGAAATTCAGATCGCCATCGCTCGCTGACCGTGTATCTGCAGGGTCGTCGTTGGTGTCACTCCCGTTCGTATCCGACCTTTTCCGGGTCTTCGGTGTTGTTTCTTCTGCAACTGTATCTTCTGCCATCTTCTTCCTCTTGAAAAAGTTTCTTTTTTTTTTCGTCGATGCCACAGACTCTGGCGCAGTTTCACTCGATGCACCATCCCCATTCACGAGCGACGATATCGAAGGCACCGGCTCGCCTCTTGCGGAGTGTTTTTCGACAAAACTGGCGTCTCATTTTTCTTCCTGCGGCACTTCCCAAACTTATGAAGTGTTTGGAACTTAGTACCAACATTTTTCCCCATCTTCAAACGATTTTCTTGCTCACAATTTGACAAATTCCCACGGCACTCAAGAAGAAAGCGTCAAGCAGCGGCCATTTTGGATCGCATGGTTGCCTAGTCGGAAACAGCCGAAGAAGCCCCGAGTGAGCGAAACAGCCAATCAGCGATCGCGCTTTTGAACAGAGGTCCATATATGGAAATCTCCGCTCGGTTTTGCTGCATTCGGTTGCTCTCGTTTTTGGCTTCGTGTGACTTTGTGAATGGAAATTTCCGATGTTTCCGCGCGAATTCTGACGGAGAAAGAGTTGACCTACATAACGGTATGCGGCAAGCCGGAGTTTGTTCAAGCAAAATGGCCGTAACCAAGGCCAAAAGTTCACGATGCTCGAAGAAAAAATACGGTGTTTGGATGATTTTCATGTCGAGTGACTTGGAAAATATGATCAATAAACACATTTTGAGGGCATTATAACATAAAACATGTGCAGGAACTGCTTCTAGATACTTCAAAGATGCAAAAGCCGAGTCTGTCTCAAAACTGTTTTCTGAAAGATTTTGGTCAAAAATACTATGCCAAGAGCCACCTTAATACCATGGCTGCATTTCCCAAATTTTGGAGGTGTCATCTACTGAATGACCGAGTAACAGTTGTAGTAGATGGATTGACCATAATTTAAGGGTAGTGCCAGATTAGCTTTGTGCTCGATGTCACCAAGCTAATCTGGCACTATGCTTGAAATTTACCATGGTCGATCCATCTCCTGCTGTAGAGTGCTGGAGTAAAATATAAAATAGTGCCAAAGAACTGCGTGTCCAGCGTTGACAGATCCGTGCTACTGCTATGTGCCTGCGAGAGTACTGGCACTAACAGTGACCTTATCATCACCCTCCGCTCTCCGGCCCCTTTCACGGCATCTCTAATCTGGCAAGTCATACTTACTCTAGGCATGTTACTTCTAGCACATGCAAATCCGTTTTGATGTAGTTTGTATCGAATGTGTGTTATTGATGTTGGAACTTCATCTATTTTGTGAAAAAACTCAACACAGACAGTGAAATCTTTTTTTTCTCTTTATTTCCACCTTATCCTGCTGGCTATTGGTTTATTACAACTATAGTGTGTTTGATGTCATGTGTGGGGCAGAATGTCCGCTTTTAAACAAAGTTTTGCATCACACACTTGAACGGTAAATAAGAAAGTCATGAAAAACAAAAGGTAGTCATTTTCCCTGCTGTACTGCGCCTAGCAGGAAGCCCACTTACCAGCTACCCTGACAGCTGAGAGTCTCACTGAGGCAGCTTGCGAGCACGAGTTGACACAGTTTCTTGGCTCGCCTGGAACAAACTAAGTGGTCAAACTGAAACAGCTGTGGCCAAAGTAGCTATAAGCTGTAGATGCATTCATCACAAATAGAAGACATGCAAATGTTTTATACTGAACCAGCAGTTATTATAATAATATCAGTCACTATATAGGCGCTTTACGCAACTGCGTGAAACGGCTTAGAGCGCCACGGACTGAACCCAACATGCTCACGTGAAACACGCGCATTCACGCTGAAGACAAACACAGGACATTCACATAGTGCAAAGGGTCAGCTCAGGAATTGAATTTTCAGAAATTTGTAAAGTGTCCTGAAACCGGTACCAAAATGGAGGGGGAGGAAGAGCTGAAGTATCTGGAGAGAAAAAAAAAACAATGGTTGCCTGAATTAACAGCGACACTTACTACAGGAGAAAAGCTGGACTCCTCACACCTTTAACCTATCGAACCTCAGCATTGGTGGCGGACATTTTACCACTGCACGACAAACTGCCCCTGGTTAATTCAAGCACACTCACAAACACAAGACCACATCAACACAAGCACAAGATGCTGGATAAAATGTAATTGACCACAACAGCATGATTCCAAACTGATGAAGAGACAGAAAGCAAGTTAAGCAGAAGGCTGCAAGAGGGCCACTCATCAAAAGCTCTCCGAGTTTTACAAGTTATCCACCAGTCTAGTTCTGCTGATGCATATTCCTAGACTGGCATCATACAGAAACACACAGAGCATGGAACAAGAACGTTCTAGGCCCTCATGCAGCCATCTAGCTTGGCTAGTTGAGTGTGCTGCTGCGCGGAAAGGTGCTCAAGCTTGCTGCACTTGCACACACCCACAGGCGAAGTCACTAGTGAATGCCAAAACTAGCTCATCAATGATAATCAAACGGTAAAGTAACCTGCGGGGTTGTTTACCTTTTCAAATTAAAACTATTTTTTCTCATTTTTGTTCCATTTAAAATTTATGAATACCAATACACCCAAAGAAGACTAATGAGAGCAGAGTGGCCAAAATGAACCTCTTCTGTGGAAAGAAGATACATGGCATGATGAACAATTAAAAAAAACAAAAAACTTGTGCTTACTGCTGACCAAGGCTGGTACCACCATACAGTTCTTAATTGTCCTAGCATGTGACAAGTTTATGTCTGTCCCGGTCCGATGTAAAATCCGTAATTTTCACAGAAAACAAACCATCCAACACATTATGAAACGGCCCTAGTGACGTGCAGTCAAAGCATTCAACCCACAGAGGACCAGCCCTGCTCAAGCTGATCTTGGAGAGATGATTACAAAAACTGCAAGCTATGGTGGTACAGACTGCCACCATCTATACCATCACAACCCCGACTCTTGAGGTCGCTCCACCTTTTCACAAACTAGCCTCGTCCCACCAGCAAAAGGTGAAGATTCTCATGATCCACTGGAATTGCAGGAACTCCTCAATCTACACCTCTTGCTGCAGACTTCCTAATTTCATACATTCTTGCCGTCCAAATGTCACTGTCACAGGTTTCAGTCTCGGCTGATACTTTTCAATGGCCAACAAGAACACAATGCTTGGAGTGAAAATCCCTCAGGCTCTACCACAGCTCTCCCTCGCGGTCTTTGGCGGGGACTTCTATCACTCGTGGTTTATCAATGATACGTGCTGTGCGGTTGCCTCGTTCCACAATGCCGATGATCCATGACTGGTAGCCCTCCTGCTTCTCAATGTCCTTGCAGAAAGCAGCCGCTTGTTCACGAGGCAGTGCGATCAGCAACCCACCTGAGACAAGAAAGGCAAAGCCATTATGGCTCACGTGCATGACCGTTTTACATGTGTGACCTTCATGACAAGAGCTGGCTTCTGCAGCAGCAAAATCTAGGTTTTCTGAAAATGTAAGCATTTTTCACACACCTGTCAACCCACCTTGACCTCTGCGATGAGTCCATTAGATTAGTATGCATTAGAAGGTCTTATCAGCTATCTTTGTGCCAAATGTGGTTGAAAAATTTGCAAAATGTTGATAATACCTACAATTTTATCAACAAGAAAGGCAAAGCCATTATGGCTCACGTGTATGACTGATTTACATGCGTGACCTTTGTGACAAGGGCTGGCTTCTGCAGCTCTCCCTGCCAGTACACAGCCTCTCCAACAACAAGCCTCATGTAGTGCCTCCTCGTGGTGACTCATGGTAACCGAGCACCTTACGGACTCGGGCTGAACTACAGAGGACTCGGAGGAGATCTGGCCCCCAGACATGCGGCATGCAGGCCCATCGATGTGTGGACAAGCCCTGATGCCCATGAACCAGATCCCCAGCTATGGGTAAATAGCCCCACTGCCTTGTGGGTGCCTTGGGAGAGGCAAAGGCTAGGGGAGTAAACCCTATATAAATCCGGGCAGGGATGCTCGATAGCCTTGGTTGGCAGATCTCCTTCGAGAAGGAAAACTCCGAGGAAAAACCTGAGTAGATGGGACCCATAAGCCTTGGTCGGCAATCCATCTAGGAGAAGGATACTCCAAAACTAAACCATCCTGTGCTCCCAGGAAAGGCCTTTTGACCAGGAGCTAAGGGTGAGGTAACCCCGACAGAAACCCCGAGTGCTGAAGACGGAGGTACTGGGCTGCACAGCGCACTCTAATAAACCACAGTACCATGCATATACAGCCATATGACACTTGGAGATGGATTCAAGAGGAATGGTGCTCGCCCTGTGGAGTCTCACCAGGCAGGTGCAGTACCGGGCTCTGCGCCTCTTCAGAGCCCACCCCCAGCGACTGGAGGACCTTCCCGACTGTCTCGAGGAGCCAGGGGACTGGGAAGTTGGGGTTTAAAGTTGTGAATAGTATTTGAGAAAAAACATCTTTTGTCAAAATATGGCTATTTCTGACATATTTCCTGATCCCCTGTGAACTTGACCTTTGTGAGAGGTCACTGGTATGTTTAGAAAGGTCTTGCCACAAAGTATCCTTGGGCCAAGTTTGAAGAATCTGGCTTAAATAGTCTCAGAGAAAATGCCAACGTTAAAGTTTATCACAGACGATGGCAGACGGACACCCACTGGCCCAAAACATACTCACTTTTGCTTCGTACGTGCGCCAAAAATTGGCATTTTACACAAATTTGCCAGCCTCTTGTGACCCTTGACCTTTCAAGGGGTCATCCAAATTAGTATGCATAGATAGGTATTACCATCAGGTATCTTTGTACCAAATTTGGGTTTGAAGTTGTGAATAGTATTTGAGAAAAAACATCTTTTGTCAAAATATAGCCATTTTTCACCTATTTCCTGAGCTCTCGTGACCCTTGACCTTTCCGAGGGATCAACCAAATTAGTGTGCATAGAAAAGTCTTACCATCAGGTATTTCTGTAGCAAGTTTGGGTTTAAAATTGTGAACAGTATTTGAGAAAAACATCTTTTGTCAAAATTTGGCTATTTCAGACCTATTTCATGAGCTTTTGTGACCCTTGACCTTTCCGAGGGGTCCACCAAATTTGTATGCATAGATAGGTCTTACCATTAGGTATCGCAGTAGCAAGTTTGGGTTTGAAGTTGCGAACAGTATGTGAGAAAAAAAAACATCTTTTGTCAAAATATGGCTATTTTTCACCCATTTGCTGAGCTCTTGTGACCCTTGACCTTTCCGAGGGATCAACCAAATTAGTATCTATAGAAAGGTCTTACCATCAGGTACCTTTGTACCAAGTTTGGGTTTTAAGTTGTGAATAGTGAAATCCTTTCTTTTCTCTTTAATTCCACCTGATCCTGTGGGCTACTGGTTTGTCAGAACTATAGTGTGTTTGGTGTCAGCGTGTTGGCCAGAATGTCCGCTTTTAAGCAAACAAAGTTTTGCATCACACGCTTGAACGGTAAATAAAAAAGTCATGAAAAACAAAAGGGAGTTATTTTCCCTGCTGTACTGCACTTAGCAGGAAGCCAGCTTATCAGCCAGCCCGACAGCTGTGAGACTCACTGCCTCAGCGCGCCGGCACCAGCTGTGACCCAGTTTTTCGGCTCGCCTGGAACAAACTAAGTGTGCAGTACTAGCGCTGGGCGAAACGGCCATGGCCTACAAGTCAATCTCTGCACTGTTATACAATACGCACCCGTATTAGTGTATGAGTGTTGGAATGTAAACATAGGCCTGTTGTACAGACATGCGCGTTTGCGCATGTACGCCCTCCATCTGCAGGGGTGCCTGAGTTTCTGCCAAGTCGGCGCTTCTGCACCAATACGCTAACCGTTGGCTGCGTTCTGCGGGTAGCTAGTAAATGAAGAGGAGGCGGCCACCACAGAGCAGCAGTGGAAGGCAGTTAGAGAGGCGCTGAACTCAACCTGCAAAGACACTGTAGGGTTCAGGAAACACCATCACAAGGACTGGCTGTCGGCACAGACCATGAAGAAGATAGAAGTGAGGAAGCAGAAGAAAGCAGTTGTCAACAACAGTCGCACGAGAGCAGCCAAAGTAAGGGCACAGGGGGAATACTCAGAAGCCAACCGCGAGGTGAAGAGGAGTATCAGGGCAGACAAGAGGGCCTACACAGACAGCCTGGCAGCAGAGGCAGAAAAGGCAGCAGGCAGCGGCAATATGAAACAGCTCTACGACATTACCAGAAGATTGTCAGGCAAGTATGGCCATACAGAAAGACCAGTAAAAGACAAAGAAGGCAAGCCTATTGCAGACAGAGCAGACCAACTCGACAGATGGGCTGAGTATTTTGAAGAGTTACTGAACAGACCTAGCCCACCCGACCCCCCAGACATCCAGCCGGCAGAGACCGACCTACCCATCAGCTGTGACAGACCCAGCCGGGAAGAGATCAGAAGAGCAGTGGCATTTTTGAAGAATGGCAAAGCAGCAGGCCCAGATGGCATCCCAGCGGAGTCTCTGAAAGCAGACCTAGAGACAACAGTGGAGATGCTGTACCCACTGTTTGGAAAGATCTGGGAAGAGGAGGTGATGCCAGCTGACTGGAAGGAGGGGTACCTAATCAAGCTTCCCAAGAAAGGCGACCTCAGCAAGTGTTCCAACTACAGAGGAATCACCTTGCTGTCAGTACCAGGAAAGGTCTTCAACAGGATCATCCTGGAGAGAATGAAGAGCTCCGTTGACCCCCAGCTGAGAAACCAGCAAGCAGGATTCAGGAAGAACCGATCATGTACAGACCAGATCGCCACTCTACGCATCATCGTGGAACAGTCTCTGGAGTGGAGCTCCCCGCTGTACGTCAACTTTGTGGATTATGAGAAAGCATTTGACAGCGTGGACCGAGAGACTCTGTGGAAACTCCTACGACACTACGGTGTACCCACAAAGCTCGTCCGCCTGATCAAGAGCAGCTACGATGGCATGACATGTCGCGTGATCCACGAAGGGCAGTTCACCAGGGAGCTCCAGGTCAGAACTGGTGTCAGGCAGGGGTGTCTGCTGTCTCCGTTCCTCTTCCTACTGGCCATAGACTGGGTCATGAAGATGACCACAGAGCACAGACGAAGTGGAATACAGTGGACACTGTGGACACAGCTTGACGACCTCGATTTTGCAGACGACTTGGCATTACTGTCCCACACTCATCAACAAATGCAGGACAAGACCACGAGGCTTGCTGACATCTCGTCCCAAGTGGGCCTCACCATTCACAAACAGAAAACAAAGACAATGAGGCTGAACGCAACCAGGGAGGAACCAGTCTTGCTTGCTGGCACCCCGTTGGAGGAGGTGGAGTCCTTCACCTATCTCGGGAGCATCATAGACAAAAAAGGCGGCACTGATGCAGATGTCAGAGCACGAATCGGTAAAGCCAGAGCAGCCTTTCTCCAGTTGAAAAAAGTGTGGAGTTCCAGAGAGCTGTCACAACACACCAAAGTCCGGATTTTCAACTCCAATGTAAACGCAGTTCTCCTATATGGAGCAGAGACTTGGAGATTGACAAAAACCACAGTCAACAGAGTACAGACCTTCATGAACAGTTGCCTTAGAAGAATTTTGAAAATCCACTGGCCAGAGAAGATCAGCAACGTCAGACTCTGGGAGAGAACAGAGCAGATAACAGCAGAGAATGAAATTGGGCAAAGAAGATGGGGATGGATCGGTCACAGTCTGAGAAAGCCAGCTTCCAGTATCACTAGGCAGGCATTGTCATGGAACCCCCAGGGAAAGATTGATTGATTGTACATTGATTGTACATTGCTTAACGTCCCGACAGCAACAAGGCTTTCTCAGGACGTGCCTGCACTGCTTGTGAAAAAAAAAAACTAAACAGAACATTGAATGTATGTCACCAGCCGGTCAAATACATTAAATAAACCTAACACATGGGGCCTAAATAAAGCTAAGACCATTTAGCAACACACATCCAATATCAAGAGCTACAGGCAGTGCAGACAGTAGGGAGAGTTTTAAAAAGGCAAATACAGGTGAATGGACCTCGGGTAGACAGAAACACATGCCCCAGAATAGAGAGAAAAACTCACCCTGTGGGGCTGACCAGGGTGACCCTGAGAACTAAAAAGTACCTAACCCCACCCAAGTCCCCCAG
The DNA here is from genome assembly GCA_036245525.1 of Semisulcospira habei. Classification (NCBI taxonomy): domain Eukaryota; kingdom Metazoa; phylum Mollusca; class Gastropoda; family Semisulcospiridae; genus Semisulcospira; species Semisulcospira habei. Next base: position 172,199,884 of record BTPG01000003.1, read on the forward strand.
GGCAGACCCGGGTGGGGGACCCAGGGAAAGAGAAAAAGAGGTAGGCCAAGAAACTCCTGGCGTCGAGACCTCCAAGCAGACATCAAGAGACTGGGAACCACCTGGAGTAGAATCGAAGGAGAAGCACAGGACAGGAGTTGCTGGAGGTCTCTCGTCGACGGCCTATACCCGGATAGGGGTGACAGGCGTAAGTAAGTAAGTAAGCGTTCTGCGGGTGACCATACAATTAAGGTAATTTATATAGTAAACATTGTCAGTAAAAAAGTGAACGGCAGGTGACTGTAAAATTCTGCGACTGTTCAAAAGAGATTCCACTGTATGCAAAGAAGGTCTCAACATCATACCTTTGGCTGAAAAGTTTTGAAGAAATGATTTAACACAGATGACAGACTATGGATAGCCCAATACTTTTTCCATGCATGCGAGCCAAAAAAATAAGCACCTGATGTCTCAGCCGAGTGTCCTTGAAGAAGCCCAAACATGTTTCCGCAGGCCTTGCTGATGGCGGCCATTTTAGCGATGACGGGCAGGTTGTGGATGACAAAGCCCACCTCATTCTTCTGGATCTTAGCTAGGTTGTTGGCGTGACCCAGAAGCCCAAAGCCCGTCACATCTGTTGCTCCATGTGCATTGTATTTGTGCATCAGTCGGGCAGCTGCAATTATTCAGCAGGCTCAAGAATTAACAAGGGTTAAATTAGCGTACCAAGCAAGAACAAAGATTAACTCCAAGGCCCCATTTTCCAAATTTTGGAGTTGTCACCTGACAACTGTACCAGTTGCAGGAGATGGATGGACCATGCTAATTCAAGGGTAGTTTCAGATTAGCTTGGCGCCTTCAGGCACTGAGCTAATCTGGCACTACCCTTGAATTATGAGGCGCCAAGCTAATCTGGAACTACCATTAAATTATCATGATCCATCCATCTCCTCTTTAGGGTTTTGGGGCTAAATGGGTTAAAAGAGGTAGCAATTGTCCAGTCCTTTACATCTACAAGAGCTTTATATTCTCATGAATATGCAGGGGTTCATGAGAATCTATGCCTTTTGCTACACGCGACATCCTGGTTGGAGCCCAGGACAGTGAAAATCCCCGAAAGAGAATGCTGTTCATAAACTTATAATCACACGACAATTTTTAACAATATACTGAGGATAGGTTCATAATCCAAACCGTCTCACCGCTATGCACATGTATAGGTTTAATGCAGCTCCCAATTTCTTGGTTATTCCTCGCACTCATGAAGAAACTATTGCACCTTAGGGGCTTATGAGAAATAAACTGTGCCTCTTTTGAACACACAAAAAGAGGTGCTTAGTCTGTTTATAATGGGAGCTGAAAGGAGTAGTGAGGGACCCATACTAACCACAGCGGTTGAGACGAGCCATGGAGAACATAGCACGCTGGTAGGCTTTGCGCACATCATCTTCGCTGACCACCAGTTTGATGCGGTTCCATCTCTCAGGTTGATCCAGCCACTGGTAGGCATTCACAGCCACTTGGGTTCCTAGAGGTTTTGTCAGGACTAGTACATCTCCCACCACTGCATTGTCAGGCCTAAGAGAAAGATAACACCGACCTTTTCAAGAGGTAACTCAAAGAGCAAGTATAAAAGCATCTTCGTACCTTTGTACCATATTTTACTGTAGGGCAAGGCACAAAGCCTATAACAAGAATGGCAAAGCCCTCAAGGCTCACGTGCATGCCCAATCCACATAATTACCGTAGTGACCTTGACCTTCCAACAGGTCACTAAAATAAACAAGTGTTCTAACATAAGAAAAGGGTTGGCATTTGTACCCGTAAAATCCACATTTTCTCAAAATTTACGCATTTTTCACCTTTGGCAGCCTCCCATGACCTTTCTGATTACCGGTAGTGAGCCAAACCAATGTTGATTTTTTTTCTTAAATATAGGGTCAGATGTAGCGCGGCAGATTAAGTTTACAGGTGCCAGCGGGTCAGCAGGATTTCCCAGGGGGTCACAGAAATGATGAAGTCTTAGATGATCACATACTTTGTAACACACACAAACTTCTGTTGCTGCGCATGCGATACTGTTGCTGCTTTGGCGTTCAGCGCTTTCACAAAAGCTTTGTTCTGCTCAGCACGAGTGGCTGTGAAACGTGTTCATGACAACGCACTGGTGCATTTTTCAGTGCGTAAAGACAAAGCTTAGTGCATCAGAGTAACATTTTTTTTTACGTCAGTCTGATGCAGAGCTCGGAACACTAGTGCGTCAGAGGTGGTTTTAGAAGGTCAGATACGCAGATTTCTGCGTAATAATCATCAGTGCATAGTATGCATAGAAAGGTCTTATCATCAGCAAGCTTCACGCCAAATTTAATTGAAAAGTTTTGCAAAAATCCTGATAACAAAAAATAAAAATCCACAAAAAAGGTATTTTTTCTCTAAAATGTATTTTTTTGAAAAATACTTACCGATGGCATTACTGTATGGAAGATACACTTAGCTTAACGATTTCAGCCTAAAAATCGTGTATACATACACAACCAGGGAGGTGCCTCCCGGGGCCGTTACCAGGGCCCCGAGTAGCCTCCCTTCCCTCCTCATTCGGGCACAAGTGCCGGTGTGACGCCAGTTGAACGCTAAAACGCTCAGGCGGCAAGTGGGAGGGCCATTCGAGTAATGCCATCGGTAAGTATTTTTCGAAAAAATACATTTTAGAGAAAAATACATTTGTTTCCTCAAAATACATTACCGATGGCATTACTGTATGGAAGAATAGCAAAAAGGAGGAGGGTCCGCCCGGTAGGTCCCATCACCGCTCGTGCGTAACGGTCGTGAACAGAAGCAACCTCGTGACGATTTCGGCTAAGCATATCTTAAGGCGCCAGAGGCATCGGGAGGGAGTGTTGCGTTCCCCACCATGGCCAGATTGTCTCGCTGGCTTGTAAGGTCACGGAGGTAGAAGCGGGCAAAGGTGGAATTGGCCCGCCACCCAACAGCCGCTACAATGTCTCTCACGGCGCAGTTCCGATCGAAGGCAACACTGGTGGAGACAGCACAGACCTCATCTGCACGTATACGCATAGTCTTAGCACCTACTGGGGAGAGCTCCTCGTAGGCAGAACAGATAACCCAACACAGCCACGAGGAGATTGTCTGCGCCAAAATGTCATGCCTGCCAGGAGAAAGCGGGAGGAAGAGGTGGGTTCGGCCCCGTCGGATAGGTTTTGCCCTGCGCAAGTATACTCGTACCGCCCGGAATGGGTCCTGACAGCAGGAGTCCCGAGTCTGATCGGGATCCCTGAGGGGACGCAGGGTGATGACTGGAGCCCTGGCTGAAGGGAGTCTATTCTTCGACAAGAAGGCGGGATTCGTGAGGAGGTGGACAGAGCCGTCGGCCCGAAGCTGAAGACAGTTCGGGTCCATAGAGAGCGCGCGTAACTAACTCTGGACGCCGTGGCAAGAGCTAGTAGGAAGCAGGTCTTCTGGGTGAGATTCGCCATGCTAGCCAAGGGCAGCAGCTCAAACTTTTTGGAATTAAGCCAGGTCAGGACCCAAGCAAGGTCCCAACGAAGAATCAGAGAGGGTGGCACTGGTTGATGCAACTCAAAATTCCGCCTAAGGTCTGAAAGGTCTGAGCAGGTTCCAGGGTCTGGGAGGCCCAAATGGCGGCAAGTGTCTGCAATCATGGAGAGGTATCCTCTAATGGTAATGGGAGCCAGATTCTTCTCTCGAAACAGCCACAGGAAGAATTCTGCAAGTTGAGGCGACGTCAGCGCTGTGGGGGAAAGTCGTTCTGTGAGACGCACCAATCCCAGAAGACTCGCCACTTCGTTTCATACACACGGAGGGTGGAAGATCTGCGGGCCGTAGTGATAGCCTCCATCGCCGCACGCGAGAAACCTCTGGAAGCGAGGGCTTGCCGCACAACCGCCAGGCGTGTAAGAGGAGCCGTTCCGGGCACGGGTGGAAGAGTGGCTGCCGGGGCTGTTTCAGCATCATGCGGGGGGTGGGCAAGGGTAGCAGGAGATCCGTGGCGAGGCTGAGGAGATCGGTGGTCCAACTCCTGTTCCATTTGAAGGGAGCGACCAGGAGAAGGATCGCATTGCACCCCTAGAGTTTCTGCAGAACTCTGGGCACCAGCACGGACGGAGAGTACGTGTAAGCGAACAAACCCCTCCCACTCTACGGAGCGGGCGTCCACCGGCCACGCTAGAGGGTCCGGGAAGGGGGAGACGAAGATGGGGAGCTGCTTGTTCCAACGAGTCGTGAATAGGTCGATCATCCGGGTCTCCCAGTGCTGGCAAATCAAGCGGAAGATCTCCGGACTCGAGACACCACTCGTATGCAGGAGCTGGCCCTTCCGTGAAGGGGAGTTGGCGAGGACGTTCAGATGGAATGTGACGGAGCCCGGAGCGAGATGTCGCGGTCCCTGCACCACAGGAGCAGGTAAAGGAGCATGCAGAGGGTCGGGGAGCGGGTGCCACCCTGCTTCTGGATGTATGCGACAACAGTGGCATTGTCGGACATGATGAGGACTTGTTGCCGGCGAAGTCGAGACTGCCAATGGTCGAGGGCCAACCAAACCGCCTTCAAGTCCAGCCAATTGATGTGTCTGTGCGGCGGAGAAATCCAGCAGGGGGTGCGCTCCCCAGCCAGAGCGGCTGGCGTCGGTGCAGAGAGAGTCACGGCGGGGAGGGGGGGAGGAGAGGGGTACCCCTGAACGAAGCCAGCAGGGATCCACCCACTGCTGGAGGTGGGTTAGGACGAGCGGGAAGACAGGGATCGGGGCCGCGAGGTCGTGGGAGAAAGGATGCCAATGAGCAAGGAGGTGGAGTTCAAGAGGGCGCGAGTAGAGCCGCCCCAGGGGCAACAGGTCCGCGGCCGTGTGCAAGAGGCCCAATAATAGTAACCAAACCCGTGCCGGGACTAAATCCACGCTGGAGACCATGTGAGCAAAATCCACCAACTTCGCGACACGCGCCTCCGGCAGTCGCACGAGATTGCAATCGGTCAAGAACTCCATGCCCAGATGCATGAAGTGGCAGGACGGAGATAGATCCGACTTTCCGCCGTTGACCAGGAAGCCGAGGCGACGAAAAAGAGCGACAAACGCGCCCCAATCCGTGGTGAGGGAGGCGGTGTCCTGGTTCCAGAGAAGGAGAACATCCAAATAACGAAGTGGGGCTGGAGGAGGTCTGGCGAGCCTTGATGACTACCGCATCCACGACCCGGGTGAACACCCACGGGCTGATGTTGAGGCCGAAGGGGAGAGACTGGAACTGACAAGACCATCCCACAATAGGTGAAGCATAGGAACCGCCTGGAGGCTGGGTGCACAAGGACATGAAGACAGGCGTCTGCTAAATCGAGGCTGACGGCGAAAGCCATGGGGCGCACGGCGGCCTTTAGGGCCTGCGCCATCTCCAGCCGAAAAGAGGGAGCGGAGATGAAACTGTTGAGGTCGGACGGGTCGATTAGGGCGCCAGCGGCCACCCGGCTTCGGAACCACGAAGAGGCGGCTGTAAAAGCCGGGGAATCGTGCTGCAAGACGACCTCTATTGCAGACTTGTGAAGCGAGGCCGCAATCTAGTCCCGCAATGCGCAAGCCTTGATTTGGTCGCCCGGGATGCGTGTCTAAACAGGGTTCCGGCGGAGGGGAGCGCTGGAAAGAAAGCCAAAGGCCCTCTGTCACGGTAGTGAGCAACCAAGGATCATTCGGCAACAGCGACCGCCACTTGTCGCTGTGCAGGGCAAGCCACCGGCCCGCCGAACGAGGGCTCCTGGGAGGGGTGGGGATAGGAGAGAGTCAACGGGCCAGCACTGCGGGCGGGCCGGGACCAGGCGGAGGCAGCAGAGGTGGGAGCTCGGCGGGGGAAGGAAGGACGGCCGGAGGGGCCGGCCAAAGTCCGAAAAAAGGCCGAGGATAGGGTCTGAAGGACCACAGGGCGCGACCCACCTCCCTACGGTGAGCCGGAAAGCGAGCCAAAACAGCCCGGGGAATGGAGGGCCAGGAGTCCTTAAAGGTCTCCTGTACTTACTTACTTACGCCTGTCACCCCTACCCGGGTATAGGCCGTCGACGAGAGACCTCCAGCAACTCCTGTCCAGTGCTTCTCCTTCGATTCTACTCCAGGTGGTTCCCAGTCTCTTGATGTCTGCTTGGAGGTCTCGACGCCAGGAGTTTCTCGGCCTACCTCTTTTCCTCTTTCCCTGGGGGTTCCATGACAATGCCTGCCTAGTGATACTGGAAGCTGGCTTTCTCAGACTGTGACCGATCCATCCCCATCTTCTTCGCCCAATTTCATTCTCTGCTGTTATCTGCTCTGTTCTCTCCCAGAGTCTGACGTTGCTGATCTTCTCTGGCCAGTGGATTTTCAAAATTCTTCTAAGGCAACTGTTCATGAAGGTCTGTACTCTGTTGACTGTGGTTTTTGTCAATCTCCATGTCTCTGCTCCATATAGGAGAACTGCTTTTACATTGGAGTTGAAAATCCGGATTTTGGTGTGTTGTGACAGCTCTCTGGAACTCCACACTTTTTTCAACTGGAGAAAGGCTGCTCTGGCTTTACCGATTCGTGCTCTGACATCTGCATCAGTGCCGCCTTTTTTGTCTATGATGCTCCCGAGATAGGTGAAGGACTCCACCTCCTCCAACGGGGTGCCAGCAAGCAAGACTGGTTCTTCCCTGGTTGCGTTCAGCCTCATTGTCTTTGTTTTCTGTTTGTGAATGGTGAGGCCCACTTGGGACGAGATGTCAGCAAGCCTCGTGGTCTTGTCCTGCATTTGTTGATGAGTGTGGGACAGTAATGCCAAGTCGTCTGCAAAATCGAGGTCGTCAAGCTGTGTCCACAGTGTCCACTGTATTCCACTTCGTCTGTGCTCTGTGGTCATCTTCATGACCCAGTCTATGGCCAGTAGGAAGAGGAACGGAGACAGCAGACACCCCTGCCTGACACCAGTTCTGACCTGGAGCTCTCTGGTGAACTGCCCTTCGTGGATCACGCGACATGTCATGCCATCATAGCTGCTCTTGATCAGGCGGACGAGCTTTGTGGGTACACCGTAGTGTCGTAGGAGTTTCCACAGAGTCTCTCGGTCCATGCTGTCAAATGCTTTCTCATAATCCACAAAGTTGACGTACAGCGGGGTCTCCTGTACAGACTGCAAAGTGGGTCCGAAGAGGAGGGGGCCCCCCGAGAGGAGCCTGACGTAGCTGGGTACGGGCGGCCGCTGGAAGAAGCGGGCACAGATCCAACACGGCATTGCGGCGCATGAGGTCACAGTTCGCGGCTGCGGCAAGAGCGTTGGTGGAAGCATAGTAGGCCGCCCGGTTAGCCGCGACCGCCAAGTCCTGGATGTCCTGTCGGGGATCTATATCCGGGTGGTCCAGGGACTCCACGATGCAGTAAAGCATGGCCTGCGCAGCTAACTCCAGAAACCCCAAGCAGGCGAGGGAGTTACAGACCAACGTCGCTGTGTTGTCGAGTCCACTGGGGATGCAGTACCAAAGGACCTTTCCGGAAGCAAGCAGCGTCTCTGCAGCTGGATCCACGGGTGGCAGGGGACAGGAAAACGACTGTGAGTGGCCTACATACCAATGTTGTCGGAAGCGAATATTAATGCCCACCGACCAGCAGGTGTCTGAGAAGGAGCCTTTGTCCGAGTGCCAACCCTGCTGAAGCTGCGAGTTGAATCCGTCAAATCCCAAAATCCGGAGGGTTGAGGAAGGGACTTGAACTTCTTGGTTAAATGCGGCGCATCCACAAGGGCGGAAGCCATCCTTTTCAACAGTAGAGACGGTGGACAGAGGTCTGGAGGCAGAAAACGGGCGATGAGACGAGAGGCCACATCGAGGGCACGTGAAGTCTGAAGTCTCCGAGCCCTCCAAGGGAGGGCGGGGGGGGGGGGGGGGGGGGGGGGGGGGGGGGGGGGGGCAGGGGAAAAATCAGGCGAGGAGGCAAGAGACTGGACGCTGCTATGAGAAACTGGAGACAATGAACGGTCCAAGTAGGAGGGTGAGAGCAGAGCAGAGGCCGAGTCCTCCGGGTGGAGGCTAAGGGTGTCACTTGCAGCCTCAGGGGTTAGGGGGAAGCGCAGAGGGGAGTCAGAGGGGGTCCGATCCCAGCGGACAACATGGCGAAACCCTGAAGGGTACTGAACGGGGAACAAGGAAGTGTCCTGAAGGCTGCGGTGTTCCCTCTGATCGCTGGCGGCGGCACCGCGCTGAAGCACGGAGGAGCGCAGGACATCAAGGGAAGGTCTGTGCTGAAGCACAGCCGGATCCCGTTGCTGATCGTCGGCGGCGGTACTGCTCTTAAGCACGGTGTAACATCGCACGTCCAGAGTTGCCAACCCCCAATTTTTTTTTCAGTAGTCAAAATTTTGAATTTCAGTAGTTTCATGACAATTTCAGTAGTCAATGCGCATCACTGCGATGCATCACTAATGTAACTATACACAAACACAAGCCTTGCTGATAATGTCGTTAAAATCTCTGACCACATTCAGGGCTCCCAATACAAATTCTTAAAAATTCCTGAAAAAATCCAGTCGCGGGATTTGGTCAGGCGCGAGTGTTACTTTCAGAGTATAGTGTTCCTTTTATAGTATAGACTGTTAATAAGAGGATACTAAAATCTATAATGAATCGATCAATAAAGACGTGCTGCAGTATGATTTGGATCACTTGCAAGAGTGGTCCAATACATGGGATTTGCATTTTAATGTAGAGAAATGCAAGGTCTTGCATGCTGGAAGGAACAATCATGAACATGATTACTTGATGAAAGTTAACAGTGGCATTAAAAAGGTGGTATCTTGTGAGGAGGAAAGGGACTTAGATGTTGTTTTTGATAAAGTTCTATCTTTTGATCCCCATATTCAGAACTGTATCAATAAGGCCAACAAACGGTTGGAGTAGCTAAGAGAGCCTTTAATTATTTGGATAGGGACTCTTTCACTTATAAAGCACTAGTCAGACCACATTTAGAATATGCAAACACTATACGGTACCGAGGGTCAAAGAGACAGTCAGTTGCACTCGAAAGGGTATAGAGACAAGCAGCAAAGCTGGTTAAAGAATGTAAAAATATGACTTAGATTTTTTAGAATCAAATATTTTGGACTACACTCCTTACGTGGACGTAGAATACGTGGAGACTTAATCCAAGCTTTTAAAATTTATAATGGCATCAACGACCTAAATTGAAACAACTTTTTGGGCAGCTAGATGAATTACCAAAATTTAAAGAGATTTTCTATTGCTATGATGAATGATTTGTAGGAAAAAATGCAAGCATAACAGACCCATAAAGTAATTACAGAAAGAAAGGACATTTGCAAAGGCCTCGCGACCTATTTTGTCCTTCACAACTAATACTAGACTTACGACACCCTGGCCAACAGTGTGACACTTCAGCACTGGCTGCTGTTAAAAATGGTACACCACACACGCCAAGCGGCCAATGGTGGCACAGTTCCATTTATTATCACACTCTTTGTCTATATTATATCCTTTGCTCTGCTAGAATTCTTGTCAACGATGTCTGCATGCGATATGTTTGCGATGTGATCGAAATTGCGGGAGCCGCGAGGTGCGCATGCATCGGTAACTTCTGGCTGCGTTCGGCTAACTTCCGTCGTCTGCTCTCAGATTCAGGCTTCACAATGATTAGTTTAAAGTCTAACACGCGCCGGAAGCTGTGATCAAACGCATAGTTGGGTGACCGTGACCTTGACTCACCCGGCAGTCTAAACGGTAGCCACAGTCGCTCAACGAACCTTAAAACTTTTGTTGTTTTTACTATTGTTGATTTTGCTTTTCCATAGTATTTTTAATACTTCCGTAGTTCTGTAGTAACACATCGACTCCCGTAGTAAACTACGGAAATTCCGTAGTGGTTGGCAACTCTGCACGTCACAGCCGAGTCCGTCGTTGGCGGCAGCACCGCGCTGAAGCGCGGAGGAGCGCCGCCCATCATGGGACGAACTACTTTGCTGAAGCACAGCCAAGTCCCGTTGCTCGTCATCCACTAACCTGGTCTGAAGACCGGCAGGCCGCTCTCGGTCACAAGGCACCGAACTGTGCGGAAGCCGAAGTGGGTCCTGTTTCACTCTGACATCTGTCTCGTATCGCAAAGGGTCCAGAAGGCGGACCGGGTGCAAAGGGTCTCGTGACATCTGTCTCGTATCGCAAAGGGTCCAGAAGGCGGACCGGGTGCAAAGGGTCTCGGGCCACCGCCCGGTGCCGAGTCTTTTTATTCAAACGTACTGAGGAACGAGACACCAAAACCGACGGAGAGCGAGAGCGTCTAATCGAGCGAACTATGGGACGAACCGACAGCCGGAGGTCCGAACGGCCGTCGAGTAACTTTTCCGTAGCCCGGCGTTTTGAAGGAGGTATTAGGTAAGATTCTTCCTACTGGCCATAGACTGGGTCATGAAGATGACCACAGAGCACAGACGAAGTGGAATACAGTGGACACTGTGGACACAGCTTGATGACCTCGATTTTGCAGACTTGGCATTACTGTCCCACACTCATCAACAAATGCAGGACAAGACCACGAGGCTTGCTGACATCTCATCCCAAGTGGGCCTCACCATTCACAAACAGAAAACAAAGGCAATGAGGCTGAACGCAACCAGGGAAGAACCAGTCTTGCTTGCTGGCACCCCGTTGGAGGAGGTGGAGTCCTTCACCTATCTCGGGAGCATCATAGACAAAAAAGGCGGCACTGATGCAGATGTCAGAGCACGAATCGGTAAAGCCAGAGCAGCCTTTCTCCAGTTGAAAAAAGTGTGGAGTTCCAGAGAGCTGTCACAACACACCAAAGTCCGGATTTTCAACTCCAATGTAAAAGCAGTTCTCCTATATGGAGCAGAGACATGGAGATTGACAAAAACCACAGTCAACAGAGTACAGACCTTCATGAACAGTTGCCTTAGAAGAATATTGAAAATCCACTGGCCAGAGAAGATCAGCAACGTCAGACTCTGGGAGAGAACAGAGCAGATAACAGCAGAGAATGAAATTGGGCGAAGAAGATGGGGATGGATCGGTCACAGTCTGAGAAAGCCAGCTTCCAGTATCACTAGGCAGGCATTGTCATGGAACCCCCAGGGAAAGAGGAAAAGAGGTAGGCCGAGAAACTCCTGGCGTCGAGACCTCCAAGCAGACATCAAGAGACTGGGAACCACCTGGAGTAGAATCGAAGGAGAAGCACAGGACAGGAGTTGCTGGAGGTCTCTCGTCGACGGCCTATACCCGGGTAGGGGTGACAGGCGTAAGTAAGTAAGTATTAGGTAAGGTAAGATCGAGGGGGGAAGGGGGGGGGGGGGGGGGGGGGGGCTAAAGGTGCGGCAGGCCGCATGTGGCGAGAAGCGAATCCCATGACATCCGAAGTCACCCGCCTAGGGAGGGAAGCCAGAGGAAGCAGGGGCTCCCGGGAGGTAGACGGGCGGTCACGACGGTAGAAGTCCCACAACAGGGACCACCGATCCTTCTTCCACGAAGCGCATCTTTTGCAAGGCCCTGTCGAGGAGCAGCCCGAGCAGGGAAGACATAAGGAGTCATTATCTGAGGGCCACTGAAACCCTTTACATCGCCGACAGGTACCAAGCTGTGTGCTGGAACAGAAAAGAAAATGCTTGAGAAAATGGCAAGAGATCCAATCGAGGATAGGGCTACGTGCGCGAACTCACGACCGGTTTGCCGTAACGAGTCTTATTGTGAATGAACGAGCTGAGTACGAGGAGTGCGTCGGCCGGTCCGATACCCGACTGGCCAAAGCATGCCCCGAAACCTTAACTGGCCATATCCCAAGCGACGGAAGGTAAGCAAGGAAGCTTTCAGAAATGATACACCAACCACTGGTAGTCCGCGCAGAAGCAAATGGCGCCACGTGGTCTCACAAGAACGAAGGCACGCTGTCACACTTATTACACAAAAGTCCAAGCGAAGCGCAAGGCACCAAGGAAACCAAGGAACACAAGCACGCACAAGGTTCCGGGGAAGATATAGAATAATATTCAAGAAAATCCAAGAATAAATCCAAGGGTAAACGAAGTAGTTAGTTATTTGGGTTTAACGCCGCGCAGGCGACTAAGGCCATCTCACGGCGGGATGGGTAAAAATCTGGTCAGCCAGACTAAAAGCAAGGTCTTAAGACAAGATGTAAATATAGATTAAAAATCTCAGGCTAAAATGTCGCACATGTCTTTAAAAGAAATGTCTACAGACTCTCAAAAAGGGCAAATAAAAAAGATTCATAGTCTATGAATGCTCAAATCTTGTTAAAAATATTGCATGCTCGCAAGAAATTGAAGATTTTGTCCGGGGGAACATCCCGGAACAAAACCTTCAAGGAGTCTGCTGTAAAGTGTTTATATCTGGTGTCAATTAGGTCAGCACAATACAGCAAAAAGTGTCGAACAGAAAACTGCTCATCACATGCAAAACACCATGGACGCTCATCCTGTTTAAGTAAGTAAGAGTGCGTAACATACGTGTGCCCGATGTGGAGCCGAGCAAGGACAGTCTCCTCACGGCGGCTGCCGCAGCGGAAAGGTAGACTGTCAGACAACTTAGGAAGAGCTTCATGAAGCTTGTTCCCTTCCTCTTTGTCCCACTCGAACTGCCACTCGCGGGCCAAGTAAACGAAGTAGGCTGAGCACGTTGGTAGACACAACTTAACACAACTAAGCGAAGCGTTTAACTGGCGTCACACCGGCACTTGTGCCTGGATGAGGAGGGAAGGGAGGCTACTCGGGGCCTTGGTAACGGCCCCGGGAGGCACCTTCCTGGTTGTGTATGTATACACGATTTTTAGGCTGAAATTGTTAAGCTAAGTGTATCTTCCATACAGTAATGCCATCAGTAATGTATTTTGAGGAAACAAGACATTTTTCACATCATTTGCGGATCTCTTGTGACTTTCGACCTTTTCAAGACATCATTCAAGTTAGCATGCATAGGAAGGTCATACCTTCCGGTATCTCTGTACCATGTTAAGGATGGAAGTTGTTATAAAAGAAAAAAAAAAACGTATTTCAGAGAAAAAAAAATGGTCAGAAAACAGCATTTGTGACCTACAGTGGAGTCCAGTTAACACGAACTCGCTTAACACGAATTTCCGGTTAACACGAACCGCTTTTGCATTCCCGGCTGACGGCCTTCTTATTATGTATTAAAATTTCACTGATAACACGAAATGCTTAACACGAAATTTCGCTTAACACGAAGCTGTTTTCGGTTCCCGACCAGAGCAATTTCACTATTATTCACCTGTTTAACACGAACACACATTCCAGTCTCAAACACCGAAAACCGATTCATGAAAGGGGCACTGCACGTGTCGCTCTCGTGCTGTAGTACACACGACACATGAACGAACTGTAGCCTGTGATTGGCTGAATAGCCTTCAGTCGTAATCCGTCTTCTCATTGGCTAGTGTTTCTGAACTGAATTCATGCATCATTCGTGTACCAACACTCCCTCAATTCAGTTAACTACTGATCACGGCTACCCCCAAGGTAAAACAGAAGTCGACTACGCTTGAAGTGAAAAAACAAGATTAATGAGATCCACGATTGTCTCTCTACACGGGCTGTCAATAACGCAAGACCGACTTCGATCATGGCCCGTTTTTTAAATGACTGTGTTGCTTTTACCGATGCCAGATGCCCGTGTTGCTTTTACTTTACTATGGATTTTACCTGATGAATTTTACATTAACTACGTGAGCTGTACACATATCTTTGTGTTTTCCTAGCGAGCTGAACGTAATGTAAGCATATATAGTACAATAATGTGCACTTTTAACCTCGTACTCATTCATGCACGCATCTCTTACACACTTTTTCCTTGCCGGGATTGATTGATTGATTGTACATTGCTTAACGTCCCGACAGCAACAAGGCTTTCTCAGGACGTGCCTGCACTGCTTGTGAAAAAAAAACAACTAAACAGAACATTGAATGTATGTCGCCAGCCGGTCAAATATGTTAAATAAACCTAACACAAGGGGCCTAAATAAAGCTAAGACCATTTAGCAACACACATCCAATATCAAGAGCTACAGGCAGTGCAGACAGTAGGGAGAGTTTTAAAAAGGCAAATACAGGTGAATGGACCTCGGGTAGACAGAAACACATGCCCCAAAAATACAGAGGAAAACTCACCCTGTGGGGCTGACCAGGGTGACCCTGGGAACTAAAAAGTACCTAACCCCACCCAAGTCCCCCAGGGCAGACCCGGGTGGGGGCCTTGCCGGGAGGGCCGTGATCAATTTTGAGGCCATATTGGTTAACACGAAATACGGTCAACACGAAGTGATTTTCCGTGTCCCCAGAAATTCGTGTTAAGCGGACTCCACTGTATTTCCTCAGCTCTTGTGACCCTCAACTGTTCCGAGGGGTCATCCAAGTTGGTGTGCATAGGAAGGTCTCACTATCAGGTATCTCTGTACAAAGTTTGGATTTGAAACTGTGAATAGTATTTGAGAAAAAACATCTTTTGTCAAAATATGGCTATTTTGAACCTATTTCCTGATCTCTTTTGACCCTTGACCTTTGAGGGGTTATCCAAATTAGTATGCTTACGAAGGTTTACCATCAGATGTATCTGTACCAAGTTTGGGTTTAAAGTGATGAATATTAATTGAGAAAAACCATAGAGCGTATATATAGGGAGAGGCTATCTGGCACTTATCAGCGTAGGGACCGCCCGCCATACTGCGGGTTCCACTAACCGCTACCTCCGCACTGTTTTTATGCTATAGCCTGTATATACTGCTGCCTTTTAACACCTGTCAGAGATAAGGATAATGGAATGCCAGGCGTGAGAACTGTACAGACTTGTACTTGGCATGCATTTCCAAAATAATACACACATTATAAACTAACCAAGTGGTCTAAAAGCGTTTCCTTAAGGCGGCCCGCACGGCAACCGGTTACTGACCTTACTTTACGTAAGTTTAGACAGGACTATGACTGTGCTATGCTTGCGGAAGATCCACTAAAGTTTTTGAATGTTATCTTGGTGCCATATTTCTATGGAATCGCGCCAAAAGTATTGCTCTGCTCTCTGCTCTGCTTCAGTGGTCGATCCATTTGGCTCGGCAGCCGGAATGCCAGTCGCTTATGGAAAACGGTCGTATCTTTAGTTCCCTGTTTTTACACCTCTGTATCCCTACATGACTGATCCATCTCTCTTGCCCCATATCATATACACTATGTGCATACTGTGGATGAAATGAAAAACATAAGTTCTTAGGACTGCCTTCTTCCTGCACGCACACCGACTGCATAACACTCCCGGACTGACACCCACACACCCGCCATCACACACACACACATACACACACGCACAGACAGACAGAGAGAGAGAGAGAGAGCCGGAGAGAGAGAGAGAGACAGACAGACAGATGATGATGGAACGTTTTTATTCAGGATAAAAAGTCATCTTCCAAACTGCCCTGCTACTCTACACATACAAAAATACACCAGACGATACAGCAAAAGATAAAACATATATAAGTAAAAAGACCCATCCCCCCCCCATCCCACCCTCAGAAAAAAAAAAAAAATTAAAATAAAATTTAAAAAAATAAATAAAAATTAAAAAATAAAAAATTAAAAAATATATATGTACAAGTATGAACCTGACACGTTAATGCAGACAATCAAACTATTACATTATCTGCAGCAACAGTAGAAGATTATTAGGTAATAGGAAACCTGCCACTAACTATACAAATAGTAGCATAATAATGGAGCCAAACATACTATTACTTCTGAAGTAAATATTTATGGAGGCGATCTTTGAAGATGCTAATCTTACAAATGATTTCAGGTGTGGAGGTAAAATATTCCACGCTTTAGCACCTGAAAAGGAAAGGCTGGTTTTACAGATGTCTAATCTAATTTTTGGAAGGAGGATCGAACTATTTCTCGTGTTTTTCCTATTATTGTTGGTTTGATTGATTGTACATTGCTTAACGTCCCGACAGCAACAAGGCTTTCTCAGGACGTGCCTGCACTGCTTGTGAAAAAAAGAAATAAACAGAACATTGAATGTATGTCGCCAGCCGGTCAAACACGTTAAATAAACCTAACACATGGGGCCTAAATAAAGCTAAGACCATTTAGCAACATACATCCAATATCAAGAGCTACAGGCAGTGCAGACAGTAGGGAGAGTTTTAAAAAGGCAAATACAGGTGAATGGACAAAAGGTAGACAGAAACACATGCCCCAGAATAGAGAGAAAAACCCACCCGGTGGGGCTGACCAGGGTGACCCTGGGAACTAAAAAATACCTAACCCCACCCAAGTCCCCCAGGGCAGACCCGGGTGGGGAACCTATTATTGTTGGAAAATAAGAGTTTTTAGATAGGGTGGGGCTTTTCTGTGCATGATCTTGTGCAGTAGAACACGGCAATTAAATTCAAACTGTTTATTCAATGTTAGCAACTTGAGAGATTTTAATTTTTCGTCGGTCGAAGTATGACCGGGAAGTAATAATTTAATGCCCCGACGATACAAGGAATTAACTTTTTTCATGTGAACTTCGCTGCATCCATCCCAGACGGTAGAACTGTAGTCACAATGCGTTTTAATATGTGCATGGAAAAGAGTTAACGGATATCTGTATTAACTATATGGCGTAGTTTTGATAACAGAAATAGATTTTTGGAGATTGTTTTGCATACAGAGTCAGTATGCGGTTTCCAGCTTAATTGGTTGTCCACTATAACGCCTAATAAGCGATGCCTAGTTACTTGTTCTACAGGCAGGCTATATAAGGAGAGTGTTAAAGGTGGTAGGCCATGCTGGTGTTTCGGACGTGTAGTAACTAACATGCTCTTTGTCTTTAGAATACTAATAATCATGTGATTATCACTGCACCAGCCACAGTGACATTGGCAGAAGAAACAGAAACACAGAGGCTGAAACAGACACTCACAAACCAGATAGGTGAGGCTAGCGCTGGCAGAATTGTCAGTACTCAAACCAAGGGGAATCACAGCGCTGGACAGACAACAGTTAGATCCCCTGCCCCCGCCTATCAGAAACAGACAGCCACAAGAGGCAGAGACACTGACTGATAGACAGACAGAAGAGGCAGAGATACTGACAGACAAACCGATGAACATGAACTCTGAAAATGGAGCTGATCATTTTATTATGCAGACGCTTTCTGAGTCTTTCGTGCCGAACTCTATAAATAATGTAAAAAGAATCTGACATTCACTGTCAGTGTTTCAGTGACTTCCGTAGGATTTACACACTCATACCTATCTTTATGAACAGATAGAACGGTATGACACGCGAACATTTTCAATTTATACCATGAAAGTATCGTATTTTTAGCCGACTAAACAATACAAAACGTTCAATGGTGGTGTCAGAACAGCACATTTGGGAGCTGTACACCGAAGACTTTATTTTTGTACAGGTGGGACATAGCCCATTACAGTTCAAAAGTTTGCGCATTTAGGAGCTTAGGTATTCTGGCACCACCTATGAACTATCATGGTTTGGCGCTGAGCTATTGTGGAACCACCCTTGAACATGGTCGATCCTTCTAGGTGCCACTGAAGCTATTCTGGCGCCACTCTTAATTATCACTACTGAGGCGCCAAAGCTATGTTGCTATCACACTTGAACTATCATGGTAGGCGGTAAGCTATTCTGATACCACTCTTGAATATGGTCGCGATCACTCTAAGTGTCATGCTATTTTGGCACAGCCCTTGAAATAGTGGTAGGCGGTAGAGCATTCTGGCACTACTCTTCATGTCAGTATGTGGTCGTGATCACTTAAGGGGCTAAACTATTCTGGCACTACCCTTGAACCATCATGGTCGATCTAGCTTCTGTACATGTCAAGCCTCGATGCGTTAATGAGATTCAGCCTGTCATTATATGTGAATGCAAACGTGAACTGTCTCTGCCGCCTAGTGCCAGAAACGCTGGCGTCGGAACTCTAAAGATGGCGGCCGCTGCCTACACGACGCCGCACGCTGCGAGGCTCGAATCGCCACTCCCTTTATATACGCTCTATGAGAAAAACACCTTTTGTCAAAATATAGCTTGTTTTTTTTTACCTATTTCCTGATCTCTTGTGACCCTGACCTTTCCGAGTGGCAGGGTTCCCAATACAAATTATTAAAAATCCCTGAAAAAATTCCAGTCACCGGATTTGTGCACGCGCGAGTGTTACTTTCAGAGTATAGTGTTACTTTTATAGTATAGACTGTATTAATTCACCAGTGCCAGAGTTCGCAGAAAGACCACGTTGACTCTCCCTACAGCTACGTTCCAGTACCCCCATTGCCCTCGCAGGTGGGGCTCCAGGATTGGCTTGGCCAGCCACACCCGCAAATAGAAGTCATGCACAATGACGACATCATCGGCTTCGATGGTCTACCCATTACATTAATAAGCGGATACTAAAATCTATAATGAATCGATCAATGAAGACGTGCTGCAGTATGATTTGGATCACTTGCAGAGTGGTCCAACACACGGGATTTGCATTTTAATGTAAAAAAAAATGTAAAGTCCTGCATGCTGGAAGGAACAATGCTGAACATGATTACTTGATCTGATGAAAGTTAACAGTGACATTAAAAAGGTGGTATCTTGAGAGGAGGAAAGGGACTTAAGTGGTGTTTTTTTTTTTTTTATATAAAGTTCTATCTTTTGATCCCCATATTCAGAACTGCATCAATAAGGCCAACAAAACGGTTGGAGTAGTTAAATTAAGAGAGCCTTTAATTATTTGGATAAGGACTCTTTCAGTAAACTGTATAAAGCACTAGTCAGACCACATAATTCAGAATATGCAAACACTGTACGGTACCCAGGTTAAAAAAAACAATCAGTTGCACTCAAAAGGTTGACTGATTGTACATTGCTTAACGTCCCGACAGCAATAAGGCTTTCTCAGGACATGCCTGCACTGCTTGTAAAAAAAAATAATAAATAGAATATTGAATGTATGTCACCAGCCGGTCCAATACGTTAAATAAACCTACGCCATGGGGCCTAAATAAAGCTAAGACCATTTAGCAACACACATCCAATATCAAGAGCTACCGGCAGTGCGGACAGTTGGGAGAGTTTTAAAAAGGCAAATACAGGTGAATGGACCAAGGGTAGACAAACACATGCCCCAGAATAGATTGATTGATTGTACAGTGCTTAACGTCCCGACAGCAACAAGGCTTTCTCAGGACGTGCCTGCACTGCTTGTGAAAAAAAAAAAAAAAAACTAAACAGAAAATTGAATGTATGTCGCCAGCCGGTCAAATACGTTAAATAAACCTACATCATGGGGCCTAAATAAAGCCGTGACCATTTAGCAACACACACCCAATATCAAGAGCTACAGGCAGCGCAGACAGTAGGGAGAGTTTTAAAAAGACAAATACAGGTGAATGGACCAAGGCTAGACAGAAACACATGCCCCGAATAGAAAGGAAACCCACCCTGTGGGGCTGACCAGGGTGACCCTGGGAACTAAAAAGTACCTAACCCCACCCAAGTCCCCCAGGGCAGACCCGGGTGGGGAGCCCCAGAATAGAGGGAAAACCCCACCCTGTGGGGCTGACCAGGGTGACCCTGGGAACTAAAAAGAAGTTAACCCCACCCAAATCCCCCAGGGCAGACCCGGGTGGGGTCACTCGAAAGGGTACAGAGACAAGCTACAAAGCTGGTTAAAGAATGTAGAAATATGACTTAAGGCTTCCTCAGACAGAGAAACGAAACGAAACATTTCGTCGAAATGTCCCCATTTCAGACATTTCTCCAACATTTCACCGTTTCACGAAATGCGAAACGACACATTTCACGAAATAGAACTTGTCTCTATTTTGCGAAACATTTCGCCGAAACATTTTACCCGTCACCCAATCAGCGCCGTCCGCTCGGTCACACCCCAATCTGACGTCATTCAAGCCCAAACACTGAGGACTGCAACGGTAAAGCGATGCCGTGGAGTCAGGTCTATTATGGCTAGAATTGCGTGATGTGACGCACCATTCTGTACGATTTAAGCGGAGAAATCATTTTCGAAATGGAATCTATCAAGTATCATCACTAAAGTACCACCAAAATATGATTTTAGGTCAGTTTTCTGAACCCCACTTTCATCGGCTGCTCTTCGAAACCGCCTACAAGATGGCAGCTATCGCTTCGAGACGGCGGCATCCTCGATTCACTTGAACCAGCCTTGTTTACGCATTCAAAAGCGTTTACGTTTATTCAATATTGTCGGCAATTCACTTTAATTGTGTAAGTGAAGGCACACATGTCTTAGATGTTTAGTTTTTAAGCGTCAGTAGTCAGAAATATGACCCGATATCCACCGATACAAACCAGAGCATGTGTCAGTGAACAGTTACTTCCCCTGTACCAGGCGAAATGAATTTTCACCGCGTTTCTGCGTGTGCGGAAAAGGCATTTCGATGCAATGAAAATGTTTCGTTTCTTGTGCACTTCGTTTCTCCGTGTAGGGAAGACATTACTTAGACTCAAATATTTTGGACTATACTCCTTACGTGGACGTAGAATACGTGGAGACTTAATCCAAGCTTTTAAAATTTATAACGGCATCGATGACCTAAATTGGAACAACATTTTTTGGCAGCACCGTTTAGTGACAGAACCCGAAACTCTGAATGATTGATTGATTGTACATTGCTTAACGTCCTGACAGCAACAAGGCTTTCTCAGGACGTGCCTGCACTGCTTGTGAAAAAAAATAAACAGAACATTGAATGTATGTCGCCAGCCGGTCAAATACATTAAATAAACCTAACACATGGGGCCTAAATAAAGCTAAGACCATTTAGCAACATACATCCAATATCAAGAGCTACAGGCAGTGCAGACAGTAGGGAGAGTTTTAAAAAGGAAAATACAGGCGAATGGACAAAGGGTAGACAGAAACACATGCCCCAGAATAGAGAGAAAAACCCACCCGGTGGGGCTGACCAGGGTGACCCTGGGAACTAAAAAATACCTAACCCCACCCAAGTCCCCCAGGGCAGACCCGGGTGGGGTCCGAAACTCTGAAGGGAAAATCTTTGCACAGCATTGCAACACTAACCTGTGGAAGTTTGTTTTTCTAACAGAGTTGCCATTGTTTGGAATGAATTATCAGATTCATAAAAAAAAAAGCACCTAATATAAATTCTTTTAAAAACCAGCAGGATGAATTACCAAATTTTTAAGAGATGTTCTATTGCTATAATGAATGATTTGTAGGAAAAATTGCATGCATAACAGACCCATAAAGTAATTAAAGAAAGGGCATTTGCAAAGACCTCGCGGGGGGTTTGTCCTCACACTACTAGACTTACGAAAGCCTGGCCAACAGCGTGACACTTCAACACCGGCTGCTGTTAAAAATGGTGCACCGCACACGCCAAGCGGTCAATGGTGCCACAGTTCCAGTTATTATCACACTCTTTGTCTATATCCTTTGCTCTGCTAGAATTCTTCTCAACGATGTCTGCACGCGACATGTCTGCGATGTGATCGAAATGGCGGTACAGCCCTGAAAATGGCGAGTAATTTACTCGCCATGGCGATGAATTTTTTTATTTGGCGAGTAAAAAAAAATACCCACTCGCCAAATGCGAGTGCGCTCGTGCGTTTTCCAATCCAACGGCTAACCGCCAGTCGAACATCAGGTACGCCGGCGCGTGACCTGACCGCACCACGAGTCGCCTCTATCACCACTTTGCGGCAGTAGCCGAAAACGTCACTCGAACTGTGCATACCATGACAGTGGTCGGTGACAGTCGTTCTATTTTTAGTGACGAATTGGTTCGTTTAGCGGCTCGCTCAGTCGCAGCTGCGTTCAGAATCGAATCGACGCCGGGGTACGTGCGAGCGTAACAGGGCGGGCAAACTGTTAGTTTATGTGTGGTGTCAGCATGTTATTACAAAGTGCGTGCTACATGTTGAACGCGTTACTTGCTGTGATGTCACCGTACATACTATTATGGGATACGGCATCGTGTGTTTCGCTTTTGATCTAGAACTAAGTTGTACATGGCACAGAAAAAGCAAAGGAAGAGCTGGAATGCTTCGGATTCTTCAATCCGGCACCGTCTGATCTTGATAATCGCTAAGAAGAAAGTTGCACTTCGACATCGCCATCTCCATCGACAGTACCAGAAATGCTACCCCTGGGCCGTGTGTGGCACCGCCGCTACAACACAGTTTTCAGAGTCCATGGCTGTGCTGAGTGTATTTCTATGGCTAAAGCACGACGGCACTCGAATGGCATGCGCAATGAGCACTGAGGCAAACTCATAAAGCAAGTCCAGAAATTTGAACAGAAATAAGTTTGTCAGTTTTTTTTTAAATCGTGGTCGATCCATCTTCTGGTACACAGTTATTAGGCAAAAATTGGAGAAACACGTCTCAGTTCTGAGTGGTTCAACGGGTTGAAACAAACTTTGAAGTACATCAGTTTACACACACACACGCACACAAACACAGTTTAGACAAGTCACACTTTGGTTGTCAATCTGCCTCGTTCAGCAGAAAACGCTATATTCTCCGTTACAATACATTATCAAACGATCATACAAATAAATAAATAGATATATTTTTTTCTGTGTATGAGAGAGCTAGGGAGACAGGCTTTTGCGCGATAGCTCACCTCACCAGTTAAAGAATCAGATCATGGAAAGGACACACACACTGCCACAACACATTTAAAGAGGAGAGAGCGAAATGAGATAATTTATTTTAATGATTGATTGTGCATTGTTTATCGTCCCAACAGCAACAAGGCTTTCTCAGGACGTGCCTGCACTGCTTGTGAAAAAAAAGAAACAGAATATTGAATGTATGTCGCCAGCCGGTCCATTACGTTAAATATGTATTTTTCTTTAAAACAAATTTTTGGGAAAAATACTTACCGATGGTATTACTTTTAGGAAAAGGTTCCTTGCTAGTCTAATTTTAGCCCAAAATTGTTGTGTATGAGTATGGTCATGATGGCATGTGAGGGGCGCCATAGCTAAGGCGGTAGCCTCCCTTCCGGTTCAACCACGCATGCGCTCAGCGCTTACCCCTTCAGTCAGTTTCTTAGCGGACCAGCGGCAAGCGGGGCAGGTGGGAGGGACCTTCGAGTAATACCATCGGTAAGTATTTTTCAAAAAAATTTATTTTAAAGAAAAATACATTTGTTTTCTCAAAACACATTACCGATGGTGTTACTTTTAGGAAGAATCCCGAATAGGAGGCGGGTGCCGCTATAACGCCCCTACCTATGCCATCGAGGCTGCCAGCGCCGTCCTCTCCAAGCAACCTCCCTCTAATTTTAGCAAGATACCAATGGTGCCTAGGGCGCTGGGAGGGAGTGTTGCGCCGTCCCGATGTCCCCCACCACGAAGGTTCTGGCGCTGGGTGGAGAGGTCCCTCAGGTAGAATCTTGCGAGGGAAGACTCCGCTCGCTAACACAGCTGCCACAAGTCTAGACAGCACAGTTGCAGTCGAATGCTAGACTTGCGGCCAAGTTCTGTTCTTGTGTGCCCTGAAATTCATGTTTGCTGTATCAGGGGCGAGTTCCCGGCAGGAAGGTCATCAATGACCGAGGCCACGAGGAAACGTCTGTACTGAGATGCCCTTCTACCTGGGGAAGAGGGAAGGAGTAGGAGGGCAAGTCCCCTGCGTAGCGGCTTTGTTCCGGCGCAGGTGCCCTCCTAACGCTCGTACTGGGTCCTGTAGCTGGATACACGGGTGGCGCTTGGATCTGTAATGGTTGTACGTACTGCGGAAGCTGCCGGTGCAGGAGGACGTTTCTGTAACAACTCTCGAGCCGATAAGTACGGCGGAACCGGACAGCGTGCACTAGTCGGGTCTGTGCCTGCTGCTGGTGTAGTAGAACGAGCAAGCGACCGAAGTCGTGATGATGAGCGTTCTAACGTCTGGCAAGCACCACTAGTCGGGTCTGTGGTGATTACCAGAGTGTCTTTATTGTTCAGAGAAGCGGGTCTGACTGAAACCTCAGATCTAGTCTCTGTGACCAGACAGCGCGCACTAGTCGGGTCTGTGTTCGCTGCCGGCCCAGGAGGACGGTGCTGCGGTGTTGACTGTCCTCTCACCAGGTAATACCCACTAGTCGGGTCTGTGGTTCTTACCGGTGTCTGACCCTGTATCGAGCCGGTGTCAGAAGTCCACGACGGTAAAAGCCCCACAGCTGAGTCCATTGCTCTTCCAGCCCGGGGGCGCAGACCAGGCACGGATGCGACGTTGGGAGTCCCGTCACCAGGTAATAGCCACTACGGGTCTCACCGGTGAAATAACGTTAACTGTGTATATGGTGACCAAAAGAGAAGTAGACAAGAGGATCTGGTCTTTGCTAGGAAGGTCGGGTAGGGTAGCAGGTGAACAGAACTGACCATCCGGGACTGCTACCAGGCGGAACGCGCCGAAGGGCGCGCACTCGCTGACCGTGGAGGCTGAGGTGAGGGCCAAAAGAAGCAAGTCTTCCTAGTCACGTTATGTAGTCTCGCCGGCTGGATCGGCTCGAAGTGGGTCAAGTAGAGCCAGGTGAGGGCAAGTCCATCTGCTCCGGTCAGAATGCCGGAATTCCAAGTCGACTCCACCCAGGCAAGCGAAAGCTTCCGCTAGGTCCCGAAACTGTCGTCTTAGAAGAGGACAGCAGTGCTTGGTCGCCGCTGACCAAGGCCAGGTCAATGCGAAGTGGAGGGTAGCACCCCGCCGGGAGAAGGATGTGACGAACCGAGAACTACTCTCAGGAGGAGCTTAAACTGAACTGTGCGCGTTATCCCCGATGTAGACCGAAGAAGGTAGACTGCTACTTGCTAGTCATCAACGCACGCCTGGAGTATGCTGCCATTGACGTTCCCGGGACTGTGCCATCGACGTCACAAACGTCGCCTCCGTCCCTCGGATGTAAGCCACCATCCCGGTGCAGCAGAAGAACTGCGCCTCCGCGGAAGAGTGGTCCCTGCCAATCCTGTCCGACGGTCTGCGATGACCGCGCGCCTGTCCTGCCTCAGTGTTCCTGGAAGACTGCTACATCCAGCTGTGTAAGCAGCGTGAATCGGCTGTGCCACAGTCCTTGTTAGCCTCCTTGTGGGTCTGCCAGGGGGGCCAAGGAAGTTCTCCACCGCGCGGAGCCCTGCGTGGCTGGCTCTCCAACTCAGTCGGCCGCGAGAAAGCATGCAGGACGGTATCTCGAATCATCAGATCGCAGTCTGTAGCCGCAGCGAAGCGTTGACAGCGGAAAAGAAGTAGGATCACAAAGTTGAAGGCCACCAGTGCCTCCCAGCGCCCTGAAGCGGAGACAGAAGCCGGCGACAAGTACCCGCACCCGAACGGATGAGGGAGAGACTTGAACTGCTTGACGCGATGAGGGGACCTGCTTCGTCCAAGGCCCGAGGAGAATCCCTCCTCTATCTCCAGGCAGTTGGCGGCGAATCCAAGACCTCTCGTAACTGCGAGCGTAGCGACGTGGAGTAGCTATCATCGCCCAGCCACGGTGAACGACGTCCTCTGGATCCAAGCGGAATAAGCTGTCTGTCCCGCACGCAGGAGAATGGATGTCTAAATGCTCCGAAGCCCGGGGAACCCCGGGCGGCGGCGATCCAATGAAGGTGGACCCAGCACTTGGAAAAAACAGCGTAGTCTCCGAGGGCCGGTCCCACGAACTCGAACGGCGACGAAGAAACTTCGGAGCGCCTGACTTCCCATTCGTAGCGACCCAATGGAACTGGGACATCGTCTCCTGTTCCACGTATCCCTGGTCTCTGTGTAGGGAGCACTGCTTCCGAAGTCAGGCGAACTGTAAGATCGTGACCGATAGCCGGGAAAGGGTCCCATCGTGGAGTCGTCTCTCTGCACTGCATCTAGAGCGGGTTCTCGTCTGCACTGTCGGGGTGAGAGCGTGGCCCAACATCACTGAGCCGGGATCTTGTCGTGTGAAGTGCAGCGATCCTGTAGCCCTTGCTAAAGCCGCAAGCCGTCGAAGTGCCGGTGTAACCCACGACGGGAGATGGCGCCAACGCGAGTATAGCCCGGGCGAGGGCGCCCCAATAATCATAATCATAATAATAAATTAATTAATCAATACTTATTGAAAGAGTCAGAATACCACCCTGTTTTCTCATCTCCATTTTCTCAAGGCTGAAGTAAACGGTTCATTGGTTCCAGGATTATAGCCTTTTAAGGATAAGAGGTGTTGTGCCCCAGCGGTCTGGCGAACCGCCGTGCCGCTGGGAATGCAACATTTTAACACCTGTGGCAAAAGGGTTAAACACCTAGCTGGAACGAAAAGGCTCTAGTTGCCGTACCACGACAAACTAACATACCCAAAACGTGCACGCTACCGCGCGAGTCATGCTCTCACCTAGACAAGCGTCACTGACCTGAGCCCGAGCAGTGGCTTCTGCATGTCCTATGATTTGTCGCCTGGACCAGGACTGGAAGCGTCGTAGGTTCTGTTGCCGACACCAGCCCAGCAGAAATAATTGGTCTTAGCCATCCGAAGAAGGGGGGTTGCCAGCTATCACTCCGGCTGGCAAGTGCTCAAGATATGGTATCTTGGTCGCCACGGTAAGGGAACCTTAGGAGGGCCCTCCGCGAAAAGCGACTACAAGCTTACTGGACCGGGACGTCTAGGTCACTCCGCTGACTTGGGTCCCACCTTGTTACTCTGGCCGGCTCTGTCGAACTGTCGCTTGTCCACTCTGGCCTGCGGACGGACAGTGGAGCGGTCATCTCTCGAGGCCGGGTCCCGTGAGTGTAAGGGTCTCGCTGTCATGTCGATGATCCGCCGACTGAGCCAGGCCTGGAAGCGAGGTCTGGTCGGAAGCCGACGCCAGGCCGGCAGAAGAATCACTGGTTTTAGGCCTCTAAGCAGAGTTTTGTCAGCTAATCCTCCCGCTGACAAGAGCCCAGGAAAGGTGTCTTGTGCTCTACTGGACCGGGACAACAGGTCACTGACACTGACTTGGGTCCCACCTCGTTACTCTTGGGCGTCTCTGTCCGGCGAACTCATCTCCGCCAGGCGATCTCTGATAGGCGAAGAGCGCTCTGTGTGGGGCAACAAGCCACTGCTCCCGACTTGGGTCCCACCTTGTTATCCTTGGTTGCCTCGTGATGGGTGCGCCCAACTCCCCTAACGAATGGAAGTCGAATGGTCTCGAAGACTCATCTGTTCGGGGTACTTGTCTCAACCTGGTCCTAGGAAGTCCCCACCAGCGTGCCGGCGCAGACTTGTATGGCGATGAATAACGAAGAACCGCTCCGCACGACTCCAAGTCCCAACTGCACGCAGCGCGTCTACTACCGCTCCCTGAAGAGAGGAAGTGTGTCCGGCAAGTGCGCTCGACTGAGTGAGGAACCGGAACCGGACTGTAGAGCTGCGTTCTTGCCGTAGAGTGTAGCCCGAGCCGTCCTCTGAGGTGTGAACCTGCTACAAGCGAAGGAGTTCTTTCTTCTCTCATAGAAATCCATCGCCGTAGCACTGCCCTTGGACCGGAACCCCTCGGGGAGATCCTGCCTGAAGCGCTGACCTCTTGCGTTAAGAGCGACGAGGACGAGGCTCCATATTTTTGTAAGCAGCAACGTATGTGTGAAACCAGCTAACGGTGTTGAACCTGTTCCCGCGCCAAAACTTGCCGCTGAAGACGGCGGAACCGGGAAGAGTCCAGAGGCGGGTCTGTAAAACTGCCGTGATGTACTTGTAAGATCCCGTGTCGACGAAACGTCCGCACCGGAACATCCCCTAGTCTGTCTGCGGTAGCTACCGTGTAGGAGAACGGAACGCGACCGAAGTCGCGTCGTTGACTGTAGTGTCGCCTGCCAGAACCACCAGTCGCCTGTGATACTTTAAGGTATCTCGTGTCGACGAAGTCGACCGAACCAGACAGCGTACACTAGTCGGGTCTGTGTAAGCTGCCGGTGTGGTAGAACTGCTTGCGACCGCTGTCGCAGCATAACTGTTCTAACGTCTGGTAAGCACCACTAGTCGGGTCTGTGGTGATCACCAGCGTGTTATACTTTCTGAGAAGAGGGTCTGCTTCGAAGCTTAGCTCTTGTATCTGCGACCGTACAGCGTGCACTAGTCGGGTCTGTGCCTGCTGCCGGTGCAGGAGGACGGACTCGCGGCCTAAGCTGCGGCGTAGACTGTCCTCACACCAGGTAATACCCACTAGTCGGGTCTGTGGTTCTTACCGGTGTTTGACCCTTCGTACGTGCTGGTGTCGGCCGATTATGTCGGTAAAGCTCCATAGCTGAGTCCACTCTCTACCAGCCAGGGCGTAGACCAGACACGGCAGCGCAGAAGTACAGGCGAACAGGCAGGCAACTCATGTCCTTCAATCGGCCACTGGCATCCGCCACATCTGAACAGGTGCACAAGTGCCAACTGCAAAACAAAGCATAGCATTGAAATGCAAGCGAACGTGCCCCCGCAGGCACGCAAAACGAAGTGTAACGAACGAAGAAGAGTTCACGGCGTATGCCGACGCACGGCGCTCTACCCTTCCCCTGAGCACCGGACGGAAGCAGTGACCGAGATTTTACCTTGCCAAAAGCAAAAGAAGAGGCACGAAAAAAGGACAGGCACGCCGTGTAGCCCGGCGCCGTCCCACCAAAATGGCGACGAAGACCGGTTCCGTCAGGCCAAGGGCTGCGAACGGGGTAGGACGCAGAGACGACAGTCAACTGGTACGGTGAAGTAGGAACAGAACCGCGAGACACAGGCAGCAACCAGGTAGCATCTGAGTCTACGAAGCTAGCCAAGGGCGAAGCCAAAAGGCACAAGCCTAGGAGAACACAAGCCGACCGGCCAACTAGTGAGTCAAGTTCACAAGGCGTCGTCTGAGAACCGGCACGTCGAAGTTCGTAACCACACGAAAGCGTCCAAGCCCAAAGGCCACAAAACTCTTCTCTTCCTTTCTAGGAAATCCTCGAAACACCAGTCTTCCATCGAAGACAAAAAAAAACGTCAGAACGTAGAGAGCCAAAGGCGTACACAACCTACTGCTGACTAGCTAGAAACTGACTGGAGGGGTAAGTGCTGAGCGCATGCGTGGTTGAACCGGAAGGGAGGCTACCGCCTTAGCTATGGCGCCCCTCACATGCCATCATGACCATACTCGTACACAACAATTTTGGGCTAAAATTAGACTAGCAAGGAACCTTTTCCTAAAAGTAATACCATCGGTAATGTGTTTTGAGAAAACAAAAACCTATGCCATGGGGCCTAAATAAAGCTAAGACCATTTAGCAACACACATCCAATATCAAGAGCTACAGGCAGTGCAGACAGTTGGGATTGATTGATTGTACATTGCTTAACGTCCCGACAGCAACAAGGCTTTCTCAGGACGTGCCTGCACTGCTTGTGAAAAAAAAAAAAAAAAAAAAAAACAAACAGAACATTGAATGTATGTCGCCATCTGGTCAAATACATTAAATAAACCTAACACATGGGGCCCAAATAAAGCCAAGACCATTTAGCAACACACATCCAATATCAAGAGCTACAGGCAGTGCAGACAGTAGGGAGAGTTTTAAAAAGGCAAATACAGGTGAATGGACAAAGGGTAGACAGAAACACATGCCCCAGAATAGAGAGAAAAACCCACCCTGTGGGGCTGACCAGGGTGACCCTGGGAACTAAAAAATACCTAACCCCACCCAAGTCCCCCAGGGCAGACCCGGGTGGGGTGCAGACAGTTGGGAGAGTTTTAAAAAGACAAATACAGGTGAATGGACCAAGGGTAGACAGAAACACATGCCCCAGAAAAAACACACCCTGTGGGGCTGACCAGGGTGACCCTGGGAACTAAAATGTAGTTAACCCCACCCAAGTCCCCCAGGGCAGACCCGGGTGTGGATAATTTATTTTAAGGAACATACAGATGATGCAGTTTTTCTTAAATAAATCTGCGGACCCTCTATAATGCTAGGATGGGGGTCTGTATACCCTCTAAAATTTATACCTGGGGGTCTACAGACCCTTTAACCTGTTGTGCAAACAGAAGCCCAGCTCTACTTACAAAAAATAAATAAATAAAAAATCCCACCACAGTTCACACGGGGACTTTGTCAGTTATTTCTCCACTTGATACTATCAAAAGCCTGAAGTCAGGACATAAACATTAACTTGGTTATGATTGTCTGTTCAAATATTTGTTTTCAATCCTCTGGGCAGAAAACACTCTCTAACATTGGGCGTAAAACACTTGTGGTACATTATATTGAGTTGGGGGGCTATTTTCAGTAGTAAAATTTTCAGTTTTGGCTAGTAACATTTTCAGTTTGGCTAGTAAAACTTGGAAGTCACTAGCCAAAGGCTGGTGGGCAAAATTTTAGACTTTCAGGGCTGCGTGAGGTGCGAGCGCATCGGTAACTTCTGGCTGCGTTCCACTAACTTCCGTCGTCTGCTCTCAGACTCTGGCTGCGACACGCAGTTCACAATATTTTCATTATTTTAAATTGCCCCTGGACAATATTTTTTTGCGGGTCGCAGGTCAATTTCACGGAAATGACATTTGTTTTTTCGCGGAAATCCGCAAAACCGCGGGTAATTGGGAGCCCTGGAGGGGTCAACTAAATTAGTATGCATAGAAAGGTCTTACCACCAGGTATCTTTGTACCAAGTTTGGGTTTGAAGTTGTGAATAGTATTTGAGAAAAAAAATAATTCTGACAAAATATGGCAATTCTTTTTACCTATTTCCTGATCCCCTGTGACCTTGACCTTTGAGAGAGGTCACTCAAATTGACCCAAAACAGATTTACTTTTAGTTCGCACATGAGCCAAAAACTACAATTCTATCCAAAATTTACATTTTTTGCCAACCTCTCGTGACCTTCAACCTATTTCTGGACCCCCTGTGACATAGACCTTTGAGAAAGGTCACTAACTTTGGTATAGTTAAAAAGGTTTTGTCACAATGTATTCATGAGCCCAGAATGTATCCTTAGGCCAAGTTTGAAGTCTGAGACTGTGTCTTGATTAGTGTCCGAGAAAATGCCTGTGAAAGGCTTCTCCTCTCTCCTTTCAAAATAATACACCAAACTTCTTTTCAGTTTTCTTTATTCTAGTTTACAGTCCTTCTCTGCTGGCCGCCAGCTCTCAACTAACTCATTCTTCCACTTTCTCACACTCTACACACTTCCTTTCTCCCTTGATTAAAACTACCCGACCCTTGATCTATGACATCTGACAGTGGACAGTAAACAGACCCTTGCCCCCGCCTTAACTAATTGCTAAGCCTTCACCACATCCCGGCTGCATCTCTGCACTACGGTAAACATTCTCACGCTGCAACAGTCACACCCTAATTACTGGTTCCACCGGACCCTGAATATCTCTACATCTTGACAATGCCAATGTTCAAGTTTACCACGGAAGACGAACACTGGCCCAAAACATAAGATTCACTTTTTGCTTTGTCCATGAGCGCAAAATTGCACTTGCACTGATTGAGCGGCATGACCTTTCAAATGTTCACAAAAAGGTATATCAAACAGGATTTATCGGGCACGGCTTTCCCAGATCGGCCACTTAAGTTTGTTGCAGGCGAGCCGAGAAACTGGGTCACAGCTGGTGCCGGCGCGCTGAGGCAGAGAGTCTCACAGCTATCAGACTGGCTGATAAGCTGGCTTCCTGATAAGCGCAGTACAGCAGGGAAAATGACTGCCTTTTGACTTTTATGACTTTCTTATTTACCATTCAAGTGTGGGATGCAAAATTGTGTTTGCTTACAAGCGGACATTCTGCCCAACACTGACACCAAACATACTATAGTTGTAACAAACCAGTAGCCAGCAGGAACAGGTGGAAATAAAGAGAAAAGAACAGATTTCACTGTCCGTGTTGAGTTTTGTCACAAAATATATGAAGTTCCAACATCAATAACACAAATATGATACAAACTACGTCAAAACAGACTTGCATGTGCTAGAAGTAACATGCCTAGAGTAAGTATGACTTACCAGATCAGAGATAACTCAAAAGGGGCCGGAATGCAGATGGTGATAAAGAGATCACTGTTAGTGCCATTACTCCCACAGGCACGAAGCAGCACGGATCAATGTTATTATTTCTATCTGGCACTACCCTTGAATTATCATGCTCAATCCATCTCCTGCTGTAGGGCGTTGTGGTTAAATGGTTTAAACTGAAAGTAGTGCAAAAAAACTGTCCAGTGTTGAAATTGTAACTGCAAGTCCAGCGGTGTAACCGTACAGACAGATCCATGATACTGCTTCGTGCCTGTGGGAGTACTGGCACTAACAGTGACCTCATTATCACCTTCTGCATTCCGGCCTCTTTCACATTATCTCTGATCTGTTAAGTCATACTTATCTAGGCATGTTACTTCTAGCACATGCAAGTCCGTTTGGAAGTAGTTTGTATCATATTTGTGTTATTGATGTTGGAACTTCATCCATTTTGTGACAAAACTCAACAAAGATAGTGAAATCCGTTCTTTTCTCTTTATTTCCTTTTCCTGCTGGCTACTGGTTTGTCACACTCACAACTATAGTGTGTTTGGTGTCAGTGTGTTGGGCAGAATGTCCGCTTTTAAGCAAACAAAGTTTTGCATCACACACTTGAATGGTAAATAATTGATTGATTGTACATTGCTTAACGTCCCGACAGCAACAAGGCTTTCTCAGGACGTGCCTGCACTGCTTGTGAAAAAAAAAACTAAACAGAACATTGAATGTATGTCGCCAGCCGGTCAAATACATTAAATAAACCTAACACATGGGGCCCAAATAAATTGATTGATTGATTGTACATTGCTTAACGTCCCGACAGCAACAAGGCTTTCTCAGGACGTGCCTGCACTGCTTGTGAAAAAAAAAAAAAAACAACTAAACAGAACATTGAATGTATGTCGCCAGCCGGTCAAATACATTAAATAAACCTAACACATGGGCCTAAATAAAGCTAAGACCATCTAGCAACACACATCCAATATCAAGAGCTACAGGCAGTGCAGACAGTAGGGAGAGTTTTAAAATGGCAAATACAGGTGAATGGACAAAGGGTAGACAGAAACACATGCCCCAGAATAGAGAGATAAACCCACCCTGTGGGGCTGACCAGGGTGACCCTGGGAACTAAAAAAATACCTAACCCCACCCAAGTCCCCCAGGGCAGACCCGGGTGGGGCGGGCCCAAATAAAGCTAAGACCATTTAGCAACACACATCCAATATCAAGAGCTACAGGCAGTGCAGACAGTAGGGAGAGTTTTAAAAAGGCAAATACAGGTGAATGGACAAAGGGTAGACAGAAACACATGCCCCAGAACAGAGAGAAAAACCCACCCTGTGGGGCTGACCAGGGTGACCCTGGGAACTAAAAAATACCTAACCCCACCCAAGTCCCCCAGGGCAGACCCGGGTGGGGCTGAATGGTAAATAAGTCAAGAAAAACAAAAGGCAGTCATTTTCCCTGCTGTACTGCGCTTATCAGGAATCCAGCTTATCAGCCAGCCTGACAGCTGCGAGACTCGCTGCCTCAGCGCGCTGGCACCAGCTGTGACCCAGTTTCTTGGCTCGCCTGGAACAAACTAAGTGTGCAGTACTAGCACTGGGCCAAACAGCCATGCGGGGTACTTTCATACCAAAGTTTGACATGACAGCTGCCAACAACTATGGGAGAAAGTTACTGCGAGTTGTACAAATAGGACAATTCCCAACTTTTAATTCACAAGGATAAATTAAATGAATATGCCCAGATATATGTCACAACAGTATCCTTGGTCAAGTTTTAAGTCTCTAGCTCTCAAATCATCGGAGAAAAAGTTCTCCACAATTACAAATAGTTTAATACACACACTCCCTTTTCTATCACACAAGAGACAAAAGTCAAATGTGAACAGCAAAAACACTTACATGATGTATTCATTTGACTGGCAGACAGATGTTGCCACACCTCCTATGGTCAGCCATGGATTGATGACTGTTTGACCACCAGTCACCTGGGTTCCCGCCTCTTCTGCACAGTCCTGTTGCACAAAACGACCACAAGGCAATATCCAGTGACTGCAGGGGCTAATATAGTAATAATCATCCCTAGATGACTGCCAGAAATCATAAGTAGGTCAAAACTGTTAGCACTTAAATGAAAACTGTGGATTAAAAGCCAGCACAAACATGTGGCATTATATGCTTTCCAAGATTTTAATCTTTAGCTTGTGTCAAAACATGCAATTTTGACCTAATTCTGATTTATGTCTATTGCTCTTGCTTGCAGAAGCAGCCTCATCTGAATTTCACTTTTCACATGCAGGGTTTGCAATAATCGGCATTATACCGTGTGTGCAGGGCTTCTGTTTTCACAACAGGTTAAAAGGTCTGTAGACCCCCATCTGAGCATAATAGAGGGTCCGCAAATTTATTTAAGGAAAACTGCATCATCTGTATGTTCTTTAAATAAATTAACTCATTTCACTCTCTCCTCTTTATATTTGTTGTGACAGTGTGTGCGTGTCCTTTCCATGATACAGATTCTTTAACTGGTGAGCTATTATGCAAAAGCCTGTCTGCCTCTCTCACACACACACATAGAAAAAAACATATATGACTAAGTGCCAAAAGGTGAGCAAAAAGTGAGTGATCTCTTTTGCGTGAAACTAAAATCTGTTTAAAAAGACACGTGTTGACTTTAACAAGTGCAATGTGTGTGTGAATGATTGAAGATATACTGGCAATAATTTCTGCACCTAAGGTAAAGCCGTTTGGTGAGTATACTGTAAAACGCCAGAATTCACCAATAAAAATCGGCCCGGAAAAGCGGACAATGACATGTCGTCGGTCTGTTTTGATCTCGCGTGTAAAAGCAACAATAACAAACCTGGTGCCAACCATGCCCATATGTTCAGGGAAGATTGATCTTATAATCCGTGTATTTCCCAGATTTGAAGGCAAGCCATGCTTTTGTTTATTGCTCTTGAAAGTAGCCACTGTCGGACGTCAGATTTGTCGCAACAGCAGCATCTTAATTTCCGCAAACTTGTGCTAGCGAAAGGCACGCTGACCCAAACCGGAAATGGTGTCAATGCGTTGTTTCGCTTTCGTTGAATATTTTATATGCTTTAAATTTACTTTTCCGTCACAGTTTTCTAAGCTGGCAAAAAAATTGTGAGCGGCCAGTTTTTGTCGCAAGATCTGACGTTCAACTATTTGACAAGTTTAACAAAGTTGTTTTGGGTTTTTTGGGTCTACGATTGTCCGGTTATGATAGATGCATTATGGGCCACATTCCAGCATGGTTGTTTTGAATGTCCGGTTTGTCAATGGAGAGCTACAACTCGTGACATTTTGTCGCAACTGTTTTCATAAATCTGACGTTCGATCACTTCTGACGTTCGAGTGTAATCATAGACAAAATAAAGAGCCAAATGTTTATTGTAAGGGACCATTTTCAAGAGTTTGAATCGCCCGAGACTCCAGCACCGATTTTAGGCAGTAGGTTGGAGAATGAAGAGGATTTCTTGTGATAACAAATTTTATGGCTGTAGCAACCTGACGTTCGATCGCGAACACGTGTCGCAAATCTGACCTCCAATCGATGCAAGTTGGTAAATGAGTTATTTGAATGAACACGGGTCACCGATGTATTTTTGTCGTTTGATGGAGACGTGCAGTTGTTGTGACGCAAACGTAAGATAATGAGATCAAGAAACAGGTGAATTTCATAACATAATAATGCAATGATAAAAAATGTATCGGACGTCAGGCTTGTGCCAACATTTGCTGCTGCAATCCTGACGTTCAACACATATGGATATGGATTGTAGAACTTTTGGGGGCAAAGGCACTGTTAAAATGAGCCATTTTGGACAACCAGTTGCATAGCCTTTAGGACCTTCTAAATCTGAGGGTCAGAGTTAAAATAGTGCATCAGCCTGTACACAGATAAAACTTATTTGAATATTTGTTTTATTTTTTCGGGCGCAGACTGTTTAGCACGTCATGTTTCATCATGTATATTACATCAGAAAGCTGTATGCAGTTTGTTCTTCATATCCGTTTTGTTTGTTAAATATTGTAGCTTGAAACTGGGGGAAAGGCTTCGTGTTTGTGGTTTCTGATAACTATTCTGGGGATATCTGCTGCAATCCTGATGTTCGCCATAAGTTACAAATTCTGGCCCTGACTGCCAATAAATATATTTGGGCAGCAAAGATAGACTCCCATTGTGCTCTAATGTGTGCATGTATTCCTGTGAGTGGTATATAACATGACAAAGTGTGTTTTTCTTGGTTGTAGGATGTTTTAAAAATGTTTCAAAAATTGAATATGGTCGGATGTCAGGTATTGCAACACAAATCATGTTCGGGGATTAGAACATTCTAAGCCAAAAAGCAGTAATTGTTTGGATAGGTCAATTGTGACCACTACTTATTATTTTAACTGTTTAGAAACTGATTTGTGTT
Source organism: Semisulcospira habei (assembly GCA_036245525.1). Classification (NCBI taxonomy): domain Eukaryota; kingdom Metazoa; phylum Mollusca; class Gastropoda; family Semisulcospiridae; genus Semisulcospira; species Semisulcospira habei. The sequence goes on from BTPG01000003.1 coordinate 172,236,327, forward strand.
TTTTTATCCCACTAATTTAAAGGCACTATGTCGCAATACCTGATGTCCGACATATCCAGACTTACAAATCTTAACAGCCATTTTCTCAAAAACCATTTCAGATATTATCTTTTTCTTTTACAAACACATTGCCAATACAGTGTACATCACTTAATACATTTTCTGGTACTTTATGTCACACTTTGATTTTCAACCCAGTTGTCCTCTTTGTGAGAGCACCTTTTGGCACTTAGTCATATATGTATTTATTTATATCATTTGATAATGTATTGTAACAGAGAATATAGCCCTTCCTGCTGAACGCTGATTGAAAACCAAAGTCTAACTTTAAACTCTGTGTGTGTGTGAACAGATGTATTTAAAAGTTTGTTTCAACTCATTTAACCTGAAAGACGTATTTCCCCAATTTTAGAGCTTTTGCCTAGTAACTGTGTACCAGAAGATGGATCGACCACGATAAAGAAAAAACTCACAAACTTATTTCTGTTCAAATTTCTGGACTTGTGTGCCGTCATGCTTTAGCCATGGAAATACACGCAGCCATGAACTCTGAAAACTGCGTCACACACGGCCAAGGGGTATAATTTCTGGTACTGTCGCTTGTCAACGGAGACGGTGGTGTCCAAGTGCGACTTTTTCTAAGCGATTATCAAGATCAGACGGTGCCGTATTCCAGCTTCCTTTGCTCTTTCTCCGCCATTTTACAACTTCATTCAAGATCGAATGTGAAACGCACGATGCCGCATCGCATAATAGTTTGAATGGTGACGTCACAGCAAGTAACGTGTTCAACATGTAGCGCGCACTTTGTAATAACATGCTGACACCACACGTAAACTAACAGTTTGCCTGTCCAGTAACACTCGCACGGGCCCCGGTTAATTCTGAACGCAGCCGTGACTAAGCGAGCGGCTAAAAGAACCAACTCATCACAAAAAATAGAACGACTGTCACCGACCTCTGTTATGGTACGCAGGGTGGCGCAAGGATAATGCGTCTCGGGCGCAGATACACTGAATTTTAGTGCATCCGACTACCCCTTAATTACATTTTCAGTACGTGATTTTGAGTTTTAGTGCGTCAGAGACGCACAGACACACTAAAACGGAAGCCCTGGTGTGAACAGAGAATACCGGAGATTTTTTAAGGTGGCTCTTGGCGTCCGTTTTTTGTAAAAATTGTAAAAAACAAACTGTTCAAGATAGAGTTGTGAAATTTGGCACACTCATAGTACACATCATAGATGTTTTCCTTGCAAAGTTTGAAGTTGCTGGGTTGTTTAGAAAAAAATCTACAGCTGATCATAATTATAATACACGACGGCAATGCATGGTATTTTGCCCCCTCTGCTGTACAAAACTGCTTTGCTTTTTCAATGTAGAAATTACTGTTTCTTGTAAAGCTGTGTTCATTCTGTGCAAGGAAAGCAGTTTTTGATGTGTACCAATAACAGATTCAGCACTCACCAGCCATACAAACGTGGCAAAAAAGTAAAAAATTTTGCCACCACTTGTGGTCCTGTAACTTGACAACTATAAGACATAGGCTGATTCTGATGCTTTTATTGCACTCTACATGCAATTTTACATAAGCATGCAAATTTTCAGATTGATATTTCTGTTAGAACAGAAGCTACTGAGGGGGAAAGTTCGTCACACATGCAAAATACACAGTTCTTAGAAAATTGGCTTCAAAGTTTAGAAATGTTTCACACTATAGTATAGGTCATAGAATGAACTTAAATTCTGTCAAAAGCAGTTAAGTTCACTTGAAACAGCATTCAGCATCATGGGGAGGCACTGAAAGTTTTGGCAGACAGTTAAAATTGTCCTGCACCATAAATGGCATCCTCTCGATGGCGACGCTGCTCTCTCTCACGTCGACGAATGTCATCAATCTTCTTTCTCCGATCCTTCTCTTTGTTCGAGGTCTTCCTGGTTGCAGATTTTGCTCTCTCCAGGTCCTCCAGCTCTACAAACTTCATCTGCTTTTGGTAGTGATACCAAGTCTTTTCATTCATTGGTGGAGGCATGTTCAGCATTGCAGAAAACCTCCAAAAAAGCTGTGTGAAACCTAGGCCGTTGCTGACTGCAGGTGAAACACGTCTGTTGATGTCAAAGCCAGAGTGGGTGATGCCAGACCGCAATGATGTCCACTCTGACAACAGCTCCCCACACCTTGTGCAGTTCACGGACAGCAGACAGGCAGCTCCCTTTCGCCCACCATCACCTCCTTCGCTGATCGACAGGTTCTGAAATGAACACAAGTTACACAAGTTGCAAACTTAGTCTGTGTCCACATACACAGTACACACTCAACATGTGACATACACACAGAACGGCAGCAAGCATCATGCTCAGCCTGCATGCACTGCCCCAAAAAATTATATGAATACTTCTTTCATTCAGCTTTCTGTCCGACTAAAGCTGTATTTGCTGCACAGCAAAACGGCCAGTTCCTGATCCAGAAAAAGGGGGGGACTCTGAACTATGTGAACACACAAGATCTGCTTCATCAGTTCATGACAAACCATTTACACAAACACAAAAAGCGAAATATCGGCATATGTGGCCTAGACAATAACAATAAAACAAGATCGCTCACCTTTTTCTTGCAAACTGGGCAGTGGACGATGGTTATTAGTAGTTGTAAACAGCCAAGATTTGCAATGAAATTCAGATCGCCATCGCTCGCTGACCGTGTATCTGCAGGGTCGTCGTTGGTGTCACTCCCGTTCGTATCCGACGTTTTCCGGGTCTTCGGTGTTGTTTCTTCTGCAACTGTATCCTCTGCCATCTTCTCCCTCTTTAAAAAGTTTCTTTTTTTTTCGTCGATGCCACAGACTCTGGCGCAGTTTCACTCGATGCACCATCCCCATTCACGAGCGACGATATCGAAGGCACCGCTCGGCCTCTTGCGGAGTGTTTTTCGACAAAACTGGCGTCTTATTTTTCTTCCTGCGGCGCTTCCCAAACTTATGAAGTGTTCGGAACTTAGTACCAACATTTTTCCCCATCTTCAAACGATTTTCTTGCTCACAATTTGACAAATTCCCACGGCACTCAAGAAGAAAGCGTCAAGCAGCGGCCATTTTGGATCGCATGGTTGCCTAGTCGGAAACAGCCGAAGAAGCCCCGAGTGAGCGAAACAGCCAATCAGCGATCGCGTTTTTGAACAGAGGTCCATATATGGAAATCTCCGCTCGGTTTTGCTGCATTCGGTTGCTCTCGTTTTTGGCTTCGTGTGACTTTGTGAATAAAAATTTCCGATGTTTCCGCGCGAATTCTGACGGAGAAAGAGTTGACCTACATAACGGTATGCGGCAAGCCGGAGTTTGTTCATGCAAAATGGCCGTAACCAAGGCCGTAAGTTCGCGATGCTCGAAGAAAAAATACGGTGTTTGGATGATTTTCATGTCGAGTGACTTTGAAAATAAGATCAATAAACACATTTTGAGGGCATTATAACATAAAACATGTGCAGGAACTGCTTCTAGATACTTCAAAGATGCAAAAGTCGAGTCTATCTCAAAACTGTTTTCTGAAAGATTTTGGTCAAAAATACTATGCCAAGAGCCACCTTAAGATGCCAGTCCCAGGGACTGGTTTTATTTTTGCTGGACTGGTTAGAATTCTGCCGGTGAACGCTTATGTCCCTTGTCTACCGGAAAGCATTTCCTGGGGACCAGTTCTGATCTGAACCAGAAAAGAAATAGGAGGGGTGGAAGATGGGGGGACTGATTTTGAAAAAATCCTAGCACAAACGCTGACATGAGAATCATCCTGATCAAACTCAGTTAAAATGTCAGGGCAGTATGGGTTACCAAATTCAAACCCAAAAAGGTAAATCACTAACTGCCAAGAGCATAAAATGCAAAGAAAATGCCAACAGAGAAAAAAAACATGCATAGTTAGAAATGGCAATTATGATTCAATCATTTGTATCACAATTGTTCTTTTGTGATTTCTTTCTTTGTTGGTATTTTCTTTGCACTGGTGAAAGTCATAGCTAGCACATTAAGATTACCTTGAACCCACGCATGATGAGAGGCATGATGGTGTCGCGCTCTTTTTCAGTCATCTTGTTGCTAGCAGCAACCAGCATCAACATGTTGTCGCAGTCCATTACCCCCATGGCATAGAGGTCACTCAGCACATTCGCACAGGCTATCTTGCCCTGAGACACTCGTCAAATCAGCTTAGGATATTGCCTGCACCCCTCCCTCACCCCCTTATCAATAGTCAAGCATGAGTGACCAAAAATGTAAATGACTGTAAACGGTCCACTATCTATTCCCCCTAATCTATGGCCAGCAAGAGTTAAGTTTTCATGAGACCCTGCAGAAGCAGGGGCTCATGAAAATCTATGCCTCTTGCAAATGCAACCAGCTGGCTGAAGGGCTGTTCTGTATGAACCAAAAAGCTGAAATTCAGATTTATGGCATCTTGAAAAAAGCTGAATCAACACCCTTGAATCCGCGTGTGCATACAGCTGCCGATACTGTAGACAGTAAGTGGAAAACTGGATGCATGCAGACATGGGCTGGCCTGATTTTTTTAAATTTCTAAAATGTTCATAAAACATTCCTCTGCTGCTACTGGCAGCCAAAGAATGTTGTAACAAATTCTGACACTTTGACTTTGTTATGATCATTTCATAACAGTGCTATCAATCAATGTAAATGATCATCAAATTTTGAAAACAAGAAAGGTAAAGCCCTTATGGCTCACATGTATGACTGATCTACATGTGTGAATTTGTGACAATAACTGAATAAGTAAAGATCAGTGTGATGAAACGCTATGCTCTTGCATAGTGTTCACACATTAGGTTTAATACGGTACGGTTTTTGTTAACGGTTTGTTTTGTGCCGATAGTCCGTGAGGCCCGTTGCCCACGTGAAACCTTTAAGACACGGTTAATACGGGGAGTTTAGTGAGTTGTAGGCAGAAGTTTAGTCTGTCAGAGCAGTAATACGTTAGTACGGGCTTTCTTGTTAGAGGAAACAGACGTGTTTGAGATACCTAGCCCGTATTCCAAGACTCTGAAACCTAGAATTCAGTTATGTTTCTATATATGTATTATTGATAGTTGCTTAGTTAAAGACGGTATGCGTTGGTAAGAGTAATTCGGTTGTATAGCGTTGTTGATTGGTTTGGTTCAGTTACTTTGGAATTCAGTGAGGTAACCGGTGTTTTCGTATACAGTTATTTACCGAGATAGATAACTAAAAGAATGTGAGGTGTGTATGCCTAAGTCGTTATGAAGGTAGTACGTGGTTGGTTAAGCATAGTCTTTTCCAGGGTAGAGAATAGTGTATAGCGAGAGTGTTAGGTTATAGTCTGTTTCAAGATAGTGACAGTAATGGGGATGTTACGAAAGTAGTCGGGTTATGAAGCACGTGTGTGTGAATGAACGTGCGAGTTGTTGTATCAGCCAGGTTACGTAATCTTTCTCATATCATCCAGTATGTTGAGTGTTTAGCAAGTGTTACGATTTGAGTCCTTATTGTTGTTTAGAGTGCTTGTCATGGAGAGAGAGAGACGGACGCAGAGACGTCAGTCACCAGGACCTAATGCGAGGTCATATCTCCAATTCTTCACTCAGGGAGTGAGCGGCCGGGACCAAGACACCCGAGAACTGTGCTACAGTACGAGAAACAAGGACGGCCACGATACGACTCGAGAAGCGTACGTGAAAGGACTTGCACGCCTAGACGTGAGAAGGACTTGACAGTAACCAGGCGAGAACACCAAACAGGTTGGAGACTGTGAAAACTAATACCTAGCCTGGCTGAGATATTGTGTATGTGTGTGTGATGTTTGGATGTTGGTAGAAGAGAAGTGTGAATAGTTGATAATCTTTTTAAACCTTTTATTGTTTACTTGTATATAAAAGTTATTTTAGAAAGGGAGCCTGTGTGTTGAGTTTTACCGCATGAATGTGCCCATCTGAGTCAGTGGCGGTGTATGCGTCTGTTGTGCGAGAGTCTGTGCGTATGACTGGGGGCAAGTCTGCGTGCGTTACAATCAGATTTCACCAACCCCCCCCCCCCCCCCTCCCTGATGAGTTGAAAATTTTGCAAAACTGTTGATAATAACTACAATTCTACCAAACATTGGCATTTTACACACATTTGCAGACCTCTTATGACCATTGATCTTTCCAAGGGCTCATCCAACTCACTATGCATCTTATGGTCTTATCATCTCTGTACCAAGTTTGGGTTTAAAGTTGTGAATAGTATTTGAGAAAAAACATCTTTTGTCAAAATATGGCTATTCTTTTTTTTACATATTTCCTGAGCTCTTGTGACCCTTAACCTTTCCAAGAGGTCATTCAAATTAGTTTCCATAGATAGGTCTTACCATCAGGTATCTCTGTAGCAAGTTCAGGGTTGAAGTCGAGAATAGCATTTGAGAGAAAAAAAAACAATCTTGTCAAAATATGGCTATTTTTCACCTATTCCCTGAGCACTTGTGACCCTTGACCTTTCCGAGGGGTCAACCAAATTAGGATGCATACCATTAGGTATCTCTGTACCACGTTTGGGTTTAACGTTGTGAATAGTATTTGAGAAAAAATAAATTATGTCAAAATATAGCTATTTTTTTTTAACCTATTTTGTTATCCCCTGTGAGAGGTCACTAAAATTGATATGTTTAGAAAGGTCTTGACACAAAGTATCTTTGGGCCAAGTTTGCAGACTGTGGCTAGAATAGTCTCAGAGAAAATGCCAACGTTAAAGTTTACCATGGACGATGGACGCCGGCTGACAGTAGACGGACGACCAGTGGCCCAGAACATAGACTCACTTTTGCTTCGCACATGAACCAAAAATGCTATTAGCAATTACCATCAAACAAGCCATTTGGAGGCTGACAAACAAAGCAATCCAAGCAAACCTCACTCCAACCATATGTTACCTGCATGAATGGGTCGTCGACCAAGGGATAGAAGAAATCTGTGGTCTGCACAAGAGAGAGGCCACCGTGACGAAGGGGAGTGATGGAGCTGTCCATCCCAATGCCTGCAATGGGGCCTACAATTGTTTAATGTTAAGCATTATATTTTCTTCATTCCTTGTTAAGTGAAAAAAAACACAATATACAACAAAATCGCATGATTGGATGACAACCCCAAACTTGATATGCAAAAAAAGTTCAAAAAGATTACACAATTTGTCAGAGACAAAGCCTCCATAACAAAACAAATGTTACTCTTTTTTTCCTTACACTGCAATTTCATTTTAACAACACAATCAGATCGAGAAACAAGGCAGCAATGCATATTATATAATGGATATTTTAACATGAGGTCATTTTTATCCTGTGAATGTTCACTACTGGAGTGTACTTTCGCTTTTTACGGCCTTGAACCCTCATCTACCGGCGATGTGTCACGTGATGGCGCACTTGCACACGCGGTCGTTTAGCCACCATCTTGAATAATTGAGGTCCGAAAGGAGACAATAATCAATTAAAGAGCACAACCACTATTACTGGATTTTAACATAAACAACCATCGGTTGCGCAAATCTAAATGTTATTAAGAATAAATGTACTAACCAAACACAAAATTCGACAAACCGAGTAAATCACAACACTTTCATTATCTTGGAAATGAAATGTTTCGGAAACAAAATGACAAACAGATTTTTTTCTTATTTTCCGATATAACTAACACTTACCCAAGCGGGGCACGGCCGCCATATACTGGAAATGCGACTGTTCCACATCCTGGGCATTGCTGTCCTGTTGGAGTCCCTCAAGAAGTTTGAGCAGAACCTCTTGAGGGACTTTACACCCTCATCCCTTTAGGTCAGCAAATTTCGTGAGTCGGAAATTGGGATCCAACTCGTGTGCCACAGGATCGAACGGACGTCGCATTGCCATTTCGCCTTTTTCACGAAGATACTGTCAGTTTCTGCAAAACACACAAGTACAAAAATCGTAAATGAGTAGTATGCACTACTTTTGGTGTAAAACTTTTCCACAAAATATGTAATCTGCTAATTCAGAAAGGCACCCTATTCTCTCAGCTTACTTGAAAATGGCGACCTCCCCCAGACAAGCAAAATTACCCGGATGGACCCCGAAGCTCCAAGTGGGTTGGGAGCATTCGTTAATCTTATTCTATCTTCTTGCTACAAGATTGTAAATAACAATAATAGTGTAAATTGTGACAGATGATCCGATTCCTGACGTTGAACTATTGATTAACTTTATCTTTTCGCTGCGTAATTGCCGTTTCTATGGTAGAAACTTACAAGAATTTCGATCGGGAGTAGTCATTGTTGCAACGGCTCATCTCCCCTTAAGCCGTAGTTGATAGGCCAATACTTGTATCCTCAGTAGCTCTAGGGTGCCCAGGGTTCAGGCTATTATAGGCGCCGCGCCTCGTTCCTCAAATCAGTCAGTGAAACATGAGCGCTATCTGATATTTGATTATATTCTTTGTGGCCAGTACGTTTTGCACAAAGGCACCACCACTGATTCTGATGAGAAATAATTTGTGTGTATAATATTAATAATACTAATAATAATCATGATAATACTAATGTCACAGTATATTTTTTAACTGAGGTGCCTATGACTTCAAAGCCGACTGAGCCGGTGCCGCCGGCCGAGACTGAAAAGCTGAAACGCCGTACAACGGACATACTAGCATGCATACTCTTTGCATCCTACAACACATATACATGTATATTCCCTAACATACACAGGGGCTCACGCAACAAGACTATGAGATAACTTTAATCTACTCAATGGCACGGCCCGTGACTGACCGCTATAAGATCATGAAATCACTGACTGACTCGGTGAAAATCACTGTGACTAGCGCTCGCGGAGGCTATAGTAGGAAGACCGCTGATCAACAAAGACCGTAGATTACTTGACTCTGAGAAAAGTGACAAAACTCCGGGTGGGTGGTCAAGCCGAGCTCTTGCTTTACGCGGCGTTGCTATATGTTCATCGGCCGTCAGTACTTGTATTCCCTTATCCCCGCGATGTCAATTCTACTTAGGCGGCCGGGGAGAGGTCCGCTTGTCTCTCCGGCGAGTCTCAGTTCAGTCCGGCACTTCAATTCCGAGTCTCAGTGTCCGGCCAATCGCCGGCCGGGCCCTTGTCGCTGATTGGGGTAGTAATTATGCAGATGAGTGCTACCATCGCTAGAGAAGCTACTGGTCTTGTCAGTCAGGGATCCCAAGAAAGATTCCGGTGGTCCTTTTTTCCCGCTTTGAACGGCCGGCCGGCGAAAGAAAGCCATTTTGGTGGGACAATAGGGTGGTCACTGCAGTGTCTAAGTGGGTATGTATACTGAATCCCAGTAAATCAGCTTTGTGCGAACTCAGTGAAGCCTTAAAAAAAGGTCGGGTGTGCCCCTTTAAACTGAGAAACCTGCCACATCAAAATTCACTGATGAATGAAAGTAAGTTAAAAGGGCCATCGGCAGAACATCATTTCAAAACTTAACAAATCGAATTAAATACAGGCTAAGTTATACTACTGACTGAAATATTAGTCTAACGGCCTAAGTGATACTGGCTCATTGACGGCAGTCGGATACTACTGATACGGACGGCAGGGCAACTGACCCTGCCCCCCCCCCCCCCCCCCCCCCCCCGACCCGCCAAACTTGAATTTGTAAAAATGCCATAACAAAGTTCCTTTTGGGGGTGTTCGGAACCCCCCTCCCTTCCTCCACGTTTAAAATTTTGGCGAGTCTTTTCAACCCCTCACCCCCCTCCGGGCTCCCCCCCCCCCCCTCCCAGCCCCGTTGTTTAACTTTGATATGGCACTGACTTTGATATTTTGGCGAGCGCCTTGAGAGTTTTAACAGTGCACGCGCCTTCTCCCCCCCCCCCCCCCAACCCCCCGCTTTTCAACGATTTAGGAGCAAGATCTAGCGTCGGGGACGTGCCTTCAGGTTGAAGGTCCGGCCAACACAAAAAGTTGGATCCCTCAGTCGAGGTATCTGATCCGGCCCTGGACGGTCACACTGAGTCAACTCCGGCGGCCGACGCCGGAAAGCATTGACCGAATAATGTCTCTGATAACTATGATATAGGACAGCACACTCATAAATCTGATTCGGTCTCCTGAGTACAAGCATCTCGATCAGCATTTCACTGAAGTCAGTCTGGCAGGGGACGGCGACGGGCCGGTTCTGGCCGGCAGGCACACTGTATGGACTTCCGGCCGCGGGACTCGAAAGTAATGCTCCCTCTTCCCCCCCCCCCCCCTCCCCCCAGTCCCCACATACACTGACTCAGTCACAACCGGCCTATCGGTTTCCACTGTACTCAGTGAGCCCTCAAAAGAAATGCCGGCTATGGCTATTTGTATATATGTAAGTCATTCTGCGCGGCGACAGTACTAACTCGGACTGAAAAGTCAATAAACGATAAACGACAGCCCTGGAGGGGGGCGGGGTGGGGTGGGGGGGGGGGGAGTGGGGCCGTGGGGTGGGGGAGGGGGATGGGAGGACCTTCACTAGTCTTTAAAAAAAAAAAATCCGGCATCAGTCTTTTCACGGTCTTAAAACTAACTAGACGGTAACTGACGCCCCCCCCCCCTCCCCCTCTGCCCCCCCCCCCCCCACTAAAAAAACAAACAAACAAAAAACAAAAAAAAACATGTCTATAGGGCTCGGGAAGCTGACGTCATTACGCTAGTCGTGGCGGCGGCCATCTTGAGAGGATACGCGACTCATGCGCTCATTGGGAAATCAGTCGCTGTCAGGACAATGTCAGGACTGACGTGCTTTGAGACAATAACAACACTGGAGTCAGTCTTGCCATCACCGTAGGAAACCGCTAACAAGAATCTGTTTTTGTTTGTTTCCAAATAGGAAGAAACATGAAGAAAAACGTGTTGAAACACTACTTCGCTACTATCTGAAGTGTCGCAGGCTAGCGTGTCCTCTCAAGATGGCGGCGCGGTAGCCGACGCTCCGCGGCCTAGGCAACGCGGGAAACTCAGTTAGTCCCGAGCCCTACTGGGGATTCAGTTTGCCAGACACCATCCTCGCTTCTCGGGTCTGTCGTCTGATTTTTCAGCCGGCCGTGCGGCTGCCGGGAAATGATGACACGGACTCCACCAATACCCCCCCCCCCACCCACACACACACACACACACACACACACACACACACACACCCACCCCAACCGGCCCCACCCCGATCCCCCCATCGTTTTTCAACTCGGCGTTGACTTCAAGTTTTGAGAGACTGACCGGCCGACAGAAAGCAATCTGGTCTCGCGTAAGTCGATCACAGCGGTGCCGCCGTGGGCACCTTCTAACTTGAAAAGTAACACTCATGGCCCGCTTGCATAGCGATGAAGTAGACTAATTCACTCCGTCGGCGTTAACGTTAGCGGTGCATCTGCACCCAACACTGATGATTCAGTTGCATCTAGTTGCATTAACGCTGCTGAGTAAACTGACGGGTTCCGATGTTGCTACGGCGGACTTGCTTCAACTAAGAATTTGCTCGACCCAAAATGATTTGCGGAAAAAAAACGGCGGTTGTGGCTAGGGCTGAACTGGCTGAGAACTTGAAGTTAGGCCGCCGGTACCCACTAGCGGCCGGCGGCGATGTGAAACAGTAGCTCTACAAACCAAGGAAGAGAACCGTGGCTGCACGCACGTTCAGTTGCTGATAGGCTAAACTGCACCCAGGCTAAGCTCAGGGCCAGTTGCCGCATGAGCGAGCTTAGTCCTACACCAGCCACTAAGCAAGGTGCGCCGCCAACAGATTCCTTGTTAGTTGAGCGCCGTTTCCTACGGTGATGGCAAGACTTGCTGTTCAGTATTGCCTATAGCATTGTACTGACAACGCCGATTTCCCTCAGGCTATGCATGTATGAGGGCGGCCTTATCGCGAATCCTCTTAAAAGATGGCCGCCACGACTAGCGTGATGACCGCGTCACTAGCTTTCCGAGCCCTATACTGAGCGGCGCACCTTGCTTAGTGGCAGGTGCATGATTAAGCTCGCTCATGCAGCTGGCCCCTGCAGGGACTATGAGCTTTAAAAGAAATCGATACGACCAAAACTGAGTTATTAAAAATAACACCAACAAAATTCAGAAATTAATACCCAAAAATAAAGACGGGTGGGGGGGGGGGGGGGGGGGAGGAGGGGGGGAGGAGGGATGGGGGCAGGGGGGAAGGGGGGGGGGGGGAAATCGACTTACTGGAGATCAGTTTAATCACGGCTTGCGACGTCCGGATGTGGTTAACCGCAAGGGCCTGTGACAATGCTTTATTAGCTTTGAAGTCGACCTTCCACTACAGGGGCCTGCGTATCTGAAAAGGTTCGATACTGATGTTATATCATGATGAATATAACTAGTCAGCATTATGGACGATTCTTAATGAGCTTGGGGTCAAAAGGTCGCGTGCGCGAAAACGAGGCTATCTGGGGCTAGACGCGCGACAGTAACATGGCGAGTGAAAGCGCAGAACGTCGAGGCCTTAGAATTATACCGTATTTTGAGCATTAGCAAATATCTGACAACATATAAAAATCACTCCCCTGTAAACCAATCACAGCCATTTGCACTGAAGCTTGATTGAATTGTGTTCGAAGACTCTGGTCAGCAGATTGAGCATTCAGAAGATTGTGGTCTTAGGATTTTCTTCTACACATTTGAGATATATGAGTGTTTTGTCAAAGCTTACACAGAACTTGTAACATACTGAGTGCACACTTTTTTTTTCCCAAACAGCACATTAACATTGTTGGAGGGGTCAACTCGGTTATATTTTGTGAAGTTAGCCAGCGAAAAACAACCCAGTTTAAATTCAATTATCGGTTGCGGACCTACTTGGTGTTGTCCCATGCTGCCCCCCCCCCCCCCCCACCTCTCAATGTTTCCAGTTTGGTGAATTCAAGCATTTGTGGGTGTGCGTCAGGAAGATAAATAAGCTAGCGGGTTAACACTATGTACAAGTGTTTATCCTCTCTTCAGTAACCATTTCGCAGTTGGTAGCAATTTCAGAAGTGTTTTTCACAGGCATCATTTCAACCAAATCGCTGCTGACAGCTAAAGGGTTAAAATTGTCGACGTCAGATTTCTGCAGCAGAATTAAATATATGACATTCATCACTCTGTGTGTGTGTGTGTAAGTGAGTGTGTGTATGTGTGGTGTGAGTGTGTGTGTGTGTGCGAGTGTGGCAGCACTACTCAATCATCTAAAGGGATCAACTATGACATTTGAAGGGTAGTGCCATGGTATTTTCATGTGTTAAGCTGATCAGACAATACCCTTAAGCTATCACAGCTGATCCCCTGTTTTCTTGGAATCAAGATTGTAAGCCAAAACTTTAATACAATGACATTCTGTATCAAAACGCGCACACATACACACGTGAGAACAGGCACCTAACTTAAATTTTACAACAAAAATAAATGTTAACACAGCAGAACCTGTTCTGGCAATCACCATTTTTGCTAGCAGAAAGTGGCCTTAAACATCTCATGCTCTCTCAAGAGAGGTCTTGTAGGGCAAACCGGCAGTGTCACCCGGGCTGCAGCCACCTAAATGTTGGTCTGTAAAGACAGGGGATCTGCTGTAAGGATGGTCGCTCAAAACAGTTTCTGCTGTAGACCATAAAGTCTATACATGCAAGTTTCTCTCACACCCAACACACTGCACATGCACCCACACACGAGCAGATGAATTCGGATCAACCACTCCTTCCTCCGTTGAGTTTCGTTTGCTTTTGGAAAAGTATGAAATAAAAGTTTGGCGTTTTCAATATTCTGTGATCTATTTGATGTGCACACAGGAACAACGCAATGGTGTTTCGATCTGCGCTTCGACTGCTCCTTCTCTATCGCCATGAAAGTACTGTCTGCCCCTCCCACATGTTCCCCATATAGCCTCGCTTTCGATGCGACCTTCACCTCATGAATATTCGTTGTGAGAACTGATCGTCCGGCATGGGGTCACTACGACAAAATTTGGGCAAAGCGGCCGACAGTGCTGGAGGCTGTCTGCCTGATGGCTTAATTCAGTGGCTGGGTGACTGTAAATTTGCTGAGCAAGAGTAAAGTTTCGTGGCTGACATAATTTTCTGCCATAAAATCAGTTAGTACAGGTCTTCGATCGACAACTGTCTACCCAGTTCTAACTCAGACTCCGAAAAGCCTAATCATTTTGATTCGATGGAATGTGAGCTCGCGCTATTCTCGGTTTCTGTCCCCTTTTTCCTGCAGAGCGGTTTGTTTATAATTGCTGTCATCGGGTCTAATACACTATGGAAGGCAGTCACTGAATCAGCTCGCGCTATTACCAGCATAATGATAGAGGCAGGCAAGAGCCAGGATTCTCATTAGCGGGCGCCATGAGGATCTATGGGGTTTTTTTCCAGACAGGAGGTGTTTATCATTGAGTGTATCTCGGACAGTGTGATAGTGGTCCTTTCTACAGATGGGAAAAGGCATAGATCCTCAAGAGTCCGCCATGCAAGTTACAGGACCATGTCCCATGAGAATCTGTGCCTAAGTTTTGCTTTTTCAGTTCACACAATTTTAATTTCCAGGCAGAGTGGGGGAGGGGGAGGGAGATGCGCTATTGTGGTTTGCAGTTTCAGCCGTTTCTTTCGTTTTTCAGTAACCGTACATCAATGACCATATAAATGAACACACTCCCCCCCCCCCCCCCCTCTTTTGTTCTGGTAAAGACAGAGTCGGGTTCACTACGGAATATACTTGAATCTGCTGAAGCACATACGATACTTCTGAAAACTCAGAAATGTAAAAGCCAGGTTACAAATTAAAAATATATACCGACATGAGCTTAGACTGACAGGGCTGTTATTTGGTTGAGGGGGCCGCTAGAGCCAGCCTTGAAGGCCGCTTTCAGCGGCTGCCGTCAGATGGTACGGCAGAAGAATCTCTGTTCTGTCTGATCATGTGCACAGAGACAAATGAACCTATCAAGAAACATTCATTGCACCGTTACCGCATACTTTCACGAGGATAAATATGTTCTTGTTACATCAGACGGATGGCATTCACTGTTTAGCGATGTTCGCCTATAACCATAGACAAAACTCCCCAAGAGGCATAGATCTTCATTAGTTCCGCGCAGAGTGCGGGGGCTTGTGAGAAGCTAAATGTATTTCTGAGTCGAATTACCTTCATGCTGCTATGTTTACGTAGTTTAATCGGTTTGTTGTGATGAAAAGAACACAGGCAGAACGACGAGAGCTGCAAGAGTCACAAATGCTCATACGCGTCTAGGAGTAGGCGCGGTCATACGAATCAGTCTGTATGTAGGCTATCTTGCTGGCTAGTGTTGCCTCTATGCTGCTATGTTTACGCAGCCGGGATAAAATCGCCACCACCGACCGAGCTGAAAACCAGACATGCTGTCAACACGCGCGATTCGACGTGTTGTACCTTTTCTGCGCAATACAAGGCCGTTAAATAATCACTGAGTGACGTATTCGCTGACACAGCAAGCCAAGCAGGTCTTTGCGCTCATTCCGACCGGCATACTAGTAGCGGCGACCGAAATTAAGAGAGCAGTCGTTTCTTGAGAAACACGGACGTAAACTATTTAGTGATCGCCACTTTAGCAAGTGATGAAGTCGACAGACTTCCCTGTCACTGAGTCGCCAGAGGCCGGTAGACAGGGATATTTGTATATCAGTCTTGCAGATGGACTTATTTCGCTGTCGACCAAGGTTAACCAGCCTGACACTAATTCACAGGCCTCGGCCACCTCCTCCGTTTGAGGGAACAGAGGCGATGTAAAACGACGGACACGTACATCAGTGAAGGGGTAAAGATTTTCAGTCACTAAGCTCCCGTTGCACGAGAGCTTACTCCTGCACCAGCTACTAAAAGGTGCTCCGCTATAGCGGAGAACGTTGCATAGTGCTGGCGCAGGACTAAGCTCACCGTCTCAGGCATGCAACTGGCCCCAGGTGGCGGCCTAGCCTGCATACACTGACCTGCTGGAGCTTATGAAAATCTGTGGCTCTAAGTCTCGAAGCGGTTTTAGGTGGTATACTTCGAAGTATAGCCTACCAGTGCAACTTTTTACATTAAGCAGGAGCAAGAGGCACAGATTAAAGTTAGAGGCAACTTCTCATTAGCTCCAGCAGGTGCCCTTGCACCTGTTGGAGCTTATGAGCATCTGTGCCTCTTTGAACGGTTACTCAAGATACTGTATACTTTCAAGCGCGCTATTAGTGCAAGTTGTATATCACCATGGAGGCGTGTCCAAAATAAAACAGGACACAGGTATATAAGCTCGCCCCCCCCCCCCCCCCACCCCCGACCGGTTACACTTCGGAGCCGATCAAGACAGCAGGCGAGAAATACGCCACTTGGAGTCAGCTACCGCCCACAACTCCGGCCTTCCGCCGCCATGCATTTGTCCATGGCCGTGGACTGGAAGTGGGTGCTGTCCCACATTGTGAAATATTTCTGACACTAGTCACGCTTACTTCGTTGCCACCTGGGGTGTTCGTGCCTCGGGTCACTGATCTAGCAGTCTGAGGGCCTGGGACCATGAGCCTACAGGGAAAGTTAGGCAGATCTCAGTGTCTCGCTTTCTGCTCCCGGTTCTCTGGGTAGTCTCACACCCGCAGCGACCCCGCCGTCACCCGAGAGGGTGCTTAGGGGTGGGTATGGTTCTCCCGGGGGACCACAGGCGACAAGGAGCGAGCCCGAGGGTCAGAGTGCGTCCGTCAGCAATCGCCACCGACACCAGCAGTCTTTGAGGTCAGTCGAGTTCAGTTGTAATTGTTTTCGGACGTCAAATTTTCAGTGTTCATTACGGCTGAAACTATCTCTTATTGTGACATTTTCATCAAACTGAGTTTACCCGAGAACGAAAGAGTTTTGAATACAAATAATTATTTGAAGGTGAATTTGGCGAAAGCAACTTGATAACCAGTTCAGTGGCTTAAGCAAATGTAGTACGTGCTCAGCCATGAATGGCCGTTGGCGTTACGACCTAAAATCTGTCATCACCGCTGTATGCGTGATAACTATAACATGGTTGTCTGTAAATCTAGTTATAATAAATGCGTTCTCGGGTATATTGGGTACAAAATCTCACGACATTGAGCAATTCAGCATCTGGAAGTTTGACACCTGCAAACGATGTAAGCTGAAGACTCGATGACCCAATGCGCTGTCGCGGACACTTTGTCTTTAGAAACCTCGGCCGTATCTTGTTGTCTGTTGGTCCTTCGACAGTCAGCAATGGTTACCGGGCAACCGGGGAGCAGACCGTGTAGAAACTGTTAGGGTCTATTGATTGATTGTCATAAACACAGTGTGAGAGACTATTTAGTCAGTTTTGTTCAGGTTTAACAACGGTTAGGTTTCGTTCTACAGCTATCATGCTTTCAGCTCAGCAACTTGACATGAGTTCATTAACCCATATCATACTGAGACTAAAAGTTTCAAATCAAGTTTGTACACTGTCATATGCAAGCTACATTATAGTACTTACAGATAAGGATATAGACCAATGGCTTTAGTTCAAGGGTGGTGCCAGAATAGCTTGGCGCATAGAGGCACCAAGCTATTCTGGCACAACCCTTTAACTATTTTAGTCAAACTTATTTTACACACTGGTGTATTCCGAATGATACTTACTTACGCCTGTCACCCCTACCCGGGTATAGGCCGTTGACGAGAGAGCTCCAGCGACTCCTGTCCTGTGAGCTTCTCCTTCGATTTTGACTCCAGGTGGTTCCCAGTCTCTTGATGTCTGCTTGGAGGTCTCGACGCCAGGAGTTTCTCGGCCTACCTCTTTTCCTCTTTCCCTGGGGGTTCCATGACAATGCCTGCCTAGTGATACTGGAAGCTGGCTTTCTCAGACTGTGACCAATCCATCCCCATCTTCTTCGCCCAATTTCATTCTCTGCTGTTTTCTGCTCTGTTTTCTCCCAGAGTCTGATGTTGCTGATCTTCTCTGGCCAGTGGATTTTCAAAATTCTTCTAAGGCAACTGTTTATGAAGATCTGTACTCTGTTGACTGTTGTTTTTGTCAATCTCCAAGTCTCTGCTCCATAGAAGAGAACTGCTTTTACGTTGGAGTTGAAAATCCGGACTTTGGTGTGTTGTGACAGCTCTCTGGAACTCCACACGTTTTTCAACTGGAGAAAGGCTGCTCTGGCTTTACCGATTATTCCAAATGATAAGGGTTAAAAAAATCACTTGATATAATATCCACGAGCTATCATGGTCGATTCTGCAGTTCATTTGACTAGAAAAAAAAAATCAAAGTCTGAATGACTGCTAAGACAAGTTCATCTATTAAAGGGCAATCAATGTACAGGCAGAACTCGAGCCAATGTGTATTGACCCTGTCCAGATCATAATGTAGGGTTATATGTTATGTTTAATCCTGTTCAATGTGAATCAATGGCCATGCATCAGAAGAGACGATTAACCATTGCATGTTAACTACCTTTTCCTGATTAGTCTATTAATCTGTTTCTGTCGGCATAGGTACAACACGCATTGGTTTTTATCAGTATGGGTTTAGTTGAGGAGTAGTCGGAGTACTCAAAATACTTTTTATTTTCTTAATAATTGAAGTATGTTGGAAGTGTCTTGTAACTTCTGATCGGTTGAATTGATGGATAGACCATAATTGTTTAAGGGTAGTGTCAAATCATCTTGTTGCCTACAGTGCCTTGAACTACTGTAACGTATTTGGAGTATCATTTAACTTCATAATGAGTTGCGTTAGTTGGATAAACCAGTATTGTTGAGGGTCGTGCCAGACCATCTCGGCACATATAGCACCATGCTAATCTGGCACCACCCTTGACCTGTCATGGTCAGTCTGTCTCCAGCTGTAGTGTGTTTAAGCATACTTACTTACTTACTTACGCCTGTCACCCCTACCCGGGTATAGGCCGTCGACGAGAGACCTCCAGCAACTCCTGTCCTGTGCTTCTCCTTCGATTCTACTCCAGGTGGTTCCCAGTCTCTTGATGTCTGCTTGGAGGTCTCGACGCCAGGAGTTTCTCGGCCTACCTCTTTTCCTCTTTCCCTGGGGGTTCCATGACAATGCCTGCCTAGTGATACTGGAAGCTGGCTTTCTCAGACTGTGACCGATCCATCCCCATCTTCTTCGCCCAATTTCATTCTCTGCTGTTATCTGCTCTGTTCTCTCCCAGAGTCTGACGTTGCTGATCTTCTCTGGCCAGTGGATTTTCAAAATTCTTCTAAGGCAACTATTTATAAAGATCTGTACTCTGTTCACAGTGGTTTTAGTCAATCTCCAAGTCTCTTCTCCATATAGGAGAACTGCTTTTACATTGGAGTTGAAAATCCGGACTTTGGTGTGTTGTGACAGCTCTCTAGAACTCCACACTTTTTTCAACTGGAGAAAGGCTGCTCTGGCTTTACCGATTCGTGCTCTGACATCTGCATCAGTGCCGCCTTTTTTTGTCTATGATGCTCCCGAGATAGGTGAAGGACTCCACCTCCTCCAACGGGGTGCCAGCAAGCAAGACTGGTTCTTCCCTGGTTGCGTTCAGCCTCATTGTCTTTGTTTTCTGTTTGTGGATGGTGAGGCCCACTAAAACGCACGCAGACTTGCCCACAGTCGTACGCACAGACTCTCGCACAACAGACGCATACACCGCCACTGACTCAGACGGGCGCATTCATGCGGTAAAACTCAACACACGGGCTCCCTTTCTAAAGTAACTTTTATACACTAAAAGGTTCAAAAAGATTATCAAACTATATACACTTCTCTACTAACATCCGATCACACACACACAATTCACAATATCTCGCCAGGCTAGGTGTTAGTTCTCAGTCTCCAACCTTACTTACTTACTTACGCCTGTCACCCCTACCCGGGTATAGGCCGTCGACGAGAGACCTCCAGCAACTCCTGTCCTGTGCTTCTCCTTCGATTCTACTCCAGGTGGTTCCCAGTCTCTTGATGTCTGCTTGGAGGTCTCGACGCCAGGAGTTTCTCGGCCTACCTCTTTTCCTCTTTCCCTGGGGGTTCCATGACAATGCCTGCCTAGTGATACTGGAAGCTGGCTTTCTCAGACTGTGACCAATCCATCCCCATCTTCTTCGCCCAATTTCATTCTCTGCTGTTTTCTGCTCTGTTTTCTCCCAGAGTCTGATGTTGCTGATCTTCTCTGGCCAGTGGATTTTCAAAATTCTTCTAATGCAACTGTTTATGAAGATCTGTACTCTGTTGACTGTTGTTTTTGTCAATCTCCAAGTCTCTGCTCCATAGAAGAGAACTGCTTTTACGTTGGAGTTGAAAATCCGGACTTTGGTGTGTTGTGACAGCTCTCTGGAACTCCACACTTTTTTCAACTGGAGAAAGGCTGCTCTGGCTTTACCGATTATTCCAAATGATAAGGGTTAAAAAAAATCACTTGATATAATATCCACGAGCTATCATGGTCGATTCTGCAGTTCATTTGACTAGAAAAAAAAAATCAAAGTCTGAATGACTGCTAAGACAAGTTCATCTATTAAAGGGCAATCAATGTACAGGCAGAACTGGAGCCAATGTGTATTGACCCTGTCCAGATCATAATGTAGGGTTATATGTTATGTTTAATCCTGTTCAATGTGAATCAATGGCCATGCATCAGAAGAGACGATTAACCATTGCATGTTAACTACCTTTTCCTGATTAGTCTATTAATCTGTTTCTGTCGGCATAGGTACAACACGCATTGGTTTTTATCAGTATGGGTTTAGTTGAAGAGTAGTCGGAGTACTCAAAATACTTTTTATTTTCTTAATAATTGAAGTATGTTGGAAGTGTCTTGTAACTTCTGATCGGTTGAATTGATGGATAGACCATAATTGTTTAAGGGTAGTGTCAAATCATCTTGTTGCCTACAGTGCCTTGAACTACTGTAACGTATTTGGAGTATCATTTAACTTCATAATGAGTTGCCTTAGTTGGATAAACCAGTATTGTTGGAGGGTCGTGCCAGACCATCTCGGCACATATAGCACCATGCTAATCTGGCACCACCCTTGACCTGTCATGGTCAGTCTGTCTCCTGCTGTAGTGTGTTTAAGCATACTTACTTACTTACTTACGCCTGTCACCCCTACCCGGGTATAGGCCGTCGACGAGAGACCTTCAGCAACTCCTGTCCTGTGCTTCTCCTTCGATTCTACTCCAGGTGGTTCCCAGTCTCTTGATGTCTGCTTGGAGGTCTCGACGCCAGGAGTTTCTCGGCCTACCTCTTTTCCTCTTTCCCTGGGGGTTCCATGACAATGCCTGCCTAGTGATACTGGAAGTTGGCTTTCTCAGACTGTGACCGATCCATCCCCATCTTCTTCGCCCAATTTCATTCTCTGCTGTTATCTGCTCTGTTCTCTCCCAGAGTCTGACGTTGCTGATCTTCTCTGGCCAGTGGATTTCAAAATTCTTATAAGGCAACTGTTCATGAAGGTCTGTACTCTGTTGACTGTTGTTTTTGTCAATCTCCATGTCTCTGCTCCATATAGGAGAACTGCTTTTACATTGGAGTTGAAAATCCGGACTTTGGTGTGTTGTGACAGCTCTCTGGAACTCCACACTTTTTTCAACTGGAGAAAGGCTGCTCTGGCTTTACCGATTCGTGCTCTGACATCTGCATCAGTGCCGCCTTTTTTGTCTATGATGCTCCCGAGATAGGTGAAGGACTCCACCTCCTCCAACGGGGTGCCAGCAAGCAAGACTGGTTCTTCCCTGGTTGCGTTCAGCCTCATTGTCTTTGTTTTCTGTTTGTGAATGGTGAGGCCCACTTGGGACGAGATGTCAGCAAGCCTCGTGGTCTTGTCCTGCATTTGTTGATGAGTGTGGGACAGTAATGCCAAGTCGTCTGCAAAATCGAGGTCGTCAAGCTGTGTCCACAGTGTCCACTGTATTCCACTTCGTCTGTGCTCTGTGGTCATCTTCATGACCCAGTCTATGGCCAGTAGGAAGAGGAACGGAGACAGCAGACACCCCTGCCTGACACCAGTTCTGACCTGGAGCTCTCTGGTGAACTGCCCTTCGTGGATCACGCGACATGTCATACCATCATAGCTGCTCTTGATCAGGCGGACGAGCTTTGTGGGTACACCGTAGTGTCGTAGGAGTTTCCACAGAGTCTCTCGGTCCACGCTGTCAAATGCTTTCTCATAATCCACAAAGTTGACGTACAGCGGGGAGCTCCACTCCAGAGACTGTTCCACGATGATGCGGAGAGTGGCGATCTGGTCTGTACATGATCGGTTCTTCCTGAATCCTGCTTGCTGGTCTCTCAGCTGGGGGTCAACGGAGCTCTTCATTCTCTCTAGGATGATCCTGTTGAAGACCTTTCCTGGTACTGACAGCAAGGTGATTCCTCTGTAGTTGGAACACTTGCTGAGGTCGCCTTTCTTGGGAAGCTTGATTAGGTACCCCTCCTTCCAGTCAGCTGGCATCACCTCCTCTTCCCAGATCTTTCCAAACAGTGGGTACAGCATCTCAACTGTTTTCTCTAGGTCTGCTTTCAGAGACTCCGCTGGGATGCCATCTGGCCCTGCTGCTTTGCCATTCTTCAAAAATGCCACTGCTTTTCTGATCTCTTCCCGGCTGGGTCTGTCACAGCTGATGGGTAGGTCGGTCTCTGCCGGCTTGATGTCGGGGGGGGGGGGGGGGGGGGGGGGGGGGGGTCCTAGGTCTGTTCAGTAACTCTTCAAAATACTCGGCCCATCTGTCGAGTTGGTCTGCTCTGTCTGCAATAGGCTTGCCTTCTTTGTCTTTTACTGGTCTTTCTGTATGGCCATACTTACCCGACAATCTTCTGGTAATGTCGTAGAGCTGTTTCATGTTGCCGCTGCCTGCTGCCTTTTCTGCCTCTGCTGCCAGGCTGTCTGTGTAGGCCCTCTTGTCTGCCCTGATACTCCTCTTCACCTCGCGGTTGGCTTCCGAGTATTCCCCCTGTGCCCTTACTTTGGCTGCTCTCGTGCGACTGTTGTTGACCGCTGCTTTCTTCTGCTTCCTCGCTTCTATCTTCTTCAAGGTCTGTGCCGACAGCCAGTCCTTGTGGTGGTGTTTCCTGAGCCCTACAGTGTCTTTGCAGGTTGAGTTCAGCGCCTCTCTAACTGCCTTCCACTGCTGCTCTGTGGTGACCGCCTCTTCTTCATTTACTAGCTCCTGTAGCGCTTGAAACCGGTTGGACAGCACCAGTTTGAACTCTTCTCTAACTCCAGTTTCTCTCAGGAGGCCTATATTATAGCGCTGTCTTCTTGTTGTCTCTGTGCGGCTTTTCTTTAGCTTGAGCTTCATTCTTAAGGTAAGCAGATGGTGGTCTGAGGCGACATCTGCTCCCCTCCTCACTCGAACATCTTGAAGGGATCTTCTAAATTTCTTGCTAATGCAGATATGGTCTATTTGGTTCTCTGTTGTATGGTCAGGTGAGACCCAAGTTGCTTTGTGTATTCTTCTGTGTGGGAAGATGCTGCCTCCAATGACAAGTCGGTTTAGAGCACAAAAGTCTACAAACCTCTCCCCGTTCTCACTCATCTCCGAGCCTAGTCCCTGTCTCCCCATCACCTCTTCGTATCCGGTGTTGTCCTCCCCTATTTTGGCATTAAAATCGCCCATGACGATGGTGATGTCTCGCTCCGCACATTTGTCCACGGCACTCTGGAGTCGGTCGTAGAACTCTTGTTTCTCTTCCTCGTCACTGTCATTGGTGGGCGCATAACACTGGATGACGTTCAGCTTGAGCTTTTTCTTGGTTCTAAAGGCTGCTGTTATAATTCTTGGCCCAAGAGGTTCCCAGCCCATCAGCGCTCTCTGTGCCACTGGTGACAGCATGAGTGCTACTCCTTCTGTATGGGGGGCATTCTCCTCTTCATGACCTGAATACAGAATCATCTCCCCACTTAACAGCCTTTTCTGGCCAGACTGCGTCCATCTGGCTTCACTGATGCCTAGCAGGGAAAGGTTGTACTTTTGCATTTCCGCTGCTATCTGGGCGGCCTTGCCGCTCTGGTACATGGTCTTGACGTTCCATGTGCCCATGGTTGTATCTCTGGATAGAGAGAGGCGGCTCGGTCCTGTGGCTTCCGAAGACTTCCGGCTTTCACCACAGGACGTCATAAGTCTTCTAGTAGAAGAACCTTCCTCCTCCAGGAAAGGAATTACTGTTAGTCTTTTCGTCGGCGTTTTTGTAGCTATTTCCTTTTTTGCAGGGTGGGGAAGCTACCCCCACGCCCAACCCCCTTACTAGGAGGACCAGGGGTTTTCTGTCGGGGTCACCTTCCCTTAGACCATGTTGGTTCACGGCACCTTATTTCATTTGGTGCACCCCTCTCACGAGGGACCCCCTATCCACCACCCAGGGGACGCGCCTCAACGCCGTATGGTCCCAGCGCGAGGGTGTTTAAGCATAGGACAAGTTATTATAAGACATTACGGGTACCTCAGACTGCCAGAATCATTGATCTTTTTTCAATCGGGTGGCACGAAGTAAGCCGATGTGACGGTGGAAGAAACACTGCCATTTGCTGAGACAGCATCACCTTCCTGGCTGAATCATCCATGGGCCACAGACTAACATCTTGCATGTAGATGCGTGGCAGTGGCAAAGATGCAAAGGCATCAGAAATCGGTACTACTCACAATAAGTAAAGGGCCACGCTGAAACATTGCCATGGTTTTAAACAGGCACAATCCTGTCAATTTTTTTAGATTTAGATTTTGTCATTGAATTTTTGGACAAGACTGAAGGCCACATCTGCAGTCTTGTCCAGAAATTTCAAGACAAAATCTTAACCCTTTGCTATTGGTAGCGGTTTTTGTTGTGATGATTCTTGTGAGAATAATCGCAACTAAAACCACTACTGACATCGAAAGGGTTAAGACTAAATCTGCAGTCTTGTCCAAAAATTCCACGGCAAAGTCTTCAAATGTGAGTTGCACTTAATTGAAATTATGACCATTTTGGGGGGTTGGACAACTTATTTTGAGTAGCATACTTGCTTGTAAAGCTTTTTCATGAGAAACATGACTGTGGCAAGGATACGAGTGCAACATAAATTCGTCTTCTTGTGCACTGTTACCTCCTGCACTGTCAATGGTCAGACTGCGTTTCTGAAATCTGTGTTACCAGTAACTCGATGCCAAAGAACCCCAGCCATTTAACCCATTACATCCTGAGGCTGATTTTGTAAAATTTGCTTGAAGGCTACATTACACATTAGGAGATTGATCAACCGTTGAATTCACGTGTGGTGCTGGCCCAGAATAGCTTGGTGCCTCAGGCGCCAAGCTATTCTGGCACCACCCTTGAACTATCGGTCAAATTTATTTCAAGCAATCAGGATGAATAGAGTTAAGAAATATGGAAACATTTTTTTCTAGCAAGAGACATATATCTTCAGGGGCAGTCTGTGGCGCAGCGGTAAAGCACCTGCCACTAATGCTAGAGGTGCTAGGTTCGATACCCGGTTCTAGCGTCGGACTTTTCTCAAGTAAGTGTCCCTGTTAATTGGGGCGCACCATCAGGTTTTTTTTCTCTTCCTCCCCCACATCTTCAGCCCACTCGATCAAAATTTCAAATACAAACGATTTAAATTTCCAAAAGCCTATGTAACTTGCTTGAGCTTGCCCTTAGCACCTTGTTTATCAAGCCCCAGTGTTATGGAATACACTTCCTCTTGAGGTCAGAAACAGTGAGTCTGGCTCTGACTTCAAGAGGTCGTTGAAAACTCACCTCTTCAAGCTTTACTTTGAATAACTGCCAGTGTTTGATGCCTTAGTTGTAGTTCTGCAATCCTCCTTGTTTAGACTGAATGTTAATTAGAATATAAATTATTATGTATGTATTGTTGTTTAGTTTATTGTAAAAGTGGTGTGTTCGGGCATTGTGCTTTGTTTGTTATGTGCATATGATAAGTAGCGGCTAATGTCTCTGTTTGTTTGTCTATTTTGACAAAGGGTATTTACCCGAAATATTAATAAATTGTGTTGTACCGTTTTTTCTAAGCGTGTTTCTTTCTCCGTTGGGTACTTCTTATGTGCATATGTCATTGTATTTTTATTTTTGTGTACAGATTGTAAAGCGCTTAGAGCTTTTGAGTAATATTAAGCGCTATGTAAATACTCATTATTATTATTATTATTATTATTATTATTATTATTATTATGTGAATATTTTGTTGTACAGTGAGTGAATGCATGTGAGTGTGCTTGTTGGGTTCAGTTTGTGGCGGCATTTTGAGCCGATTTTCAATTGGGCTAAAGTGCCTGTATAAATTATTAGTGACGTCACAATTGATTTTGTTAATATTCTTTTGTGGCCGAACCACTGCTCTGAATAAAATTAATTCTTTCTGCTAGCTGATTATGTTGTGTTAACTAGGCTACAAAGCAAGTCCCTATGTTGTGAGGGGATGGTGCATGCAGTATCTATCACTCTGAGACTCGCTGACACACACACATGCGTTTCTGTACAGCTCTGTCGCCATCAAACAGGTCTCTGGGATGCATGCGCACATACAGCATCTTTGTAGGAGTTACTTACGCCTGTCGCCCCTACCCGGGTATAGGCCGTCGACGAGAGAGCTCCAGCGACTTCTGTCCTGTGCTTCTCCTTCGATTTTACTCCAGGTGGTTCCCAGTCTCTTGATGTCTGCTTGGAGGTCTCGACGCCAGGAGTTTCTCGGCCTACCTCTTTTCCTCTTTCCCTGGGGGTTCCATGACAATGCCTGCCTAGTTATACTGGAAGCTGGCTTTCTCAGACTGTGACCAATCCATCCCCATCTTCTTCTCCCAATTTCATTCTCTGCTGTTATCTGCTCTGTTATCTCCCAGAGTCTGACGTTGCTGATCTTCTCTGGCCAGTGGATTTTCAAAATTCTTCTAAGGCAACTATTTATGAAGATCTGTACTCTGTTCACAGTGGTTTTTGTCAATCTCCAAGTCTCTTCTCCATATAGTAGGTAGTGGCAGCCAAAATTTCATTATAACTTGAGACCTTTCTTACATTGTTTTATTAATAGAGCATTAAGAAACAAACAAACAGCAAAAAAGATTTTGTAAATATGTTGATTAGTTCCTGAGATACGACATTTTAAACTTTTAGGCTTTCGTCCGTGGCCCGCCAACCTAATGAAAAGCCATTTTCAGACAAGGGATACAGAGACACTTAAGAAGATACAGGCTTCATCTTTTTATTTCACAATCTGTATTATCAGGAAAGTATCAGAAACAAATATGAAAACCATAATGCAGTACAATGATGTGCAACGAGTTGCTAAAAATGGAAAAAAATAAATCGGAGCCGAGTTGACATTGCACAGAAGTCCAACTTTGTGACCATATTGTGAACAATCTTTCGCTTAAAATAACCTTTTGTGAGATGATTTTAACAAATATATATACAAAAAGTAAGCCTATTTTTTTTCAGACTGTAATATACATAAACCGTTCTGATAGAATGTGCCAAAGTCCAGAAAATGCTCAAAATGACATGCCGCGGACATGAGCAACGACGCGCAACACAAAAATTAGCATAACTTCTGAACGCCTTGATGGATTTTCATGCGGTTTGGACACAAGTCAGAATATATATTCTGCTGCAATATTAGAGAAAATCACTTTCATACATCATGTCATTCATGTTGAACATGCTACAAATAAAATAAAAGTATCATCGACAACATGTTGAAAGCACAAATATGACTGAAAAACTTTAACCAGTATGCAGATTTTGAGGCCATTTAGCACAGAGGAAAAAAAGGATATTCAGTTATGATTATGAACAGAAAAAAAGATGTAAAGAGACACCTGGAAATAATGTACGTCATAATTATATTGATGAATATATATGTCTAAAATAGCAGCTCGGCTTGATCTGAACCTTGCGAGACAGTCTGCACAGTCAAAGGACAGATGTAAGGACCAATGAAACCAGCTCACTGCTTGAGCAATGCAATCAGCACTGAACAAAAATGCACACTACAGCAGAGTGTTTTTGAAATGTTGGTAATGGTCTCCGATGTTTGCGGCAAAAGTAGTTGCATCATCGACACTTTCTTGAAGCTTCATCACTTTGTTTGCCGTATGGTTTAGTTTCTGGAAAGTGTCCCTTTCGTATACTGTCTCAAGCGAGCTGTGATGCTGTCGTGGTTGATCTGGAGTCCCTCTAATCTCACTTTAACAAGACTCAGCTGATGTGTCCTTTTGGTTAAAACTTGCTGCAAAGTCCTCATTTCAGCCTGAAACTTGATATTAAGTGTTTGATTTTCCTGCTCCACTTTTTTAATGCGATGCCGCACACTGGTCAGCTCCTTCCCCAACTGCTGAATGGTCAGTGTCATGCCTTTTCTTTCAGAATCCAATGTCGTGGTGGTGTTACCTAGTTCTGCTGGATTAAACGCTGCCACAATGCTAGAATCCAGTGTTTCCGCCCAAAACGAATCTACATTCCCCTTTTTCAGCGAATGAGTCGATTCTTAAAGTTGCACACTTTTACAACCCTCCTCCTCATTGCTGCAGCGGTCACAGTCTGCTGGGTCAATCTGAACCACCACCTACACATCATTTCGAATTTAGAGCCTTCGCATTTTCTAAATGACTCCAGGTCAAGAAGTAAGCCTTTTGTTGGCGACTGTAGTGATGCCAGGTGGCAATCGCCTGTCAAAAGTTGCTGTCTGGTGATGCCAAGTTGGTGTAGGTGTGGTCCTACACGTCGTGTCATGACGCTTCTTCATAAAATCCTCTTGCAGTTGTATAGTGTTCTGCTTTTCCCAGTTTAGCTTTGTCTCAGGCACCAAACATCTCAGACGACTCTCTGTCAAGTCCGGAAAAAGGTTCCAAAAAAATGCTGGTGCGTCATCAAAAGTCTTGTCACACTCTTCATTCAGAAGATAAACTTGAAGTGAGTTATCAAGTGCACTGAAGGTGGGCAGGTCATGGCGCCTCCCCCTCCCTTTGGCTAGGAAGACTTTCTTGAGTACAGTGTACGCCTCATCACCACCTAAAACAAAGGAGGTTGTTTAGTTAAATATAATGTTAATCAGTTTAAAAATACTGGAGGTTGTTTTGTTAAATATAATGTTAATCAGTTAAATAATACTGGCGGTTCACTATCAACATCATGATGACTTAGAGTATGGCTCTTTACACAAACAGTACTATTGTCATTGTTTACCTTAAACATCTTTTGAGGAGGAAGATTTAATTAGGCCTAGAGTAAAGAAAAATAAAAAGCAGGGTATTTTGATCATGCTGAGTGTGACTAATTATTTATCTCAACAAAAAAAACGAAGAGAAATGATGAAATACTGGCCGCTCTGAGACCTATTTTGTCAATGTCGCATAGTCGCTCATCAAATTATCTGCCCCTGGCTGTTATCACTCGCTTCGATGCCCGACAGTTAAACTTGAATATAACCATAACAGATGAGCATCGACGTTTGAAATTAAATAGGAAAGTGATAAATGCATTTACAAATACATTACTAAGCAGCTAATAAAGCTAACTGACTTCTGTAGTGAAGTATTTTCCTATATTCAATGGCACTTTCCATCCAAAGAAAGATGCGATGATCAATGAGGCTAAACGCAGTGATAGAAGGATGTGTATGCAAGAATTCCGAAGAATAATAAACGAAATAGTTTCTAAACCATACAAATGACAATATAGCATAAATCTGCAAAGCGATTAAGCTTTTACTTACGTAGTTTTCTTGCAATTTCCTCGAAAGTGGAAGTACCGGTTCGTCTTCAGTCGTCGCCATTTTGAATTGAAGTCGCGCGCAACGTGATGTGGGAAATTCCTCAAGCAGATTTTCCACCACATTTGCATAATTTAGCCTCTAACACCATTCGATAGATTTGACGTTCCTCTACAAAATGGTACCCAGATGTGTGTTTTTATACGTTCTGTTTTGCTAAAAAAAACGAAAATTTGTTCTTATTTTTGTGGAAAAACTACAATATTTCATGTGTGTATACAAAAATCACCAAACACCTTATACCAGTTTGAAGCTGACATCATGACCCACATTTTGATACTAAATATAGCTGTGTAGCGTGTGTGTGGTAAATCTGCTGGCTTGTTGAATGGAGGGATCGTGTAGGCGCTTACGCGAAGCAAACGCCGGGAAGTCAGCTTGCGGCTCGCGCAAGCCGAAACACATGCTTTAAAGTTTATTTTTTCAGTTTTTTCACACAAACAAAACATATATCATATTATCATCATTGGAAAGAGGAAAGGACGTATATTATTTTGACATAAGAATGAAAACAATCGGTGCAGTAGATGCATGATAAATTTGAGTTGAAGTTGGCACAAAATGCAGCGATTTTATGCTTGATGGTAGCCTACTGGCGAGGCTGCCACTACCTACATATAGGAGAACTGCTTTTACATTGGAGTTGAAAATCCGGACTTTGGTGTGTTGTGACAGCTCTCTAGAACTCCACACTTTTTTTCAACTGGAGAAAGGCTGCTCTGGCTTTACCGATTCGTGCTCTGACATCTGCATCAGTGCCGCCTTTTTTGTCTATGATGCTCCCGAGATAGGTGAAGGACTCCACCTCCTCCAACGGGGTGCCAGCAAGCAAGACTGGTTCTTCCCTGGTTGCGTTCAGCCTCATTGTCTTTGTTTTCTGTTTGTGGATGGTGAGGCCCACTAAAACGCACGCAGACGGACTTGCCCACAGTCGTACGCACAGACTCTCGCACAACAGACGCATACACCGCCACTGACTCAGACGGGCGCATTCATGCGGTAAAACTCAACACACGGGCTCCCTTTCTAAAGTAACTTTTATACACTAAAAGGTTCAAAAAGATTATCAAACTATATACACTTCTCTACTAACATCCGATCACACACACACAATTCACAATATCTCGCCAGGCTAGGTGTTAGTTCTCAGTCTCCAACCTGTTTGATGTTATTGCCTGGTTACGTTGGTCCTTCTCACGTCTAGGCGTGCAAGTCCGTTGTATGCTCTTTCCTGTCGTCCTGTCTGTAACACGGACGTCCTTGTACTCGCACCGTAGCGCAGTTCTCGCTGTGATCCGGGTATCTTGGTCCCGATCAGACTCACTCTGAGTGAAGAGCTGGAGGGATGACCTCACGTTAGGTCCCACGTGTGACTGACGTCTCGGCGTCCGTCGTTCCACTCTTTACAAGCACTCTAAACACAACAACAAGGATCCAAACGTAACGCTTGCTAAACACACAACATATTGGATCAATGAGAAACGTCACGTAACCTGGCTGATACAAATAACTCACACGTTCATTCACACACACACACACGTGCTTCATAAACTGTCTACTTCCGTAACACCCCCATATCTCTGTCACTATCTTGAAACAGACTATAGCCTAACACTCTTGCTATACACTACTCTATACACTGGAAAAGACTATGCTTAACCAACCACGTACTACCTTCATAGCGACTTAAGCATACACACCTTACATTCCTTTAGTCATCCATCTTGGTAAATAACTGTATACCAAAAACACCCGTTACTTCAATGAATTCTAAACCAACATAACTGAACCAAACCCGTCAGCACTATACAAGCAAATTACCCTTAGCAACGCATACTGTCTTTAACTAAGCAACTATCAATACTACATATATAGAAACATACCTGAATTCTAGGCTTCACAGTCTTGGAATGCAGGCTAAGGTATCTCGCATAACGTCTGTCCAGAATGACAGTCAAGCCCTGCACTAATATATTACTGCTCTGACAGACACCGCTTTTGCCTAGAACTCGCCAAAACTCCGTGCTAACCATGTCTTACAGATTCACGTGGACAGCAGGCCCCACGGACTATCGGCACAAACAAACCGTTAACAAAAACCGTACCGTATTTACCCTAATGTATGAGCACTATGCACGAGCATAGAGCTTCATCACAGGACGAGATGTCAGCAAGCCTCGTGGTCTTGTCCTGCATTTGTTGATGAGTGTGGGACAGTAATGCCAAGTCATCTGCAAAATCGAGGTCGTCAAGCTGTGTCCACAGTGTCCACTGTATTCCACTTCGTCTGTGCTCTGTGGTCCTCTTCATGACCCAGTCTATGGCCAGTAGGAAAAGGAACGGAGACAGCAGACACCCCTGCCTGACACCGGTTCTGACCTGGAGCTCCCTGGTGAACTGCCCTTCGTGGATCACGCAACATGTCATGCCATCGTAGCTGCTCTTGATCAGGCGGACGAGCTTTGTGGGTACACCGTAGTGTTGTAGGAGTTTCCACAGAGTCTCTCGGTCCACGCTGTCAAATGCTTTCTCGTAATCCACAAAGTTGACGTACAGCGGGAAGCTCCACTCCAGAGACTGTTTCACGATGATGCGGAGAGTGGCGATCTGGTCTGTACATGATCGCTTTTTCCTGACTCCTGCTTGCTGGTCTCTCAGCTGGGGGTCAACGGAGCTCTTCATATTCTCCAGGATGATCCTGTTGAAGACCTTTCCTGGTACTGACAGCAAGGTGATTCCTCTGTAGTTGGAACACTTGCTGAGGTCACCTTTCTTGGGAAGCTTGATTAGGTACCCCTCCTTCTAGTCAGCCGGCATCACCTCCTCTTCCCAGATCTTTCCAAACAGTGGGTACAGCATCTCTACTGTTTTCTCTAGGTCTGCTTTCAGAGACTCCGCTGCGATGCCATCTGACCCTGCTGCTTTGCTGTTCTTCAAAAATGCCACTGCTCTTCTGATCTCATCCCGGCTGGGTCTGTCACAGCTGATGGGTAGGTCAGTCTCTGCTGGCTAGATGTCTGGGGGGTTGGGTGGGCTGGGTCTGTTCAGTAACTCTTCAAAATACTCGGCCCATCTGTCGAGTTGGTCAGCTCTGTCTGCAATAGGCTTGCCTTCTTTGTCTTTTACTGGTCTTTCTGTATGGCCATACTTGCCCGACGATCTTCTGGTAATGTTGTAGAGCTGTTTCATGTTGCCGCTACCTGCTGCCTTTTCTGCCTCTGCTGCCAGGCTGTCTGTGTAGGCCCTCTTGTCTGCCCTGATACTCCTCTTCACCTCGCGGTTGGCTTCCGAGTATTCCTCCTGTACCCTTGCTTTGGCTGCTCTCGTGCGACTGTTGTTGACAACTGCTTTCTTCTGCTTCCTCACTTCTATCTTCTTCAAGGTCTGTGCCGACAGCCAGTCCTTGTGATGTTGTTTCCTGAACCCTACAGTGTCTTTGCAGGTTGAGTTCAGCGCCTCTCTAACTACCTTCCACTGCTGCTCTGTGGTGACCGCCTCCTCTTCATTTACTAACTCCTGTAGCGCTTGAAACCGGTTGGACAGCACCAGTTTGAACTCTTCTCTAACTCCAGTCTCTCTCAGGAGGCCTACATTATATCGCTGTCTTCTTGTTGTCTCTGTGCAGCTTTTCTTTAACTTGAGCTTTATTCTTAAGGTGAGCAGATGGTGGTCTGAGGCGACATCTGCTCCCCTCCTCACTCGAACATCTTGAAGGGATCTTCTAAATTTCTTGCTAATGCATATTTGGTTCTCTGTAGTATGGTCAGGCGAGACCCACGTTGCTTTGTGTATTCTTCTGTGTGGGAAGATGCTGCCTCCAATGACAAGTCTCTTTAGAGCACCAAAGTGTACAAACCCGTTCTCACTCATCTCCCCTAGTCCCTGTCTCCCCATCACCTCTTCGTATCCAGTGTTGTCCTCCCCTATTTTGGCATTAAAATCGCCCATTACGATGGTGATGTCTCGCTCCGCACATTTGTCCAAGGCACTCTGGGGTCGGTCGTAGAACTCTTGTTTCTCTTCCTCGTCACTGTCATTAGTGGGCGCATAACACTGGATGACGTTCAGCTTGAGCTTTTTCTTGGTTCTAAAGGCTGCCGTGATAATTCTTGGCCCAAGAGGTCCCAGCCCATCAGCGCTCTCTGTGCGCACTGGTGACAGCCTGAATGCTACTCCTTCTGTATGGGGGGCATTCTCCTCTTCATGACCTGAATACAGAATCATCTCCCCACTTAACAGCCTTTTCTGGCCAGACTGCGTCCATCTGGCTTCACTGATACCTAGCAGGGAAAGGTTGTACTTTCGCATTTCCGCTGGTACATGGTCTTGACGTTCCATGTGCCCATAATAGAGGCGGCTCGGTCCTGTGGCTTTCGAAGACTTCCGGCTTTCACCACAGGACGTCGTAAATCTTCTGGTAGAAGAACCTTCCTCCTCCAGGAAAGGAATTACTGTTTGTCTTTTCGTCGGCGTTTTTGTAGCTATTTCCTTTTTTGCAGGGTGGGGAAGCTACCCCCACGCCCAACCCCCTTACTAGGAGGACCAGGGGTTTTCTGTCGGGGTCACCTTCCCTTAGACCATGTTGGTTCACGGCACCTTATTTCATTCGGTGCACCCCTCTCGCGAGGGACCCCCTATCCACCACCCAGGGGACGCGCCTCAACGCCATATGGTCCCAGCGCGAGGTTTGTAGGAGTTGACACATGAAACGGTTCTCTGTGGGGTTCAAACACGCACACACACACAAGCGCTCTGTCCAGTTCAAACACACAAAACAATTCTGTGGGATTCAAACACCCATGAAACGGATCTCTTTGGGGCTCGAACACGCGCGCACACACAAGCGCTCTGTCCAGTTCAAACACAAAACGATTCTCTGTGGGATTCAAACACACATGAAATAGATCTCTGTGGGGTTCAAACGCACACAAAACGGTTTTCTGTCGAGTTGTCACATGTGGGGCTTGCACACATGCAATGCGCAGCTCTCTTTTTGCCATATCCATATTCAAAAGTGCCTCCAGATTTCTGTCCTGTAGTGATAAGACAGCAAGTCCATTTTTGTGAAAAGCAGATTTTTTTGTAATGCCCTTTTTAGCCCCAAGGTCCCATCTCTCAAATTTGAGGTTTTGCTTAACAACTTGCAGGAGATGGCTTGACCATGATAAATTCAAGGGTAGTCCCAGATTAGCTTGGCGCCTTTGCTGTAGGGATCCAGGGCTGAAAGGGTTAAATAAAACACCCAAATTTAACCCAAAAGAACATACGCATGCATGCTTTAACTTTAACCCTTCATCCGTCGGCGTTTTTTGTTGCGACGATTCCTATAGGAATCCTGGCGACAAAAACCATTACCACCGGCCAAAAGGATATTCACACAGAAACATGCTCGCTCTCACACACACACCACACGAAAGCAACATCATACTTTTTATTTCCTACAAAAACACGAGAATTACATTTACACGTAGAACTGTGGGGAAAAGGCCAGACCATAATGACAAGGGTTGGTGTCTGAACCCACAGGATTTTACACTTTCTTAATTGCCCCTTCGCCGTCGGTAGCACCTTTTGTCGCGATGATTCCTGAAGGAATCATCGCGACAAAAGGCGCTACCGACAGCCACAGGGTTAATACATGTGCAACATCGATATTGTTTTATAAATGTACATGTTTGAACAAATTACAATGATATAAATCAACTCCCTTTGCACAAAAAGAACATGAACAAATACAAGTCAGCCTCAGTGTAAAGCACATCAAACTATCGCAAAATTGGATATATATCAAGGTCATGTCTGTGGTTCCCATGCAGATACCCAATGAGCAAAGAGTCCACAGGTGTGCGGGTCCACTTAGGCTGGAGTCGACCAGAGGATCTTTTGCTTACTGTGTGTTTTTTTCTTCATGAGCATATTTAAGTTTAGCACCAAATCAACACAAATGTTGATGGTGCAGTCTGGCTTTATGGATCTTATGTATCGTTTTATGAGGCTGACCTGTAATACAAGAGTTTTTAAACAAACTGAAATGCACTACTAAATTCAAATGGATTCAGGCATTCATACAAAAGTAAGAAATAATATCAGCCAGAACCTGAACAAATATTTATGAGCACGACGGACATTTTTCCAAAGAAAAAGTACTGCTGTATAGTTACCGTATCTTTCAGACCAAAATTATTTGTATTTGTGGTGCCGAATTTTCTTTCATGCAGAAACTATGCCTAGTAAGCATTTAATTCTTGGAACATCAGCCCATAACGGCTGACCCACGGCCGTCATGATTTTACATTTGTTAACATTCTAAATTCTTCTACTATGCACTGCCGATTGCACAAATTCCAACCCACAGCTCTCCTAACAGTTTTCAATTAAATCCTCACCGTTTGAGAATCCTCCGAGTATCTATAATTAAACAACGATGCTCTGAAAGAAGACTGCTCTTCATCAGTGGCATCCTGACAAGCCCATTCTGCGAGTATAAATATACAAATTCAATATACAAATTCTGAGGAAAAAAATATTTGCTTGTATTTATACTGTGAGGTGATTAACCCCCTTGTGCATGCAGCCACCATTACTGTTTACAATACTGCTGGATACATGTACACAGGGGTTAAACTGACCTCTCTAGCAATGATCCACTAAGAGACGATGCGAGTTGCAACTTGTTTAATTTGTGCGGTACGTGCAGACAAACTGCATCAAATACAATGCAAATAAGACTATTTTCTGGCCAACTGGTTCTATATTCAGCTCAGTTAAAACATATTTGCTGCAATAATTGCACAATGTAGGAATCCCCCCCCCCCCCCCCCCCCCCCCCCAGATTATTATTACTATTAATCCTTTGTGTGTCGGTAGCGGTTCCTATAGGAATCATCATGACAAAAAACGCTACCAACACGCAACGGGTTGAATCGGTCCACATTTATCTTGGCGAGGTTCTGATATACAGTTATACAGTCATCAAGTACAATCCATAGCAACAAATAAAGGCACATTTAGAAGCGCATCTTTGAGTGTAAGACATACTGGCTCCATAACAAATGCTTACAAGCTAAGGGTTATTGGCATACAGACTATGTCTTTGTTGCAACAATAAAAATGACAATGTGGTGTTTACACGCATATCCCCTTGGCGCATACAGCCAGCAGCACTAAGCAGTAAACGGTAATGGTGGCTGCATGCCTAAGGGGGATAGCATCAAAACATTTCTTTCCAATTTCTGATCAAATCTCTCCAGCCACATTGTCTAACTGAAGTTTACTTTTAATGTGTATCACGCCTACATCTGAACATGTGCAACCCTGAAAACAGAATATGATTCACTATGATGTTTTCATATTAAAAAAAAGACTTGTACACTTGTAAAACAAGTCTCTAGATGGTCAGCATGACAACATACATATGCAACTGAAGCACAAATACAACAAGATTCCTATGTATATCACTCCATGTCATGAACTGCAATGAAAACAAAACAGGTTCACCAAAATGCAACATGATAATACATATACTTATCACCATGGAGGAGTAAAAACCTGCAAGCATAAGATACTTATGAGCCCGTGCAGCTGCAGGGGCACATGAGGATCTATGTCTCTTGCAAATGGATGGTGCTCGCGAAGTGAGTGTCGAGAACAAATACTTGTGGAATCTGGATGAAAGCTCACAAAACCTCATTCAGCACTGATGCACCACAGCGGGAGAGGGAACGACGGTGAGAGTTCAAGGGTGGTGCAAGCTAAGCTTTGCACCTGTTTAGGTTCCAGGTACTACTCTTGAATTGCCATGGTTGCTCCATGTCTTGTAACATGCACAAGCATGAGCATAATCCTGATGAACAACCATTTAAAGCACCTCGAATATACTATGAGTTTTACCAGAAAAAACTGAACCTTCAATGAACTGATCCCTCAGTTTCCCATTCCAAGAAAACAAGACCCACTGCAGCAACTAAATAAACACAAGAATCCAAAATAGCTAAGGCGGTTAAGCATCGGGAGTAAAAGAGAGCGAATGGAATCGCCGGGTCGTGGGTTTGAGTTCCCATCCCAGCCCTGCTAGCTGGACTCACAATCCTGGGAAAGAAGATGGGTTTGTTCAATAGCATTTCCATTGACAGGTCCTGGTAAATCCAAAGTGGCACAGTTGCAGTGCGCCTGAATTGATCAGTGTTCAGGTTGTACTCCACAGGCAATAGATGGTGTGCACTTTGGTGCCGTGGACGTTAAACCCCGAACTAAGCAACTAAATAATCTGGATATTTGTGGAGTTATTTGGAGTTCAATTTTCCTTGGTAAAATTCACAGTATGTTTGGTGAGCTTTAACCCTTTAGCTGTCCTTAGTACATTTGTTGAGGTGCAGGAATCACCTAAAAATACCCTGCTATGGACAGCCAAAGGGCTAACCCCTCCCCTTCTATAATCAGCTGTGGGAGAATGGACTGACCAAGACAGACGAGTTGTGCCTGATCAGCCTAGGCACCAAGCTGTTCTGGCACTACTATCCTTGAGCTAGGACCGACTCACTCCAGCAGGTGGTGTTGGAAGTGATAGAGTTAATGTTTCTAGGTTTATTAGCGATATAAATGCTGACCCAAATATAAACAAAATTGTCATGTATATATATATGGACATTAATTTGATCATTACTTTCAATGTGTTTTATGATTTACTTGCTTCTGAAGGAAACTGTTACAACCATGACAGATGTGCATTGACACGCATGTCTGTAACGGTTTTAAAAGTTTCATTCACAAGCAAGTCATGTGAGAACAAAACAAATAAAATTAGATGTTGAATGCCATTGTACATGCGGCCACTAGTACTGTTTACAGTACCAGCAAGATGCATCGAAGGATTAATAACCAAGATTTTGAGAAGAAATCAGATCTGTACAAATAAACAGAATGGCAGTTGCAAAAGAAATGTCCATTTAACTAAGCTACTTCAAAAATGTATTTTGTAAAATCAACTGAGCTTTGTCATTCATGATCCATTTACAAACCAGTAAATCAAGGAAATAAAATTGGTCCTCAAACAGTTAAGTGGAGTGAACAATTTACCAAATGGCTAATAAAAAATAATAAAACAAAGTTCCAAAATATAAGATCTGCCCAAAACACGGAGCTTCAATAGCCACTGTTCCACAAAATCAAAAAAAAAAAAAAAAAAGAAGTTTCAAGAAAATTTGATTTTAAAATAAATGGACCACACACAAGTAACTGAATGTTGTATGTATTTGACTTGAGCAGGCTTAGATGAAAAAAGAAATGCATGCCTGCCTGAATGCATTCAGCAAAACAAAACCAAATACAAATTGGATTCAGTCAAATACATTGTATGATATGAGAATGAATTCTACCATATTCCAGATCAAACATCATGAAATCACTGTATGCAATCATTCTTTGACTTGCTGGTAATTTCTGATGGAATCAGGCTTTCAAAAACAACCAGCAAGTCAAAGCACGATTCTGATTCCATTAATGAGTATACTGTGCGATGGCGTCAAGTCGACGTAACAGGCAAGTAAAGTAAGATTCTGATTCTATTAAGGAGCATATAGCATAATGCCATAAAAGAAATACCATCAAGTCAAAGTTTGATTCCTACTCTAAGTAGACAGCGTCCAGCTGCTGAAAAAAACCATAAAGTCTAAATTAGATTAACAGTTCATAATGCGATTCTGTGATACACATATGTTTATCTACACAGTGACACCCAAACCATATTCAAAAAGAAAAATCGAGTATATACATGTACAACTTGCAAAACGGCTTACGAACTAATCTCAGCCAGCCAGTAAATCTACATGCATATCAGTATGTAAGATTAGCTCTACAATGGCTGATGTTTTTCACCCTTTGCCTCCCAAAACAAAATGACCTCCAATGTAAGTCATTTAGATCTGAGAGGCGAAGAGTAAAAATAAAAATGGTGTTGAGGCATCCACCTTCCACATACAAGAGGAACTGATTCTTATGAGTTCATGTGATCGCATGCCCATGGGTGAACATATCTCTTCCACTTCCAGTGACAACTGCAGGAAAAGTCTAGACGAAAACTGCTCTAGGATAATGACGGATCAGATTGGTGAATGGAACGCCGAGTTGCACTTCAGGTACAATGCACCATGCTGGTCAGGCACTTCATGAGAGCCATCGGAAGACAATTCCAAAATTTAGCCACTTGACTCTGGATGTGAAAGGGATATGCCACAGAAGTAACCCCTTCAGCACCAGAATACCACCCAAATGCAAGAGGCGAAGAACCTCACGCGGCCCCACAGATGTACGGGGCTCAGAAGGTTCTTTGCCTCTTGCCGATCCTAGTCCCACAACATCCATGTTCTTTGAATCGCCGGAATCATCCGGTGCTGAATTAACCACGCTTTTAACCCATTCAGCCCGGAGATGGGTTGACCATGATAATTCAAGGGTAGTGCCAGATTAGCTTGGCGCCAACACAGGGGCTCATCAGAGTCTTGTGCACCGTGATCTGCTCCAGCTGTTCTTAATAAATAACTGACAGTGTATTGGGCTTTACAGTAGAACTGTAAAAACTGACGAGAATTGTGCATTCCGGCAGGACGAGTGCAAAGCTCAAGTAAGATCAACCATCCCCTCACAGTCATGGCTCTCTAGTTCACTATCAATCCATTTGGGTCCAAACGACATGCGTTTATCAGAAGTAGGCCAAAACTGTACCGTTTTGATGAATGCAATGGATTAAA
The DNA here is from genome assembly GCA_036245525.1 of Semisulcospira habei. Classification (NCBI taxonomy): domain Eukaryota; kingdom Metazoa; phylum Mollusca; class Gastropoda; family Semisulcospiridae; genus Semisulcospira; species Semisulcospira habei. The sequence goes on from BTPG01000003.1 coordinate 172,276,819, forward strand.
AGCCCGGACAAACATGAAATATCGCATGATTGTCCAGGCTTTTAATCCACTGTACTTTGTTGAAAAGTGTGCAATTTGGACCTACTTCTGATCTCTGAACAATTATTGTCTCAGTTCTCTTACTCAGGAGACCCTGCATAAGGTGACTAGTTGCCTAAGTGAGCTAAGTCCTGCGCCAGCCACTAAGCAAGGTGCTCCGCTACAGCGGAGCACCTTGCTTAGTGGCTGGCGCGGGACTAAGCTATAGCGGAGCACCTTGATTAGTGGATGGCGCAGGACTAAGCTCACTCATGCAAAGTACCCCCATTGTTCAACTTATTTACAGTCCTCAAGGAGGTTGTCTTAAACAAAACAGTATCAGCGAAGAAATATATACAGGGTGATTGTAGAACACTGCTGTGGTTATGTCCCTTTAATGGAGGTCAGTACAGCCGTTTTTCGTATCTGCAACACACAAGACGTGATCAGTGATTTAAGACATTATGGCTCTCGGTTATAAGGTCCAAAATGACAGACACAAAAAATGTATTTTTCATTAAAATGTATTTTTTTGAAAAATACTTACCGATGGTATTACTCGAAGGAAATGGTTGACGGAAACCCGGGTAGCCTCCCTTCCGGTTCAACCACGCATGCGCCACACCACTCATACGCCAGTCAGTTTTCTTAGCGAACCAGCGGCAAGCGGGGCAGGTGGGAGGGACCTTCGAGTAATACCATCGGTAAGTATTTTTCAAAAAAATACATTTTAATGAAAAATACATTTGTTTTCTCAAAACACATTACCGATGGTATTACTTAAAGGAAGAATCCCGAGGAGGAGGCGGGTGCCGCTATAGCGACCCCATCCCCTGCCATCCTGGCCGCTCGAGTCGGCCACCCTCCCGCAACCTCCCTCTAATTTTAGCAAAGATACTTACGGCGCCTAGGGCGCCGGGAGGGAGTGTTGCGCCGCCACGATGTCCCCCACCAGCGATAGGTTCTGGCGCTGGCTGGAGAGGTCCCTCAGGTAGAAGCGTGCGAAGGTGGTCTCCGCTCGCCAGCCCACGGCCGCCACAATGTCTTTGACCGCACAGTTCCGGTCGAATGCTAGGCTGGTGGCCATGGCTCTGATCTCGTGTGCCCTGATGCTCATGCGTTTGGCTGTATCCGGGGCAAGCTCCTGGTAGGCTGATCGTATCACCCACCGGAGCCAAGAGGATATCGTTTGGGCCGAGATGTCGTTTCTACCTGGGGACAGAGGAAGGAAAAGGCGGGTGCGTTCCCTGCGTATCGGCTTGGTCCGGCGCAGGTACACACGTAAGGCTCGCACCGGGTCCTGTTGTCTGGACTCCCGGGTGGAGCTTGGGTCTCGTAATGGTTGAATGGTGACCAGTTGAGGGGCCGTCAAAGGCGATCTGGTCTTGGCTAGGAAGGCCGGGTCAGGAAGCAGCTGAACCGAGCCATCAGCCCGAAACTGTAAGCAGGCGGGGCGTGCTGAAAGTGCGTGCAGTTCGCTGACTCTGGAGGCTGACGCGAGGGCCAAAAGGAAGCAGGTCTTCCGAGTCACGTCCGGCAACCGCGCCAACTGGATCGGTTCGAAACGGGGCGAGTTGAGCCAAGTGAGTACCCAGGACAGGTCCCATCGTGGCACCAGGGATCGGCGGGCAGGACGTTGTAGACCGAAGTGGGCCATCAGGTCGGCTAGGTCTTTGCAGGAACCCGGGTCGGGCAGTCCCAAGTGTCTGTACGTGTCGGCAATCATGGCCAGGTAGCCCCGGATGGTGATCGGTGCTAACTGCTGGTCGCTGAAAAGCCAGATGAAGAAATCCGCCAACTGGGGAGTTGTCAAGCCGATGGGGTGAAGGTGTCTGTCGTCACACCAGGCGCAGAGGACTCTCCACTTGCCTTCGTAGACTCGTCTGGTCGAGGCTCGACGAGCTGTAGCGATCGCGTCCACTGCCGCACCTGAGAAGCCTCTAGCTGCGAGGGCTTGCCGGACAACCTCCAGGCGTGGAGGAGGAGACGCTCGGGGCACGGGTGGAACAGCTGCTGCCGTGGTTGCTTGAGCATTGTCCGCGGTGTGGGGAGCGGTAGCGGGGGAGCCGTGGCAAGGTTCAGGAGGTCGGTTGTCCATGACTTGGTCCAGCAAAATGGCGCCACCAGGAACAGGATCGTGTTGCACCCTCTGAGCTTGAGTAGGACCTTGGGGACTAGTACGGTGGGCGGGTAGGCGTAGGCGACCAGGCCGTCCCAAGAGATGGATAGAGCGTCGACTGCCCAGGCCAGAGGGTCTGGAATGGGTGAAACGAAGAGGGGAAGCTGTCGATTCCACCTCGTGGCGAAGAGGTCGATCATGGGAGCCTCCCAGGTGACGGCGATCAGTCGAAAGATGTCGGGTCGCAGCGCCCACTCTGTATGGAGCAGTTGACCGCGTCGGGAGAGGGAGTCGGCCAGCACATTCAGATGACCCGGAATGTGACGTGCGCGAAGAGAGATGTCCCGATCCTCGCACCAGCGGAGCACCTGGTAGAGTAGTATGCAAAGGGATGGAGAGCGGGTCCCGCCTTGCTTCTGGATGTACGAGACGACCGTGGAGTTGTCCGAGAGAACCAACAGTTCCTGATGTCGGATGCGGTGCTCCCAGGCCAGGAGAGCTTGCCATACTGCCTTCAGTTCTAACCAGTTGATGTGTTTGGACAGCGATTCCAGAGGCCACAGGCCGGAGGCAGTCTCGAACGACGGAAGGAGGTGAGATCCCCAACCTGCGAGGCTCGCGTCGACGCAGAGCGAGAGAGTGGGCGGCGGTGAGGACAGCGGCACTCCCGTCGCGAGCCAGGAAGGATCCGCCCAGCGCAGCAGGTGGGGACGGAGCATGGCAGGTACTGGAATCGGGGCCTCGAGGTCGGACGACGACGGTCGCCAGTGAAGGAGGAGATGCAGTTGCAGAGGGCGGGAGTAGAGACGTCCTAGCGGTAGCAGGTCCGCAGCAGCGCTGATCAGACCTAACAGCTGAAGCCACTGCCTGGCTGGAAGCGTCGTCAACTGGGACACCTGCCGAGCTAGAGTCGCCAACTTCTGGATGCGCTTCTCCGGCAGTCTGACGGTATTGTGGTCGGTGAGGAACTCCATACCGAGGTGAATAAAATGGCGTGCGGGAATGAGGTCGGACTTGCCAAGGTTGACCAGGAAGCCCAGGTTCTCGAGAAGTTGAAGCAGAGCATCTCGGTCTTCCCTCAGGGAGCGCTCGTCCTGGTTCCTCAAAAGTAGGTCGTCCAAGTAGTTCGACGTAGGGCTCGTGGAACTTCGACGGGCTCTGGCTACCACTGCGTCCATGAGGCGAGTGAAGACCCAGGGGCTGAGGTTGAGGCCGAAGGGGAGCGCGCGGAACTGATAGACGACCCCCTCGAAGGCAAAGCGTAGGTAACGTCTGGAAGCAGGATGCATGGGTACGTGCAGGTAAGCATCTGAGAGGTCCAGGCTGACCGCAAAGTCCATCGGCTGTACCGCTGAGCGAAGGGCCCGCGCAGTCTCCATGCGGAAGGCCGGAGCGACGATGAACTTGTTCAGCGCCGAGAGGTCTATGACGGGGCGCCACTTTCCGCCCGGCTTGGGCACCACAAAGAGCCGACTGTAGAAGGCTGGGGAGTCGTGCCGGACCACCACCTCCGTGGCGGACTTCTGAAGCAGGGAGGAAACTTCGCCGCGGAGAGCTTCGGCTCTGAGCTGGTCTGAAGGAACTGTAGTCCACACCGGGCTCCGGCGCACGGGAGGTGGGGACCGGAAGGAGATCAGTAGTCCCTGAGTAATGGTAGAGAGAATCCACGGGTCGTCCGGAAACAGCGAGCGCCAGGCTTCGCTGTGAAGCGCCAGCCTCCCGCCGACCGGAACTCCGGACGAGGTCGGCGGGGGCCGGAGGGGGAGAAAGTCAGTGCGCCCGGCCCCGCCCGGGGCGCCGGGCAGGTCTGGGCCAGGTGCGGGCAGGGAGGGATGGGGGAGGCTCGGTACTGGGGAAAGGGCGGGCGCGAGGAAAGGCTGGAGCTCTGGGGGGTAGGCGACCACCTCTGGTGAACGGGCGGGCGGTGGGTCTAGCAGTCCGCAGGGGGCGACCCGGAGCCTTGCGGGTTGGTCGAAAGGAAGTTGGAGCTGGGCGGTTGGGCCAGGCGTCCTTGTTAGCTTCCTTTACAGCGAGCCAGGTGGGGCCGAACAGTAAGTCACCGCCGAGGGGCGCCTGCCGAAGCTGAGTCTTCACATCCAGCGGAATGGGACAGGAACGGAGAATCGCATCTCGACGCAGTAAGTCGCAGTTAGAGGCGGCTGCCATGGAGTTGACAGCGACATGATATACAGCGCGGTTCCCCGAAACTGCTAGGGCGAGTAGGTCTCCCAGCAGAGGCGAAATTGACGGATGCCAGGAGTCCTCTACACGTCGGACGATGGCTTGCGTGACCAAATCTAGAAATCCCGCTGCTGCCAGGGTGTTCCTAATAAGTGTCGCGGTCTGTTCTACCCCGGGGAGGAGAGACTGACGTAAGGAAGTCCCAGAGAACGCCACTGCCGCGGGGTCCGCTGTCGGTAGAGGGCAGGAAAAGTGTTGTGTATGGCCCGCATACCATGACTGCCGGAAGGCGATGTCTATACCTGTCGGCCACTTGGAGTCTGAGAAGAATCCTGTACCGCATGCCCCTTGCGCAAGATGAGCAGAAAACGCATCACGTAACTCCCGGAAACCCGGCGGCTGGGGGAGAGACTTGAATCGCTTGGCCTGTCGTTCTGCGTCCACAAAGGCGGACGCTTTCCTTTTAAGAACTGGAGAGGGAGGGCAGTCTTCTGCAGGGAGGCAAGCCGCGATAAGCCGTGCCGCTTCATCAAGGGCCCGCAGTGTCTCTAACCTATGTCCAATGGCAGCCGGCGGGAATTCCTCGTCACCACCCGAGGGATTGGACGGGGCGGGGCTGGCCACCTGTAGTAGTGCCGACATCGATTCCTCGGGGTTCAGACTAAGGGTGTCCTCTTCTGCCGGAACTGAGTGGGGAATCGGGTCCACTCCCAAACGAGGAGGAAGACTCCCGTCACTGGGGCGGGTAACGGTCGTAGCTGGTGGAGGAGATCTTCTCACTGGTGCGTGGCGCCGCCAGTGTCTGCTAGATGAATGGTCCCGTGAAGCACTCGACGCTGAGCGGGAAGCCCGAACTCCTGACCTACGACGGTGTCGCGGGCGACGAGCGGCACTCCGCCGAGCGGAGCGTGAACGGGAACGGGGCGGCGATGCGGGGACCGGGAACGTCTGAAATGGCGCGAAGCTGAACGCAAAGCAGAGTCATGCCTGTACTGTGTCCGCGAATGTCGGCTGGATTCCGACCGGTAGTAATCGGTCCTCGGGCGAGTAGACCTGTCGCTCGAGCGTGAACGATGTCTAACAGCTGAGGTTCGCTCGGACTGAAGACGGGGAGTAACTCGCACCGCAGCAGAGCGGAGGCGACTGCTTCGTACCCGAGAGCGGGAGCGCGTCCGGCGAGAAGACTTGTCGGAACTTGACGCCCGGACGGAAGGAGCTGGGCGGGGCGCTGGCGTTCCGCGCTGGTCCCTAGCGGAGAACAGGGTAGCGGAAGCAGCAGGACGAATCTGTGGCGAGAGCTTGTCAGCTACCTGGAGATCCGTATTAGTCAGGCCCGCAACCAGAGCGGGTGTAGGAGCCTGTATCAGTTCCTTATCAGTTGCCTGCAGAGGCGTTGCTACCGGGTAGAGACCACTCGACTGGACTGTGGTGGCTACCGGAGTCTTGTTTAGAGGCCTAGCCCGAGGCGCTCTAGGATCCTTGACCGTACAGAGACCACTCGACTGGACTGTGGTGGCTGCCGGTACTAGAGCACGTGCACGCGACCGAAGCCGCTGGTTCGTCTGCTCAGACACTCGGTCAGGGCCACTCGACTGGACTGTGGCGCGTACCGGTGTGGGATCGTTCTTCCGTAGGTTTCTTGCGGCCGTAGAAACTCCACAGCTGGGTCCATTGTTCCTCCAGCCATGGGGCGCAGACCGAGCACGGACGCGTGGAGGTACAACCGGAACAGGGCAGGCAAACCAGATGTTCGTCACTCGGCCACTGGAATTGCCCACATCGAGTGCATGTTCGGACTTGCCAACTGCAAAACATAATGTACAATGAAATGCGAGCGAGCGTGCCCCCGTGGGCCCGCACCGAATCCGCGTGAACGAACGAAGCGTACCGTGTAAGCCTACGCCCGGCGCTCCACCACTACCCTTGAGCGCCTGACGTAGGCCAAGGCAGAGATATTACCTTGCCATCCGAAGAAGTGAGGCACCAACCCGGTTGAAGACCCACCAGAAAGTCTAGCACGCAGACACGGCCCGGCGTCGGACGGCGACCACGTAACGCTGATGCCGGGCGAAGCCACTGGCGTCAGTGAAGGCGTCGAAACGAAGTCTCCGCCACAGCAGGCACTCAGAGCAGGCTGAAGAGCGAAGTAGAAGCTTGGCACACACGAGCAGCACGCACTAGGGCCCGAGCGGCACTAGGCGTGAGTACAGTTCAACCTGGCGTCCCCGCGCCCGGTAGGATAAGATGGCGCCGACGGGTGAAATTCACAAGTAACGTTCACTAGGAACAAGTTCCTAAGTCCGTAGACCGACGGAAACCTCAAGCCAGGTTTCCCACCTTGAACAAACTTCCTTCTGACTAGACTTCCCTAACGAAGATAGAGTCCTAACGAACAGAGCGAGTCCCGTACACAACCTTCTGAGACTAGCAAAGAAAACTGACTGGCGTATGAGTGGTGTGGCGCATGCGTGGTTGAACCGGAAGGGAGGCTACCCGGGTTTCCGTCAACCATTTCCTTCGAGTAATACCATCGGTAATGTGTTTTGAGAAAACAAATACTGTGTTCTAACACGTTACGATTGTGGTTGTGTTATCCTGTGAGAGCATGCACGTGTTAATCATAGGAAACGATCCGATATTTATTTGCGCTATTATGGTGACGTACCTTTTCAGTGAGATTCTTTATCGTTCGTGCATGATAGTGGATTTGGCTTTGTTATGATCAGAGCATGGAATTACGCGTACTAAAAAAAGAGGAAAACCCCTTTTCACTAGGGGGGTCCGAGGGCATGCCCCCCGGAAAATTTTTGAAAATTTACATTAAAATTTGTGCAATCTGGTGCATTTGAGAGAGAAACTGAGCAGTTTAACCACCTAAAAATCTTGCGTTTTTTCTTATTTTTTGGGGTGCACTTTTTATTTTTTGTGTGTCAAAGGTTTAAAAGTTATACTAAAACTTAAAGTATTCAACAGAATATATCCAAATGCTTATTCAAAATACATCTGAATAGTGAATGTCTTTCCATTTTCCATTTTTTTAAATTTGAGTTTAATTATAATATTATATATATATATCTCTTGGCTTGACTTCGCGAACGAAGATTTTATAGGGGTTGCCCACGACGTCTGCAGGAGTGTCATGGTCCGTGGACGTTTCCTAAGCCTGCGCGTGGAGCTTTTGGTGGAGTGCAGTGTGCGCAGTACTGGCCCACCCTTTAAACCTTGGTTCATCTGCATGGCTAGCAAGCTGGACGATGCATCGAGGTCCTCGGTCGTAGTTTTATATCAGACTGTCCTTGTCCTAGTCTCTGGCTCAAAAGCCTTCCCGAGACACGGGGCTTGATGTCAGGGTTTCCTCCTTAGCCTTTCCGCAGCCAAGCGGCCAGGCCTGCAAGGCAGCAGGCGACTCGTGGAGGGCGGGGTCGTCTATGTCCCGTGCAGATGTGAACATCTGCCCACTGCCCATATATATATAATATTATAATTATATACTTACTTTCTTTAATAATCTCTGATTAATCAGCTGTAAGCATGAATTCCTTTTCTCTCTTATTTAATAATACGGTACCATGGTCACTGAACTGGAGAAAGGTTGTATAGATTTTTCAACATACTTTCAAACTTTACTGGAAAAAATACATTGTAATACATTTATTCACCAACAAGAGTAATATTTCCAGTGGGACTGCTTTTAGCTTTCTTGTGTTTCGCTGTAGACACGTGAGCATCAAGAGCTATGCGGCCGCGTAGTTCAGTAATATTAACTCTGCGCAGTTCGCGGCAATACGCCTGCCCACAGGCCGCTAACTTGCGAACAAATAAATACACTGAGCGCGGAGCTCGTCGTTTACGCTTTTCTCGAGCCAAGTCCATCTCCAAATATTCTTGGCTCCAGAATCGTCTATTCTGTCTCCGCATTTAAGTAATTTCTCTTTGCCATATTTTGACCAGACTACGACTACCACTGAAGGTAGAAGCGACCTGTGCGAGCTAAAGCTAACGCCTCGCTCAATTTCGAATACGCGATTTGGGGATATCCGCCACATAAAGATCGCGAAACACAGTATTGGAATAGTGACTTCACGATTTTGTTTTCGGCGGAATTTTGTATTTTCGGCGGAATGTCAGCTTCATTTAAGCGGAATCCGCCAAAAAGAGGAAAATTCCATGCTCTGTATGATACGTTAATTTTAGTCCGGAAAGAAAAGTCGCACGGAGAAGAGCCGTCGATTTTTGTTTTGCGTAGATTGGCTGAGAATGAACCAGAACGTTCGAATCGGGGTCGCACTGTCTAGTGACCTTGTAATGTGACGTCAAAAGAGTAAGGAACATTTTTGTAACATAGTAGCAAAGTTGCTAGTCATAGTTGTTCACTGTGCGCGTGAAATTAGCAGCCGTTCTTTGCGTGTTGTGAAAAGTTGTGAATGGTTTGCCATATTTTTGTGTGATATCATTACATACTGGGATTTGGGGTTGAAATGAGCAGTCAAATTTTGTAAACCAGTTTAGTTATTCTAGAAAGTTCATTTTTTAATTAATATTTATGAATTTCAGCAACGTGTTCCGTTCTGATTGGTTGCGTTGTATAAATTCATTAGATTTTTCAGGAAAGTGGTTTCACTATAAAAGTTGTTGCTAGTAAGCCACGTGTGTACATTGGCATGCATTGTCAAGTGTAGGGACACACGGTTTATCGTAGGTACGTGGCCTGTATAGGGTGTACATTATGAGAGACGCAGCGTAACGGTGGTATATGTTGTGTGAGGAACTTTGTGTCGCCAGTGTTGACATTTGCAGAAGAGAAGACATTGTATCAGTGTAGGTGCATTTGGAAAAGCATTGTGTGCAGATCGCATCGCTGAATTAAAATATTGTTGGAACTGTTACTCCAGTATTGTCTACATCCTTAAGCCACGTGTGACTGCAGCTGAATGAAGTTTATTTAAAAGAACCTTACGTGTGTGCGTCTGGTGTGTTTATCATACTACGACTACACCACGTAACACACGTGCTTGAAAAGCAAGCTTTGCTCAAAAACAACAAACAATGCCTTGAAAACAACACATAACACAAAACAAGTATGGCAATCATGGAATCAACTTTCAAGTTATATTCCCCAGGACCGAGCATCTGAACACAGTCAGAAAACTGTCTGCAACAGATACCTCTGACAGTATGTGTATGGGTCATTTGTGTACTATCTTAGAGCTTTCCGATGTAAGTACAATGCCAAATGTCAAAATTCATTGTTTAGAGGGTGTATTGTTTTTGTACCGAGTCACGGATTTATCATCTGCATCGGTCTTGTTTTAAATCAATATGCATATTTATGAGCCTATGGCACAAGGCAGAACCCGGCCGACTATCAGTGTATCACAATACTGCAGGTCAAGAGGTCATCGGTGTGGTGTACACATGTGTCAGTGCACACATGTACTGATGTTCTCCGGCATCCCTTTGACGTATTTTTTTCACAAGTAGAATAAACCTCCCATACTCATTATGCTGTCAAAATCACAATGCGGGTTCTGCTTGACCTGCTAGTATTTACTAGTAACGATCATGCGTAAAGTAGAGCACCGAGGGCGTGGGTTGTTAGACTCGCAAAGCGAGCGTGTGTCCACGGTGCCTAGTTTGACCTTTGATTCCTTTACCCCTTGGAAACACGCAGCGTGTTTCATCATTGTAACAGAACATTGGTATTTATACCCACTTTCTGCACTGCAGTCAATTTCACATCTCACACATCAAAGTTACGTAACTGAAAGCATCATTGGAAACGACAAATACACCATCGCAGCAGAAACACTACCTCTCTGAATCGAGTGAATGAGAGTCCGCACAGACAAAAACATGTTACGACCAGCAATGTGCAACTTTGACACAAACGTAGTTTTCAGATCTTTGCAGCATAAAATGTGATAACTAGCTCGTAACTATATCATAAAACAGGCTTAAAAATCTTGCAAAATCAGTAAGAGATAAATTCTACTGAAGATCATCAATTCTGAAAATCACTAACACTCGCGAACTATAGGAAGATCGACAAAAAACGTACATTACTGATTCAGCAGGAAAGGGACAATTTCTAGGTGGGCGGTCAAGCCAAGCTCTTGCTTTACACGTTGCCACATGTTCATATTCCCTTGTCTGATGTCAGTTCTACTTAGAGGTATCTTGTCTCTCTTCCTCTTTCTTCTCTTCAAATCCGAGTCTATCACTGTTGGCGCGAGTCAATGATACTTTCTTTTTTTTCTTCGCTGGTTCACCCGCCATCTTGTCTCTGATTGGTTATAATTATGCAGATGACCTAAGGTCATATAGAATAGTTATGACGTCAGTTATCATCGCCTATCAAAGGCAATTTTGTTACGTGTCCCGTCAGAAAATTCCGGTGGGACACTTTTCGCTTTGAACGGACAAAAGAAAGCATTTGGTGGGACAATAGGGTGGTCACTGTATACTGAATCCCAGAAAAAGCTTTTTTGCGAACTGAAGCCTTAAAAAATGTCGGGCGTGCCCCTTTAAAGATAGTGTGTTCATGACATTACCTTTTATTAAGAACTAATATCACATGAAGTTTGAGACAAACACTACACACGATTTTAAGGATTTTGTACATGTCAAGAAATCCTGAGAGAAACACACAGAAAGACAAGCGCAGTACATGCAGTATTGCCCCCCACCCTTTACTACCCCATTTGTTCTATACAACATAAATTAATAGGCCGTCAGATAGGAAGTTACCCCCCCCCCCCCCCCCCCCCCCCCCCCCCCCCCCCCCCCCCCCCCCGAGATCGGAGACCACATTTTTTCGGAAGCCTATCACATATGAAGATGAACCATAGGTGTTTGCCCAAATTAAATACTGTATTGAATATAGGACATGTACTATGGTCATATTTTCCTCATTTTGCTTTTGGGGGTAATGTTGATGTCAGTGGTGCAGTTCCCATAAAAAAGCACGTGAAACTAAATGACTGGTATCTTTGAAAACAGAATACATTTACCTACCATTTACAATGATTTAAATTTTAATGTCCAAAAAGCGAAATGGTGACGTCACCGCGGCATCATCCTTTTTTACCTTTCATGACATGCAAAATAACCTTCTTGCCAGAAAAGGTGTCCAATCTTTCACATACTATGATGAAGACATATATACCAATATGACAAATCATCAATGTGAAAGTAAGCAATTCCAATGTTTTCGACTGGCATTTTATGTGCTGCCCCTCATGATCTTAACAGAAAAAAAAAAATTTCTAAACTGCAGTTTCAATTCCACTTGCCCACATTTTTTATAGCAAACCCTTATTTCAACCATCCATTCTTTAAGAACACTGTTACGATTGTGGTTGTGTTGTTTTGTGAGAGCATGCATGTATTGATCGTAGGAAACGATCCGATATTTATTTGAGCTATCACGATTACGAATCACGTACCTTTCAGTAAGATTCTTTATCGTTCGCGCGTAGAGCGGAATTGGCTTTGCTATGATACGCTAAGATCAGTCCGGAAGTTTCTAGCAAAGTTGCAAGGAGAATAGCAGTCGATTTTTGTGATGCGTGATTCGCTGAGAATAAACCAGAACGTTCGAGCAAAATCACGCTGTCTAGTGACCTCACATGTGTGACGTCAAAGTGTAGGCAACATTTTGCAACACAGTAGTAAAGCCACTCTAATATTCATGGTCATAGTTGTTTTCTGTACGCGTGAAGTTGGCAACCGGTCAATGTGTATTGTGAAAGGTCATGAACTGTCTGCCATACTCTTGTGTGATATCATTACACACCGAGATTTTTCGGGCTGAAATTAGTAGTCAAATTTTTGTACACTATTGTAGTTTATTCTAGAAAGTTCTTTTTATTTAATATTTATGAGTTTCGGTTACGTGTTCCATTCTGATTGGTTGCGTTGTGTGAATTCCTTGGATTATTCTGGAAAGTTTTTATACTATATAAGATTGTGCTGGGAAGCACGTTTGTACATTGTCATACATTGTCAGTTGTAGCGACACACAGTTTATCGTAGGTATGTGGCCCGTACAGGGTGTACATTGTGAGAGATGGAGCATAACGGTGGTGTACGTTGTACGAGAAACGCATTGTGTCGCCAGTGTTGACATTTTGCAGATGAGACATTGTATCAGTGTTGGTGCATTTGGGAATGCATTGTGTGGAGATCGCATCGCTGAAATAAAATATTTGTTGGAACTGTTACTCCAGTGTAGTCTACATCCTTAAGCCGCGTGTAACGGGTTGCAGCTGAATGAAGTTTCTTTAAAAGAACCTTACGTGCGTGCGTCTGGTGTGATATCATACTACAACTACGACTCAACACATCAGCATACATATGCACGCACGCACCAAGGCACACACACACTGATCAACAAATGATCCTGACATTAGAACTGCTTGTGCATTGAACTGGTATCAGAATCCCCTCATTCATCCACCGGCTTGTCACTGACAAGGTAGAGAGATGTTTTGTGCAGCTCCCATTACATGCCCCCTACACCGCTTATTCTTTTGAGTTTTATTTTATTCTGATTTGGACAGCACAACTGTCGTCAGACATAAGTGTAGCCTCAGCATTAAACTAATTAGAAACATACAGCAAGTTCTGTGTGTGTGCGTGCATGTGTTTACTGCCCCGACCCCCCCCCCCCACCTGCCCCCATTTTTTATTTATGCCCAGCACAGACATAGTACTCACACTCTTAGCTTAAACTGACTATTTTCACCACACTTCAAAGCCTAAAAAAATACAAAAGCTATAAAAATTTGTATTCTGGAAATGTAATGAAAATCCATCCACTTTAAGCTCACATTACTTTTATATGACATCAGATTTTACAAACTGCGTAAATATGAAGTGCATATATTACTGTGTTTTAGCAATCAAAAAGTCATATGTGTGCATTTAATTTCATTATGCGTTTAATTTCACTAATCATAGAAGAAGTGCATCAGAACACTGCTCCTAAAAAATGGTGCCATATTCATAGGGTCCAAATATGGAATGCTGTGACATCAATGCATATTAAAAAGAATATAATAATGTTTATTATTTTCTGAATGCCCAATAAAGGACAAACACGCTGAGACCAAATAGCAAGTATTTTATTGTAGTTATCATAGCTTTACTGTCCATCTAGTACCCCTACCCCCAAAAATTTGACCCCTTTGGGGAGTGGGTTCGGTCAAATTCTGTGGAATCTTCAATACAGAGTTTATTTTGGGCAAACACCTAGGAAGCTATGTGGTTTTGGATAGACTTTCAGAAAAACATAGTCTCCAATCCCCCGCAGCGGGGGAAGGGGGGAGGGGGGAAGGGAGGGAGGGGGGAAGGGAGGGAGGGGGTCTGCGGAGGGCCAAAGGTCTATAAATGCTACATATGCATTCACACATCTACCCACCCACCCCCACCCCACCCAATTATCTGAACACATTAGCCATATCACATAAATTGAGTTCTTGAAATCACTGTAAATAGAACGTCAAAGGGCCCCAGCTGTCAAAGGACAATGGATACAACCTGGTTTCATCAAGAGGCATAGATCCTCATGAGCTCTTGCAACTGTGGGGAATTGTGAGGATCTATACCCATGTACCCCTTGCAGTTCTATACCTCTTGCAGTTGGGTTGTGTTTAGTTTCTCTTGGCAGTAAAGGGGTTAAACGACATCACTGCATCCTGAACCCATATCATTGCATCTTGAAACTTACGAATGCAGTCCGTGGACACCTCCCTCTATTTGAGCAGAAGTTGTTCTCTTTTCAAATTTGAGTTCCCCAGAGTACATCATTGACCTGAAGCAAAGAAAACAGCATTAGAAAAATAAAACACTCTCAGATCTAGAGGTGAGGGACATGGGGTGGCCAGTTTGGGGATCACAGTGGAACCGGTTTTGAGCGACCACCCTAACGAGAAGAGACACGTCAAGACACTCATTTAGGGGCCAAGCTACAAGACAAGTCTTAACTCATTCTACCCCAGACACACCACAGCAAGATAAGGATCGACCATGATAGTTCAAGGGTGATGCCAGAATAGCTTGGCGCCTATGGGGGCCAAGCTATTCTGGCATCACCCTTGAACTATCATGGTCGATCTGTGTCCTGCACTGCAATGCAGTCTTTGGAGGACAACGGCAACATTTAAGGATTTCGGTGTTGGGGTAGAATGAGTTAAAGGGCAAAAAAGTGTCACCTGTCAGTAAAGACCATTATTTAGGTGACTGTTGCCACCCAAATAATGCTTTTAATGACAGGTGACACATTCTGCTCTTAAAATACTTTTTTGAGAGCAGCAGAATTTCAGGACGTCTTGCGAGGGCACTTGTCTTTGAAGACCCCTCTTTTCCTTGCAAAAAAAACAAACAATGCTCGAAACAAGTCAGTCTGACAGTTTCAGACATATTCATAGGTGAAAACTGGTAATTGCGAAAATACAGAGAAGCATGCTGGGGATCTGTTTAATGGTGCGGTTGGAAAACTTTTTTTTTTCATTTTCAAAGCACTTTTGTGGCTCTTCATGCAAGTGTAATGGACATGAAATTTACTTTCCTTTGCAATTGTGTAAAATAAGGTTGTTTTTGTCAATGAAAAATTTCCAAATGCAAAATCTGCCAACTTTCACCGATAAATATTACCTTGAAAAACAAATGCATGTTAGTACATCTGCAAAATTTTCAAAGGAGACTGCAGTTTCAACACCAATGATTAGCCCTTTGGCT
Organism: Semisulcospira habei; assembly: GCA_036245525.1. Taxonomy (NCBI): domain Eukaryota; kingdom Metazoa; phylum Mollusca; class Gastropoda; family Semisulcospiridae; genus Semisulcospira; species Semisulcospira habei. The sequence goes on from BTPG01000003.1 coordinate 172,291,877, forward strand.
ATCAGAAGCACTTTTTGTTGAGGTGATTCCTGTTGGAATCACCTCAACAGAAAGTGTTACAGACATCCAAAGTATTAACCCTTGACAAACAAAAAAGTTTCATTATTTATCTTATACAGTCAAAACTGTGTATAACGGTCAACCAAGGAACTGGTCAGTATCTTAGAACAATCATGCCTAAAAGCACCCATGAATGACGTGGATGCTTACAGTTTGTGGCGGCAGAAAAAAAACCTGGATCATTTGTCTTTTCCACATTAACATAAAGCCGACATTTTGAGGAAATGCCAAGATCCCAAATTTCTTATCTCTCAGCAGATTATCTTTCAGTGAATGTTTCATGACAAACTGTGGAACAAAATGGGCAATTTATATATACTGATCAACAAAAGAAACACAAAAATTTCAAACATTGTTTCCCCTATCAAAACATCTTAACTGCAAAGAGTTCACTTGTGTGACAGATATCCGAGTACTGCCAATCGGTTAAAATCGGTCTGCATGGTGTGCAACTTAATTCTTTGCAGTTAAGATCTTTTCATAGGGGAAACAACGTTTGAAATTTTCGCGTTTTTGTTGATCAGAATATATTAACCCACTGACTGCCAGTGAATGCACATTTATTTTGGAAATCAGTGTAAATTGAACATAAAAGATCTCCAGCTGTGGAAGGGACACGGATACAACGTGGGGTCAGCAAGAGGCATAGATCCTTATTAGCCCGCGCAACTGCGGGGGCTCATGAGGATCTATGCCTCTTGCGGTTGGGTGGTCTTCAATTTTTGGGCGTGAACGGTTTAACACCAGTCACCATCAGCTGTGACCAATATCAGAGACGAACCCAATTACAAAAACACCAAACAGGTTTTGAGGTAAAAGTCTGAATAGAAAAAAGCCGGCCACAGAATTTGTTGAAAAGTGACTGTAATTAAAGGGCACTGATCATTTACGTAGTACAAGCAACGGTTGACAACTTCAAAAAGGTGACCGTTACAGCAGGTTTGACTGTACCTGAAATGAAGGGTAGACTGAGCAAGCACGCCCATTTCTTTGGTGTGTCATTGCTGGTCGTCTGAAAATCGGCTTTTCAATTGCCTGATGAAATAAATCACGACACACAAATCACACACAGTGTAAAAATGGTTTCTATTGCACACTGCCAGGCTTTGTTTCCAGGCTACACGCTATCAATGTTAAGTTTAACACAGATGAATGAAAGATGGTCAAGAGATCGGTGACAGTGTGTTTTATGTAGACCCATTTTTAATATAAGCAAGAAAGGCAAAGCCATTATGGCTCATGTGTATGACCTATTTACATATGTGTGACTTTTGTGACAATAAGGGCTGGATTCTGCACCAGCAAAATCCATGTTTTCTCAAAATGTAAGCATTTTTCACACGTCAACCCCCGTGACCCTTAACCTTTGTGATGAGTCAACTAAAGTAGTATGCATATGAAGGTCTTATCACCAGCTACCTTTATGCCAAATTTGACTGAAAAATTTGCAACAATGTTGATAATACCTACAATTTTATCAAAAATTTGCATTTTACACACATCTGCCGGGCCTCTTGTGACCCTTGACCTTTCCGAGGGGTCATCCAAATTAGTATGCATAGATAGGTCATACCATCAGGTATCTCACTGCCAAATTTGGCTATGAAGTTGTGAATAGTATTTGAGAAAAAAACATCTTTTGTCAAAATATGGCTATTTTGGACCTATTTCCTGAGCTCTTGTGACCCTTGACCTTTTCGAGGGATCAACCAAATTAGTATGCATAGAAAGGTCTTACCATCAGGTATCTTTATACCAAGTTTGGGTTTGAAGTTGTCAATAGTATTTGAGATAAAAGTGAATTATGTCAAAATATAGCTATTTCTGACCTATTTCCTGATGACCTTGACCTTTGTGAGAGGTCACTGAAATTGGTATGTTTAGAATGGTCTTGCCACAAAGTATCCTTGGGCCAAGTTTGAAGTCTATGGCTTGAATAGTCTCCGAGAAAATGCCAACATTAAAGTTTACCATGGACAACGGCCGACGGACGGACGACTACAGGCTCAGAACATACTCACTTTTGCTTCGCACGTGAGCCAAAACCCACAAACTAAAACAAGGCTGGGCTGAACTATCTATTGTCAGAACTGTTTCCACACAGTGACATGCATAAAATCACACATATAAATATGAGTATCACAATCATTAGGCTTACTGTTTTTATCTGGCATGGAAGAAGGCAATGGCACAATTTCTCTGATAAGAAAATCTCAACAAAGAGACACGAATAGAAAGGACCAGTACAACACAATTCTTTACATTTCACAGTTAAACCTCAATGACGCATTTCTCGAAGTTTGGAGGTGTCACCTAACCACTATGTAACAGTTGCTTGAGATGGAGTGACCATGATAATTTAAGGGTTGTGCCAGATTAACTTGGCGCCAAGCTAATCTAGCACTACCCTTGAATTATCATGGTCGCTCCAGTTCTTGCTGTAGCATAGACACACAGACAAGAATACAATGCACTACTTATGGTCTGGATTTCATTTTTAACCCTTCAGCTGTCGGTAGGACTTTCTGTTATGATTCCTGCAGCCTCATTGCCACAGGTCTATAATTTGATACTGCCAACATTTTCGCAGTCATTAACCTTGCTCTGATCCTTTCGCACAAACTGACTGCGCAAGTGGGGCTGCTATAGTTGAACCTGTTTTGCAATGGATACCTGCCATCAAGAGACATTGATCCTCATGAGGCCATACATCCTGTCGGCTGCAGGGGCTCATGGGAATATATGCCTCTTCAGGTGAAAATGTATTTTTCTTTAAAATGTATTTTTTCGAAAAATATTTACCAATGGCATTACTGTATGGTTCAGCCTAAGCACCCTTGTGTATACCTACCCAACAAGGGGCGTAAGAGAGAGAGAGTTGTAACCAAGTGACCGGGTAGTCTCCCCTCCCTCCATCTGGTCATGCTCCGTAACTTCCCGCCAGTCGTACACTTTGCGAAGAGGCGGCAAGTGGGGTAGGTGGGAGGGACCTCCCGAGTAATGCCATCGGTAAGTATTTTTCGAAAAAATACATTTTAAAGAAAAATTAATTTTTCTCTAAAATGTATTTTTTCGAAAAATACTTACCGATGACATGACTAACTGGAAATAGTCTACTTGCTTACCAATTTTAGCCTAAGACCCAAAGGGTCCCCCCAGGAGGCTCTCGGGGATCCCTGATAGGGACGAGAGAGCTTTCGGGGATCCCTAACAGGGACGAGAGTAGCCTCCCCTGCCCATCCGGTCAGGCGCCCGGTGGTGTCTCCTTTAGCCAGTTGTCTACGGAGTTACCAGCGGCAAGCGGGGAGGAGGGAGGGACCTCCGAGTCATGTCATCGGTAAGTATTTTTCGAAAAAATACATTTTAGAGAAAAATTAATTTGTTTCCTCAAAACACATTACCGATGACATGACTAACTGGAAGAATGGCAAAGAGGAGGAGGGTGCCGCACAATCCCTTTTAGAAACCTCTTCAGGGACGAAGACGGCCCGTCACTCCTGATCACCCACTCCCGACAATTTTAGCGAAGTGCCGCCTAAGCGCCGAGGGCGCCTGGAGGGAGTGTTGCGCCGCAGAAGTTGCCCACCAGCGTAAGGTTGTCGCGCTGGACTGTCAGGGCGCGGGAGTAGAAGCGGCAATGGTAGATCCGTCCCGCCACCCCACCGCCGCCACAGTGTCCTTGACCACACCGGCGCGGCGAAGGCGAGACGTGCGGCCCTAGCGCGCGTTCCATGGGCGCGGATCTTCAGTGCCCCGGCTCCCTGTGGGGAGAGGTCGCGATAGGCGGACCGGAATACCCAGCGGAGCGAGGAGGAGAACGTTTGGGCTGAGAAGCCGGTTCTGCCAGCGGTCGGCGGCAAGGGACGAGACCGTCCCCTCCGCACGGACTTGGAGCAGGTAGATACGAAGTGCCTGTCCCGGATCTTGCTGCGGAGTGCCCCGAGGAACCGGGTCGTGTAAGCGGCCGAGCGGCGAGGGCCGGAGGCGCTGTCAAGGGAGACCTAGGCTGAGCGAGAAGGAAGGATCCGGGAGTAGCTGCACGGAGCCATCCACTCGGAACTGCAGGCCGGTGGGGCGAGACGAGAGCGTGTGGAGCTCGCTGACGCGGGGCGCCGTGGCGAGGGCCATCAGGAAGCAGGCCTCCGAGTCACGTCAGCGAAGCGGGCCAGATGGAGCGGTTTAACGGTCCGAAGTCAGTCAGGGTAGGACCAGGGAGGTCCCAGCGCGGGCCAAGGGAGAGGAAGACCGGACGCTGCACGCCGAAACGCGCCATAAGGTCGGGCAGGTCCTTGCAGGCGCTGGGTCGGGACGGCCGAGGTGACGGTAGGCGTCGGCGATCAAGAGGGGAAGCAGCTGCCCCAGAGGGGAGCCAACCTTGGTCTTGGACAAGCCAGAGAAGAAGTCCGCGAGCTGAGGAGACGTCAGGCCGACGGTGGAGAGGCGGCGGGGTCAGAGCACCAGGCACGAAGCACGCCACTTTCCCTCGTAGACACGTCTGGTAGGACTGCGGGCTGAAGCGATAGCGTCCGCTGTCGCACTCGAGAAGCCTCCAGCAGACAGAGCTTGCCGCACAATCGCCAGGCGTGTAGGAGAAGTCGCTCGGGGCAGGGGTGGAAGAGCGGCTGTCGGCGCTGCTCGAGCATCGTGCGGGGGGTGGGAAGAGGGAGGGTGAGCCCGTGGCGAGACTGAGGTCGGAAGTCCACGATCCGGTCCGGGAGAACGGCTACCCGGAGAAGGACTGCGTTGCATCCCCGGAGGCTGAGCAGGACTTGAGGACCAGGACCGCCGGAGGACCAGACCGTCCCAAGGGGTCAAGCGCATCGACTGCCCAGGCCAGAGGTCGGGAACGGGGAGATGAAGAGGGAAGCCGGAGGTTCCACTTCGTGGCGAAGAGGACAAGGGGGGAGTCTCCCAACGACCACAGAACCAGCGAAGGATGTCCCAGCGAAGGGCGCAATCCGTGTGAAGAAGCTGCCTCCGTCGCAAGAGGTAGTCTGCCAGTATGAACAGGAGACCTGGACTGAGGCGGTCTGGGAGGGAGAAGTCGCTGTCCGCGCACCAGCGAAGGGGGCGATAGAGGAGGAAGCAGAAGTCGGGAGAGCGGGTTCCTCCTGCGTCTGAAGGCAAGCCACGAAGAGGGGTTGTCGGAAGGACGAGGAGGTCCTGTGTCCAAAGATCGTATCGCCAAGCGCAGAGGGCCTGCCAACTGCAACCAGTCCCAGCGGGTTGACGTGCCGCGAAGTCAGGTTCGCGGGCCAGCGGCCGGCCGACGAGCGGAATTCGGGAGAAGAAGAGCGCCCCAACCGTCGAGACCGGCAATCACGCAGAGAGAGAGGGGCAGTGGCGAGGTCAGGGGGGATCCGGGAGCCGAGCTAAGAATGTCCGTCCAGCGAAGCCGATGTGGCGCAGCACAGGGGAGATCGGCCGGTGCTCAAGCTAATTAGCGACAAGGTCGCGGTGCCCGGGGCTCATGGAGGGGGGCACGTAGCCGGCTTGGCGACTCGCCGGAGGAGTCAGCGGGCTCAAGAGGGGCCGCGAGGCCAAGCGTCAACTTCTTCTTCTTTTTTTTTTTTTTTTTGTATGTAACAGGCGACAAGGTCGCGGTGCCCGGGGCTCAAGGAGGGGGGCACGTAGCCAGCTAGGCGACTCGCCGGAGGAGTCAGCGGGCTTAGAAGAAGGGCCAAAGGCCGACGCTTAACTAATTAGCGACCAAGGTCGCGGTGCCCGGGGCTCAAGGAGGGGGGCACGTAGCCGGCTTGGCGACTCGCCGGAGGAGTCAGCGGGCTTGAGTTTTGGCCGAGGGGCCGACGCGTGAACTAAGGCGACATGGTCGCGGTGCCCGGGGCTCCTTTTTACGGGAGGGGGGCACGTGGCCAGCTTGGCGACTAGCCGGAGGAGTCAGCGGGCTTAACGCGTCTACGAATAAGCTACAAACTTACCAGGGACGAGAGGAGTGGCTATCCCATGTCCGAGGGCAGCTGGAACAATTCCGCCGTGCCGCGGAAGGTCCCAAGGAGGCGGAAGTCGCGGGTCGCTCGGCGGTGGAACACCGGAGTAGAGACCAAGAACCCCCAGTCAAGCAGGGCAGCCAGCGCAGCCGATGACAGAGGAGCAGGTGGCACCCGGTCTACAGTATGGCGGACACCAGGCCACTGGAAGCCGCCGTCCTGGGCAGCAACGCACTTGGTACTGCAACACATACCCATACATGAAAGGTGACGGGCGGCGGGCAACTAACGCCGCCAGATAAAGCTCCGAATTAACGAGCAAAACTCACCGTTAAATGCGGAGAGAAAACAAACAGAAGTCCGAGCCAAGCACGACGTCCGGCCCCGCCGGGGGAGACGTAGGTAGCGGACAAGACTTTACCTTTACATGGCGGAACTGCAGAGTGACGAAGCACAAAGCACCGGACACTAGGTCACTGCAAGTCGCCGAACTGGGAAGAGGCGCACTTGGCAACTGCAACCCAAACCCAAACATGAAAGGCGACCGGCGGCGGGTAACAAACCCCGCCACTTAAAGCTTCGAAAATTAAGAGACACGCGAAACTGACAGTGAATGCAAAGACAAACAACAGTAGCTCGAGCGAAGCCCGACGTCCGGCCCAGCCAGGCGAGACGTAGGAAGTGGCCGATACTCCACCTTTCCATGGCGGAACGGCAGAGTGACGAAGCACAAAGTACCAGACAGTAGGTCACTGGAGGTCGACGTACTGGGGAGAGGCGCACTAGATAACTGCAGCCCATACCCAAACATGAAAGGCGACCGGGGGCGGGTAACGAACCCCGCCATATAAAGCTTTGAAATCAAGAAACACTCAAAACTCACCGTGAAATGCGGAGAGAAACCAACAGTAGCTCGAGCGAAGCCCGACGTCCGACCCAGCCAGGCGAGACGTCGGAAACGGCCGAGACTTTACCTGTCCATGGCGGAATGGCAGGGAGACGACGACGGGAGCCTAGAAGGTTCCAGGGCCAGCCAAGAGCACGAGGCACAGACGAGGGCTAGCAGAGAAGACGGAGGCCACGCCAGAAGCGGTAGACGAGAGGCTAGGCGAAGGCAGGCCGGTAAGGGACGGTCGAACCGTACACAGTCTTTCCAAGGGTCAGAGGCTCAGGTAAAAGCGTCCGAACGCTAACAGCGAAGTAGACAACTGGCTAAAGGAGACACCACCGGGCGCCTGACCGGATGGGCAGGGGAGGCTACTCTCGTCCCTGTTAGGGATCCCCGAAAGCTCTCTCGTCCCTATCAGGGATCCCCGAGAGCCTCCTGGGGGGACCCTTTGGGTCTTAGGCTAAAATTGGTAAGCAAGTAGACTATTTCCAGTTAGTCATGTCATCGGTAATGTGTTTTGAGGAAACAAATACATTTGTTTCCTCAAAATCCATTACCAATGGCATTACTGTATGGAATGAATGGCGAAAAGGAGGAGGGTGCCACCCCCATACCCGTCACGGCTGTAAGCTGAGCATCGAGGGCAACCTCCCGACGATTTCAGTGAAGGATTACCTTAAGGTGCCAGCAGCGCACGGAGGAGTGTTGTGCTGCTGAGAGATCTCCAACAAGGGCCAGGTTGTCCCGCTGGCCGGAGAGATCCCGGAGATAGAAGCGGGCGAAGGTGGACTCTGACCTCCAACCGACCGCTGCGACAATGTCTCTGACCGCGCAGTTGCGGAGGAACGCAACACTGGCAGCAACTGCTCTAACTTCATGAGCCCGTATCCGCATAGTCTTGGCCACCTGTGAGGACAGATCATTGTAAGCGGAACGAATAATGCAACGCAACCAAGACGATATCGTTTGGGCGGAAATATCGGCCCGGCCTGGGGCCAAGGGCAGGAAGAGGCGGGAGTGACCTCTTCTCCAGGGCTTCACCCTGCGCAGGTAGATCTTTAGCGCTCGGACAGGGTCCTGCAGTCGTGATGTCTGGGACCGGTCAAATCCTGTAGAGGCCGAAGACTCCACGCCTGGGGCGCAGCCGAGGGGAGCCTGTTCTTGGCCAAGAAAGAGGGGTTGGTCAGAAGCTGAACTGAACCGTCTGTCCTGAACTGCAAGCAGGCCGGGTCAACAGACAAGGCATGCAGTTCGCTGACTCTGGCAGATGTGGCGAGGGCCAGAAGGAAGCAGGTCTTTTTAGTCAGGACCGCGAGGCTGGCAGAGGCTTGAAGCGACTGGAGTTCAGCCACGTCAGGACCCAAGGAAGATCCCAGCGAGGAACGAGGGAACGAGTGACTGGCCATTGGAGGTCGAAATGGGACATCAAGTCTGAGAGGTCTTTGCATGCTCTAGGGTCCGGACGGTCTAAGTGACGATAGGTGTCCGCCACCATGGCGAGATAACCGCGAATGGTAATCGGCGCCAAGTTCTGGTCATGAAACAGCCACAAGAAGAACTCGGCTAGCTGTAGAGTAGTCAGTGCCGAGAGGTCCAGATGTCTGGTCTCAAACCAGGTCCGAAGGACGCTCCATTTCCCTTCGTACACGCGGAGGGTGGACTCTCTGCGGGCTGAAGCGATTGCCTCCACTGCAGCATCCGAGAAACCTCGGGTTGCGAGGGCCTGCCTGACAACCGCCAGGTGTGAAGCAGCAGTCTCTCCGGAGAGGGGTGGAAGAGGTTCTGTCGAGGCTGCTTCAGCATCGTCCGAGGCGTGGGAAGCCGAAGAGGTGGTTCGGTGGTGAGACTCAGAAGGTCGGTCGTCTACGTCCTGTTCCAACTGAACGGAGCGACGAGCAGTAGGACCGTGTTGCATCCCCGAAGCTTGAGTAGAATCTTGGGTACTTCTTCTTCTTCTTCTCGAACGCCGTCACACTTGGAGTTTGGCTCTCAAAATGAAATCTGTGCTCTTCTGTAGCGCCTCCACAGGCCCGTACAGTTTCTCTTGTAGAGTGGCGGGCTTCGGCCATATCTCCTCCCTCAGCGGCTGGTGGTTCCCACAGTCCTGGAGGATGTGCTCTGCGGTCTGCTCTGCTTCTCCACAAGGGCACAGGGGAGATGGCACGAGGTGGAAGCGTCTGTGCAGGTGGAAATTGAGTCGGTTGTGCCCGGTCCTCAGACGAAAGATGGTCACCTGCTCTTGTCTGGACAGCTGATGGTAACTGTCTAGGGGCCGTTGTGGTGGTCTGTACACAGACTTAATGATGGACTTCATCTCTGTGACGCTGACTCCATTTTCATCTTGTTCTTTCTCTGCGCCCACTTTTGCCATTCTGTCAGCTTCTTCATTGCCGTAGATGCCACAGTGTGAAGGGATCCACTGCAGCACCAGTCTGGTGCACTTGATGTTTGGCAGTGCCTCTTGTAGACGTGGCAGTTTGCTTGCTGTTGCTGCCTCAAGGACAGACATGGCATCAGTAAGGAAGACAATCTGGGCATCAGGGTCTGCAGTGCCACTAAGGGTGTTAGCTGCGCGGACTAGGGCTTCCACCTCAGCTCTGTAATTTGTGCAGTGAAGGCCTGTTGGTACTGCCTCTGCCTGCCATTTTCCGTTTGGGTACTGAATGTATACCCCAGCCCCTCCATCCTGAACTGCATCTGTGGCTGATCCATCAGTGTATGCCCGTATCCATGCTTCCTGGGGATACTTTTCTTCGAGCATGGCCAGTGTCAGGGCTTTCTTGCTCACAGTGCTGTGCTCATCTCTGGTGGTGATGTAGGGTACCGTGGAAGAGATGGTGATGTTTTCTGGCTTACTTTCCCAAGGTGGAAGGTCGCTAGCAGGATTCAGAGCCTCTACCTGCGCAGGCAGCTTTGCCTGGTGTTTTCTCTGCAGTGCTCTCGTCTCCTTCACAAAGCTTGATCTTTTCAGTCTCCCTGAGGTTGGCTGTTTCATCCTAGCGTTCATAGGATGGTCTTTGGAAGACTTGACCTTTGTGGACTGTATCAAGGCTTTGCAATCTCTTCTCATGCGCAGGGGTGGGATGCCCGTTGTCTCTTCCATCTTTTCAATTGGTGTGGATCTCATTGCGCCGGTGATGATACGCAGTGCCTGGTTCTGAACTCTGTCAATGGTCTGCTGGTGTGACTGGGCTGCCGTCAACCATGCATTAGATCCGTACTCAAGGTGTGGTCTCACTGTGCCTTGATATACATTTTTGAGGATCTTTTCATTGGCTCCCCATTGTGTTCCAGCCAGTTTTCTCATGATGTTCAGCTTTCTTCTAGCTTTCGCTTCTGCATTCCAAATGTGCGGCTTCCACGTCAGCCTCTTGTCAAGGGTGACTCCCAGGTATGTCTGTTGGTCTTCATACCGCAGCGGGGTGTTGCCCAGTGTTAGGTTGCCAGCCTTTGCCTTGTTGGAGAGAGAGAAGAGTGTGGCTGATGATTTTTCTGTGTTGATGGTCACACACCAGTTGTTGGTCCAGTCTGTCAGCCTGTCCAGGGCTAGCTGCATCCTGTATGTAGCAGTTGTTGCATACTCTTCTGTGCACCAGAGTACCAGGTCGTCTGCGTACAGGGCTGCGTGTACTCCTTTTGGTAGCTCTGGCACAAGGTCGTTGATGAAAAGTATGAACAGTGTCGGTGACAGGACTCCCCCCTGTGGCACCCCCTGACGCAACAGCACTTTTTGGCCACAGTACCCATCCACTGTCACACGGGCTCTGCGATTGTGCAGGTATGACTTGGTCCACCGGTACATATTCCCTTGGATGCCACTGCGAAGGAGTTTCACAAGGAGGCCATCCTTCCACACCTTGTCGAAAGCCTTCTGTAGGTCAATGAAGGCAGCTAATGTCACCTTCTGATATTGAAAGGCATCTTCTATGACCTGTGCAAGGTGTGTTGTCTGGTCTTCTGTACTCTTGTAGCTTCTGAAGCCAGCTTGCTCTGGCACGATAATGCTCTCAGAGTCCAGGTACCACTGCAGGCGCTTGTTGATGATGCGCTCCATGGTCTTGCACACACAACTTGTCAGGCTGATGGGGCGATAACTCAGGCCTTTGGACTTATTCTTCCCTTTCTTCAAAATTGGGATCATCCTGGCTTCCTTCCAGCACTGGGGTACCTGTCCTCCTCTCCAGCTGTGGTTAAAGATGTCCAGTAGCTTCATTAAGGCAGTGTTGCCAAGGTGTTGTAACATCTCGTTTGAGATGCTGTCTGGACCTGGAGATTTTTTCTTCTTCAGCTGTTTGATGGCCATCTTCAGTTCTGGAAGGGTGATGTCCTTCTTCATTGCATCATGGATGTTCACATCTCTTGTTCTCTCTCTTTCTTCCTGTCTGATTTCTTTCGCAAGCATTCATGGGACAGTGATGTCACTTTCTTTCGCATAGATCTGTGCAAACATGTTTGCAGCTTTCCTACCAGTCAGTGCTTTCCCTTCTTCTTCCAAGGTGATCTTCTGTTCCCTGGTGCCCTCATCGTTCAATGCCTTGGTCAGTCTCCACAACTTCGTGGTGTCCCTGTCCATGTTTAGTCTTGCAGTCTTCTCTCTCCAACTTCTTCTTGTGCACTCCAACTTCATCTTCAGATACTGGGCCTTACTGTGTTGTAGCTTGATGTTGTTTTCTTGGCTGGGGTTGGTTTCAGCGTCTTCTCTGGCCCTAGTGAGGTTGTCATGTGCTTTCTGAAGATCTGCGGTCCAGTATGGGGTGTAGTTTTTCCGGACCCCTCGAGGTATGGATTCCTTGGCTGCCTTACTGATAATGTCATTAAACTCTCTGACCACATTGTTGATGTTCCTTCCAGACACAACGAGGTCTTGCATTAGCTCATTTGTTCGGATACTGAACAAGCGCCAGTCTGCCTTTCGGTAGTTCCATCTTGGCCGGTGTGGCGAGCTAGCTGCTGTGCATCCTTTTAGGGTTAGGAGGATAGGGCGGTGGTCACTTCCTCCTAGCTGTGGTCCTACTGTTCTGCTGAGGCACTTATGAACATCTTCAGTGCAAAGTGCCAGGTCTGGTGTAGTGGTGGTGTGCCAGCGGCGAGAGTAGAAGGTAGGTTGGTCCTCAGGGTCATTGGCAAGTATCAGGTGGTTTTCATCTTGCCACTCCTCAATGTCTTCTCCTCTCTTGTCCAGTGTGTCATATCCCCAACTCTGGGACTGGCTGTTGAAGTCACCAGTGATGAGGAATCCACTGTCCGGGACCTGGATAGTGTCGAGGGACAGCAACTTATCATTAGGGCAGTAGTAGTTGACAAGGTCAAGGGTGCTGTCACTGGTGGTTACCTTGACCTGAATGTATTCTGCCTCTTCCATGAATCTCCTGGTTTCGCTGGCATTCAGGTTGTTTCTAACTAGGGTCATAACCCCCCCCTTTCTTCCTCCCTTGGCGATCACTTCGGAAGACCTGATATCCTCTGACCTTAAAGGGTTTCCCTTCTTGCAGGTGTGTCTCTTGTATACAGCAGATGTTTATGCTGTTTTCATGCAGAAAGTGCTCTAGTTCTGTTTTCTTGTTGGTAACCCCTTCGGCATTCCAGTGCATGATGTTCACATTGGCTTTTTCTTTGTCTCTGGTCTTGTTTTTTCGCTGGCCAGTCGCTCTACTTCCCAGTCCCCTGGCTCCTCGAGACAGTCGGGAAGGTCCTCCAGTCGCTGGGGGTGGGCTCTGAAGAGGCGCAGAGCCCGGTACTGCACCTGCCTGGTGAGACTCCACAGGGCGAGCACCATTCCTCTTGAATCCATCTCCAAGTGTCATATGGCTGTATATGCATGGTACTGTGGTTTATTAGAGTGCGCTGTGCAGCCCAGTACCTCCGTCTTCAGCACTCGGGGTTTCTGTCGGGGTTACCTCACCCTTAGCTCCTGGTCAAAAGGCCTTTCCTGGGAGCACAGGATGGTTTAGTTTTGGAGTATCCTTCTCCTAGATGGATTGCCGACCAAGGCTTATGGGTCCCATCTACTCAGGTTTTTCCTCGGAGTTTTCCTTCTCGAAGGAGATCTGCCAACCAAGGCTATCGAGCATCCCTGCCCGGATTTGTATAGGGTTTACTCCCCTAGCCTTTGCCTCTCCCAAGGCACCCACAAGGCAGTGGGGCTATTTACCCATAGCTGGGGATCTGGTTCATGGGCATCAGGGCTTGTCCACACATCGATGGGCCTGCATGCCGCATGTCTGGGGGCCAGATCTCCTCCGAGTCCTCTGTAGTTCAGCCCGAGTCCGTAAGGTGCTCGGTTACCATGAGTCACCACGAGGAGGCACTACATGAGGCTTGTTGTTGGAGAGGCTGTGTACTGGCAGGGAGAGACTGACATGTCCTGCTCCCCTTTTCGCAAAACTGCTAGCCAGCGGTGGGAGCTGAAAGCGAGAGCGACAAGCACAGACGCTACACTACCACACTAGACGCATCACAACAACCATTTGACCCACGAATCTTGGGTACAAGAACTGAGGGATGGTATGCGTAGGCTACGAGGCCCTCCCAACAAATCGACAACGCATCCACCGCCCAGGCGAGAGGGTCCAGAATGGGGGAGACAAAGAGCGGGAGCTGCTTGTTCCATCTGGTTGCGAATAAGTCGATCATGGGGGTCTCCCAATGAGCGCAGATCATGCGGAAGATGTCCGGGCGCAGAGACCACTCGGTGTGGAGAAGTTGTCCCCGTCTCGAGAGGGAGTCCGCGAGAACGTTCTGGTGTCCCGGGATGTGACACGCTCGGAGTGAAATGCTGCGATCTCTGCACCAGAGCAAGATCTGGTAGAGCAGCATGCAGAGGGTCGCGACCGAGTGCCACTTTGCTTCTGGATGTAGGCCACGACCATCGCATTGTCGGATAAGATCAGGACCTCCTGTTCCCGAAGCCGTGCTTCCCAATGGCTGAGGGCTAACCACACCGCTTTCAGCTCCAACCAGTTGATATGTCGGTCTCGAAGGTCCACCGTCCACAGGCCCGATACGGTGCTGAATTCCGGCAGCAAATTGGCCCCCCAGCCCTGACGACTCGCATCTGAACAAATGGAGAGCGACGGGGGAGGGGTAGAGAGAGGGACTCCCGTCGCCAACCAGGAACGGTCCGACCAACGGAGTAGGTGAGGTCGGATCATTAACGAGACCAGAACCGGGGCTGAGAGATCTCCTGAAGATGGCCGCCAGTGGAGCAGGAGATGAAGCTGCAGCGGTCGAGCGTAAAGCCTGCCCAGTGAAAACAAGTCCGCCGCCGCGCTGACGAGGCCTAGAAACTGGTGCCAAGTCCGGGCCGGAAGCATCTCCGCAATGTAAACCTGCTGCGCCATGGCCGACAGTTTTAAAATTCGAGGCTCTGGGAGACGAACTCTGTTGAAGTCGGTCAAGAACTCATTCCCAAATGGGACGACGTGATGCGAAGTGACCAGGTCCAACTTGCCGTCGTTGAGGAAGAATCCGAGACGTCGAAGTAGAGCTAGAAGCGCGTCTCTGTCGGACGTGACGGAGTCCTGGTTCTTGAGGAGCAGATCGTCGAGGTAGATGGATGAGGTTGAGACCAAAGGGGAGAGCCCGAAACTGGTAGACAACGCCGGTGAAGGCAAAGTGAAATAACGACGTGAAGCGGGTTGCATTGAAACATGAAAGTAAGCGTCGGAGAGGTCGAGGCTGACCGCAAAGTCCAACAGCTGTACTGACGCCCGCAGGGCTCTTGCTGTTTCCATCTGGAAAGAGGGCGCGAGGATGAATTTGTTCAGGGCGGAGAGGTCTATGATTGGGCGCCACTGGCCGCCGGGCTTCGGGACAACAAAGAGCCGGCTGTAGAACGCTGGTGAGTCGTGGCAATCCACCACGTCTGTGGCTGCCTTCCGAAGAAGGGTTGCGATTTCCCCTTGAAGCGCGTCCGCCTTGTCTCGTTCGGAAGGTACGTCTGTCTATAGAGATGAACGTCTCAATGGAGGGGGACTCACAAACGAAATTTGAAGCCCCTCCAAGACCAAGGGTCCTCCGGCAACAGCGAACGCCACGCGTCACTGTGCAACGAAAGCCTCCCGCCGACTGGAGGCCCCGGAGGGGTCGGCGTTGGAGAGAAGTCACTGGACCCTCCCGCGGCCAGGCCTCCGTGAGGCCCAGGGCCAGGCCTCCGTGAGGCCCAGGGCCAGGCCTCCGTGAGGCCCGGGGCCAGGGCTCTGTGAGGCCCGGGGCCAGGCCTCTGTGAGGCCCGGCGCCAGGCGGGGGCCGCTGCCTGGGAGAGACGGGCTCTACCAGCGGGAGCCCGTGGTCCGGAACAGGGAGGAAATCTGGCAAGTAGTCGGGAAGAAGGTCTGAAGTTCCGCAGTGTGCGCTCCCTGTCCCCGCGCTGGGCCGGGGGCTGCAAGGGGTCCGATCGAGGGGCGCTGGGCCAAAGGTCCTTAGTGGAATCCCGAACCTCCTGCCAAGTAAGACCCAAGAGGAGGGAACCCCCAAGGGGGCACGGTGCAGGTGAGCCATGGAGGTCGCAGGGATGCCCGGACAGCCCGTCAGCACGGCATCCCTTCTCATGAGGTCGCAATTCGCCGTGGCCGCCAAAGAATTGGTCGCAACGTGGTGAACTGCGCGATTCGCTGTGATGGTGATGGAGTGAATGTCGCGAAGACGAGACTCATCCGGTCGCTCCCAAAAGTCCTCTATACCTCTCACCACCGCCTGAGTTGCCAAGTTCAAGAAACCTGCACACGCCAGAGAATTACGTGCCAGGGTGGCAGTGTGCTCTAGTCCGGGAGGAAAAAACCGACGGGCAGAAACCTTGCCTCTGGCCTGCAACTGAGCGTCTGGATCCACATGCTGGAAGGGGGCAGGCAAAAGCCTGAGAATGTCCCGCGTACCAAGCCTGCGGAAACTTGATATCGATGCTGGAGGGCCATCGCGTGTCCGTGAAGAAACCTAGATCACGGAGCTTTCCTAGGGCGAGGTGTTCGTTAAACGCCTCCATCAGATCCTTAATTCCCGGAGGCTGAGGCAAAGACTTGAAACGCTTTGCTTGTAGAGGAACATCCACCGAAGCTGCGGCTGTCCTCTTGAGTGGGGTAGATGGAGGGCAGATCTCCAAGGGAAGAATTTTCGCGATCAAACGCGCTGCCTCGTCTAGCGCACGTGAAGTGTCAGTCGCCCTCGACGGCCCCCCTAGCGCATCCAAGTCCGAAGCAGAATGAGGGCTAGGATCTGGAGAGAAAATGGCGGAAGCGAAGTCCTCCGGAAATAAGCTGAGAACGTCATCATCCCCATCCACAGGAGACACCGCAACTATGTCCCGAAGTGGAGAATCATAATCCGAATGTCGGCATGGCGAGCGAAAGGAAGGCGAAAAGCTAGTGGAACGCTCGCGCTGTCGAGAACCGGGCACTACTGTAGCGCTAACCGTGGCTCCTGCACGGCCAATGTGTAAAGGAGGAAGCTCCGAAGAAACGGTCCAAGGAAGAGCATCCAACCGACGAGCAGAGGGCCTCTTCCTAGGGCTGCGCGAAAGGCTGAGACGAACAAAAGTCCGAGGGGCGCGAGGGGACCGGCTACGGCCGGGAGCCCTGACAGCGCCGGTGGAAGGAGACCGACGTCGCGGGGACGGGCTCCTATCAAGGTGGCGCGGGAAAGCGCGCCAGTCCGAAGACGGAATCCTGCAAGGGCGAGCAGAGGATGACGGACAGTGACGACGGGAAGCTAGCGAAGTCGGGAGGGAGTCCCGCGTGCCCTGTCTCTCGGCCACCCCTTGCGGAAAACCATGCGAGACTGGCATAGGTCTCTCGGCCACCCCTTGCGAAGGGTCATGCGAGATGGGTTGGACGCTACCGGCCATCACTGAGAGGGCGAAACGGTACGGAGACCATCAAGCGCCGAGAAGAGGGCCCCACTATCTCCGACGCGCCCGACGGCGCGGAGATTTGAGGGGGCGGAGGCTACCGGAATGACAATGCTACGCACTGACCTTTCTTGCTCCATCGGCATGGTAGCTTCCGAAGCCCCAGGGCAGCAACGCTGATAGAATTCCCACAGCTGCGACCACTTGCGTTCCAAGTCGCACACACTGCGCAGGAACGAGCATAAGAGCAGCCAGAACAAGGAAGACACAGCTTATGGTCGTCCGTAGGCCACTAAAAGCCTTTGCAACGCTTGCAGGTGCGAAGCTGTACACTGCAACACAAAGCAGACGCCATTTTGAAACAACACGTGGGCCGTACACGAAAGGCCCCGTGAACAGTACTCACGACCGGTCCAGGGCTAAGCCTGCAAACGAACGAAAAAATTCTAAGGGCGGTGCCGACAAGAAAGTAAACGGCCTGTTCACTCGTAGGCATAACCAGAGGCCTTACCTCGTCATCCTGTTATAAGTCACTAAGTTGAAAGAGAGAAGAGAAATAATCCCAAACGAGAGAGGCTGAAGCCAGTGACCATCCACATGAGAGCAAAGGGTACGACTGGCGGGAAGTTACAGCGCATGACCGGATGGAGGGTGGGGAGACTACCCGGTCACTTGGTTACAACTCTCTCTCTCTTACGCCCCTTGTTGGGTAGGTATACACAAGGGTGCTTAGGCTGAACCAAACAGTAATGCCATCGGTAAGTATTTTGAGGAAACAAAGGACATGATGAAAGTTTGTTTACCTCAGCATGGACAAACTTTTGGCCCCAATGTCTTGACAGCCATGACGAATCCCGGAGATGAGATATGGAACGAACTTGTGGATGGAACCTTTGTCGACGATATTGCCGGAAACACCCTGTGCGACCTTCACTTTCTCTCCCTCGCTGAAAAACAGAACACAGAAACTGACACTTAGAACTGAATTAGACAGCGCTGACCGATACAAGGAAAATGACATAAGGCTTGACATACATGTAACTCACACAATACGATCCATCTGTAAACAAACAGTACCATTGGCTGCATGCATGGTGGCTAACACATTCTGCCCCCAGGGCCGAAATCTCGAAATTCTGAAGTTGCCCCATGAAGACTGCATTACACTTCTGGAGACAGATCGAGTGTAATAGTTCAAGGGTGGTGCCAGAATAGCTTGGAGCCTAAAGGCGCCAAGCTATTCTGGCACCACCCTTGAACTATCACACTTGATCCAAGTCTTGCTGTGGCGTGTCAGGACTGAACGAGTTAACACAGTAAACCCACCTGTAATACCGAGCCTGGCTGGCCTTGTGTGCTTCCATGGCATCCAGTGAGCCCATTCCACGATACTTTTTCAGTCGCACACCGTCAGCGAAGAAATACTCTCCAGGGGCTTCTGATGTTCCAGCCAGCATAGACCCCATCATGACTGAAATTGACACAGAAGATGGTAGCAATTGTTTAAGAGGTCACGACTACATTCTTTCTAAATTCAATTCTACCTAAATTTTTAACAATTACTTTGTTTATAACAAGCTTTGTTTTATGTTATATCCAAAGTTTACTGTATGCAAAATGTTACCTGTAGATCCTCCTAAAGACAGGGCTTTGATGATGTGACCGACAGACGAGATGCCGCCGTCAGCTACAACTGGCACACTGAAGCGACGAGCATATTCTGCCACTTTGTACACTGCCGTTGCCTGTGGCCGACCCACAGCCATAACTTTACAAGAAAAAAAAACACAGCCAACTTAACACCTTAACTGCAAAAACACAACAAACAGAACCCAAATGCAAGAGGCACAGATCCTCATGAGCCCCTGCAGTTGCATGAGTTCATGTAGATCCATGCCTGTTACTAACACTACTTTGCATGCAGCCATGTTCTTTGGTCAGGTAATGTTCTCCGACATTAAGTTTTGTTGATGTTAAGTGAACAAAGATTTCATAAACACAATCTGCATCCAGTGGCAGAGAAGGGGTTAACCCCCTAGTGAGCACAACCCCAAAGGGTTAAATACTTTTTTTTGCATGACAGCAACTCACACAAAACAAAATCTTTTAACCTTTGTCATGCAGTCACTGGTACGGTTTACAGTACCGGTCGCTACATGCGCATGTGGGTTAACCCATATCATACTGAGGCTAAAAGCTTCAAATTTGTACACTGCCATATGCAAGCTACATTATAGTACTTACAGATAACGATATAGACCAGCGGCTTTAGTTCAAGGGTGGTGCCAAAATAGCTTGGCGCCTAAAAGCGCCAAGCTATTCTGGCACTACCCTTTAACTATTTTAGTCAAACATATTTCACACACTGGTGTATTCCGAATGATAAGGATTAAACAAAATATGCTGAAAATCCTGTTCTAATGTTCGTAAGTATTTCAATACTTGCCCTCCTGTGTGATGCAAATGGATCCACTTCCCATCCCAACTCTCAGACCGTCGGCACCAGCATCAATCAGGTTTTTGGCCTGGGCAGCTGTCACCACTGTACACACATGGTAGAGAAAACAATCCAACTTCAGCAAAAATAGCGTAAAGTGAGTGAACCAAAACTTTCTGAGGGCTCCAAGCAATATTTAAAATGTGGCATGGACCACCCTCACCCCTAAAGTTTGATCAATGCCTATTCTGCAGACTCTCCCTACATGTCAATCATCAGTCTTAAGCTTGGCCCTTAATCAAGCCATCAATTTCAAACATACTTGGAACTGACCTCTGACAGCAAGTGGCATAGATTTTCATGAGCCCCTGCTGCTGCAGGGGCTCATGAAAATCTACGCCTCTTGCAGATGGGATGGTCTGAGGTGTGTATTCTACAAGAGAAAAAAACCCAGGTCAAATGCACTTTATAAACTGGCAAAAAAGAGAGAGTGTGTGTGTGTGTGGGGGTGGGGGGGGGGGGGGTGTTGGTTGGTTGTACATTGCTTAAAGTCCTGACAGCAACAAGACTTTCTCAAGCCTTTCAACAAGCCTGCACTGCTTGTGAAAAAAAAACTAAACAGAATATTGAATTTATGTCGCCAGCCAGTCTAATACGCTAAATAAACCTAACACCATTTAGCAACACACATCCAATATCAAGAGCTACAGGCAGCGCAGACAGTAGGTAGAGTTTAAAAAAGGAAAATACAGGTGAATGGAGCAAGGGTAAACAGAAACACATGCCCCAGAATAGAGGGGAAAACCCACCCTGTGGGGCTGACCAGGGTGACCCTGGGAACTAAAAAGTAGTTAACCCCACCCAAGTCCCCCAGGGCAGACCCGGGTGGGGGGGGGGGGGGGGAGGAGAGAGAAGACTTTACCATTGCCAGCTATAACCTGCAGGTCAGCAAAGTTATGCTTGATCCATCGCAACAGGTTGATCTGGTAGATAGAGTTTCCTTGAGACGAGTCCTGAAATTATCACACAGTATTAAACCATTATATCCTGAGGCTGATTTTGTAAAACTTTTGTTTATTGTCCTATGAAGGCTAAATTACAGATTAGGTGGTAGGTCAACTGTTTTAGGTGGTGCCAGAATAGCTTGTGCTTCAGGCACCAAGCTATTCTGGCACCACCCTGGAACTATTGAATTTCAAGCAATGGGTGTATCGGGATGAAAAGGGTTAAGTAATGTCATTATTGCTTGGAATAAGGTTTACGCTAGTTATTAGGGTTTAACACCAAGCAGATGTCTAAGGCCATCTCACAGCAGAAAGTTAAAAGACTGGCCAGCCAGACTAAAAGAAAGGCATTCAACAGGATACAAATTCTTCATGGCTAAAAAGTTACTAAAGGTTCAAGGTTTTCACAGTTTAGACAATGCTGATCACACACCCATCAATTCAATAAAGTTGACGCAATAAAAAAATCCCCTCCTCATAAAATAAACAACAGAATAGAAATCTGCATGTCTCTTCTAAAGGAAACTGATGTTTGGAAATCAGAAGTAGGTCAAAATGGCAAATTTTGACAAAAATAGTTAAAACCCCAGACAATAATGCGATATCACTTAATCTACTGAGACTGATTTAAAAAAAAAAAATTATTTATTGTCCTATGAAGGCTACATTACAGATTAGGAAACGGATCAAGCAGTTTAGTTCAAGGGTGGTGCCAGAATAGCTTGCGCCTGAGGTGCCAAGCTATTCTGGCACCAACCTTCAACTATCATAGTCCAATTTCTTTCAAGCAATGTGTGTATCAGGATAAAAAGGGTTAAATGCAAACAGTATGACCTGAATCAACCACAAAACGTCAAGAGTAGTACTTAATTCACTTTGTACTTAAAGAGACCACAAGTTTTCCAGGCACCATCTCTGCAGCTGCCACTCAACTCTTAGGTACTGGAACTTTAGCATTTTAAGTTGTCAGGTTAAAATCGCAAAATGTGGAGTTGTCCTCCTCAGACTTTATACCAGTCCCAGAGACGGATTGACCAAGATTGTTTGAGGGTGGTGACTCTAGGCGCCAAGCTGCTTTGGCATTACCCACGAACCCTCATGGGTGATCCATATCTTCTAGTAAGAACTTCACGTTTCAATTCTTGCAGTTCTGACCTACTTCTGATTTAAAGGTATCCTTTATCGAGACATAATCATTCTTGTGCACCAACCAAGACGACGAAGTCCACTCCAGCCTGAACCAGAAGCTCGATTCTCTTCTTGTCGTCATCCCGTGTGCTGACTGCCGCACCCACCAGCAACTGCTTCCTGCCAAGCGCAAGCAAATGGACACAATGAGCCCTACCGCTGAAATCCCCAACTTTCTAATTAACCCATCTCACCCCAAGGCTGCATTTCCAAATTTTGAAGGTGTCACCTTACAACTATGTACCAGTGGCAGGCGATGGATTGACCATAATTCAAGGGTAGTGCCAGATTAGCGTGGTGCCTGATGGCGCCATGCTAATCTGGCACTACCCTTGAATTATCGTGGTCGATCCGTCTTCTGCTGTAGGGTGTTGGGGCTAAATGGGTAAAGTAAGTTTGACCTTTGGGCTCCATAAGGAAGTTGTTCTCTAAAGACTGCATGTCACTTCAGGAGACAGAACAACGATGACAGCTCAAGGATGGTGCAAGAAATAGCTTTACACTTTGTACACAGATGTAGACATACATCATGCAAGCACAACGGTGCACAAACATAATTGTGGCACATGTATGCAGACATACCCATATCCATAATAATAATAAAGAGCATTTATATTGCACTGAATCCCCAGGAGCAGTGGGCTCTAAGCGTGTTACAGAAAATGTATTTATGCAGAATCTAACAACATTTACAAAATTTAATCACAGCCATACAACTGAAACACACATAAAAAAACCATTCCCAAGTTAAACGTATTTTGATGATGCTGATGCCCCACCAAGATGGTGTTACACGGTCAACAAAAGGAAGACCTAAGATCAGCACCACCGCGATGGCGCTACATGGTCAACAAATGGATGACCTGTGATTGTCCAAGCCACCATGGACACACACATTCTCATTAAAGTATCATTACGCATAAATCTGAAGACACATTTCAGCCCCAGTTGTGTTTGCTATGCCTTGTCGACACACCTAAAGAACTTTAACAGCAGTTTAGACACGCAGCAAAAGCACATGCATAATCACTTATTTATTCCGCTCTGCCGTTAGCATGTCGGTCTCTTTTTAGCGGTTTCTCATACTCATTGCATTGTATTTGATCTGGTTTGTCCTGTGTCTAAATGAACCATAGCTAGACCTGTGCGCAGCGTTTCATAACCATCTGTTACAGAAGTGTATCTTTGAACAGTTATAGCGGTAGTTGGCCTTCAAATCTACATGGAAAAAAAATAAGTATGCGGTGAAAAATTCATTTTTCTCTAAAAGGTATTTTTTCGAAAATACTTACCGATGACATGACTTTATGGAAGTGTCTACTACTTACTCAACTTATTTTAACCTAAGAACCCGTTGTGTTGCCACACAACCCGGGAGGCACTCGGGGAACCCCCAGAGGGGCCGAGAGTTGTCTCCCGTTCCGAGTCACGTGGTGACCAACCAGTCAGTATACTTAGCTCACCAGCAGCAAGCGGGGCAGGTGGG
The DNA here is from genome assembly GCA_036245525.1 of Semisulcospira habei. Lineage (NCBI taxonomy): Eukaryota > Metazoa > Mollusca > Gastropoda > Semisulcospiridae > Semisulcospira > Semisulcospira habei. Next base: position 172,314,730 of record BTPG01000003.1, read on the forward strand.
AGGGTCTTCCGAGTCATGTCATCGGTAAGTATTTTTCGAAAAAAATATCTTTTAGAGAAAAATGAAGTTATTTCTTCAAAAACATTACCATTTACCGATGACATGACTTTATGGAAGAATTGCTATAAGGAGGAGGGTGCCGCACCCAAACACCCCCGTGAGGACCAAACAGAGTCATGCACCCTGGCGCAAAACTCCCGACAATTTTAGCTAAGTGCGTACCTACGGCGCTGGGAGGGAGTGTTGCGCCGCAGTGATATCCCCCACCAGTGCGAGATTGTCTCACTGGCCTGCCAGATCCTGGAGGTAGAAGCGGGCGAAGATTGATTCTGCCCGCCAGCCCACGGCTGCCATGATGTCTTTGACAGAGTTGTTCCGGTCGAACGCGACGCTCGTGGCCATGGCGCGTACCTCGTGTGCACGTATCTGTGGGGAGAGGTCCTGGTAGGCGGACCGTACGACCCAGCGCAGCCAGGAAGACATCGTCTGGGCTGTTATGTCAGTTCTGCCGGGCTTTAAAAGTAGGTAGAGGCGTGAGTGCCCTTTCCGGACGGCTTTGGTATGGCATACGTACACACGTAGGGCTCGCACAGGATCTTGTTGCCTGGTCTCCTGGGGGAAGTTCGTCCCTCTCAGCGGCCGTAAGGTGATCACCTGTGGCGCGGTCAAAGGAGACCTGGTCTTGGCAAGGAAGGCAGGGTCCGTAAGCAACTGCACGGAACCATCCGCTCGAAACTGCAGGCAGGCTGGGCGCACTGACAGCGCGTGTAGCTCGCTAACTCGGGCTGCAGTGGCAAGGGCCAACAGGAAGCATGTCTTACGAGTCACATCCGCGAAGCGGGCCAAAGGCAGCGGTTCGAATCTGGCAGAGTTCAGCCAAGTCAGTACCCAGGGTAGGTCCCAGCGAGGAATGAGCGAGCCGCGGCACCGGACGCTGCAGGCCGAAGTGAGTCGTAAGGTCAGCGATGTCCTTACATGCGCCGGGGTCCGGGCGGCCGAGGTGCCGGCAATCATGGACAAGTACCCCCTGATGGTGATAGAGGCCAACCCTAGTTCTCTGAAGAGCCAGAGGAAGAAGTCCGCGAGCTGGGGATTGGTTAGGTCGGTGGGGGCAAGGCGCTGGTCGTCGCACCAGGAGCACAGTACTCGCCATTTTCTCTCGTAGACGCGTCGTGTCGAGGGTCTGCGGGCTGTAGCGATAGCTTCCACTGCTGCACTCGAGAAGCCTCTAGCGGCGAGGGCTTGCTGCACAACCTCCAAGCGTGAAGGAGTAGGCGCTCCGTGGAACAGCGGTTGTCGGGGCTGCTTGAGCATCGTGCTTGGCATGGGCAGCAGCAGTGGGGGGTCCGTGGCGAGGCTGAGGAGGTCAGTGGTCCAGGACCGGTTCCAGGCGAACGGGGCGACCAGAAAGACGACCGCATTGCATCCTCAAAGCTTGAGGAGTACTTTGGGGACGAGGACTGTCGGGGGGTACGCATACGCGATGAGACCGTCCCACGGGATGGAAAGCGCGTCGACTGCTCAGGCCAAGGGGTCTGGGATCGGGGAGACGAATAGGGGAAGCTGGTGATTTCATCTCGTGGCGAACAGGTCGATCATAGGCGTCTCCCAGTGTGCGCAGATCATCTGAAAGATGTCTCGGCGTAGGGTCCACTCCGTGTGCAGCAACTGGCCGCGCCGGGAGAGAGAGTCGGCCAACACATTCAGGTGACTGGGGATGTGTCGAGCACGGAGGAAAATGTTGCGATTCTCGCACCAGCGCATCAGACGATAGAGGAGCATGCACAGGTCAGGCGAGCGCGTCCCTGCCCTGATTCTGGATGTAAGCAACCACTGTCGCGTTGTCGGAGAGGACGAGCAGCTCCTGGTGACGGAGTTGTTCCTCCCACACGATGAGGGCTTGCCAGACTTTTTGCAGCTCCAACCAGTTGATGTGCTTGTACGCGAACTCCGGAGGCCAGGGGCCGGATGTCGTGAGGAACCGTGGTAGCAGGTGGGCTCCCCAAACAGCAAGACTTGCGTCGACACACAGGGAGAGTCGAGGAGGCGAAGCGGACAGGAGAACTCCCGAAGCGAGCCATTACGTGTCCGTCCAATGTAGCAGATGGGGACGAAGCAATGGAGTCACGGGTGCCAAATCGCCGGAGGAGGGACGCCAGTGAAGCAGGAGGTGCAGCTGTAGCAGCCGGGCGTAGAGACGACCGAGGGGGAGTAGATCCGCCGCCGCAATCTGACGGCACCTCGGTCCACAATGGGGAGCAACGCAGCGGAGGCGGGGAGCGAAAGGCGAGCCGAAGGCCCTCGGTAATGGTCTCCGATATCCAGGGGTCATCTGGGAACAGCGAGCGCCACTCCTCGCTGCACAGCGCGAGCCTTCCGCTGACTGGAGACCCTGGTGCGGTCGGCGGAGGCAGTAGAGGGGAAAAGTCAGGCGGCCCGGGTCCGGGGCGGCTGAAGGCGGGGCGGCGACAAGGGGCCCGCAGAGGCGGAAGACACGGCGGGTCTGGAGGTCTGCAGGGCGCGACCCACAGCCTTGCGGGCAGCCTGAAAGCGAGGTGGAGCTGTCCTGCGAGGCCAACGGTCCGAGTTTGCATCCTTAACCGTCTGCCAGGTCTTACCGAAGAGCAGAGGGCCACCCAGGGAGGCACGGCACAGCCGAGTCCTCAAATCGGAAGGCATTTCGCGGCAGGCCAGCAACACGGCATCCCGACGCAACAGGTCGCAGTTGGAGGAGGTGGCCATGGCGTTGACCGACGAGTGATACGCCGCCTGGTTGGCCACTTCCGCGAGAGCGAGTAGGTCTCCTAGGAGGGGCACCAAGGAGGGGTGCCAGGCGTCCTCAATGTGGTGCACGAAGGCTTGGGTAAGCAGCTCCAGGAATCCCGCGCAGGCCAAGGTGTTACGGACGAGCGAGGCAGTCTTGTCCAGTCCGCGGGGCAGGGCACACTTCAGCAGGGCGGCGCCTCCAGCCTGCACCAAGGCTGGCGGATCCACAGCAGGAAGAGGACAAGTGAACGCCTGGGAGTGTCCCGAGTATCAGTCCTGACGAAAGGCAATGTGGAGGCAGGCTGGCCCCTATGGTCCGCGAAGAAATCGGAGTCCCGGGAACCCGACAGGAGGTGAGCGGAGAAGGCGTCACGCAGGTCATGAAAGCCAGGAGGCTGCAGCAGAGACTTGAATCTCTTCACCTGTCTTCCAGCGTCAACAAACACGGAGATCTTCCTCTTGAGCGGGGGCGACGGAGGGCATTCATCCGCGGGAAGTGTGGCAGCGATGAGACGAGCAGCTTCGTCCAGGGAAAGCATGGTGTCCGTACACGACGAAGAGGCCAGCTTGGGGGAAACCGAGGCGTCGGAAGGAGAGTGAGGCGAAGGAGAGTGGCCAAGTCCACTGAGAAGAGTGGAGACGGAGTCCTCGGCCAGCAGGCTCAGGGTCTTGTCCTCCACTTGGTGGGGGGAGGAGGTCCGGTGACGCAGACGAGGGCTAAGGGCAACGACATCCAAGCGCCGGTGGCCAGAGAAGGAGGGGAAGCGACCTTGTGGTTATCCGATGGCCATTGGAACCCTCCGCGTTGCATGCAGGTCAGCACTTGGCAACTGCAACACATAACATACCTGGAGGCACGCGGGCAAGGGCCTGGGGGACCCCGCCCAGGTAAGGCAAGCCTTTGCAACATAATGGCACAAAACAACAATGTACAAGCCTGCAAGTAAGCGTCTGGTCCTGCCACACCTATCCACGTAACAGCTAGTGGGCCCTGCCAAGCTAAGGCGAGCATACGATGCATCAGGTACAACAAAACACAAGCATGTCACGACAGGTAAAAGGCATGAAGAAAGCGTCTGGTACTGCAACATTTACCAATGTAATGGCGACAGGGCGCGGGCACGAGGGGCCTCACCAAGCTAAGCGAGCCATGGACGCATAATAGTACCCCCAAACAAAAAACAACAAGGTACAAGCCATCAGGTAAGCGCCAAATCCTGCAACACCAATCAGCTGAAAGGTGAGCGAGCGCGGGCACGAGGGGCCCCGCCAAGCTAAGAGGAAAATTTGGCGTGAAAAAGCCACAGCGAAGATGAATGTTTCGTCCCTGCTCGAACCGGCGCCCAGCCCGGGAGCCGGCCAAGGGCTAACACAGCTACCTTACCTCTCCGCCGGAGCGGGAATGGGGGAAGGAACCTCCATAACACCCACAGCGCACGAACGCGGGCGACGTCCCAGCAAACCGCACCGAGCAGCCCAAGCAACCCAAGGCGCAGGAGAGGGCAGCAGCCAAATGAGCAGGGGACAAGCAGACCCACACAGGGCACAGGCAGGGCCCGGCGAAGCAGAAGTCCAACAAGAAGTCAAGGCGCCCGGAAGACCGGCGAAGCAACCGGTCGAACAAGGCGAAGTCCAAGTCCGTAGGCTAAGGCAAACACGTCTGAACGGTGTGAGCTAAGTAGCATGACTGGTTGGTCACCACGTGATTCGGAACCAGATGGGCAGGAACGGGAGACAACTCTCGACCCCTCTGGGGGTTCCCCGAGTGCCTCCCGGGTTGTGTGGTAACGCAACGGGTTTTTAGGCTAAAACTGAGTAAGTAGTAGACACTTCCATAAAGTCATGTCATCGGTAATGTTTTTGAAGAAATAATTGTTTCTTCTGATCCTTTTGCTTGCTCCTGAAAATATGCATTGTCATAGAGACATAATTTGTTACAACCATATGACATTTCTTTCAATCGCTCTTACCAACCTGGAATTTGTACTTTAACCATACAATGAATTTACCCACCCCTCCCTTCTAAAAACAAGCAAAATGTAAATTTTCGGTTAACAGTTTATAACTCAACGGACAGAGAAAAAAAGGTCCCTGAATTCTGGCAAGTGTGGGTGCGAGTCAGTTATCATCAAGCTGTTGTGAGAGATATCTGGCACATATCAAACCCACCGCAACCGTATTTCCTCCCTTCCTATTTGCTCTTGTGGCTCCCTGCATGACCAAAAGCTTTTCGAGTTTTTCAGTTCACGGATAATACGACTGTGTCTTCACTTATACCGTGTATACACTATTGAGGTATAACCATTTTTACACTTTGTTATCACTAGGCTGTTGTTTTCTCTCTCTCTTAATAAAGTTTCATTTCATCTCTCTTTCTCTCTCTAAGAATGTTGTAGTTTAGCAAGGACAAACACGAACAGAGGCCTGTGCGCCTATTTGTTCCAAAAAAATGCGCTAACCCATTCACGCACCAAAAAATTCTAAAGTTCATTTTTTTTAAAATGAAGTTGATGTGAATTTTCAATGATTTCAAACAAGTTCACCTTATTTTGCGCATGCAGTCAAGAAGACAAGGGACAAAAAGGAAAGGGACTAACGGGACGGCTGCGTCTGCTGTATATAAACAATTCCGCGATAACGCGGATGCTAAGGAGCTCGTAGGGCCATGTGTTTTTGGAGCTGTAGCGACTGCCTCAGTGCAGAGTAATCTCCGAGCGGTTCAAGATATAACTGTTAAACATTAAAAAATATATTGACATACACAGACGCTGAATAACATACTTTTCATCTTTAGATGCCAGAGGAAATTCTCTGTTTTTCTTGGTGTCTGTACGAGCGATTAGGGCCACCAGCTCTCCTCTCTCATTCACTATCGGCAGCTTTCCTTTTTTGCTCTTCTGCAGGATCATGTTGGCCTCTTTGAGTGTGACACCATGTGTAGCTACAATCAGATCTTCAAACCTTGTCATCACCTGCAGGCATAAAATAAACAAACATTGTCATAAACAATCACCTGAATATGTGAACATGTCCGTTGTGGAGGCTCATGCGGATCAATGCCTCTTGTTGGCCTCATTTATATCTGTGTGCCTATGCAGATGAAATTATGTGACAGTGAACCTGCAATTGTTTTAGAAACAGTATTTCTACATGCTGGCAGTGAGGAGGCTAAAAAAATAAAGGAAAAAAGCATGGTACAAAATCTTTTTACATCTTCTAAGGGCGTGTTGTACTGCTCCTCTGTCAAGAAATCCACATCTCGCTGTGTCACCAGGCCAACCAGTTTTTCCCCCATGTGACCATTATCAGTGATGGGGATCCCAGAAAAGCCGTAACGTTTCTTTGCCTCCAGAACGTCAGCCACACAATGTCGAGGGGACATCACCACAGGGTCAAGGATGAAGCCTTGTTCATATTTCTGCCGAAGAAGGAGAGGTGGTAAGTTTTATCTTGTGTGCCATGAAATGCAGCATTAAAAACCAACATATACATTGTACGTGGGTGACAGCGCAAAAATTTAAATAACCGAAAATGGTCCATCTATGCCCCATCATAGGAAAGGGTCAATCAGTATTTCATTATTCTCACATGTCAGAATACAAAGAAGTTAAATCACTATTCAGCTATAGGGTGAAGCAGGGATGTAAATGCAGCTGATCTATGCCAGCAACAGACAAATTCTCATGAGCCCATGCACATGCAGGGGCCTAAGAGAATCTATGCCCTTTGCACTATTCTATGTGAATCAAAAATCTGAGATTCAGCTTCCTGGGATTCTGAACAAGCTGAATTAGTTTCCAGGACTGAAGACTATCACCCATGCACGTACAGTAGAACCACCAATGAACGGTCATCCATGTTGCTAACAAAAAGTGGCCATAAACAGCAGGTAACCATTCACGGGAGGATTAATGGAAATGGACCTTAGCATGCTTGGCGACACTCGTATTGGAGCTGATTACACCAAAGTGGGAACACCGCCGACCTGTTCACGCTTCTGTGAAGTGTCATACATGTACTAGTGGAACTGATGTTTCCTTATTTTCAGCGATGAAAGAAAATAAAATTGTGTTTGAGTGTACTAGTAAGGGTGGCTGGGTGGGGGCGCTAGAGAAAAAGAGACACAATAGGAAAGGAGGGGGCAGGTGGCGGAGTAAGGAGGGTGTGGCACTGACACAAGCCAGGGTCAATATTGGTCACCTTATTGTCTGGATAATTACCGGAGGCAAAATGTGTTGCAATTTTTTTCTGGCCTAACCATGTCAGTCCACAGGCCTACATGTCGATCTCAGCACTGTTACACAATACACATATTTGCAGGCCTGTAGTATAGACTTGCGTTGGCACACGCACACGATAGTCTCGTCTCATGAGCCCCTTCCATGTGCAGCGGTGTGTGAAAGTTTCTGCTAAGTCGGTGCCCAGAGCAAAAGAGCAGTCACATTCTGGTCACATTGAAAGATTATGTGACCGTACAGCTCAACGACTTGAAAAAGAGATGTGGACATAATCGGAGAGATAGTGCGACCTTTATATGGACCGCTCACACAGCTGGCGATGTGATGGCAAGTCCGTTGTGTAATGTCACAACTCTGGGTTTTGTTGGAGTCTGGCTCCTGGCTAGGTATCGAGCAAGCTGTCACTCACCCATCATGAATGAGGTCTTTACCGCGCCAGTCTGGCTGTCGACTGGCTATTCTGGCTCCGATACCCGGGCCCTTGGCCACGTTCAGCAGGTGGCCATAAAAATCAAGGTACTTTATACAGTAACCATTGTCCATGCAATGTGAATGTGACCGCAAAAAGCAGGTGAACGTAAAAAGCGGTGACCGTTCATAGGAGGTTACTGTATTACTAAATCAAATTAAGATTACCTACTTGGGCTTTGACTGCTGGATGTAATTCTCAAGTGTAGCATATCAAGGGAGGCAACAAGTGTATTACCTTGACACGTCGGACTTCATTGGCCTGAAACTCTGGTGTACAGTTGTGATGTATGATCCCCACTCCACCACACAACTGAAACAGTTCAGCAGTAGTTATGCATGAACGTGGACTGCAATAGTTGGCCTGGTCAAAGCCAGAAGTCCCAGCCTACTGTTATGACTATAGGCTTCTGGCTTAGACCAGGCCGACCGTTACAGTCATGCACACCTTACCATACATATATCATGCATACCTTACCAATATATCAATTATCAGAAAATTACAGACTCTTTATACAAAAGTAAAGGCCATGTAAAAACAGTTCTTGGTGATTTGTCATTTAATTTGTTACAGATGCATTTGGCTAGTCAAATTACCATTTAAAAAAAAAAATACAACTTCATTGTCCAATGAGGGAAAATTCCTAGAAAGGCTGCATAACCATGTTGCAGTGCCACCCAACATACTTTTTTCTTTATTAGAGTATGCTTTGACAAGGATTATGAAACTCATATGGAAAGATCATGCCTCAAGAAACAAAAAATATAAAATTTCCCACAACAAAACCCATTTTCCCTTAACATTTTATAACTTGCAATTTAAATTATTGATACTGATGATGTTTTCTGAAAGTGATGCAAACCTGTTTTGAAATGTTCAACGTATTATGGTTTTGGGCTAAAATGAAGATGTTTCTTTAAAAGGTGGCACAATGGAAATGGTCTGAACAAATTTTGACCCCAGCCAGGCTTGAACTCTGAATGGTAAACATCAAATGCTCTAAAACCAATTATTAAATGTGTGCTTCAAAATCAAATTTAGACATGGAGGGAAAAAAATAATTTAAATATATGTACAGTGACACAAATACTAGAACAGTTATGGCGTGCACACTTTACAGTCAACTGCAACTAAGTAATGTCTAGTCCCATAGTAAAATAAAGCCCGTTCTTAATTGGACAAACCTTTGATCGGCAAACCTAGATCGGAGATTATCGACGATATTTGGGTTTCTTTCTTAATTGAGGTTGAACAAACCTGAATGAACCTAGGCGAACTTGAGAAAACTAGGTTCGCCATGGTTCTCTTTCTTAATTGAAGTGCTTGGTTTGGCATAAGAAGATCTGCGAAGGTGTTCAAAATGGCTGTCGCAATGCCGCTTAGCGATTTGGAAGATTTTCGTTTTTGTACTCCTTGCAGGAGAGATCCAACAAACAGCGTTGCGCCTCCCACAAATCAATAAAATAGATCTTGTTCTTCGCACTAAAGTGAAATATTGCTGTCCGCCATGGTTGTTGGATCAGTGACTATCTTCTTATCTCCAATGCAGAAGAGGGTAAAAGTTTTGACCAATCAGAGAAAAGGATCGCCTTGGATTGCTCAACATGTCATGAGATCTTTTTTCCGACAGCAAACTATGGTTTGCCGAGGTTCGCGAACTACTTCAAACTAGTTCAGCGTATCTTTGGATCGTCCAATTAAGAACCAACCTGGTTCGCACGAGATCACAAACTCTCGATCGTCAGAGTTGGCTAAACAAATGTACGGGAAGATCTGTCCAATTAAGAACGGCCTTAAGCCAACAGAAACATTTGGAGAGGTTCCACCGAGTAACAGGTAACAGCTACAGTAAACAAAAAAGTTCAAATGGATATAAACTCTGTATTTTGAGAAAAAACATGAAGTGTTTTCCTCAAAATACAGTGTTTACACACATTTGAATTTTTTTTTTTGTTTCATTCAGTATTAGGATCTCAACTCTTAAACTCACAGAACTAAATGACTTCCATTTGACAGAATGGAAGTCATTTAGTTTGGGGAGTTTAAGAGTTAAAAGATTATTGTAGATTTCAAGCAGCAGCAAGTTTGGTGCAAAGTCTGTAGTCTTACTGCCATGGCAATAGCCATTGCTGACTCAGTGACCGTGTCCATGGGTGAAGAAACTAACGGGGCCTTCAGGGTGATCTTCTTGGTCAGCGCTGAAGTCAGATCCTGAAAGTGATATGGAGGAACCATTGATGGAAATCTGCTTCAATGTAGTCAGCCCTAACTCTGTTTTCACCCTCTTGTGGATGCAGCCATCAGTACTGTTAACTAGTACAGGTGGCTGCATGCACAAAGAGGATAAATTACAACAATCAATCTTAACCAGCAAAGTTAAATAATACAGCAAACTTTGTATAAAACAGAACACCAATAATGTACCAAATATAAATTTGGTGTTATAGAAGTTTGTTACATGAAAATTAATTTACACCTAGTGCAATCAATACCTACTTTTGTTATACATGTACACACATATAAGGCCTTGGCTCAGATTTACCGTAGAGGGCACGTTTTCTGCACCCACTAACTTTCAGACGTGATTAAAGTACTTTAATTAAACTTGTCGAAGTTTAAAAGTAATGACGGTCTCTTTTAGACAAAACGTTGGAAGTTATGCAGAGATTTTGTTTTGTTGTCCAAATTCTTTTAAATGCTGATTTTTGTGTGTGTGTGTGTGTGTGTTTTTGGCACCGCGCGTGACCGCTGATTTTGTGACACGGTTATCTTTGTAAGCTGATTTATCAGTCAACAGCAATGACAATTTTGTACCTACTGCACTGCTTTTGATTGTAGCAGCACAGCAAGAGTCCATAGTCTCCCCCCCCAAAAAAAATGGTTTTGAAATTGTGTTGCTAAAACGCAAGCTATGATATTTTTTCTGACCGCATATGGTCATAACTCGATGTTGTAATAATATACCAGCTATTTTTTTTTTAAATCGATCTTTATTCACAATGACAATTGATCCCCCCAAAATATTAATTTCTACCTGATGCAGGCTAGCTAGCTACCACTAGTATCAGACTTTAAAAAAAAAATCTTCACCATTCAGAGGACAAAAAAGCGATGCTGTGTGCCACGTGCATTCTGTTGTAATTAGAATGTTATAAACTTTTTTGGGAAGCGGAGGAATTTAAAACTAGGCAACTTACTCTTACATTTTTACACTCGCAGGCTATTCACCCCCACCAATGTTGTGTACCAGAGCAGCCGTGCACAAAAATGTCTGCCGGCAGAAGAGAAAATTCAGGTAAGTTTTTGTTGTAAATGGTTTGTACGAGTTATGTACTGAAAACAAAAAGCATTTCTTTCGGCGTTTTGTTGAGAGAACTACGTCAGCTTCTTCATTTTGTTTGTTTTGACGAACGTTTCTGACTTAGCAATGTATTTCGAAGGTGAAAGTTTCTGATGCTTTCACAGTTGAATATCAACATTTTAAAAAGTTTTTATCGAGGTACCTGAAATGTCTTTGTTGTGAAGATTATGTACACAATACACTTACGTATAATTTTAATCTTCTCGCTCACTAAGAGTTAGAATGAAAACAATTAATATTGTACACAAAATAGTTGAATTTCGTCAAGCACCAACTGCACCCCTGCTGATTTTGCTTTCAACTGAGGTTGTAAGTAACATCACAACATCCAATCTTCCCATCTTTTTAGCATTTTCATCATTTGGTTAAAATTTGCCCAAGATTATCATGGATGTAGCCATACCACATTTCTAGGATTTCAGAATCCAAATAACATAATACCTGACATGACTAGGTCATTTTGAGACATTTTGCAGAAATAAATATTAAATGTGAGATGAGCATAACTCTATGTACAGTACTACAAGCATTGTATTCAGTGGTATGATGTACGCCTGTTTTGTGGTAGTTTTTACCGTGGTATAAAATATATGCATCTTTAAAAACCACAAATACCTGTACCAATTAGAATGCATTTGTAGCCATTTTCATGTCTAAAAAGTGTCTTATTTACACAAAATAGGTGTCTATCATTGCCTGCTTATTTTTCATACTACTTACATTGAAAGCCGTTTTTTTTTAGCTGTGAAAATAAGTATCACAACCACTGATTTGTTCTGTTTAGGTAATGTTTTTTAACCAGGCTTTGAGTATTGGAGAGATCAATTCTTTGAAAATTTATAAATGTTGTCAAGTTAAGTACACTTTCTTTTCCTAAGAATGTTCAGTTTCTTTGGGGTCCGAAAACTTTGCTTTCACTATAGCTCATAAGATTATTGAACAATCTTGCCAAGGTGCTTTTTGTATGAGCTTCTTGGCATTATTACTGTGGAAATATGTGTACTACACTTTTGTGATGGTGTAAATGGTTATGTACATAATGCTGTTTGAGGAGTGAAATAACTGAAATAAAGGTTTTATCATCACAAAAATACTACAGGATGTGGCGTCTTGTTTTGAATTTGATGTGTCATATGTCTGTACCTTTAAATATGAAATTTCATTTTGGATTTGGAGCGTCACAACTTCTTGACAGCAAATCTGAGCCAGGGTCATATATAGTCAAAACTTAAGGGCCACCCCCACTTCTTGTGTCATTGTTTATCGTCGCAAGTACGCTAATAAAATACAATGTTCTTTCGATCCAAATGGGTTAAAAGTTGACCGTAGACAGTCCACTGTACAGGGAACAATAGACAACAATTCATCAATTTCCACGAATGTGTCAAATGCACATGAAACATCGTCAGTTTTTGTGAAAGGCTGTGCAATATTGGCAAGTGTACCAAAGGCAGGCAGGTGGAAAAACTCGGTAAAGTCATGATGCACGTGCTAAAGGGGTCAGTCGTGAACACTAAGCACTTCTGTTTCGCTACAAATACCGGTACAGTAGGGGCATAATTGTCACTTTCCTAACCATGCCACCCCGACGAAGCCTAATGCCAGTAGATCAAGGCCGGGCACTAGAATGGCTGCAGGATGGAATTTCCTGACGAGAAGGGAGACGTCTTCGGGTGTCCCATTCAGTGATCCAGAGGCTGCTGGCACGATTCCAAGAAACTGGAAGGGCAGAACGACAACCCTGCTCAGGACGCCCATGCTACACCAGCAGAAGGGAGGACAGATACCTCTGTGTGGGGGCTCTGCACGACCGAAATGTCACGTCAAAACTCTGCGACGTCAACTGATGCAAGCTGCAAACGTTCACTTCAGCAGAACAGTCTGCCGACGTCTGCGCGAAATTGGCCTGGCTTCATGCAGAGCAGCAGTGAGAATACCGCGCACTCCAGCTCATCGCAGAGCCCGGGTTGCCTAGTGTCGTCAACATGTGAGGTGGAACAGACTCCAGTGGACTCAGGTTCTGTTTACTGATGAGTCACGGTTCACCGTGTCCTTCAACGACGGCAGTGTGATGGTCTGGAGACGCCAGGGCGAGCGATTCACGGATCGATGCGTCCAACAGGTGGATCGCTACGGACGAGGCTCAGTCATGGTCTGGGCAGGCTTCAGCAGGGAAGGCATGACCCCCTCCACATCATCCGAGGCACCCTGACTGGACTGCGCTATCGGGACGAGATTGTAAAGCCCCTTATCCAGGCATCTCTCCAAGCCATAGGCGACAATGCTGCTCTGCAGGACGACAACGCTGGACCTCATCGCACCCGTGTGGTGGATGAGTACCTTGAGCAACGGGGCATCATGAGGAAGGAGTGGCCAGCTCGTTCACCTGATCTGGCTCCCATTAGGGACGTGCTGGGGCAACGTGTAGTCAGCAACCACTCCCCACCTCAAGGTGTCCCCCAGCTGAATCAGTTCCTGCATCAAGAGTGGGAACCGATCCCACAACATGTTCTCCGAACACTGGTGAACTCCATGAGTCAACGCTGCATTGAATGCATGGCTGCAAACGGTGGGTACACTCGCTACTGACTGGGCCAGTCTTGTGTGACTTTTCAAATGGGTGAACATTCTAATGTACTGCTGTTGTTACAATTGATTGATTTACTCAGAAGTTAAATGAAATTGTTACTGAATAAATTAGCAAAGTACTGACTTGTATTGTTACATTATTTGTGTGGTGTTGTCGGTGCGTCTGCGATAAAAAGTGGCCCCTTAAGTTTGGACCATTAGGATCCAATCTTGTCAAATGGCAATCAAGCCAAAGAAGTACACTTAAAACTAGCTACTTTAGCATGCATGATACAACTAAGGGTAAAACCTTTTAACCCTTATCATTCGGAATACACCAGTGTGTGAAATAAGTTTGACTAAAATAGTTCAAGGGTAGTGCCAGAATAGCCTTGGCGCCAACTAAAGCCATTGGTCTATATCCTTACCTGTAAGTACTATAATGTAGCTTATATAAAATGGCAGTGTACAAATTTAAAGCTTTCAGCCTCAGTATGATATGGGTTAAACAGTATAAACATCATGCGTCATCTTCATCCGCTGCACACTGTATGCATGATGCAAATAATCTTTCAGGACCATCAGGCGATATATGTAACCTTTACTGTCTTCAGTAAACAAAACAAAATTTTGGCAAGTTTTTCATCAGATCAGGTCAGGTTAATTCTAAATGTCAAACACAAACCCAACACACACAGGGTCATCGTGCTGACATCGTTTGCAGCTGGCCTGAGCATAACTGTGTGTGAATCGACTGCCGCCATCACCGGCCTTGTGCAATTTTCAAAGCTATTATTATATTATACTATAAGATTTAGCTAAATAAACAAACATAAAATAACACTGTGTGTCCTTTCTGTGAGCATACTGGAAACATGTGCCGGTTTATGATTCTGGACCTTATGGCCTCCGGCCATAGTCCAAAAGCACAGACCAGCACACACACATGCTACAGATGTATGGCTTTGCAACACTAACCTGCAGAAGTTTTGTTCTAACAGAGTTGCCATTGTTTGGAATGAGTTACCAGTTTCATTTTTTAAAAAAGTACCTAATATAAATTCTTTTAAAAACCAGCTGGACAAATTACCGAAATTTAAAGAGATTTTCTCTTGCTATGATGAATGATTTATAGGAAAATTTGCATGCATAACAATTAACAGACCCATAAGGTAATTAAAGAAAGAAAGGACATTTGCAAAGGCCTCACGGCCTATTTTGTCCTCACACTACTACACTACACAACATATGTAACACATGATCCGCATCTACACATCAGATGATCCACATTTGTACAGTTTTCTTCCATACTGATCAATACATTTCATACATGTAAGTCATGTTACACAATAACCCATTTAGTGAGATATCACTAAACAATTATGCACCAGTTGCAGGAGACATTGATCATGATAATTCAAAAGTAGTGCAAGATCTGGCACTACCCTTGAATTATCGAAGTTGATCCATCTCCTGATGTAGTGCATCAGTGCTAAATCTAAATTGGACAACATTGAAAAATTGGCTCACCACTTCATCAGGTGTGAAGTCAATAAATCCAGGCAGAATAAGAAAATCACTGTAAACAACAACAAAAAAAAAAAAGAATGAAGGGGAAATTTAGTAAATGCTATGTATAAAGTAAGTCATCCCTAAAGCAACTCTCAGACTCATGAGTGACAGTGTGAAAAATTAAATGACTGAAACTAGTGGTCCTCAGGCTAACGATGCCCCACAATCCATGGCCAGCAGAAGACATCAATTCTCATGAACCCCTGCAGATGCAGGGGAACATGAGATTTATGCCTCTTGCAGAGAGAACAGGCTGGCTGAAGCCTGAAGGGTTGTGTTCTGTCTGAACAAAAAGTTGAAAGTCAGCTTTCTGATTTTGATAAAGCTGAATCAGCCTACAGGACTGAAGACTGTCACCTAATACATAACTATAAACATCTCATTATCATACTCATTGTTGTAACATCTGGTGCCATTAGGGGAGTGCTGTGGAAAAACAGCCATATAGTTTATTTTTAAAAAAGAAAGGGCTTTCTTTCAATATTTATAGAAATAGCCTCTTTTCTGTCAGTTTATTTTGTATGATATATCTTGTCACTGCCAAGCACTCTACTTGAATCTGACAGTACTAGCTGCCTCTAGCCCTCCAACCAGTGCCTCATAATAAACTGATCTACAAAATAAAAATAACATAACAAGGTAACACGGGAACGAGAAGTTTTTAAATAAATCAATAAGGTTCAGCCATGAAATATATTCATTACACTGAGCTCGCAGAGTCTGACATAGCTCAGGCGGTTAAACGTCAGAGCAGGAGAGCGAAGGGAATCGCCGGGTCGTGGGTTCGAATCCCGTCCTGGTCCCGGTAGCTGGACTCACAATCCAGGGTGGAAAAACGGATTTGTTCAATAGCATTTCCGTTGAAAGGTCCTGGTAAATCAAAGTGGCACAGCTGGAGTGCGCCTGAGTTGATCAGTGTTCAGGTCGTACTCCATAGGCAATAGATTTCCCTGTCCCCCATCACCCGCCCGTCAGGGCCGTCCATGATCACCTCGGTGCTGTGGACGTTAAACCCGAACGAACTAACTAACTGGCGTCCGGATGCTAGATCTATGTAGCTACTGTGTCAAATAAGTGAAACTAATCGACCTACTGGTTACCTGCATCGATCTGCTACTTTTGATCACACTTAGCAGATCGAGGGACGAAACAAGTGTAGTGCATGGAATGTCACCATGCCGGCTACCTTGACTCGTGGCCCACGTGTACCGGTAGCCGGAACACATGCTCAATGCCGCAACAGTCGCTTGCGGAGTTAAAATGCGCGTACATTAGGCTTAGGCTTTACCACACACAAAAAATCATTACGAAACTTTGCTAACACTCACTTGTAAGTTAGTCCGCTTCCTTGCGCGAAAAGCTGTGATCCTGTCATTCCGTCCTCCGGCACATAGCCAGTCCCTCCCGTGATCAGGTAGTCTGCCATGCTGGAAGGAAAATAATGTCACAAAATACTGCCAAGGCTGTGTGCACACTGCTCGAACAAAGCACACGCACTGCGTCGCCGAGTTGTCGATTCACGCGGGATGCCTCGCACTAGCTTTCCTTACAACGTTTCACTTCCGGGCCATTGACCTTAGTGGGATGGGTCATGATTTTCCCCAGAAGTGGTGCATGTGGTTTTCTGTGCGGGTTTCTCCGTAGCGTACTAGAAATGATTTGAAAATGAATGAATCGTCTGTTAGTTGGCCTTATCATATACACGTAATATTTGATGCAGCTGAACAAGGTGATTGCCGCGAAATGTAGACGGGTTGTCAAGTTCAGTCGAGTATCAATCATGTGTGGCATGCAGCGCCGGGGCGGCATATCCCGGGCGGTGGGGCACTGACTATACTGTTGTATGACAGGTCTCTGATCACCTCGGTGCAGAGAGACTTTAAAATGGAATTTTGTAAGGGGTGAGAAATAAACAGGATCGGTGATACGCACACTGGTTACCTCCTTCCATCTGCTACGGCATGATCACTCGTCGCAGACCGGCCGCCGGGATGCCTAGCCCTTAGTATCATTTATGCGTGAAATAAGTTTGACACCACCACTCTTGAACTAAAGTCTATATCCTTATCTGTAAGTACTATAGTGTAGATTGCATATGGCAGTATACAAATTTGAAGCTTTTAGCCTCGGTATGATATGGGCTAAAGTGACCTGATGAGCCGGGGCCCGCGTCAGCGGCAGGGACACCGGCTGAGTCACAAACAGATTTTTCTAAGTTGACTGACATGATTTACCGCTGTGGCTGCATGGGTTCAGTCATAGGATCTGGGCTTGAAACACATAATAATTTTAAAACAGACGGGCTCGCAGCCGCCGGCTGAGTCGCAAACTGAGGACTTGAACTGGCCGCCGGTAGCACCACGGTGGTGGCTGCGCCGGGAAGTCAGTGAAAGGTTGGGTATTGCCTATGTCCTTAGCGGCCGGTGGTATCGCTAGCACCACGTATCATCACGAGAACTCCGGCGTGTCCGGACAGCTTTACGATCGCTCAGCTAGCACTGCTTGTCGAAAGCCCTACGATCGTTTGCACAATGTGTCGATAGCACTACGCGTCGATCGCACTAAGGCGGCTTCCAAAGTACACAAGTCTACGTGTCATTAGCACTACTGACGTAGACCCAGCTACGGTAGCTGTAGTGCTATCGACACGCAGTAGTTTAACGTAGTTTTAACTATCAGTACCACACTTTAAAAATGAATATTCCAATATGCTCGCTCTCAGAGAGAGAGAGAGACGGAGACAGAGAGAAGGAGAGAATAACGTGATAACTAGCAAAACTATCCAACATACTATCCGCTCTCCCTCCGTCATCTATCCTGCATCCACCAAAAATCCCTACATCTCTACCTCCCTCCTTTCATCCCTCCCTCTATTTCTCCATCCATCTCTCCATCCATCCATCTAGGAAGTCAGTGTCGTACAGAATTGCTTTTCAATGACACACCGCAATAGCTCTGCCGATTAACATTAGGTCAACTGATTACAAATTGCACTAGATATAAGACCAACATGTGCAAAAATAATATTTGTGCCATTTTACCTTGAATCAATATGACTTAAATTTTCCCTACAAGAAGCGCAGTATTTGTATCTGAAGATCCCTTGAAGAATAACCTTCAACACTACTTCCCCCCCAAAAAATGAATGATCTAAAATTTTAATTGAAAAGTTAATCCAGAACAGAACAGAATGTCTGAAGAATATTGGTGGGGAATTTAACCCAATACCTAAGACTGATTTTAAAAAAAAATTGTCTATTGTCCTATGAAGGTATATTACAGATTAGGAGAAGCTAGGAGGCACTGAGGGGCACAGGGGTAAGTGACCGACTTAGCAATCTACACAGGAATTCCTACCGCCGTTATCAGCGTTAGGTGTAGGTCTATTGACAAGCACCCTAGACCCCTTCACAATTCAGCAATTAGAAATAAGACATTAGTAATATTAGGGCGGTGGTTGTTGTTCAGTGTTGTCTTAAATGCTGCGTATCACCAGTAACCCAGCAATAATGGTCAGTTTGTTGATCGTGCCAGGGAACTAGAAGAAGAAAGAACTAGTGTCATTGCTTGGTAGTGCGGCCACTGGTCCGCCAAGGGTTGTAGTTCTATCCGACACTGACGTAGTGCTAATGCTACGTAGACTTGTGTCCTTTGGGGGGCGTAGGTTTATCGCTACGTAGTTTTAGCGCCCGGAGGTCTAACGGTCGTGGTGCTATCGAGCGTAGTGCTCTCGAGCTGTAGTGCTATTAACACGTAATTCTAACGGCAGAACGGCAGTAGTTCTATCGACACGTAGTGCTCGCCATACGTAGTGATAACGTGATTCACCCAGCCTCAGTTGTGCCCACGTTAGTCATGGTAACGGGTATACAAACAGAAACGGCTGACCGCTGACCAAGTTTTGGTCATTTCCTTACCCATTGAGCCCCAGCCTAACTACTGACTTCCATTACTGAAAAACGCCAAATTTTTCACCACAGCGCTTTTCTTTCGTAAATATGCTTTAATCAGAGTTATTTTGACGTCATTTATTAGAAAATGTTATGAAGAGTGTATCATCCGATTTTTGTGTGAAGGTAGCTCAGACAGTAAGCTCAACATCTGAAGCAAGCAACAAATAAACTTTTCTTGTTTTGCTGTCAGGGTGGCTCTTTGTTTGCGGGTACACTAACAGACACTTTTCGCGTTTTTAATGGAAGTCAGTATATATTAACACTGATAAACCCCTGCAGTCGCAGGGTCTCATGAAATTATATGCCTAGTCTTGCCGACGGCGGCTCGGCACCTCCTTACCTCTAGCAGATCTACTCCAGCTATTTTGAAAATCTAGGGTGTCAAGGTATAATCGACCGCGGACTTGTTTGCGATCAGATAAGCTCATTCATTTTTTCGGACTGACTGACGTGACGTGACAGTAGGAAGCGGCCATAAGTACCAATGCGCAAAAGGCCATCGGGCCGACGTCGGCCCGATGGCCCGCTTTTGCGCATTGGCCCGGCACCTATTAACTGTAGTGAGACCAAAGACAATACATGAATGTATTGTCTTTGGTGAGACTGAATCTAGTGTCTGCGGAGCCGCCTAGATTTCCTTACCGAGTCGGCATTGAGTGACCGTTTGTGAAAGTCAGTGACTTCTTTCTGTTCGTGTAAGTAAGTGTTAACAGGTTATACATTGGACACAATAATCTTCACGTATCACGCAGCAAGTGCGGAGTGGAACGAGTGCCTTCTTACTAAGAGTGGAAGCCGACGGAGCAAGATGAGGATCTCATCCCAGGGTCTACCGTATTGCTTTGAGCTCCGCAAATGCGATTTTCTGAAGTTTTAGGTGTTTAGAGTTGTTTGGTTTCTTTGTGTTTTTTTTTTTTTTTGTTTTAGCTCATTTATCAGTCCTTCTGATTCCGCATTTCTATCCACCCTAACCCACCTCTACCCTTGAATAATCGTGGTCGTGATCTGTATGGAAGCTCTCCGCTGAGGTCTACAATACAGTTCAGGAGACAGATCGACCGTGACTGATGGTTCAAGGGTAGTGCCAGAATAGCTTGGCTATCGTGGTTAATCTGTATTTTGGTGGCATGTGCTGAGCCGGCGAGTCAGGACAGATCGAATACCGCAGTAAATATAAGTGATTTAGTAATATACCCGGCTATTCTGGCACGGCATTCCAATGCGCACAAGGCCTATTGGGGCTGACATCGGCCCGATGGCCTCTGCGCACTGGGAGAAGGAAGTTGTAAAATGTAACGGGTGTAGGCTTTCGCGAACTCCTGAGAAATGTTGCAACTGAGACTGACGTTACCGCAATCCACTGGCAATGAATGGCATGCCGCCCCCTACATAAAGTGGAATAGAGTACAGTCCACCGAGGCTCGCGGGGGCGGAAGGGGGGTTGGGGTGGGGTGGGGTCCGAATTATTTCTTTTCTATACCTTCACTTCAACTGCAGGCGCTCATATGACAGCTTCCTTTTCTGAGAATGGCCGAAAAAAATTGCCGGACTGAAAAGCGCCTCGTCAGTGGCCGGAGGAGATGGCAAAAATAGTGCCGGCCGGGCGTGTTATGTTATGTTACCGTGTGTGTGGGGAGGCCAGTGGCTGGGGGGGGGGGGGGGAGGGGGGGGGGGAGGCGGCAAATGTATATGTGTGTCAGTGTGTTTTAACACTTTTGGTGGATACATTTACAAGAAGGATTTGAAGGGGGGGGGGGGGGGGGGTGTCCAAACTCCCAAAAAGCCGGATAAGAGATTTTGATTTAGCATTTGTCAGTCAGTATATTTGGGCTGAAGGGGGGTTCCAGAACCCTTGTAATCCACCCCCCCCCCCAACCCCACCCCCTTCCTGGTTAGGCCTGCTCTATGTCTAGGTAAACGACAGGCGACAATAAAACCCGGTCTTACAGGTGAGTCGACCGTTAACGGCTCCGTCTAGCCCCCCCTCCCCCCACCCCCCCTCAACCCACCCCTAACTCACCCCTCACCTTGCCACATGTCAATGCCTGTCAAACGTTCAAATGCTATTCCACAAAATGTGCTGGTTATGAATTTGGACCTTACGGCTCCAGCCGCAAGGTGCAAAAATCACAGACCAACACACAAACTGTAAATGAAACGGTGCTCCATAGTGATGATGAAAATAACACTGCTGTGTGCATACGGTGTGTGCCATTTTTATCATCATTCCAGATCAGTTCCGTCAACAGTACGTGGCCTTATATAACAGACTGTCCCGAACTGAATATAATTATGGTAACACCGTGGTTTGTACTGGTGCACAGTCATCGATCATTTCACTACATTTGCTGTTTAAAGCTGCTTTAAATGGCAACAGCATTTGACATTTGCTTGTGTGGTATTTTCCATCAATAAGACCCTCAAAATGACATCCCTGAAATGCCAGCTCTAGTTACCCCGTCCGCCTAAGCAACACAGGCATAAATAAGGCCAGCAAGAGGTATAGATCCTCATGCGCCCCCGCGAACGCGGGGGGGGGGGGGGGGGGGCCCATGAGGATCTATGCCTCAGTCTTCAACATAAAGCAGTAAACATGTTATTATAAGATTTATGCCGTGCACTGAATATATTGCTGAATATATTGCTGTCTACAGCCGAACACTTTCTAACTGATCCAGGCCGCGTGCTAATTTGAACAGGTCGAAGTTACAAACATTTGCATACCAAGGAGCATACAAGGTATTTTCGTACACCAGGGCCAGATAAGCTAACTCACGAGGGTGAGTGGGGTGTGGCTGGAGGCCAATTTGTTTGTTTGAACAATGGTGGCCCGAGACACTGAGCACCTATCTATGTAAGATCGAACTTTGCAACCGGGACTCTCAAACTTGAGTCCAGATGGGGTGGGGATGGAAGAGGCGTTACCTTAAAGCGACCTTTTGCAAGCAATAAAGGTTGATAGCTCGCAGTATCTCCTAATAAATGTTCTTATGGCATACACTTCTGTTTTTTAAACAAAATTTAAAAAATGAAACTGTTAAAAAAAGGGTCAAATGCTATTCCGCAATTGTGTGCTGGTCTATGGTTTTGGACCTTATGGCTGAAGCTGTAAGGTCCAAAATCACATACCACTGAACACAAATATACTTCAAATGAAACAACATTTAAAAAAAAACACACAAACAACAAACACACACACACAAACAAATAAATAAATAAATACATTTAAAAAAAAAACTCTCCTACCTAGGTCTACTAACCCTTATCATTCGGAATACACCAGTGTGTGAAATAAGATTGACTAAAATAGTTCAAGCGTAGTGCCAGAATAGCTTGCTAGGTGCCAAACTATTCAGTCTGGCACTACCTTTGAACTAAAGCCATTGGTCTGTATCCTTGTCTGTAAGTACCTTAATGTAGCTTGCATATGCAGTCAGTGTACAAATTTGAAGCTTTTAGCCTCAGTACGATATGGGCTAGTCAAATGGACTGTGAAAGAATAGAAGAATCTTAGTCGAGGCAAGACAACACTGCGAACTCGTATTGGCGAATTCAGTTTAGCAAACAATGCCCGCCCTGGAGCAGACTGCTTTAATTGTCTTTATTATTATTCTTTCTTTGTTTTTCTTTACGCCAGTGGCGAGGTAGGGAGGACCCTCACTCAATCGGTTCAGGTTCCGTATTGATCACACGGAAACACGTCAGTACCCGTGCCGTCCGTTTTGACCCTGCTACAAAAACAACAACAACAAAATCAAGTTGTGCACTAGTTCTGTGGCATTGTCACACACTTACCATCGTTCTGTGGGCCACCTTGCCGCCATGGCGCTGCTTGGAGAACAGTCTGCGTCCATTCACAAGAAATCGGCCGGCCGTGTAGTCTCTGCGAGCCACTGATCACTTTGTGTTTGCGGACACAATGTTATAATAGGTATACAGCAGGCATTACATTGCAGCAATATCTGAACGACTTCTCACTGTTGCCTAGAGTTCAAAAATGCTGCAGAAAATTTCATTGTGTTGACAGAATCCCCTTCCAGGATTCTAATGCACGGTTACGTTTGTCAGTCTGAACTTGAACAGGTGAGTATTGTCCCCTTCCAGAAAATATGGGCCCGACTGACTCATGGAAGAGACATAGATCCACATGAGCCCCCGCATATGCGGGGGCTCATGAGGATCCATGCCTCTTGCTGACACCATTTTGTTTCCACGTTCCCTGGGCGCTTCGGCATCGTAACAAAGGTTGATTTGAGTTCTTTAAACAACCTGCGCCCAGTGCCCGAAAGTGATGGCCGGATAATTAGCACACCGCATGGCTATCATTATGAACTCAGGTTCCTCTGGATTCTGTGTCGGCAACAGCACAACAACAAACCGTCACCGGCAGATCTTCAGTCTAGTGACCCCAGGCTATATTTATTAACCCCTTAAGCCTGTTGATGCCTTTTGACACATGGGTCACATTGATGCGGAACGGCTCCGGGAAAATGTCTGTTGACTGAAAACTACGGACTGTAGCGACAGTGGTAATTTGTGTTCGTTGTCACTGGCATTCCAGCCCAAAGTCAGTCTCTAACCCCGAGAACAGTGACTGCCTTTAATGGCGGCAGCACTGAACAGGCTGATCAAGCAAACTTAGATATGCCGTACTGCGGTACTCTGGGATTTTTGTCCATTGTGAGCTGGTCCGCTGTGACCGATTTTGGACCTTACGGCCCTAGGCCGTAAGGTCCAAAATCACAGACCGGCACACATTTCCTCAGGGGGGGCTATACTCCTAAAAGCGGCAATACACGCTCATCATATAAAAGGCCCGTGCACTCGAAAACAATCCCGGCCCCGGTTCTGTGCTGGACTCGCAATCCCGGGAAAAAAGACGGGCTTGTTCCATAGCATGTCCGTTGAAAGGTCCTGGTAAATAAAAGTGCCACAGTTGCAGTGCGCCTGAATTGATCAGTGTTCAGGTCGAACTCCATAGGTAATATATTTCCCTGTCCCCCATAACCCGCCCCGAGTCACGGCCGACCATTATCACTTCGGTGCCGTGGACGTTCAGTAAACCCCGAACGGCTAAACAACAAACAATCCTACAGCACTTCAAACACAGACTTCTGCTTGGAAGCTCAGTCAGGCAGACGACTGGATGGGAAAATGAAAACGGCGCAAAGACCTTTTCTAGTCTAATGGTGACACGCTGCGCGCACGCACGCTCAAAAGCCTTCCGGCCGACATCGGTCGCCGGCGTACGAGCGCGGGCCGACTTCGGCCCCGATGGCCTATCGCTCGCTGCGTTTCTTTGGTATTGCATCAGGTTGCCTGACACCGGTTGAACAACTTTCAGAGCGCAAGTGAAGAACTTCAGACACACAACGCGAAAGAAAGTGTCACAAATAATATCAGTGTGTATATCACGGGGTATGTGATTTTACATACCAGCACACTTGGGCGTAAATCACTCATCGGCACCAATCAACCGTGATGAGCCTAACCCTCTACTGATATTCCTGGCGGGCCACCTTTTCACACAATGTTAAATAGAGAAAATGAGAGGCCCGGCAACACGCATTGAGGAAGTAACTTGAACCACAGAAACTATAGGTCATAAGCAGAACTGCGGCCCTGAAAATTGGTGTAACAACAGTGAAAAACTGCCCGGAAACATCTGACTCCATTGTGTTTCTCACTGACGCTCTCTCCATCCTACAGGCCCTAAAAACACCCAAAGACAAGGACCTAAATGATCTGTTTTTTGGCACTCGCCTCCCTTTGTACAACACACATGGTTGTGCTGCAGTGGATACCTGCACACTGCAAGGTGAGAGGCAATGAAACTGCAGACA
The DNA here is from genome assembly GCA_036245525.1 of Semisulcospira habei. NCBI lineage: Eukaryota > Metazoa > Mollusca > Gastropoda > Semisulcospiridae > Semisulcospira > Semisulcospira habei. The sequence continues at coordinate 172,339,500 of BTPG01000003.1, forward strand.
GGCTAGCAAAGGAGGGATCTTCAACAACCCAAGAAGACAAAACAACGTCCTATGCAGAAGCCAAGGCCGCTATCATCAAAAACAAGCAGAAAAGAAAGTGGCTGCGAGAACACCCCAGGTATAACAAAACAGATGGCTATCACCTACTGTCCAGACCGGAGCAGGTAGTTATCTTCCGACTTAACAAACTGAACTGGCATCTCCACACCAGGCTGGTTTGGAATTGGCCCGTCAGATCAGTGCCCATGCAACTCTGGTAGCATGACAACAGACCACGTGCCGCCTACAGACCTGCCCCACGTTCACAACCCTCAGACGGAGACACTGGCCGGAAGAGACAGGCCCGGGTGTCCCGCAAGCTATATGGAGGCCTGGAGGACCTGTGGCGCACGGCAGCATTTATAGAGGAGACCGGGCTGTCCATATAAAGAGTGTTCGAGGAAGAAGAAGAACCACAGAAGGAAAATAGGGGGAGGGGTAGGGAGGGGGAGGGGGGTGGGTTGAGACGGGGTATGCCGTAAAGTCGTGATGCGTGATTGGCGGTTTTTTTCTTCTTCCATTTCTAGTGATTTGTGATCGCAGTGTTTTTTAATCGGCCTTGTCATCAACGAAAGAAGTATTCGGAAAATTTAAAAGAGTAAGGCATTCGTGAAAACTCCCCCCTCACTCCACCCCTCCCCCCCCCCACCACCCCCACCCCAGTTCTCAGAGTTTCGGCCAATGAAAGCCGACTTTTCAAAGAGGCATCACATAGATCTGTAATTGACGATAAATAAACTCAACCAGACGACATTTTTTTCAGTCCAGGAGCCGCGGAGCTAACCGCTGAGTTTCTCACGAGTGAAAATACCCGAATCCTGAAACTGTCCTATTACGTGATTTAACTCTATTAATCAGCTGCATTTTGTTCGTGTTCTCATATAGGGTCTGTCGTACACGTACAAGAGGCATAGATCTTCATAAGTCCCCACAGGTTGCGGGGTCTTATGAGGATCTAGCGGCCTCTTGGATACCCATATTTACGCCTAGTGTGGTGAAGTGAAAGCGGAGGATATGCTATGCCATATAGGACGAATCTTGGCTATTTTTACCGGTACATGTTGTTCAGTTGGGTAACTTTTAAAAAAAATTTAATATCTGTGTTTATTTTTTAAAAAAAACCCAGCACTATGCAAATGGGACAAATTATACGCGAGCCATTAACTTAGCACCGAAAATGAAAAGGGTTGACTTTTTCAAGGCTAGTGGCAATGCCTTATTTTTTTTTTCTGAGTTGAACAAAGCTGATTACCGGTAAACTCTTCGGTGCCTGGGAATCACACAAGTGTATTGGGCTAGAAAGATGCATAGATTCTCATGAGACCCCGCGACGCGGAGGCTCATGAGAATCTATGCATATTGCAGGTGGGTTGCATTGGTTGTGTCTCGGCAGTTAAAGGCCCACTACCGTCGTAACTGTTCAAAGATACAAAAAATAACAGATAGTTACTGTGACGTTACTGATCATGATAATTCAAGGGTTGTGCCAGATTAGCTTGGCGCCTACTGGCGCCAAGCTAATCAGGCACTACCTTTTAATTTCATAGGCAATCTACCTCGGGCGTCGGGGCTAAATGGGTTAAAACGGTACTTACACCACACACATGCATGTTTCAGCCTGATCCCGGCTTGGCCGCGAAGTGTGCGAGATAAGCACCGTTTTATCCATCAATGCGCTAGTGGTGCTTTTGGTGCATTTTGTCGTGTGTCATCCTTTACGGGTGATGATTATACAGGTAATTGATGGCATTTGACATCGCGCCACGTAAGCTATTTACGAGGCCTCAAAGCACAAGTCGTTCAGCGTACACCACCCGCTGCCATCAAAACAACCAACTTCAGTTTCACTTCAGTGAAGACGGCGACTCATGCACAAGGGTCTAAAAGCACTGCCTGGGCATTCCCATTGTGCAAACCACTCATTTCCGACGGAGTCACGGGTCCGAGTCCTCACGACTGACTGAACACCTAAATCTCTATTCATATGCACCCTAAGTCTATCGTTTATTATAAACCCGTCACAAAAAGTCAAAGAACACGTACCGATATATCCGGCCATTTTTTCTAATCAGAGTAATTTCAAAAAGTGCCAACTTACAGTATCATTATACATAAACCTGAAGACACATATGTCGACACACCTAACGAACTTTAACAGCAGTTTGGACACGCAGCAAAAGCGCACGCGTAATCGCACTTAGTTTATTTTGCGCTGTCACGACAGCGTGTCAAATCTATTTGTAGCCGTTTAGCCGTTTTTCGTGCTACTTAGAGACCTGTGTGTAGCTTTTCGTAACCATCTGTTATTTAGAGATGTGTATCTATGAACACGGTTACAGCGGTAGTAGGCCTTAAAAACAAACCAAAAAAAAAACAACAAACAAACAAACAGTCGTCTCGTCATGAGTAGTCTGCAGAAAGTAGAATATTTTCAAAGTGCGTCTCAGCAACGACACTGGGCAGCATAACAGATCACTAGTTAAGGAACATACGGAATAAGCGGCAATTTAACATTTGGCGCAATCGACATGTTTTTAATAGAATGGCAAGGTATTTATGCTCGTATATATTATGCAAGACAGAGTCCGAGTTTAGCCGCTAGGAGGAATGCCCATTTTTAACTCATTCAACTTCGACACGCCACGGCAAGACATGGATCGAGCGTAATAGTTCAAGGGTTGTGACAGAATAGCTTGGCGCCCATGGACGCCAAAGTCTGGCACAACCCTTGAACTGTCACGCTCGATCTGTTTCGGAGAAGTGCAATACAGTCGTCAGAACGGGCAACTTCAAAATTTGCGGAATTCGGTCCTGGAGCAGAACGTGTTAACCGTTATAGGTAAGCACTCATCCCTCAACAGAACAGTAATGCACATTTTCCCAGGCGTTCCCTTGACTTTGTGTGATGAATTTAGTTTGACAGGCCTATGTACATACACTCGATGCTAAAATGTCCAAATGCAACTAGAAGACACCTCACACGGCGACATTCTATTCACTCTATCACAATGCACCTTCCTGAATGTACTAAATTTATAATATGTCAATTGTGTGCTAAGTCTGCGATTCCGGACATTACGGCATACGGCCGTAAGGTCCGGTATCACAGACCAGCACAAACAATGGAAAAACAGAGACCTGTCTAATTTCCTTTATCTGCGTCTTGCCGCGCATGTTAATTGACAGAGAGACCCTGGGCTTTAATGACGGTTCCTACCTGTCCTTCATCTTGGGCCAGGTGCATGAGTGAGCTTAGTCCTGCGCAAGGTACTAAGCGAGGTGCTCCTCTACGCTTATTGGCGCGCAGGACTAAATGGAACTGACCTTTGGAGGCTAACTACTGGTCCTATGTATACATGCTAGCCTCCAAACTAGTCAGTCACAGTAAACTTTCTTTATAACAAGGTCAGATAAGTTAGCTATTTTTAAATAACACTTTTTCAGATATATAAACATTTGTTCCAGAGATTAACTGGTACACTCAGTCTTTTCAATGTAAATCACTTCGATGACAACACACTGGGATGTTACAAACACAGTTAGGTCTCCTGACTTTTTGAAGCATCCACACTTCGGCAAACACCCCCCAAATAATGATGGCGTTCGCGTGCAACGTCGCAAGTGACATTTTGGCGCGAAATCATATTCTGATGCGGTTGCCTCTTTGTGATTTTTTTCTCATTTCCTGACGACTTATCCAACCTATGGCTAAACAGGGAATGCTAATTACCGCCTCAGCTGTGAAGAACCCCGCCGCGGATCACAATGATATTCTCGGCGGACAAAATCTGCACTTCTTTCGACGAAAACAGTGGAATAAAAAGCCAGGACAAACATGCGATATCGCATGTTTGTCCGGACTTTTAATCCACTGTTTTAAGTTCGTCGGAAGACGTCCAGTTTTGAACTCCCTCCCCCCCCCCCCCCCCCCCCCCCCCCCTCGGAACCACTAAACTGTCGCATGAAGTTACGAGGTTACACCATCGATGTTGGAATTTCGAAAAAAAACGAAAAAAAAAAACACCTTCTGCACTATGCTGTCCTACCAAAAACGCTTAAAAGCATCACCACCACGCCTAACAATGTCACAGTTTACAGTGGTAATGAACGACAAATCTTATGTCCAATACGTATTAGCTTCCACGTCATCGTGGACTGTTCAAAAGATATTTCGCGTCTCAGGGCTCACGGTCTTCGGACGCAAATGAGCAGTACTAGTGTCATCGACTGGTTGGCACAGAAATTGTGGAGCAAATGTGTGTTTTCCGTTTTCTGACAAGTCCTGCACATAATGCCAGAATCACTCCTCACGTCTGTGTAAGAGGCTTAGATTCTCATGAGCCCCATGCAGCTACAAGGGTCTCATCGTGAGAATTCATATATGTATTGCTGGCTGGTCTTAATCACGTCACCTCACAACTGTACATATTTGTTTCCGAGATACGAGATAGAGTAAGGGTGACTAATCCATCATAGTTCGGTCGGGGGACAGTTCTTAAAATCTCCAAGAGGCATAGATCCTCATGAGCCCCTGCAACTGCAGGGGTTCATGATAATCTATGCCTCTTGCTGACATGTTTCTAGCCCGTTTCACCACACACGTAAAAAAAACTACAGGGATTGGAACCGGTGACGATCCTTTAAATTCTTTAACATCTGCAAGAGGCATAGGTGCTCATGGGAATCTATGCCTCTTGCAGACGTACTTCTAGCCCGTTTCTCCTCACACGTAGGAAAACTACAGCGATTGGAACCGGTGACAATCCTTCAGGCAGAAAGGTATGATGGAATCGCGGCTGGCAGGCGCTCCATCGATTGACAGATAGGAGCTGTACGCGGCAAGGGATGTTCTGTAGGCTTAGTCAGGTGTGTCTGTCCAGTTGTGCCGGAATAGACCCAAGAATCCACAGGCCCAGGAATCAGACCGTAAAAAAGTAAACCTTTTGTCTGTCGGTACCGCTTTTTGTCGCGATGATTCCCACAGGAATCATCGCGACAAAAGGCGCTACCGACAGACAAATGGTTTAAAGCGACCTGCCCCTGACAACACAGGTTTAATATTTCGCTGTATATTCTTCATTAATTCATGTTTATTAAAGATGTTTGTTCTTATTGTTCCCGGCCCCGTCCACAAAATTGTACTTGCCCTTTAACTCATTCTATCCGAACACCGAAATCCCCAAATTTTGCCGTTGACCTCAGAAGACTGCATTGCAGTGCAGGACACAGATCGACCAAGATAGTTCAAGGGTGATGCCAGACTGAATAGCTTGGCGCCCATAGGCGCCAAGCTATTCTGGCATCGCCCTTGAACTACCATGGTCGATCCTTATCTTGCTGTAGTTTGTCTGGGGTAGAATGAGTTAAGAGATTTTTTTTTTAATTGAATGGAGTAATAATAATAATAAGCGCATTAAATAGGCGCTTTATCCCAATTGAAAATCGGCTCAAAGCGCCGCCGCGAACTGAACCCAACAAGCACGCGCACGTGAATCACGCGCATTCACTCACACACTGTACATAAACACAGAACATTCACGTGGTGCTAAGGGCAAGCTCAAGCGAGCTACTGTAGTTTTTGGAAATTCAAAATCGTTTGTATTTGAAATTTGATTAAGTGGGCTGAAACTGATACCAAAGTGGAGGGGGAGGAAGAACCGGAGTTCCCGGAGAAAGAACCCCCGACGGTCCGCCCGAATTAACGGTGACACTTACTAGAGGAGAAAAATCCGACGCCGGAACCCGTAATCGAACCTCGCACCTTTAGCATTGGTGGCAGGCGCCTTAACCACTGCGCCACGGACCGCCCCATGTTTGTAATATGCATTACAGTAAAGCTGGACGAAAGGGCCTACTTGGTTTAACCCTTATCATTCGGAATACACCAGTGTGTGAAATAAGTTTGACTAAAATAGTTCAAGGGTAGTGCCAGAATAGCTTGGCGCCTCTAGGCGCCAAGCTATTCTGACACCACCCCTGAACTAAAGTCATATCTATATCCTTATCTGTAAGTACTATAATGTAGCTTGCATATAGCAATGTACAAATTTGAAGCGTTTAGCCTCAGTATGATATGGATTATAAAAAAGGAGGTGTGAATGTCGTAAAATAAAAGACTTTTTTGCACGTAGATGAGTAGATGAGTTTTCCGTGAGACACACAAGGGGAAGTAGAAAATCTCTGGTAAGTGTGCAACATGAACTGGGATAATACGGGTAGAAAAATCGAAATTTAAGCCTCTGATAACCTGTTGTGTCAGCAAATTTAACCAATGGCGCAGATCGCTTTAAAAATATTTTTTAAAAAAATCCACCGACAATGGCTCATCTGGGTGAAATAGTTACGTCGGCCCAAAGACTTTTTGTTTACTGACTGGGTTTCCCACGCCCTCGCGTAGGTGTCACTGACTGGCGGCATCGAGATGGGATTGTTTCCGTCTGTGTGTTGACTTTCGTGTCTACGTTTTGAAAATATTTAGTGCATTGACATCACGCAACATGACACGAAAATGCACCTATAATAGGTGATAGTAAATGAGAAGTATGTTAAAATTTGCACTGACTAAAAGCCTGGACAAACATGCAATATCGCATGTCGCATCTCATGTTTGTCCGGGCTATTAACCCATAACATACTGAGGCTAAAAGCTTCAAATTTGTACACTGCCATATGCAAGCTACATTATTGTACTTACAGATGAGGATACAGACCAATGGTCTAAGTTCAAGGGTGGTGCCAGAATAGCTGTAGTGTCGATGGGGGGCTGTACTGAATTGTGCTTTTTAAGCGCGTTTCTTACAATCTGCGACAGCCCCCCCCCCCACCCCCACCCTGGGGTAGGGGGGTGGGCTGTCGTCGCAGGTTGTAAGAAACACACTTTAAAAAGACAATTACAAACAACTGTGTTTGTAATTGTCTTTTCTAAGCGTGTTTCTTTCTTCGTTGGGATGTTCTCTGCAATTTACATGCTTGGCAGTCACCTTTTAGCCTGGACTGTAGGTGGGACTACATGGGTCGCCTACCCTTCCCACCCCCACCCCCTCCTCCCCCCCCCCCCCCCCCCCCAGATAGTACCAGCGTTTTACACAATAATCAATGTAACACCGGTGAAATCCTATTAGTGCGCTTAATACATAATTTTTCCACTCAGCACAATCAAGTCAGCGCACTAAGAAGTCCGGCAGATTTTGTCTCCTACTAGTCTCAGCTCGAAAAGGCATAGATGCGGCTGCAGGGGCTCATGTACATATATGCCTCTTGCAAAAGGAATGAGGTTTTTCGATGGAGTGATGAAAAACTTGTCAAGTACAGTGTATTGACATTTTGCGTCGTGGTGTGTGTGCACAAAGTCCATCAAATTACTCTCTTTGACGTAAATCCATACGAAGCCTCGTTTTCCCTTTAATTAGACGAGTGCCCTCAAGCGGGAAATACCACGAACTATACCGAGTGTATCGGAAGACCTTTTTGATGTCCACGAAAGTAGAATAATTCAAAGAGAGTCGGCACATACAATTCTTGTGCAGTCAGCAGGGACGCTAGACTTATTGATGTGCTCACGCTGTAGACACATCAGTCGACTTCTCTCTCTCTCTCTCTCTGTCGGGGAGCTGGGGAGCTCAGGCGGTAGCGCTTTCGACTCTCGTCCCAAAGATCGTGGGTTCGAACGAGCTGGGGTCAAATTTTGTACAGACCTCTTTAGGGTGCCCCGTCTTTGAAATCACCTTCGTGGTGGACACTGAAAAGACGTTAAGCCATAAACGTTAACGTCATCTCTCTCTCTCTCTCTCTCTCTCTCTCTCTCTCTCTCTCTCTCTCTCTCTCTCTCTCTCCCTCCCTCCCTCTCCCTCTCTCTCCGGGGCGATTCAATTCTTTCAGGGGAAGGTGGGGGAGGGGGGGGGGGGGCGGTTAGTGGGGACCGACCCGTCACGTCAACCACGCTGCACGTTAACGTCAGCAGAAGCACAGTCTGCCGACGTCTGCGCGAAATTGGCCTGGCTTCGTGCAGAGCAGCAATGACTGAGAATACCCCTTACTCCAGCTCATCGCAGAGCCCGGGTTGCCTGGTGTCGTCAACATGCATGTGAGGTGGAACAGACTCCAGTGGACTCAGGCGGGTTCTGTTTACTGATGAGTCACGGTTCACTGTGTCCTTCAACGACGGCAGGGTGAGGGTCTGGAGACGCCTGGGCGCGCGATTCACGGATGGATGCGTCCAAGAGGTGAATTGCTACGGAGGAGGCTCAGTCATGGTCTGGGCAGGCTTCAGCAGGGAAGGCAGGACCCCTCCCCCCCCCCCCCCTTCCACGTCATCCGAGGCACCCTGACTGGACTGCGCTATCGGGACGAGACTGTGCAGCCCCTCATCCAGCCTGCTCTCTAAGCCATAGGCGATAGGCGACAATGCTGTTCTGCAGGACGACAACGCTCGACCTCATCGCGCCCGTGTGCTGGATGAATACCTTGAGCAACGGGGCATCGTGAGGATGGAGTGGCCAGCTCGTTCACCTGATCCGATTCCCATCGAGCACATCTGGGACGTGCTGGGGCAACGTGTAGTCAGCACCCCCCCCCCACACACACACACACACACATACACACACACACACACATACACACACCTCAAGGCGTCCCCCGGCTCACTCAGTTCCTGCCTCAAGAGTGGGCAGCGATCCCAAAACATGTTTTCCGAACCCTGGTGAACTCCATGCGTCAACGCTGCATTGAATGCTTGGCTGCAAACGGTGCGTACACTCGCTACTGACTGGACCAGTCTTGTGTGAGTTTTCAAATGAGGGGTGGGTGAACATTCTAACGTATTGCTGTCGTTACAATTGCTTGATTTACTCAAAACATAAATGAAATTGTTACTGAATAAATTAGCAAAGTACTGACTCCCAAGTACTTACTTACTTACTTACGCCTGTCACCCCTACCCGGGTATAGGCCGTCGACGAGAGACCTCCAGCAACTCCTGTCCTGTGCTTCTCCTTCGATTCTACTCCAGGTGGTTCCCAGTCTCTTGATGTCTGCTTGGAGGTCTCGACGCCAGGAGTTTCTCGGCCTACCTCTTTTGCTCTTTCCCTAGGGGTTCCATGACAATGCCTGCCTAGTGATACTGGAAGCTGGCTTTCTCAGACAGTGACCGATCCATCCCCATCTTCTTCGCCCAATTTCATTCTCTGCTGTTATCTGCTCTGTTCTCTCCCAGAGTCTGACGTTGCTGATCTTCTCTGGCCAGTGGATTTTCAAAATTCTTCTAAGGCAACTGTTCATAAAGGTCTGTACTCTGTTGACTGTGGTTTTTGTCAATCTCCAAGTCTCTGCTCCATATAGGAGAACTGCTTTTACATTGGAGTTGAAAATCCGGACTTTGGTGTGTTGTGACAGCTCTCTGGAGCTCCACACTTTTTTCAACTGGAGAAAGCCTGCTCTGGCTTTACCGATTCGTGCTCTGACATCTGCATCAATGCCGCCTTTTTTTGTCTATGATGTTCCCGGGATAGGTGAAGGACTCCACCTCCTCCAACGGGTGCCAGCAAGCAAGACTGGTTCTTCCCTGGTTGCGTTCAGCCTCATTGTCTTTGTTTTCTGTTTGTGAATGGTGAGGCCCACTTGGGACGAGATGTCAGCAAGCCTCGTGGTCTTGTCCTGCATTTGTTGATGAGTACTTACTTACTTACTTACGCCTGTCACCCCTACCCGGGTATAGGCCGTCGACGAGAGACCTCCAGCGACTCCTGTCCTGTGCTTCTCCTTCGATACTACTCCAGGTGGTTCCCAGTCTCTTGATGTCTGCTTGGAGGTCTCGACGCCAGGAGTTTCTCGGCCTACCTCTTTTTCCTCTTTCCCTGGGGGTTCCATGACAATGCCTGCCTAGTGATACTGGAAGCTGGCTTTCTCAGACTGTGACCAATCCATCCCCATCTTCTTCGCCCAATTTCATTCTCTGCTGTTATCTGCTCTGTTCTCTCCCAGAGTCTGACGTTGCTGATTTTCTCTGGCCAGTGGATTTTCAAAATTCTTCTAAGGCAACTGTTTATGAAGGGCTGTACTCTGTTTGTGGTTTTTGTCAATCTCCAAGTCTCTGCTCCATATAGGAGAACTGCTTTCACGTTGGAGTTGAAAATCCGGACTTTGGTGTGCTGTGACAGCTCTCTGGAACTCCACACTTTTTTCAACTGGAGAAAGGCTGCTCTGGCTTTACCGATTCGTGCTCTGACATCTGCATCAGTGCCGCCTTTTTTGTCTATGATGCTCCCGAGATACGTGAAGGACTCCACCTCCTCCAACGGGGTGCCAGCAAGCAAGACTGGTTCTTTCCTCGTTGCGTTCAGCCTCATTGTCTTTGTTTTCTGTTTGTGAATGGTGAGGCCCACTTGGGTCGAGATGTCAGCAAGCCTCGTGGTCTTGTCCTGGATTTGTTGATGAGTGTGGGACAGTAATGCCAAGTCGTCTGCAAAATCGAGGTCGTCAAGCTGTGTCAACAGTGTCCACTGTATTCCACTTCGTCTGTGCTCTGTGGTCATCTTCATGACCCAGTCTATGGCCAGTAGGAAGAGGAACGGAGACAGCAGACACCCCTGCCTGACACCGGTTCTGACCTGGAGCTCCCTGGTGAACTGCCCTTCGTGGATCACGCGACATGTCATGCCATCGTAGCTGCTCTTGATCAGGCGGACGAACTTTGTGGGTACACCGTAGTGTCGTAGGAGTTTCCACAGAGTCTCTCGGTCCACACTGTCAAATGCTTTCTCATAATCCACAAAGTTGACGTACAGCGGGGAGCTCCACTCCAGAGACTGTTCCACGATGATGCGGAGAGTGGCGATCTGGTTTGTACATGATCGGTTCTTCCTGAATCCTGCTTGCTGGTCTCTCAGCTGGGGGTCAACGGAGCTCTTCATTCTCTCCAGGATGATCCTGTTGAAGACCTTTCCTGGTACTGACAGCAAGGTGATTCCTCTGTAGTTGGAACACTTGCTGAGGTCGCCTTTCTTGGGAAGCTTGATTAGGTACCCCTCCTTCCAGTCAGCCGGCATCACCTCCTCTTCCCAGATCTTTCCAAAGAGTGGGTACAGCATCTCCACTGTTGTCTCTAGGTCTGCTTTCAGAGACTCCGCTGGGATGCCATCTGGGCCTGCTGCTTTGCCGTTCTTCAAGAATGCCACTGCTCTTCTGATCTCTTCCCGGCTGGGTCTGTCACAGCTGATGGGTAGGTCGGTCTCTGCTGGCTGGATGTCTGGGGGGTCGGATGGGCTAGGTCTGTTCAGTAACTCTTCAAAATACTCGGCCCATCTGTCGAGTTGGTCTGCTCTGTCTGCAATAGGCTTGCCTTCTTTGACTTTTACTGGTCTTTCTGTATGGCCATACTTGCCTGACAATCTTCTGGTAATGTCGTAGAGCTGTTTTATGTTGCCGCTGCCTGCTGCCTTTTCTGCCTCTGCTGCCAGGCTGTCTGTGTAGGCCCTCTTGTCTGCCCTGATACTACTCTTCACCTCTCGGTTGGCTTCCGAGTATTCCCCCTGTGCCCTTACTTTGGCTGCTCTCGTGCGACTGTTGTTGACAGCTGCTTTCTTCTGCTTCCTCCCTTCTATCTTCTTCAAGGTCTGTGCCGACAGCCAGTCCTTGTGGTGGTGTTTCCTGAACCCTACAGTGTCTTTGCAGGTTGAGTTCAGCGCCTCTCTAACTGCCTTCCACTGCTGCTCTGTGGCGACCGCCCCCTCTTCATTTACTAGCTCCTGTAGCGCTTGAAACCGGTTGGACAGCACCAGTTTGAACTCTTCTCTAACTCCAGTTTCTCTCAGGAGGCCTACATTATAGCGCTGTCTTCTTGTCGTCTCTGTGCGGCTTTTCTTTAGCTTGAGCTTCATTCTTAAGGTAAGCAGATGGTGGTCTGAGGCGACATCTGCTCTCCTCCTCACTCGAACATCTTGAAGGGATCTTCCAAATTTCTTGCTAATGCAGATATGGTCTATTTGGTTCTCTGTTGTATGGTCAGGTGAGACCCAAGTTGCTTTGTGTATTCTTCTGTGTGGGAAGATGCTGCCTCCAATGACAAGTCGGTTTAGAGCACAAAAGTCTACAAACCTCTCCCCGTTCTCACTCATCTCCGAGCCTAGTCCCTGTCTCCCCATCACCTCTTCGTATCCGGTGTTGTCTTCCCCTATTTTGGCATTAAAATCGCCCATGACGATGGTGATGTCTCGCTCCGCACATTTGTCCAAGGCACTCTGGAGTCGGTCGTAGAACTCTTGTTTCTCTTCCTCGTCACTGTCATTAGTGGGCGCATAACACTGGATGACGTTCAGCTTGAGCTTTTTCTTGGTTCTAAAGGCTGCTGTGATAATTCTTGGCCCAAGAGGTTCCCAGCCCATCAGCGCTCTCTGTGCCACTGGTGACAGCATGAATGCTACACCTTCTGTATGGGGGGCATTCTCTTCTTCATGACCTGAATACAGAATCATCTCCCCACTTAACAGCCTTTTCTGGCCAGACTGCGTCCATCTGGCTTCACTGATACCTAGCAGGGAAAGGTTGTACTTTTGCATTTCCGCTGCTATCTGGGCGGCCTTGCCGCTCTGGTACATGGTCTTGACGTTCCATGTGCCCATGGTTGTATCCCTGGATAGAGAGAGGCGGCTCGGTCCTGTGGCTTCCGAAGACTTCCGGCTTTGACCACTGACAGGACGTCATACGTCTTCTGGTAGAAGAACCTTCCTCCTCCAGGAAAGGAATTACTGTTAGTCTTTTCGTCGGCGTTTTTGTAGCTATTTCCTTTTTTGCAGGGTGGGGAAGCTACCCCCACGCCCAACCCCCTTACTAGGAGGACCAGGGGTTTTCTGTCGGGGTCACCTTCCCTTAGACCATGTTAGTTCACGGCACCTTATTTCATTCGGTGCACCCCTCTCACGAGGGACCCCCTATCCACCACCCCGCAGGGGACGCGCCTCAACGCCATATGGTCCCAGCGCGAGGTGACTCCCAATATTGTTACATTATTTGTGTGGTGTTGTTGATGCGTCTGCGATAAAAAGTGGCCCTTAAGTTTTGACCATTAGTATAATAGCCGGTATTATTGTTATTAAGGGGTTGAGATGGCGGACGTGACAAAGCCTCGTCGCCTGAGTGCAAATTATACTTTACACTCCCACTCAAGTACCCACGAAACGTGTTTACAGCGGGGTGTGGGGATTGTAAGCAACACGTGACGCCGTGACACGTTTAGTTCAGTTCACTGCCTGGTGTGGCATATTTTTCTCTCGATATGCTGGTCAGCATCAGTAATACGCGCTCCAGTAATACAACGGTATCGGATTCTATACGCGCTCAGGTCTCTGGGTCGCTGCCCACGGGTGTCGGGCCGACGTCAGCCTTAGCTGGCCCGCGCACGGCCGGCCGTGCGCGGGCCAGCTAAGGCTGACGTCGGCCCGAGGACCTTTTGCTTATCAAGTGTTTGCTGGTTGTTGTTTTTTTTCCTTCACTGAGAGAAGTCTACAGTATTACAATTCACACGCGATTCGCCGAAAAAAGCGGCTCTGACTTTATCGGGTGTACCGAGAGTCCGAAATAGCTCAGGCGGTTAAACCGTCGGAGCAGGAGAGCGAAGGGAATCGCCGGGTCGTGGGTTCGAATCCCGTCCCGGCCCCGGTAGCTGGACTCACAATCCAGGGGGAAAAAACGGATTTGTTCAATAGCATGTCCGTTGAAAGGTCCTGGTAAATCAAAGTGGCACAGTTGGAGTGCGCCTGAGTTGATCATAGGCAATAGGCCTGTCAACCCGCCCGTCAGGGCCGTCCGGCATGATCACCTCGGTGCTGTGGACGTTAAACGGCGAACGAACTAACTAACTCGGGTGTACCGCGATATACTGTAGTAGTTTGTGGCCACAGTCTAGAATGATCATGCAGCACTAGGGTGTGAACCAAACATTTCACAATGAGCAAGGGCAAAACTTTTACAGCCAGTTAAAAATATATATATTTTTTAAAATCCATGAAAAGGGCGCCGGACTTTAAATCCTATGATTAGAATCTTTCACTACGTACTGAGGGTGAATTTTTGCTGACTGACAGATTATCTTTTTATTTCGTTTTTTTTTTTTTTTTAAATCCAGGTAGTCTTTCGTCCCATTGCGGATGTTTCCAATGTTTTGCGATCTGAGAGATCCTGGTCGGAAAAGTGAAAAATGTCAAAAACAGTTCAACACCGGCCTTCACTGCCGAGAAAAAGTGAACACGATCCGACTGCAAGAGACACAGATAGGGCTCATGAGGATCTGTGCCTCTTGCCGAGACCAGTTGGCATCCATGTTTCGTGGACGCCGTTTTGGTCGTTGAATGAAGAAAGATTTCAGAAACAAAAATATACGTACGGTGGCAGGCTCGTGATATATGTGCTGAGTGGCGGCGATGGGGGGGGGGGGGGGGGGGGGGGGGGTGGGGGGGGGGGGGGGTTGTTCGGGTAGCAGTGGGAGGAGGTGGGGGTGGGGGATGGCAACAACAGGAAATGTCATTATGGCGTGATGTGAGTGTGGGACCGACATAACGTAACCACCTTGGGGGGGGGGGGGGGGGATATGGCAGTAGGGGGAGGGGGGGGGGGAGGCAACAATAAGAAATGTGGCGTGATGTGTGTGGGACATAACGTAACCACCTTGAGGGGGGGGGGGGGGAAGCAGTGGGAGGAGGAGGGGGGGGGGAAGCAGTGGGAGGAGGGGGGGGGGGGCGATGCAACAATAAGGAATGTGGCGTGATGTGTGTGGGACATAACGTAACCACCAAGGCCGCTTGCATAGCGATGTAGTTCATAGCCGGCTTCGAAAGTAAGCGCCTACTTTGAGAGTTACTACTTCAGAAGCAGTCTGAAAAGTCCTTGCTTTGCATGTGAAGCGAAATCCGCGCCGTAGAAGTTACTTGTAAAGTAGTGGGGTGAAGGACGTTTAATGTGAGGTCAATCGTACTTCTGCGCATGCGTGTATTTACATCCCGGCGTCCCTGTATGAAAACTACGCGCGCGCTGCGGCAGGGAAAGAACAGGGTCAAGATGCCACAGGCTAGGCCGGCTGTGGTCCACGCTACCGCATAAAGTGAAATCGCTGTTTTGCTCACTGAAATACGAGACTGAGCGTACTGTTTCTGTAAAATTTGCAGAATACCTAAACGTTATTATTTTTTTTAATAAATAATTATTTTAAAATTTTTTTTTTAAACCTAAAGCAAGTTTTAAACCTAAGAAAACTGAATCACACAAGCGTTGTAAATCACGCCCAAGTCAAGTTACTTCCTCGGTAGTAAGCGTAACTTCCGACCCATGCAAGAGGAAACGAGGCGTTTACTTCTTCAGTAGCCCATAACTTCGAAAGTAAGGACTTACTTCATCGCTATGTAAGTGGGGGGAGCAGTGGGAGGAGGTGGGGGGGGGGGTGGCAACAATAGGAAATGTGATGCGTGTGAGACATAACTACCTGGGGCGAGGGGGGGGGGGAAGCAGTGGGAGGAGGCCGGGGGGGGGGATTACAATAGGAAATATGGCGTGATGTGTGTGGGACTAAACGTGGGAGGTGGGCGAGAAATGGCAACAACAACAACAAAAAAAAAATGTGGCGTGATCAACTGTGTGTGGGACACCACGTAACCACCACCTAACAGGATCTTTGTCGCTTGAAGGACTGAGCTCATTATAAGTCAACAAAAGAAAACTCGAAAAGACGCGTAACAACGAGTATGAGTAACGTTCGTCACACTTTCTGCACTGAGGGAATTTCTTTGCATTTTACACGCTCGGCGGAAACAATTTTGGTGTGGGTTCTCCAAAAGGCCGGAGGAGCTCGTCTGAAAAAAACCAAACACAACTGAGTACAAGCTGCATCAGTGCACCCTAATCTTATGAATCTTTTATCATCAATAGTCGTAACACCCTTTCGTCTTGTTTTGTTTCGTTAATTACTCAATTAACTCATTTGGAGACGTGCCACCTCCGGATACGCGGCTTATGCCGCGTATCCGGAGGCGGCAAGTCTCGAATGAGTTAATTAATTTTATTTTGCTTTCCCGCCTACGTTTCTTCTAATTTTATGAGATTTGCTTTTCTTTCTTCTTCTCCTCCTCCCCTCTCATTATCTGTTAATAACTGGTTCTCATTCCAACTGACTAATGTTACCGTTTGGCTGGAGTAGCCGTGAAATCAATGTTGACGCTGTAAGAGCAAACTCTGGACCAAAATAGGACGTCCGACACGCGGACAACGACCTAAAATGGTACCTCTTCCATCAGAATGGTATAAATGTTGCTAGACATAAAAAAAACAAGCGGCACAGATTCTCATGAGGCCCTGCGAACGCAGGGAGCCTATGAGGACATATGCCTGGTGCAGCGTCCGGGATTGCAGACGTTTTGCAAGCGATTGGACATATGTCGTGCGAGCAAACACTGAGACGAAGTATTAAGTATGTAGTCCAACCGTCCCGTCTGCAAGAGGCATAGACCCTCATGAGCCCCTGCATTCGCAGGAGCCCATGAAGATCTATGCCTCTTGCTGGTAGGTTGAGTAACCATCCGTCTGTGTTTGAGTGTACCACTGTATTCAGTCCATTGTACAACCAGCAGCTGAAGACGTTCTCCGTCTGAGAAAAAAACACAGATGGAAATTGGGCTAGATAAAGGCACAGATCATCATGAGCCCCCCTCTCCCCCGCATACTGCGGGGGCTCATGAGGATCTATGTCTTTTATAGATGGATAGCGTCCTTTCACGTTGGCAATTTGTGAATCATTCGCTTTGCTATGACCATCTGCGGCAAAATTCATATGTTCTCAGCGCCAGACAATACGCGAAGCTGAATAAACACGCACACTTTCAAAAGATAATCGTTCGTCCTTCTGATATATAGTCCGGTTTCATATGCATCACCCGGGTTGACGAGTTCTATTGCACTCCCCCTGAAAGGTCCTGGTAGTTCAAAGCGGCAGAGCACCTGAGTTGATCAATGTTCAGGTCGTACTCCATAGGCGCCTGTCCCTGTCCCCTTAGAGCCGTTCATTATCACTACTGTGGCGTTAACATAAAACAAAGAACTAACCAGTCAGTCAATAAAACAGACTGAGTTATCGTGATTTAAGGACAGTGGCGGATCTGGTGTGTGTGCCAAAATTTCTGTAAAATCATTTTATAACATGAAGTTCCTTTTTGGGGCAGTTCGGAACCCGCATAGGGGTAAGTATTTTGTCTTGAGCTTAGTATAGGCGCTTGCGCGCACGCGGTGGCGCAGTGGATTTGCATCAGTCAAAGCTACTATCCACGGACCCCATAGTTCGGAACCACCACCCCCCCCCCCCTCCCCGCTTTGTATTTTTCTGGAATTTTCAGCGCCGGGAAGGCCTTCTCTGTCAGGTTAAGGTTCTCAAACAAAGAGTTGGAAAATCCCCCCCCCCTCACCCCCCGAGGTAATTGATCCGCCTCTGAAAGCTATCAGTAAAAATAATAATAAAACACCAAAAAACAACAAACAATCACGGAACACGAAACAACAAACTAAAGATGTTAGACGTGACTGCCAATGCACACAATTTTTGCAAAAAGCGCGCATATAAATGCATTTAAAAATTAAAAAATCCACAAAAAAGGCATCACAAGTTTCATTGACAAGTGTGTGACTTGCTGCCATCTGTTGTTTGCGTTTCTGGATTAAACACTGCAAGGATCAGCAACCAGAGCGAGGGGATTGCGTGTGTGACTGTTTTTCATTACCCCACCATACTGGTGGCCACATTCTGATTTCATTGCGTGTGTGGCTGCTTTAGTCACCCCATCTGGCCGTACTCTCTGACTTCAAGGGATTAATTCTCGATTTCCAGAGAAGGAAAGTTGTTATGCTGGTAACTGCTGATAACAGCAGTCTGTGCCTGAGGCACAGTGTGTGACTTTAACCTCCATCACTGCTGGAAAAAAAATGAACACCATCCAAATGTAAGCAAGAGATATAGATCCTCATGAGCCCCCGCAATTACGGGGGCTCACGAGAATCTATACCTCTTGCTGAAACCACCTCGACGGCTGGCGATCTTGGACGTTGAATTTATTATCATTTCTACGGGCTGTAGCCACCAGCGGTGAAAGCAGGGGTGGATCGGGGGGGGGGGGGAGCGGGGGTCATTAGGGGTTCTGGCCTCCCCCCAAAAAAAATAATTCCTTAAAATGCTATAAGAAAGTCCCTTTTTGGGGGTGTTTGGACCCCCCACCCCCCCCACCCCCAACCCCGTTGCTTGATAATTTTGTGAATGGTTAAGGCTCCCCCCGCCCCCTCCCGTTGTTCGATATTTTGGCGAAATGTAAAGACGCACGCACCGCTTCTGCACCCCCACCCCACCCCCGTCATTTGATATTTTAGCGAATGGATAAGACGCAAGCACCGCTTCTTTACCCCCCCCCCCACCCCACCCCTACCCCCCGTCATTTGATATTTTAGCGAATGGATAAGACGCAAGCACCGCTTCTTTACCCCCCACCCCCCACCCCCCGTCATTTGATATTTTAGCGAATGGATAAGACGCAAGCACCGCTTCTTTACCCCCCCCACCCCACCCCCCCACCCCCCGTCATTTGATATTTTAGCGAATGGATAAGACGCAAGCACCGCTTCTTTACCCCCCCCCCACCCCCCGTCATTTGATATTTTAGCGAATGGATAAGACGCAAGCACCGCTTCTTTACCCCCCCCCCCCACCCCCCGTCATTTCATATTTTAGCGAATGGATAAGACGCAAGCACCGCTTCTTTACCCCCCCCCCCCACCCCCCCAGCCCCCGTCATTTGATATTTTAGCGAATGGATAAGACGCAAGCACCGCTTCTTTACCCCCCCCCCCCCACCCCCACCCCCCGTCATTTAATATTTTAGCGAATGGATAAGACGCAAGCACCGCTTCTTTACCCCCCCCCCCCAACCCCCCAACCCCCGTCATTTGATATTTTAGCGAATGGATAAGACGCAAGCACCGCTTCTTTACCCCCCCCCCCCCACCCCCACCCCCACCCCCCGTCATTTGATATTTTAGCGAATGGATAAGACGCAAGCACCGTTCTTTACCCCCCCCCCCCCCCTCCCCCCCGTCATTTGATATTTTAGCGAATGGATAAGACGCAAGCACCGCTTCTTTACCCCACCCCCACCCCCCCACCCCCCGTCATTTGATATTTTAGCGAATGGATAAGACGCAAGCACCGCTTCTTTACCCCCCCCCCACCCCCACCCCCACCCCCCGTCATTTGATATTTTAGCGAATGGATAAGACGCAAGCACCGCTTCTTTACCCCCCCCCACCCCCCCTCCCCCCCGTCATTTGATATTTTAGCGAATGGATAAGACGCAAGCACCGCTTCTTTACCCCACCCCCACCCCCCCCACCCCCCGTCATTTGATATTTTAGCGAATGGATAAGACGCAAGCACCGCTTCTTTACCCCCCCCCCCCCCACCCCCCGTCATTTTAGCGAATGGATAAGACGCAAGCACCGCTTCTTTACCCCCCCCCCCCCACCCCACCCCCACCCCCCGTCATTTGATATTTTAGCGAATGGATAAGACGCAAGCACCGCTTCTTTACCCCACCCCACCCCACCCCCCACCCACCCCCCACCGTTGATATTTTTGCAAATGGTAAGACGCACGCACTGCTTCTGTACACCCCCCCCCCCTCCACTATTTGATATTTTGGCGAAAGGTTAAGATGCACGTATAGCTTCTCTCCCCCCCCCCCCCCCCCCCCCCCCGCTGTTCGATTTTTTTGGCCCCTAGAAGGTGTCAGGTTGAAGGTCACAAACAAAAAGTTGGAACCCCCCCCTCTGGAGCTAACTGATCCGCCCCTGGAAAGGGTTACTGAAACAGCCTCTGTATGTTTGCATCCATGTTCCTTCGACGGCTGGGGGTCTTTGTCGTGAATGAATTTACAATGATTTCAAAAACACAATATCAGTCCACCGGCAGCAAAGGAGTTAAAAGAGGAGAGGTTTCCAAAGATGTGTGCAAAGATCCACGAAGACGTTCGGGTCTTCACACAATGCATCAGTTTTATTTGCGTAATCGATGAACTTCGGGACGAATCGCACTCTGGTTACCGTACGTTTCCCACACCGGTCACCCTCCCTCGATCCGCTCCGCGTGCGGAGCGGATCGAGGGAGGTGACCAGTGTGGAAACATCAAGTATTATCACAGTTATACTATGTCGACGGTGAACGAGAACATCGAACAGACAGTCCCGCGATATATAATTAACCGAGACACGCTGCCCGGACATCGATTATTTGGCAGGCTCAAACCACGGTGCCGTCCTCGGTTTGAAAAAGCAGAGACGTAATTTCATGTAAATGGGTCAAATCCAACCAGCATGGCGCATATATATAACATTGTTATACAAATGTGGACTTTTAGGAGCAAATAGGAAAGAATGGATATGTACAATGCTGCATAAAAAGTCCGTTTTGAAAAAAAGCAAAATTTTCATATATTACAATGAAAATTTCATTGTTCACAAAATGACTTTTGTAGAAATCAGAAGCGTAGTCACAAGGCGATCTCCCATCACGGAAGCAAAGAGATGGAGAAAAGAAACACAAAAAAGCACAACAACGACCAAAACAAAACCACCATCACAACCAACAACAACAATAAACTACAGCAAAACAAACCAAACCAAACCAAGCCAAAACTGAAACCAAACCAAACCAAAACACACAAAATAAAACAAACCAAACAAACAACAAACAGAAACCAAAAATAAACACACAAAAACAAAACAAAAACAAAAAAAACAATCAAACAAACAAAAAAAGAAAGAAAAAGCGAAGCAAAGCTAAACGGAACGAAACAAAACAAAAACCATAATCCATCCCCATCGCCCTCCCCCCCCCCCCACACCCCCACCTCCAACAACTTCCTAAGCAAGAGGCATAGATTTTCATGGGCCCATTCGGTTGGTTAGTTCGGGTTTAACGTCCACAGCACCGAGGTGATCATGGACGGCCCTGACAGGCGGGTTATGGGGGACAGGGAATTCTATTGCCTATGGAGTTCGACCTGAACACTGATCAACTCAGGCGCACTCCAACTGTGCCACTTTGATTTACCAGGACCTTTCAACGGACATGCTATTGAACAAATCCGTTTTTTCCCCCTGGATTGTGAGTCCAGCTACTGGGGCCGGGACGGGATTCGAACCCACGACCCGGCGATTCCCTTCGCTCTCCTGCCCGACGTGGGCCCATGCAGGCTGCAGGGGATGATAATCACCCAAGCACAAGGGCCTATGGATCCAAACTTCTTGCAGAAAAAATGGACTGGCCGAATTATAATCTCCCAAACCACAGACCCAATCGGCGACTCCAGGTGGAAGCGAGGGAACTAGGCTAGCCGAAGGTGTGATTAACTGATCTAGTCAAGACAGGGCCAGTTGCATGAGTGAACTTAGCACTGCGCCAGCCTCTAAGCAAGGTGCTCCGCTATAGCTACAGCGAAGCACCTTGCTCAGTGGCTGGCGCAGGGCTAAGCTCACTCATGCCACTAACCCAGCCTTCACGCCTGAAAATGGGCATGTGCATGAGCGGCCGAGAAGGGAGTCGGCAAATCCCATCAATTACGTCAAGCACTGCGCACGTCCACCGACGCGGAAACTGACAGGATCAGCATAATTGACAGGAACAATTCAATCATTACAGCAGGAGAAGAGAAGGTCAGTGGATCGATTGATTGACGGGTTGATTTCATCACAGGCTGGGAACACATCCTCATTAACAGATATGAAGGACTGACGGCCTCTGTAGCCCGCCGTGATTAACAAGAGGCACTGATGTGTGCAGTCTCATGAATCTCTGAGACTGCAGGTATATTCCTTCGATCTAACACATTCTACCCCACCACCGAAATTCCTAAATTTTGAAGTTGGACTATGACCAATCCATCCCCATCTTCTTCGCCCAATTTCATTCTCTGCTGTTATATACTCTGTTCTCTACCAGAGTCTGACGTTGCTGATCTTCTCTGGACAGTGGATTTTCAAGATTCTTCTAAGGCAACTGTTAATGAAGATCTGCACTCTGTTGACTGTTTTTTGTCAACCTCCAAATCTCTGCTCCATATAGGAGAACTGAGAAATCCGGACTTTGGTGTGTTGTGACAGCTCTCTGGAACTCCACACTTTTTTCAGCTGGAGAAAGGCTGCTCTGGCTTTACCGATTCGTGCTCTGACATCTGCATCAGTGCCACCATTTTTGTCGATGATGCTCCCGAGATAGGTGAAGGACTCCACCTCATCCAGCGGGGTGCCAGCATGCAAGACTGGTTCTTCCCTGGTTGCGTCTAGCCTCATTGTCTTTGTTTTCTGTTTGTGGATGGTGATGCCTACCTGGGACGAGATGTCAACAAGCCTCGTGGTCTTGTCCTGCATTTGTTGATGAGAGTGGGACAGTAACGCCAAGTCGTCTGCAAAATCGAGGTCGTCAAGCTGTGTCAACAGTGTCCACTGTATTCCGCTTCTTCTATGCTCTGTGGTCCTCTTCATGACCCAGTCTATGGCCAGTAGGAAGAGGAATGGAGACATTAAACACTCCTGCCTGACGCCGGTTCTGACCTGGAGCTCCCTGGTGAACTGCCCTTCGTGGATCACGCGACATGTCATGCCATTGTAGCTGTTCTTGATCACAAAGTTCACGTACAGCGAGGAGCTCCACTCCAGAGACTGCTCCACGATGATGCTTACCTACTTACTTACGCCTGTCATCCCTGCCCGGGTATAGGCCGTCGACGAGAGACCTCCAGCGACTCCTGTCCTGTGCTTCTCCTTCGATTTTACTCCAGATAGTTCCCAGTCTCTCGATGTCTGCTTGGAGGTCTCGACGCCAGATGTTTCTCGGCCTGCCTCTTTCCTCTTTCCATGGGGATTCCATGACAATGCCTGCCTAGTGATACTGGAAGCTGGCTTTCTCAGACTGTGACCAATCCATCCCCATCTTTTTCGCCCAATTTCATTCTCTGCTGTTATCTGCTCTGTTCTCTCCCAGAGTCTGACGTTGCTGATCTTCTCTGGCCAGTGGATTTTCAAATTCTTCTACGGCAACTGTTTATAAAGATCTGTACTCTGTTGACTGTGTTTTTTGTCAATCTCCAAGTCTCTGCTCCATATAGGAGAACTGCTTTTACGTTGAAGTTGAAAATCCGGACTTTGGTGTGTTGTGACAGCTCTCTGGAACTCCACACTTTTTTCAGCTGGAGAAAGGCTGCTCTGGCTTTACCGATTCGTGCTCCGACATCTGCATCAGTGCCGCCTTTTTTGTCTATGATGCTCCCGACATAGGTGAAGGACTCCACCTCCTCCAAAGGGGTGCCAGCAAGCAAGAGACTGGTTCTTCCCTGGTTGCGTTCAGCCTCATTGTCTTTGTTTTCTGTTTGTGGATGGTGAGGCCCACTTGGGACGAGATGTCAGCAAGCCTCGTGGTCTTGTCCTGCATTTGTTGATGAGTGTGGACAGTAAAGCCAAGTCGTCTGCAAAATCGAGGTCGTCAAGCTGTGTCCACTGTGTCCACTGTATTCCACTTCGTCTGTGCTTTGTGGTCCTCTTCATGACCCAGTCTATGGCCAGTAGGAAGAGGAACGGAGACAGCAAACACCCCTGCCTGACACCGGTTCTGACCTGGAGCTCCCTGGTGAACTGCCCTTCGTGGATCACGCGACATGTCATGCCATCGTAGCTGCTCTTGATCAGGCGGACGAGCTTTGTGGGTAGACCGTAGTGTCGTAGGAGTTTCCACAGAGTCTCTCGGTCCACGCTGTCAAATGCTTTCTCGCAATCCACAAAGTTGACGTACAGCGGGGAGCTCCACTCCAGAGACTGTTCCACGATGATGCGGAGAGTGGCGATCTGGTCTGTACATGATCGTTTTTTCCTGAATCCTGCTTGCTGGTCTCTCAGCTGGGGGTCAACGGAGCTCTTCATTCTCTCCAGGATGATCCTGTTGAAGACCTTTCTTGGTACTGACAGCATGGTGATTCCTCTGTAGTTGGAACACTTGCTGAGGTCGCCTTTCTTGCGAAGCTTGATTAGGTACCCCTCCTTCCAGTCAGCCGGCATCACCTCCTCTTCCCAAATCTTTCCAAACAGTGGGTACAGCATCTCTAATGTTGTCTCTAGGTCTGCTTTCAGAGACTCCGCTGGGATGCCATCTGGCCCTGCTGCTTTGCCGTTCTTCAAAAATGCCACTGCTCTTCTGATCTCTTCCCGGCTGGGTCTGTCACAGCTGCTGGCTGGATGGTTGGCTGGGTCTGTTCAGTAACTCTTCAAAATACTCGCCCCATCTGTCGAGTTGGTCTGCTCTGTCTGCAATAGGCTTGCGGCCTTCTTTGTCTTTTACTGGTCTTTCTGTGTGGCCATACTTGCTCGACAGTCTTCTGGTAATGTCGTAGAGCTGTTTCAGGTTGCCGCTGCCTGCCTTGGCAACTGCTTTCTTCTGCTTCCTCACTTCTATCTTCTTCAAGGTCTGTGCCGACAGCCAGTCCTTGTGATGGTGTTTCCTGAACCCAACAGTGTCTTTGCAGGTTGAGTTCAGCGCCTCTCTAACTGCCTTCCACTGCTGCTCTGTGGTGACCGCCTCCTCTTCATTTACTAGCTCCTGTAGCGCTTGAAACCGGTTGGACAGCACCAGTTTCAACTCTTTTCTCACTCCAGTCTCTCAGGAGGCCTACATTATAACGCTGTCTTCTTGTTGTCTCTGTGCGGCTTTTCTTAACTTGAGCGTTATTCTGAAGGTAAGCAGATGGTGGTCTGAGGCGATATCTGCTCCCCTCCTCACTCGAACATCTTGAAGGGATCTTCTAAATTTCTTGCTAATGCAGATATGGTCTATTTGGTTCTCTGTAGTATGGTCAGGTGAAACCCACGTTGCTTTGTGTATTCTTATGTGTGGGAAGATGCTGCCTCCAATGACAAGTTTGTTTAGAGCACGAAAGTCTACAAACCTCTCCCCGTTCTCACTCATCTCCCCTAGTCCCTGTCTCCCCATCACCTCTTCGTATCCGGTGTTGTCCTCCCCTATTTTGGCATTAAAATCGCCCATCATGATGGTGATGTCTCGCTCGGCACATTTGTCCACAGCACTCTGGAGTAGGTCGTAGAACACTTGTTTCTCTTCCTCGTCACTGTCATTAGTGGGCGCATAACACTGGATGACGTTCAACTTGATCGTTTTCTTTGTTCTAAAGGCTGCTGTGATAATTCTTGGCCCATCGGCACTCTCTGTGCCACTGATGACAGCCTGAATGCTACTCCTTCTGTATGGGGGGCATTCTCCTCTTCATGACCTGAATACAGAATCATCTCCCCACTTAACAGCCTTTTCTGGCCAGACTGCGTCCATCTGGCTTCACCGATACCTAGCAGGGAAAGGTTGAACTTTTGCATTTCCGCTGCTGTCTGGGCGGACTTCCCGATCTGGTACATGGTCTTGACATTCCATGTGCCCATGGTTGTGTCCCTGGATAGAGAGAGGCGGCTCGGTCCTGTGGCTTCCGAAGACTTCCGGCTTTCACCACAGGACGTCATAAATCTTCTGGTAGAAGAACCTTCCTCCTCCAGGAAAGGAATTGCCGTTTGTCTCTTCGTCGGCGTTTTTGTAGCCATTTCCTTATTTGCAGGTGGGGAAGCTAACCCCATGCCCAACCCCCTTACTAGGAGGACCAGGGGTTTTCTGTCGGGGTCACCTTCCCTTAGACCATGTTGGTTCACGGCACCTTATTTCTTTCGGTGCACCCCTCTCGCGAGGGACCCCCTATCCACCACCCAGGGGACACGCCTTAACGCCATATGGTCCCAGCGCGAGGTCCACGATGATGCGGAGAGTGGCAATCTGGTCTGTACATGATCAGTTTTTCCGGAATCCTGCTTGCTGGTCTCTCAGCTGGGGGTCGACGAAGCTCTTCATTCTCTCCAGAATAATCCTGTTGAAGACCTTTCCTGGTACTGACAGCAAGGCGATTCCTCTGTAGTTGGAACACTTGTTGAGGTCGCCTTTCTTGGGAAGCTTGATTAGGTACCCCTCCTTCCAGTCAGCCGGCATCACCACCTCTTCCCAGATCTTTCCAAACAGTGGGTACAGCATCTCTATTGTTGTTTCTAGGTCTGCTTCAGAGACTCCGCTGGGATGCCATCTGGCCCTGCTGCTTTGCCGTTCTTCAAAAATGCCACTGCTCTTCTGATCTCTTCCCGGCTGGGTCTGTCACAGCTGATGGGTAGGCAGTCTCTGCTGGCTGGATGTCTGGGGGGTCGGGTGGGGTGGGTCTGGTCAGTAACTCTTCAAAATATTCGGCCCATCTCTCGAGTTGGTCTGCTCTGTCTGCAATAGGCTTGCTTTCTTTGTCTTTTACTGGTCTTTCTGTATGGCCATACTTGCCTGACAATCTTCTGGTAATGTCGTAGAGCTGTTTCAGGTTGCCGCTGCCTGCTGCCTTTTCTGCCTCTGCTGCCAGGCTGTCTGTGTAGGCCCTCTTGTCTGCCCTGATACTCCGCTTCACCTCGCGGTTGGCTTCCGAGTATTCCTCATGTGCCCTTGCTTTGGCCGCTCTCGTGCGACTGTTGTTGACAACTGCTTTCTTCTGCTTCCTCACTTCTATCTTCTTCAAGGTCTGTGCCGACAGCCAGTCCTTGTGATGGTGTTTCTTGAACCCCACAGTGTCTTTGCAGGTTGAGTTCAGTGCCTCTCTAAATGCCTTCCACTGCTGCTCTGTGGTGACCGCCTCCTCTTCATTTACTAGCTCCTGTAGCGCTTGAAACCGGTTGGACAGCACCAGTTTGAACTCTTCTCTCACTCCCGTCTCTCTCAGAAGGCCTACATTAAAGCGCTGTCTTCTTGTTGTCCCTGTGCTGCTTTTCTTTAACTTGAGCTTTATTCTTAAGGTAAGCAGATGATGGTCTGAGGCGACATCTGCTCCCCTCCTCACTCGAACATCTTGAAGGGATCTTCTAAATTTTTGGCTAATGCAGATATGGCCTATTTGGTTCTCTGTAGTATGGTCAGGTGAGACCCACGTTGCTTTTGTGTATTCTTCTGTGTGGGAAGATGCTGCCTCCAATGACAAGTCTGTTTAGAGCACAAAAGTCTACGAACCTCTCCCCGTTCTCACTCATCTCCCCTAGTCCCTGTCTCCCCATCACCTCTTCGTATCCGGTGTTGTCCTCCCCTATTTTGGCATTAAAATCACCCACGACGATGGTGATGTCTCGCTCGGCACATTTGTCCACAGCACTCTGGGGTAGGTCGTAAAACTCTTGTTTCTCTTCCTCATCACCGTCATTGGTGGGCGCATAACACTGGATGACGACGTTCAACTTGATCTTTCTCCTAGTTCTACGAAAGGCTGCTGTGATAATTCTTGGCCCAAGAGGTTCCCAGCCAATCAGCGCTCTCTGTGCCACTGGTGACAGCATGAATGCTACACCTTCTGTATGGGGGGCATTCTCTTCTTCATGACCTGAATACAGAATCATCTCCCCACTTAACAGCCTTTTCTGGCCAGACTGCGTCCATCTGGCTTCACTGATACCTAGCAGGGAAAGGTTGAACTTTTGCATTTCCGCTGCTATCTGGGCGGACTTCCCGCTCTGGTACATGGTCTTGACATTCCATGTGCCCATGGTTGTGTCCCTGCATAGAGAGAGGCGGCTCGGTCCTGTGGCTTCCGAAGACTTCCGGCTTTCACCACACGACGTCATAAATCTTCTGTGGTCTTTTCGTCGGCGTTTTTGTAGCTATTTCTTTATTTGCCGGGTGGGGAAGCTACCCCCACGCCCAACCCCCTTACTAGGAGGACCAGGGGTTTTCTGTCGGGGTCTCCTTCCCTTAGACCATGTTGGTTCACGGCACCTTATTTCATTCGGTGCACCCCTCTCGCGAGGGACCCCCTATCCACCACCCAGGGGACACGCCTCAACGCCATATGGTCCCAGCGCGAGGCTACTCCAGGCAGTAAAGAGTTAATAGTCTGCAATATCCACTTTAAATATGTTCTTAGTATATCTTACAATATTGTGGACAAAGTGGCTGACTTAAATTATGAAGTTTGAATGTCGTAAAATGAAAGACTTTTTCTGCTCTCCTCTCCATTGTACACAGGCGAGTTCCTTCCGGTACACTAAAAAAGCAAGCGGAATACCCCCTGATACGGATACCTACTCACCTAGTTTGCGGAAAAAAAAGGGTAGACAATTTTTATTTGAGGCAAGACAACATTGCCAACCCGTCGTACCGGTGAATTTAGCAATCAAAGCCTGCCATGGAACAGATCTCTAAACAGCTAGGACGGATTTATGTGCTGTCGTAAAACTAAATACCAAAATTAACCAGCTTCCGGCGGTATAGTAGAGAATGGGGGGGTGGGGGGGGGGGGAGGGAGGCGGGTGCTAGGGAGGAGGGGAGGGAGGAAGGACGGCGGATTGATTGATTGATTGTACATTGCTTAACGTCCCGACAGCAACATGACTTTTGTGAAAAAAAACTAAACAGAACATTGAATGTATGTCGCCAGCCGGTCCAATACATTAAATAAACCTAAGACATGGGGCCTAAATAAAGCTAAGACCATTCAGCAACACACATCCAATATCAAGAGCTACAGGCAGCGCAGACAGTAGGGAGAGTTTTTAAAAGGCAAATACAGGTGCATGGACCAAGGGTAGAAAGAAACACATGCCCCAGAATAGAGGGAAAAACCCACCCTTGGGGCTGACCAGGGTGACCCTGGGAACTAAAAAGTAGTTAACCCCACCCAAGTCCCCCAGGGCAGGAAGGACGGCGGGGGTGGGGTGCCGACGGACGGGAGAATCAAACGCTGATGTTTACAATCACACATATGGGTTGATAGTTGCGCAGTCGATCACCTCTATAACACGGGCAATAGGAACTAGCACTACCCGTGTTACTGAGGTGATGGATTACGCAAGTATCATCCAATGCCTCCGTTTACAACCAATGTTTACAATCACCACACTGTGTGCGACATCTGGAATCAAGTTCATCTTCGTTGAGTTCTTTATTCTGGTCGGTTAATTTGATAAAGAGTCTACGTATTTCTTTTATTTATTATTTATTGTGATCTTTTTATGTTTACTATTTTCTAACACCGATGTTTTCTGGTTTGTCACCCATTTAACCCCACGGCCGCATTTCCCAACGACTTTGGACCAATTGGAGATGGATCGACTATGACAATTACAGTACCAGGATTAGCTTGGCGCTTGATGGCACTGGCACTACCCTTGAATTATCATGTTTGATCCATATCTGGCTGCAGTGCGTCGGGGCTTACTGGGTTAAACTAATTTTTCTATTAATTTTCTTTCCTGGGGAGGAGCTTGGCGAATCAAGAGAGACAACAAGTGTGACAATGATAAACACAGTGGTTAATCCTCCGCCGATGCGTAGGCGGGTCGAGGGTGGTACCCAGTGCGGACGATTACTGAAAAAATAAGAGTAGAGCTAAATCACTGCCCACCTGTCTTCACGCTGTATACGCTGGCTGTCTGTGTAGCGCTGTGCCACTGACGCGTGACCAGCACTGGGTCGAGACGTCTGCATCACAGACGACATTCACGCGTCACGGACCGAGAGCAGGCGACACGCTTCAGTAACCTGAGACCGCACGTGTGCTAATGCTTCTAGAATTTTGGAGAAAAAGAGAGAGAGAAAAAAAAGTGAGTCAGTAATGCCATAGGCTACTGTTAACCCCCACACTGCCGCGAAAAACTTAACATGAACCAACTGCAAGAGACATAGATCCTCATGAGTCCACGCAGTTGCAGGGGCTCAGGAGGCTCTACGCCTCTTGCTGGCGGCATCACTTTGAATCCATGGGCCAATTGCATGAGCGAGCTTAGTCCTGCACCAGCCACTAAGCAAGGTGAGCCGCTGCTTAGTGGCTGGTGCAGGACTAAGCTCGCTCATGCAACTGGCCCCATGTTCTTTGGACGGCGTGGGCCCTCAGGCGTTGAAGTAGCACAGATTTCAGACAAGACTGACATGTGCAGTTACTGGCAGTGATTGTGCAGTTACTGGCAGTGATGTTGAACGCCTCACGCACATACACACCATCGAACATACGAATCCACCACTAAGGGTGGTGGTGCCGCAACAGTTTGGCACCTAAAAGATAAGAACCGACCATGACGATTCAAAGGTGGTGCAAGTATAACCCATTCAGCCCTGACGCACTACAGCAGGAGTTGGGTCGACCATGATAATTCAAGGGTAGTGCCAGATTAGCTTGGCGCCGACAGGCGGCAAGCTAATCTGGCACTACCCTTGAATTATCATGGTCGATCCATCTCCTGAAACTGGTGCATGGTGGTTAGATGACATCTCCAACATTTGGGAAATAAGTGCGTGGAGTTGAATGAGCCAACACAAAAACTCCTCTGGCACCGCCCTAGTCCCCTCAGCCTCGAACAATCAGCTTCACTATGTCTCGTGAACCGTTAACCTTATCATTCAGAATACACCAGTGTGTGAAATACGTTTGACTAAAATAGTTCAAAGGTAGTGCCAGAATAGCTTGGCGCCTCTAGGCGTCAAGCTATTCTGGGACCACCCTTGAACTAAAGCCTGTAAGTACTATAATGTAGCTTGCATATGGCAGTGTACAAATTTGAAGCTTTTAGCCTCAGTATGATATGGGATAATGTAGTCTAGTGGACAATATAACAAAATTGGAACTTTTATGCAGTTCAGTATTATGCAATATATACTGACGAGCAAAAGAAACGCCGCGACATCATTCGAATTAGTATCGGAAACACGTGAGTGTTTCCGGTAATTCGAATGATGTCGCATTTCTTTTACTCGTTAATATACGGCTGTACATGTCTGTCAGAAAGTCTAGTCTGGAAAGTCGTGGACTCACCTTTTTTCTTCACCTGTGATAATCGAAGATCGTAAACGATCGGTGAACTGCAGCTGATGTGCGAAGTTGTCAATGTGGCCAACCAGAGCTGTCTACTTCCGGCGCCTTATGAGGAAGCACAGTCCGCCATGCTTTCTCCGTTTTCTTCAAAAGAAATACAAGTATGATAACACGCCCTTCAAGTTTCTGCTTCACTTCATCCTGAGACAACAACAACACAAAAAAAGTGACTGCCATGCGTGTTAAAATTAAAATAAATTCAATAAAAGAAGCACGCTTAAAAAGGGCGAATACAACAACATTAATGATACATTTTCTGGTTAATTTAACCCTTTCGCTGCCAGTGATCAATAATTTTGCGTCCGAGACCACTGCTTACTGACCGACATTCGCGTGAAGAACACATGAAATGGGACCCAAAATGGGCATACATAAAACAGGATTAACGAGAGCTAAAAATCCGCATGAGCCACCGCATCCTCGGGGGCTCATGAGGGTTTATATCTTGCAAATGGGTAGCGATCGCCTTGCCCCGAAAAGACATACTGTAGACAAAAATGAACAACACTTACGTATGTCGTAACAAACAATTAACCAACCATTCTGGCACGTCACCTACCGATCTGATGTAACTTAACCCCCCCCCCCCCCCCCAAGACCAAAATTATTCAAAATGCTATAACAAAGTCCCCTTTTTGGGGTGTTTGGATCCCCCCTCCCACCCCCCACCCCCGTCGTTTGATATTTTGGCAAATGGTGAGTGAGAGTCTTAACACGCGCCCGCCCGCCCCTCCCCCTCCCGCTCTTTGATGTTTCGAACCCTGGAAGCAAGGTCTAATGAGTTATTTTGCGTCACGAGGGGTCAGACATCAATAATTTACTGTTTTTTGTTTGTTTGTTTGGTGCTTTTTTTCTTTTTTTTTAACACGACTTTCTAATAGTGATTTTCCCTTGAATGGACATTTTCTTCCCTGAGAAACAGCTACAGCCACCTGAAGGATGGAACATGTACTCAACCCGCTTAACCCGAGGCCGCATCTCATAAATGTCGGAGGGGTCACTTAACGACTATGTACCAATTGCAGGAGATGGATCGACCATGATAATTCAAGGGCAGCGCCAGGTTAGTGTGGCGCAGCTAATCTGGCACTACCCTTGAATTATCATGGTCGGTCCCTCTCCTGCTGTAGCGCGTCCGACCGGGCTAAATTGGTGAAAGACAGGTGATCTCCTAAAACTGATCGCTCAAACAGGTACTGTTTTAAGTAATATAATGATGATGATAATAATAATAATAATTATAACGATAATAGTAAAAATAAAATAATAATAATAGTTGCAATAATAATTGTAATAATAATAATAGTAACAATAATAACAAAAACGGCAACAATAATAAACTTTAAACAGTAACTACCTCTGAACTAGCTCTGTCGATTTCATAAAACTGGTCGATCAAAACCGGTACTGTAATAATAATAATAATAATACATATAATAATAATAATTCTAAAACTTACCTCTGAACTCCCACTGTCGGTCCTCTGTCTCCCGTGACTGGCTGGAAAAAAAAGGTGTAGAACGTTCAGACACAGGTGTGGCTCGAGCGTTCATACAGTAAATCAGCAGTTAAAGTACGGTCTAGACCTAGGATTGATTAACTTTTGGATTGGTTACCATGACAACTAGACGCATTCCTCAGGAACGGAGGGAAAATCCCTGAATTCTGCCCTCGCTGCGCGGCAGGCAATTTCGTGACAGCCACCAGGCGAAAATCAAGATCGATTACGTCGTAAGCCTTTTTGTTTTGTTTTGCCGACGGCAGGTTTCCCATAAGAAGCGACTGATTAAGCAAAGTACAGTCAGACCTGCGTATAAAGGTGGCCTGTTATATACAACAGTCTACGTTTTAACTCATTCAGTCCGACGGCCGTATTTCCCAAAATTTTGAAGGCATTATCCCAATGCACCAGTTGCTGGAGATGGATCGACCATGATAATTTAAGGGCAGTGCCAGACTCATTAGCTTGGCGCCGACAGGCGCCAGGCTAATCTGGCACTACCCTTGAATTATCATGGTCGACCTATCTCCTGCTGTAGTGTGTCAGGCGGGCTGAATGGGTTAAGTAGTTAAATAACACAATGACTGAAAAGTCAAATATAACAACAGTTTTGCAAAGGTCCTGACAGGACTCCCTCTATGTAAATAACTTTGCTTATAACAAACTTCGGATATAACAGTAAGAAGAATTGGGTCAGCTGGCGATTTGTTACACTGACGAGCAAAGTGACCCCCGGGTCCATCTGGCGCGAGAGTCATTTGAGCGTGTTACTCCCCTCACGCAAAAATGCCAAGCCAAAGTGTCGGTCTGGCGTGAGAGTCATTTTGGCGTGTTACGCTTCCTCCGCAAAAGTGCCTAGCCAAAGTGACCCCGGGTCCATCTGGCGTGAGAGTCAGTTTAGATTGTCACCGACTCCCTTACGCAAAAGTCACCCCGGGTAGTTCTGGCGTGCGCTTAAAAAGACACTATCTGTCGTAGTAAAACTGTTGCCGCTAGGGTTTCATGCGAAAGAAAAACTGAAGATAGTGGTAGAAAACCCTTTTAAATATCGTGTTCTTTTCTTTCTACGTTTGTTTCCTTGTCACCTGAAGAAGGATCTTTGATCCGAAACGTCGTTCCTTGTTTCTATTTAACTCATTCTACCCCCACACCGAAATCCCCAAATTTTGCCGTTGTCCTCTGAAGACTGCAGTGCAGTGGAGGACACAGATCGACCATGATAGTTCAAGGGTGATGCCAGAAGATCTGGCATCACCCTTGAACTGTCATGGTCGATCCATATCTTGCTCTGGTGTGTCTGGGGTAGAATGAGTTAAAAGGGTTTTCTACCACTATCTTCTGTTTTTCTTTTACACTATCTGTCGGTCTGGCGTAAAGTTTTTTTTGTTTGTTTTTTTCATGAATTCAGTTGTCACACCGACACCTCAAGCCCAGTACGCAAAGGCCATCGGGCTGAAGTCGCCCACAGTGGGCCCGTACGACTTCGACCCGATAGGCTTTCGCGTACTGGGGTGCTGGCAAACATCGACAAGAGTTACTTCTCGCCTCGATGAAAAAAAAAAAAATGTTCATCTAGCCCATTTTTGTATGTATGTGACTTTTAGAAAAATTTAACTCGAAAATTTGATAACTTGTGTTGTACTTCGTCTTTCTTTTCAGAAGAATCAAGATTTTGTTGTTGTTGTTGTTGTTGAATCAGATCTACATGGCTGGGCAAGTACAAACTGAAGTCACACGGTTACACCTTGTCTGGGGCCGCATACAATAAAGTCAAGCACTGTCGACCAGTTACGATCGATCCACCGGCCCAGTTTCGAAGCTGGTCCAGGAAGTAAGAATTACTGAAAGACGTCGCGTGATATCGCTTGTGATGTTGGCACGCCAAAGTGTTCTTAGTATAGTGCTTTTCAAATATGGTCGACTCATCAGAGTTCGAAACTGAACTAGTGCCAATTTCAGTTGAAATTAGGAAAACCGCGTAACAACATCTACAAATTTTAGCAAGCCAGCGTGTTAGTACCAAGTTCACGTCGGCATGCCACAATGATGATATGTGAATTTTGCAACATACATTTTAATCCATAAGCTAGCAAGATCTACCGTGCACCCCCTCCCCCCCCCCCTCAGTACTCAATTAGATGGGTTTCAAAGTGTTCCTTAGTATGTCCTGAGATGTTTAAGCCACGTTCCCCGAAAATCCTTAAGAACACACCAGAAATATAGCCGATGGCGCAAGGGTACCCCCATTCACGCTCTTCGCAGGTGCTAAAATGAAGTTGAGAAACATTTTCCTCTAAATAAATCAGAATTAATTCCAGAAGCCCAAATCAGGCAATACTATGTTCAGGCAAACCTTCTGCATCCTCTGCAAAAGACAGAATGAAAAAATATTAAATCTCTGGATCACAGTGAAGGTATTTGTGCATCCAGCAAACGGCCATTTCCGCAAAATCGCAAAAAAAGATAAAAAATAATGTGTCAGATGCCTTCAGACATTTTCTATAGCGCTGGCAGTCCATTTTCAGGCTTACATCATTAAAACAGGATGTCACAATTATTATAAACTTGATTAGGTGATGCTGTGATCACTGTGAGTGCCAGAGTGGTTGATTTTGTATCCCTACCCCCAAGATTTGTAAAATTACACAAATTTAATTAGAAAAAAAAATACTTAAGTTATTCCATTTCATTTTGACCTCTTTTTACCTATTAAGTTTTATTAATGTGAGCATAAAGTGCAAGAAAATAAGGAAAGTCGGCATCCTTTACGGTTCATTCGTGGTGAATGATAGCTTTTTCCCATTTAAAATTGCTGAATTGGGAAACGTACGTTGTTTCAGATGCCCTCAGAAATTGTGTATACAACTGATAGGTCTTTGTTAGGTTTTATTGGTTAGGATAGAGTACCACAGTTACTCCCAACCTGATTTTGTGATGCTGTGATGCATTTAGGGGCCACAGTGGCTGAATCTGCTGCCCTACCATCATTTTACCAGTACGCAAAGTAACGCAAAATAATCATAAAAATTGCTCCTCTGTTTAAATATTTTTTGTTGCCAGTTTTTTTTTAAAGTATGCATATTGAGCATAAAAAGTTGTGATCATTTCATTAATTTCAATGTGACCCATCAAATTAATTGTAACTATTTTTTAACTGGCTGGTGTTTTAGGTGATATTTTACCTAGCGTAAGGCGGGTCCAGTAAGGTCTCCCCTTTTTCTTTCATTTATTTTCGTCTAGAAATGTGTAAATATGAATATGCGTAATAAAGTTTCATGGTTCCTAAAAGCCAAAACAATGTTATCAAAATACTTAGTTTCCACATGTCCACTACGAGATCTCCACGTCCACCTTCTGCAACGTTCAATTTTTTTTATGGCCGTCTTTAAATCTTATATTGTTCTGGCTGCCAATAAGTGAGCTATCAAGAGCTAGGCAGCATGTTTTCAGAGTTTGGTTGTACAGGGGCGTGTCTTCTGGTCGGAACTGCCAGCAGACCGCTTGTCTGTATGGACATGTTTGGAGAATGTGCTAAGGAGACTGATTTTCTACGCCAAATTCGCATAGGGCTGTTTCCGCATGACCCAGTCTCAGGAGGTGAGTCCAGCAGGGTCCTTACAGTCTGTGAACATTTGTGAAAGTTGTTAAAAAATGACAAGGCTTTTTCAGGGCCCTGGAAAGTCTGTCAATTTCAGTCCTTTTTCTTAAAGTCTGTGAAAGTTTGTAAAAAATGACAACGTGCTGGCAAACTTTTGTCTACTTCTTTTTTTTTTCTCCCCCAATTTGTGACTATTCCATTGCGAACGATCATGCTGACACTTGTTGCAAGTGATCGATATTTAGCTCTGATCATAAAGTGACTGCATGGCCTTTCTGCTGAACATTTTGATTGGTTGTTTACGCTTCTACCGAGCTCCGCCATTCGCTAAACGTTCTTTTATTTTGGTATCTCTTCATGCATTAGGCACGAAAGCTTCAAATAATTGCTGATACAGAGTGATCTAATTAAAGTGTGTAAACCTTCAGGTTTCAGTTTGGGTTTGTGAAACGTTTATGAAAAGTTTCTTCGTCCCTGCTTTTCTGTACGGACCCAGTCCAGAGTAATCAGTGCCTAGATGAAAGATGGTGGCCTGGCTCTCCCTGTTCAGCTTGTTGATGTCTTCTGCCCACGGGCTGCAGCCGCCATTCTGCTGTTGCCAATCACTTTGTTGTTGTAGTGTCTTGGTTTCTTTACAAGAGGTTGTGATCTTGAGGTAGTCTGGCGCCTGCTTTGGCCAGGCGGTCAGCCTCTCCATTCCCAGCTAGTCCAGAATGCACTGGAATCCGCTGCAGCACTATTTTGTGGACAGGGCATCCAGTCTATCTTGAAGCTTCCTGGTGAGATCAGCGGATCAAGCTGCTGCCTTTTCATAGCTAGTGCTCTGCTGCTGTGTTGAGCACCTGCAGATCTGTACGATAGTTGGAGCTGCTGCCGCCAGCTGGTAAGGAGAGGGAGGTAGTAGTGCGGTCTGCACAACAGATGTACACGCCACTTCCTTTATTCCGCACGGCATCTTGTGCGGTATCACAGCTGCTGTGAGGGTAGCGCTTGTGCATAACCTCCAGCAAGATGGCTTTGTGCACTGCCGCGACCTTTGGCAAAGAGTCCTGGAACATTGTTTATGTTGTCTTGAAGGCTCTTTCGAGATGTCCAGGTATCTGAAGGGAACTGTTCACACATCTTTGGGCTTGGTTCCAGGACATCAGTTTTAGCCCTTTGCAGGACCTTCAGTTGACGGTTTAGATGTGGGCGTTTCTGACGGTTCTTGGTCTGCTCCTGTAGTCTCCCATGCTGTCGGTGTTTAGTAAGTCTCTTCATCGTGTATGCTGTTCTGTGTTCCAGTGGCTCCAATGTCCTCTATTTCCTAAATTGGTGTGCTCCAGATGGCTCTAAGAATGTCACTGCATCATGAGAATGACCCATGTTCTGCATCTTGTCAAGCCTGGCTTTTTGGGTTTTGCAGGCAGCGTTTCATGTTGTCGATGTATCTTGGTACCGCACTACTGGTCTGACCGAGCAAGTGTTTGCTTGTGCCCGGATGCTGTAATTTCCGCCAATGTGGTCCCCACCAGTTTCTTCATCTGAGACTTTTTTTTGCAGCTCTAGTTTCCATGGCTTCAATGTGAGGCCTCCACGTGAATCCAGTAATTTATTTGTTGCCAGTAAAGTTGGCCTGTCTGTCTTTGGTACTGGAAAGTCTCCAGTTTTGAGGTGACCTCTTCTGTCTGATTGAAAGAGATGGTCTAGCTCAGTTTGAGTGGCCTCTTTCAGTCCAGTTGCCGACTCTGTTGGCAGCATCCTGGATTCTGCAGGATGCTATTTCTTTCTTTATGTTCTGCTGCGCTCCACACTGCAAAGTCATCCGCATGGAGGATGTTCGAGAAAACCTTGGTACTGTTGTACTGATGTCATTAATGTAGACCAAAAACAGCATCAGACACAACATCTCTCTGAGGTACACCTTCCCCGAGTTTGTCAAGACTGCTGAATGTGCAGACGGTAGAAGCTTCAGCAGCAGCCCCTGTTAAGCATGCCTTAAATAAAAAGAATTACAATTAAATTGATGGGTCACATTGAAATTAATGAAATGGTCACATGTGTATGCTCAATATGCATATTTTGTTAAGAAAACTGGCAACAAAAATATTTAAACAGAGGAGTATGACATAAGCAATTGTTATGATCATTTTTCGTTCCTTTGCATACTGGTAGAATGGGTGGTAGGGCAGCAGATTCAGCCACTGTGGCCCCTAAATGCATCACAGCATCACAAAATCAGGTTGGGAGTAACTGCGGTACTCTATACTAACCAATAAAATCTAACAAAGACCTATCAGTTGTATACAAAATTTCTGAGGGCATCGGAAACAACGTACATTTCCCAATTCAGCAATTTTAAATGGGAAAAAGCTATCATTCACCACGAATGTACCGTAAAGGATGCCGACTTTCCTTATTTTCTTGCACTTTATGCTTACATTATTGAAACTTAATAGGTAAAGAGAGGTCAAAATAAAAAGGAATAACTTAAGTATTTTTTTTTCTAATTAATTTTGTGTATTTTTACAACTTGGGGGTAGGGATACAAAATCAACCACTGTGGCACTCACAGTGATCACAGCATCACCTAGTCAAGTTTATAAAAGTTGTGACATCCTGTTTTAATGACGTAAACCTGAAAATGGACTGTCAGTGCTATAGAAAATGTCTGAAGGCATCTGACACATTATTTTTGTCTTTTTTTGCGATTTGGCGGAAATGGCCGTTTACTGGGTGCACAATTAGCTTCACTGTGAGCCAGAGATTCAATATTTTTTCATTCTGTTTTTTGCAGAGGATGCAGAAGGTGTGCCTGAACACAGTATTGCCTGATTTGGGCTTTTGGAATGAATTCTGATTTATTTAGAGGAAAATGTTTCTCAACCTCATTTTAGCACCTGCGAAGAGCGTGAATGGGGGTACCCTTGCGCCATCGGCTATATCTCTGGTGTGTTCTTAAGGATTTTCGGGGAACATGGCTTAAACATCTCAGGACATACTAAGGAACACTTTGGAACCCATGTTATTGAGTACTGGGGGGGGGGGGGGGGGGGGGGTAGATCTTGCCTACTTCTGGACTATTTTCATTATATTAGTCGAGTAGCGTAAAGTAGGTTATTGCATCATCACAGTGTCGTTCCAGGTAAAGTTGGTGCGGCGTGTTAACACTGAACTTATACGCGGAAGTTCTGCCAGCGCAGTGATGATCATTGCATGACTCTGGAACTATGAACTGACTAGAAGTATTTCAGCTCTTTTGATCATAGTGCAAATAAAGGGAGTGTCAGTGGCTATGTAGTAAAGGCAAAAGGTCCTCGGGCCGATGTCGGCCGCAGTCGGCTCGCGCACAGCCGTGCGCGGGCCGACTGCGGCCGACGTCGGCCCGATGACCGTGCCTTTGCCGCCGCTCGCTGGATAAAATGCTTACTGTAATTGTTTGTACTTCGATTTCTAACTACGTCCCAACAAACTTGACAGCCGCACCCGCTCGCTGAGAGCGTTATCCAGGTCACGCTAGAGTCAGTGCCTTCGTCGATGATGATTCGCTACCCGTCACTGGTAGTGAATCACAGCAATGGAGACAGCGGGCGATCGCTTTGCCGACTTGAAAGGCTGAAAATGTGAGAAAGGAAGGCCTCTGAATAAAATAGAATTTACAGTGACCTTTGGGGAATGGTTTACATTATATCTAATGACTCCAGCACTGCCAGGCCGGAGGGGTCACAGTAAAGCCGCAGAGAGACTGAGCTATCACTGGCTTCCGTCAAGCGCCGGGCCGGGCCCCAGTTATCACTACTGAGCTGCGGCGCGTGCCCACGATCAGTTGCTAATGCTTGACAGTGTTTATAACTGAACCAGGGCCTCCCTCCCGGAGCCTCAAGTTAGAATCATACGAGTCGAGGGAGTCGACCAATTTAGACGCAGATCGAAAAGGTGACTGCCAAGCGCCGCGTAGGGCCTGAATGCTAAGGAAGAAACTTGACCGCCACAGACGGCTGACAAGAAGAAAACACGCGGCATTGAAAAAATGAGCTCAACCGCGTGTGGTTTTTGACTGGCGTAATTAAAAAACGGGTGACTTTGAAATGGGGCTGGTCGCCGGATCGCATTCAAGAGCATGCACATCATAAGTGACAGTTCAGTCGCATGGTTTGGAGTGCGGGGCAGAAATTCAGTCTGCCAAAGAAGTACTGAACTGATAAGATGAAATGACCGGTCACGTCTCGCTACGCAAACCTTGCTAGAGAACGTCCTTTTGGTGCCAAACTGTCAGTCACGTCAGTGTACGTGTGTGTGTGTGTGTGTGGGGTGTGTGTGTGTGTGTGTGTGTGTGTGTGTGTGTGTGTGTGTGTGTGTGTGTGTTGTGTTGTGTTGTGTTGTGTTGTGTTGTGTTGTGTTGTGTTGTGTTGTGTTGTGTGTGTGTGTTGTGTGTGTGTGTGTGTGTGTGTGTGTGAGAGAGAGAGAGAGAGAGAGAGAGAGAGAGAGAGAGAGAGAGAGAGAGAGAGAGAGAGAGAGACTACTAGACTGAGCCCGCGCCGTTTGAGGACGCACAAGGCCGGCCTTTAAAATTTAGGAGTCAGGTCCCTACTAAAGAAATATCTCAAGACCTTTTTTTTCCATGTTTTAATTAAGATGCTCACATGGCCGTTTCCCCAAAACCGGTTGATCCACACTGGAGTCCGTAATTTTTCTTATTTTACTAGATATTTTGCATATAGCTAGATAAAAGGGACATGTATATATTGAATGAGTTCGTTAACCAGCATTGTACCTCTAGAACCTTTTGAGTGATAATTAAATATGTTTTGCAAAAAAAAAAAAATATTTTCACGTTTTTGGGATTAATTTTACAAATTATATGGGTTAATCTTAAAACAGTTAAATTTTTTCTACGAAAAATAAAATCTTCTCATTAATAATCGCATGAAGCCTGCCGTTTGTCCCGGCCCGGGGTAGGATTAGGTCAAATTGTGACCTGTAAGCCCTAGGGGTGAAAATTAGCAAGAAAATTGCAAAGTTGATTCCGATACGTCAAATGTTAGTACTGCGATGAGTGACGTATAACATCGAGTCGTCACTATGAACACGGTGTCGTGGGCCGGACTAATGATGCCATGACGTCATTTCGCTGCTCGTGCTACTGATTATTCTTCTTCAGAATAGCTATGCTACGCCAGACCACAGAGCTTACGAATGGCGAGAATCGCCGTGTGTCCGTCTTTATTTCTGTGTGCCAGTGTTTGTGTGGCCGGATCAGAGGGTTAGAGTAGAAAGAGATCGATTCCTGTCGCTACACAGGCCCACAGAGCGTACTAATAGCGGGAAGCGCCGTGGAGTGTCCGTCTTTATTTGTGTGCGCCGACGTGTGTTGATCAGATTCTGCTTAGAGAGGAGGGAAATGGATCAGCATAATAAGCCTAAAAATATGAACAACCCTAAATGTTCCTAAAAGATAAACGCATGTGAGCTCCAAACAATACGGTAGACTTTGGGATGAAATCCTCATCTTGTCAAACTTTTTTGGTTGTTGTTCGTCTTTTTCATAGCATCTTTCTTGTCTGTTGGTTGGGGTTGGTTGCGGGTTAAAGTTCGGGGTACAACGTAGGCAATAGATTTCCCTGCCCCCCCAACCCGCCCGTCACTAGAGGGCCGTCTACTATCACTTCAGTCGGTGCCGTGAACGTTCAATGAGTTAACGTCCACGGCACCAAAGTGATGGCAGACGGCCCTGACGGGCGGGTTATGGGGACAGGGAAATCTATTGCCTATGGAGTACAACCTAAACACTGATCACTTCAGGCGCACTGCAGTTGTACCACATCGATTTACTAGGATGGCCTTTTAACGGACATGCTATTGAAACAAGCCCGCTCCCCCCCCCCCCCCCCCCCCCCCCCCCCTCTTGTATTGCGAGTCCAGCTACCGTGACCGGGCGGGGCCGGGACCGACGACTCGAACCCACGACCCGGCGATTCCCTTCGCTCTCTTGCTCCGAGGCTTAACCACCTGAGCTATTTTGGACTCTTATTTTGTTGGTTGGTGCCTTGTCCGAGTCTATATAAAGACGTGCCTACGATCTATCACATGTGAAAAAAGTAACATACCAGTAACATTTAATGTATGTCACAGTCGCCAGCCCGGTCATACTTATCAACTTGAGACATGCTTTTGTTACAGCGACCCAATAATATTCACTAAAAAAATGGCACAGGCGCTCTACGGTGAATCACATTAAC
Source organism: Semisulcospira habei (assembly GCA_036245525.1). Lineage (NCBI taxonomy): Eukaryota > Metazoa > Mollusca > Gastropoda > Semisulcospiridae > Semisulcospira > Semisulcospira habei. The sequence goes on from BTPG01000003.1 coordinate 172,381,848, forward strand.
TGAAACGCACCATACACTTTAAAGCCGGATACAGTGAATCACTTAAATAATATACTGAATATTCCACAGTCAATAACATAAATTAAAGCGGTCATAACTGTTCAGCCTGGTCACGCCACGAAAGCCTTACAGGCGTCAATTTCTCTAGAGCAGTCATACTCTACCTCGTTTTATACTAGAGTGGTTATACCTCGCGCCCCGACAAACCTGACCATTCCGCCACCTTATCTCGAGCCCCGCTGAGCACCCTAGTCATTCCCTCTACGAGGTCGAGCTTTCAAAACCCCACCACACTGGGCCGCATTCCCTCCGCTAAGAGATCCTTCTTAGCGCCCTGACAAAACCCGCCATCATTCCCTCTAGACCTTGCGCCCTAAAAAACCGTCTCACCGTCATTCCCTAAACCTTGCGCCCTGAAAACCCACCGCCGTTCCCTCTAAGTCTAAGAGATCCTATCTTGCTCACTGAAAACCCCGGCCCACCGTCATTCAATTTAGGAGATCCTACCTTGCGCCCTGAAAACCACAACCGTAATTCCCTCTGAGCGATCCTACCTCGGGCCCTGAAAACCCCAATGACTGGCGGCCGTCATTCCCTCTAGGGCCTACCTCGGTACTGACCTCGTCAGTGCCGCCCTGAAAACGGCCCGCCGTGAGGCCTGCACGGCGCCGGCCGGATCACTCTCAAACTCTCAGTTCCCCGCCGCACGCCTGTGTAAAAAAGTTAAAGTGATAAGCATTCTCTCACCTTCTCAGTTACAAACGGCGTCTCAGTTTCAAGTCTACCCGGAGTTAACTTTCTCCAAATAATTTCAAGTCATTGACTGTCTCCCAACTGCACATTGACCGGTGTACGTGCTTGCCTTTAGGACTCTGCAAACTTGGGCTACTTTACCGGTAATTTCCAGTATCGCGACCCGGCCAGCTCTCACTATAATTTCATGCCTCGCTGGCAGACGTTGAGCTGCGACGGTCTACCAATAGATCAAGTACTGCGCAAAAGTGGGCTGCGTGTACAAAAGAAAGGAATGTTTTCCTCCCAACCCGTAAACATAAATAACCCCAATTTCTTTCCTCAGGCTGAAGAAGAAAATGGGGCACAGCCCTGCCAGCAAGGAGCTTAGTAGATTCTCATGCGCCACTGAATTCCGGCTGCAGAGGCTCATGAGAATACTCTATGCCTTTTGCTGGTGGAAGAGAATACATCAACCAGTGTTGCGGACAATGACATTTCGAGTGTTTTTCGATGTGATTACTGCACCCTGTTTTTTTTTTTTTTCGGTCGTGTGTTTACAGCGTACAAGTCACAACAGCTGGACTAACAGTTATAGTATAACTCATTGGAGACGTGCCGTATACGGATACGCGGCGAATCGCCGCGTATCCGTATATGGCGCGTCTCCAGTGTGTTAATTCAAAGGCCGTGCCCCAAAACGGGCGCCCAGTTACTTTTGATCAGGCACCGGCTCGCGCTAGAGCTCAGCGCAGGAAAATCAGTGCGTGCACCGCTGTAGTTGGCGGCCTACCTGCCGTGTCACAGTCGAGCATCTCCCGCACTTCAGTTGTACCGCATGAACGGGAAGCGCCACGCAAATAGCTGATTCAGTTGGTTATATTTATTTGCAGTGTTTACGTGCGCGACAAATCTATGACTCTATACCCAAAATGAATGGTACTAAAAACATACAATTTGCCAGTCGAGTTGCGGCAAGTACGCATGACTTCATTGTTGGTTCCTCGAGCACCCAGTCCGAAACAGTTGCAAGAGGCATAGATTCTCATGAGCCCCTGCAGCCGCAGGGGCTCATGCAAATCCATGCCTCTTGCCGGCGGAAGCTGGCTTCATTTACATCCTCACATGCGAGGGAGTCCTTTGTGTTTCAGCAGGTGCGCGCTGACTATATGAAAGACAGCTGCACCAAAGCTGACTCCTAATTTGTATGTCAAACATCTTATTTGGGGCGCGTCAGTTTCGACACGGGAACAGCTGAAAACAGTTATGAAAGAAAAAGTATTGAAAAAAAAACCGCGATGGCTACTTCCGTCTGAGGAAGTAATCACTGATAGTACTGGCTGGCTGCCGCCTGAAGCACCGAGGCTCACAAGCCCCTACCGCTGCGGCAAAGGCTCTTGAGAATCTATGCCTCTGGCACATGAAGGAGTGCGACTATTTTTGTCTACAGTACAGATTTCGGGCCGGGGCAGATACTATAAATACAAACATACACTCTCCCTTGTATTACTTACGCCTGTCACCCCTACCCGGGTATAGGCCGTCGGGTATAGGCCGTCGACGAGAGACCTCCAGCAACTCCTGTCCTGTGCTTCTCCTTCGATTCTACTCCAGGTGGTTCCCAGTCTCTTGATGTCTGCTTGGAGGTCTCGACGCCAGGAGTTTCTCGGCCTACCTCTTTTCCTCTTGGTGTACTTGGTCAGACTGGGCTTGCCGTTTACATCCATAACTCAGTCCAACATTTAGTAAAAAGGCGTGAGGACATAGAAACTCCGGAAGTTGAGTGCATTTGGTTGGAATTTAGGGCTCCAAAAACGAAACCCGTCTTTATCGGCTTTTGTTATCGTAACCCATCAGCCAAGTTTGAATGGTACGACGATTTCTTGCATGCAGTAGAAAACGTTGGCCTACCTAACTGTGATGCATTGCTACTAGGCGACTTTAACATTGATATGTTAAAGCCCCATACCGCGTGGGATTGCATCACCACACAAACCGGCTTAGAACAATTAGTTTCGGCCCCTACTAGGATCACAAAAACAACCGCAACACTCATTGATCACATTTACACCAACCGTCCCCTTAGTGTGTTCAATGTTAGTGTTCCTGACCTCAGCATCAGTGATCACTTTCCTACTGTGTGTTCCTGGTCAACAAAACTGCCAGTGCATCGTAAGAACGGGCACACAACTATAACGTACCGCTCATTTAAACAGTTTAATCAGTCTGCTTTTCTAGCAGACCTTGATCAAACACCATTTAATGTCGTTAATAACGAAACTGACCCTGAAAAGGCTCTGACTATTTGGTATCGACTCTTTACAAGAGTACTAAACAAACACGCCCCTTTACGGCAAAAGCGGGTAAAAAACCACACGTTACCGCCTTGGCTAACGCAAGGAATAATTGAAGCTATGAAATTGAGAAATGACTTAAGAAGACACAAGCTATTTAACGAATACAAAAAACAACGTAACCGTGTCAAGTCTATGGTACGCAGGGCTCAAAAGTCTCTCTTTGAACGAATGATTAAAGAAGACAGAGATACTGCCGCACTCTGGCGCGCAGTTAATCTCGTCACCCGAGGTAACAGCAAGAAATCGTCAGCCATTCCTTCTAGTATTACTGCAGACACCTTTAACAAACATTTTTTGTCTGTTGCCGAGTCAATCATACCCTCAAGCGGAAAAGCGTCTTACACATGCCCGGAGTCCCTGCTTAACTTCTGTAAGCAGAAGACTAAGAACAAACCCCCCTTCTCTATACCGCCTCTAGCTGTGTATGAAGTAGGAAAACTGATCGGGTCACTGAAAAACAAAAAATCATCGGGACCTGACGAGATCAGTCCTAAATTCCTGAAACTGTCCCTTCCCTATACAGTAGAATCGTTAACGTATATTTATAACTTATGCATCCAACAAAATATATTTCCATCAGAACTGAAGCAAGCCAAGGTTATCCCTTTGCCTAAATCAAAAGATCTGTCTGATGTTAATAACTATAGACCCATCTCAATATTATCCAGCCTTTCCAAACCTCTTGAAAGACACGTGCACAAACACCTTTATCAATATTTGGAGAGTCGTAGTCTATTGCACGTATTTCAGTCCGGCTTTCGCCCCAAGCATTCTTGCCACACGGCACTAACAAGACTTATTGATGCGTGGCTAGCATCCATAAATAACTCCCAAATAACTGGGTCGTTCTTTATTGATTTTAAGAAAGCTTTTGACCTTGTAAATCATAACATTCTTTTGTCAAAACTTCAAGCATATCTTTGCAATGCAGGTGCTGTCTCATTGTTCACTTCATATTTAAGCGGAAGGAAGCAAAGAGTACTGTTAAATGGATCCTACTCCTCGTATGGTCACGTCAAAAGCGGCGTGCCTCAGGGCTCTGTCCTCGGGCCATTGCTGTTCTGCATATTTATCAATGACCTTCCACTACATAGTTGCCGCGATATTTCTTGTGACATTTTTGCTGATGACTGCACACTACACACTCCTCACAAAAATGTAGCTGCAATTAACACGCGTCTGCAGGAAAGCCTGCGCGAGGTCACCGACTGGTGTCATTCCAACTCCATGTCCCTGAATCCGTCAAAAACAGAATGCATGGTTATAACCACACGTCAAAAGCACCAGCTATGCCCGCTCTCTCTTAGTCTGTCTATAAACGGCAGCCCAATTGAGCAAGTATCACACCACCGCCTCTTGGGGGTCACTATAGATGATCAGCTTAAATGGCAACTGCATATTAATAATGTGTGCAAAAGGGTTTCCAGAAGCCTGTATATGTTGTCAAAATTGAAAACAATTACTGACACAGATACGCGTCTTCTTTTCTACAATGCTCATGTCAAGTCGCACATAGACTATGCATCAACAGTGTGGGATGGTTCTAGTGATGTACATTTGAAGAGGCTGAACTCCCTACATAGGAGAGCTGCTAAGCTTATATTTCCCGATCCCGAACTCTCAACTGACGAAAAGCTTAAAACTTTAAAAATTCTCCCTCTATCCCAGCACTTTCAGTTCAATAAAGGTGTATTGATGTACAAGCTGTACAAGCTATCATGTCCACTGTACTTGAGTTCTTTTTTCTCAGAACGGACATCTGTAGCTTCTAGACATGGACAACAATTCAAAGTACCCCTGCCGCGTATTGATTTATTCAAAACCAGCTTGTCATTCTCGGGAAGTTCATTCTGGAATTCTATTCCTGCAGAAATTAGAAACGCAAAGACGCTCACCTCATATAGGGACAGCCTCTTCAAACACCTAGAATCTCTGACGTAATCAAATCATTACAGTATTGGGATAACTTGCACGTGTGTTCAGATGTGTACATGTGCGTGTGTGTGAGTTTGTGTGTGTGTGTGTATGTATGTGTGTGTGTGAGTGTATGTGTGTGTATGTGTGCGAGAGAGAGAGAGAGAGAGAGAGAGAGAGAGAGAGAGAGAGAGAGAGAGAGAGAGAGAGAGAGAGAGAGAGAGAGAGAGAGAGTCCCTTTTTCCCATAGTCGTACCATAATATTTGAATGCCAAAGAGTACTGTGTATAATGTTTTTGCCTTCATATGTGTGTGCTCGATATGTTGGGCGCGCGCTCGCGTATGTGTGTGTGTGTGTGTACTGTATGTGTGACTCTGTGTGTGTGTGTGTGTGTGTGTGTGTGCGCGCGCGTGCGTGCATGCTGTGTGTGTGTGTGTGTGTGTGTGTGTGTCGGCGTGAGAGAGAGAGAGAGAAGGGGGGGGGGGGGGGAGAGATAGCACCTGCATTCATATTTGCCCTTGCTGTATGAACTTTAATGTACTTAATGATTCTTTGTTTATTGCTTTACTTTGTATTTTTACTCATTTTATACTTTTGTGCGTACGCGTATGCGGGTGGGTATGTCTGGAGTGCGTGTCCGAGAGCGTGTGTTTGTTTTTGTGCGTATGTGCCTGAGTGCGTGCGTGTGTAAGTGTGTGTGTGTGTGTGTGTGTGTTCGTGCGTGTGTGCATGCGTACTGAATTGCGGTGTACATGTGTGTGTGTGTGTGTGTGTGTGTGTGTGTGTGTGTGTGGTGTGTGTGTGTGTGGTGCGTGCGTGCGTGCATGCGCGGGTTGCGATGTGCATGCGTGCGTACCTGAGTGCGTGTGTGGGTATGTGTGTGTGTATGTGCGTGGTGCGTGCGTGAGCGAATGCAGCAGTGCATGCAGCAGTGTGTGGTATGTGTATGTTTACATGTCTATGTCACTTATGTAGTAGATGTAGCAACGGCAAGTTTGAAAACTGGTCCTGTTACCAATAACTTCTACCGTTGGAAAATAAAGGTTCATTGTTCATTGTTCATTGTTCATTTCCCTGGGGGTTCCATGACAATGCCTGCCTAGTGATACTGGAAGCTGGCTTTCTCAGACTGTGACCGATCCATCCCCATCTTCTTCGCCCAATTTCATTCTCTGCTGTTATCTGCTCTGTTCTCTCCCAGAGTCTGACGTTGCTGATCTTCTCTGGCCAGTGGATTTTCAAAATTCTTCTAAGGCAACTGTTCGTGAAGGTCTGTACTCTGTTGACTGTGGTTTTTGTCAATCTCCATGTCTCTGCTCCATATAGGAGAACTGCTTTTACATTGGAGTTGAAAATCCGGACTTTGGTGTGTTGTGACAGCGCTCTGGAACTCCACACTTTTTTCAACTGGAGAAAGGCTGCTCTGGCTTTACCGATTCGTGCTCTGACATCTGCATCAGTGCCGCCTTTTTTGTCTATGATGCTCCCGAGATAGGTGAAGGACTCCACCTCCTCCAACGGGGTGCCAGCAAGCAAGACTGGTTCTTCCCTGGTTGCGTTCAGCCTCATTGTCTTTGTTTTCTGTTTGTGAATGGTGAGGCCCACTTGGGGCGAGATGTCAGCAAGCCTCGTGGTCTTGTCCTGCATTTGTTGATGAGTGTGGGACAGTAATGCCAAGTCGTCTGCAAAATCGAGGTCGTCAAGCTGTGTCCACAGTGTCCACTGTATTCCACTTCGTCTGTGCTCTGTGGTCATCTTCATGACCCAGTCTATGGCCAGTAGGAAGAGGAACGGAGACAGCAGACACCCCTGCCTGACACCAGTTCTGACCTGGAGCTCTCTGGTGAACTGCCCTTCGTGGATCACGCGACATGTCATGCCATCATAGCTGCTCTTGATCAGGCGGACGAGCTTTGTGGGTACACCGTAGTGTCGTAGGAGTTTCTACAGAGTCTCTCGGTCCGAGCTGTCAAATGCTTTCTCATAATCCACAAAGTTGACGTACAGCGGGGAGCTCCACTCCAGAGACTGTTCCACGATGATGCGGAGAGTGACGATCCGGTCTGTACATGATCGGTTCTTCCTGAATCCTGCTTGCTGGTCTCTCAGCTGGGGGTCAACGGAGCTCTTCATTCTCTCTAGGATGATCCTGTTGAAGACCTTTCCTGGTACTGACAGCAAGGTGATTCCTCTGTAGTTGGAACACTTGCTGAGGTCGCCTTTCTTGGGAAGCTTGATTAGGTACCCCTCCTTCCAGTCAGCTGGCATCACCTCCTCTTCCCAGATCTTTCCAAACAGTGGGTACAGCATCTCAACTGTTGTCTCTAGGTCTGCTTTCAGAGACTCCACTGGGATGCCATCTGGCCCTGCTGCTTTGCCATTCTTCAAAAATGCCACTGCTTTTCTGATCTCTTCCCGGCTGGGTCTGTCACAGCTGATGGGTAGGTCGGTCTCTGCCGGCTGGATGTCGGGGGGGTCGGGTGGGCTAGGTCTGTTCAGTAACTCTTCAAAATACTCGGCCCATCTGTCGAGTTGGTCTGCTCTGTCTGCAATAGGCTTGCCTTCTTTGTCTTTTACTGGTCTTTCTGTATGGCCACACTTACCCGACAATCTTCTGGTAATGTCGTAGAGCTGTTTCATGTTGCCGCTGCCTGCTGCCTTTTCTGCCTCTGCTGCCAGGCTGTCTGTGTAGGCCCTCTTGTCTGCCCTGATACTCCTCTTCACCTCGCGGTTGGCTTCCGAGTATTCCCCCTGTGCCCTTACTTTGGCTGCTCTCGTGCGACTGTTGTTGACCGCTGCTTTCTTCTGCTTTCTCGCTTTTATCTTCTTCAAGGTCTGTGCCGACAGCCAGTCCTTGTGGTGGTGTTTCCTGAACCCTACAGTGTCTTTGCAGGTTGAGTTCAGCGCCTCTCTAACTGCCTTCCACTGCTGCTCTGTGGTGACCGCCTCCTCTTCATTTACTAGCTCCTGTAGCGCTTGAAACCGGTTGGACAGCACCAGTTTGAACTCTTCTCTAACTCCAGTTTCTCTCAGGAGGCCTACATTATAGCGCTGTCTTCTTGTTGTCTCTGTGCGGCTTTTCTTTAGCTTGAGCTTCATTCTTAAGGTAAGCAGATGGTGGTCTGAGGCGACATCTGCTCCCCTCCTCACTCGAACATCTTGAAGGGATCTTCTAAATTTCTTGCTAATGCAGATATGGTCTATTTGGTTCTCTGTTGTATGGTCAGGTGAGACCCAAGTTGCTTTGTGTATTCTTCTGTGTGGGAAGATGCTGCCTCCAATGACAAGTCGGTTTAGAGCACAAAAGTCTACAAACCTCTCCCCGTTCTCACTCATCTCCGAGCCTAGTCCCTGTCTCCCCATCACCTCTTCGTATCCGGTGTTGTCCTCCCCTATTTTGGCATTAAAATCGCCCATGACGATGGTGATGTCTCGCTCCGCACATTTGTCCACGGCACTCTGGAGTCGGTCGTAGAACTCTTGTTTCTCTTCCTCGTCACTGTCATTGGTGGGCGCATAACACTGGATGACGTTCAGCTTGAGCTTTTTCTTGGTTCTAAAGGCTGCTGTTATAATTCTTGGCCCAAGAGGTTCCCAGCCCATCAGCGCTCTCTGTGCCACTGGTGACAGCATGAGTGCTACTCCTTCTGTATGGGGGGCATTCTCCTCTTCATGACCTGAATACAGAATCATCTCCCCACTTAACAGCCTTTTCTGGCCAGACTGCGTCCATCTGGCTTCACTGATGCCTAGCAGGGAAAGGTTGTACTTTTGCATTTCCGCTGCTATCAGGGCGGCCTTGCCGCTCTGGTACATGGTCTTGACGTTCCATGTGCCCATGGTTGTATCCCTGGATAGAGAGAGGCGGCTCGGTCCTGTGGCTTCCGAAGACTTCCGGCTTTCACCACAGGACGTCATAAGTCTTCTAGTAGAAGAACCTTCCTCCTCCAGGAAAGGAATTACTGTTAGTCTTTTCGTCGGCGTTTTTGTAGCTATTTCCTTTTTTGCAGGGTGGGGAAGCTACCCCCACGCCCAACCCCCTTACTAGGAGGACCAGGGGTTTTCTGTCGGGGTCACCTTCCCTTAGACCATGTTGGTTCACGGCACCTTATTTCATTCGGTGCACCCCTCTCACGAGGGACCCCCTATCCACCACCCAGGGGACGCGCCTCAACGCCGTATGGTCCCAGCGCGAGGTCTCCCTTGTATAAGCCTTTGAATTCAATTCTGGGGGTTTCCTTCACACGTCAGTCTCTGTGTACTGATTATGTGCTGATCCACTGACCTACATCAACTGTAATTTTTTCCCCATGACTGCACAAGAGATAAGACTATACATGCATACAAAGTCGTATGTCTTTATGGGCTGCTGCCGGACCGCAGCCACTTCTAACCAGCTCAGCCTCAGTGGTATATATAGCCTCTTCACTGTCCAGAGTCAACACAGGACATGATGAAATACGTAGTGCGACCGTGACTCTAGTTGACCCCTGACAAATAGAGCACCGCCCAACTGCAAGAGGCGTAGATCCTCGTGAGCCTCCGCAGTTACGGGGGCTCATGAGGATCTACGCCTCTTGCTAAAACGGCCACTTTGTGTCCTTTTATTAACTTTGACGGCTGGGGGATCTTCGACGTTGAATTTACGATCATTTCAAAAGCAAAATATGCGTCGAATGGCAGTGGAGGAGTTGAGTCAATTGTTACCGACATTCTACTGATTAACTCACTCATTCGGCACCCCGACGGCCGTATTTCCCAAATTTTGGAGGCGTCATCTAATGACTAGTATGCACCAGTTGCAGGAGAGGGATCGACTATGATAATTCAAGGGCAGTGCCAGAATAGCTTGGCGCCGACAGGCGCCAAGCTAATCTGACACTACCCTTTAATTATCATGGTCGACCCATCTCCTGCTGTAGGGCGCCAGGGCTGAATGGGTTATACGAACAGCTTTCAATGTGCATTGATGAAGCACTAAATTACACCTATTTCGGGGCGTAGTGCGATAGTTTTTATGGGGGAGGGGGGAGGGCAGCGGCGTGCCTGACAGGTTACATTCCATCTATTAAAAAAAAAAAAAATCAAAGGGGAGTGGGGAGGACGGAGTGTGTGGCGGGGAGGAAGGGAGCGTGTGGGGGAAGGGGTTGGGGTGGGGAGGGGGGATATAGGGATGTGTGTGTGGGTGGGGGGGGGGGAGGTAGTACAGTGCAACCTCCGGAAAATAAAACTGGGGGGAAGGGAGGGGGGGGGGCATCAACATACATTACTAACTTTTTTTAAACTTTAAAATGTCTCTCTTTAAAAAAAGATTCCTCCGAAAATATTGTGAGGGCGGGGGAGGGAGGGCAAGGGATGCTTTCCCCCTACAGGTTACATTCCAGCTATTTTTTTAAAAAAAATCAAGGGGGTGGGGAGGACGGAGGGTATGGCGGGGAGGGAGGGAGCGTGTGGGGAAGGGGGGGAGGGGGAGGGAGAGGGGAGGTAGTACAGTGCAATCTCCGGAAAATAAAACAAAAATTTACTCTAAAATTTCTCTCTTTAAAAAAAATCCTCTGGAAATATTGTGGGGGTGGGAGGGCAAGGGATGCTTTTCCCCTCTCTACCTTTTCACGAAAGGGGGAGGGGGGGGGGGCTCTCAGCCCCCCTACCCAGGTTCCCACGCCACAGCTACTCCGGACTGACCCGATGACAATGCAAGCGCATGCTCTGGGGTCGATCGGGCGCAAGCGTCACTTTGGCGTCTTATTCCCCTATCCGGCCGCACACAAAAATAGTCCCGCCCAGATAACCCCGCGCCAATCTGACGTACGCCAAAAATAACCCCTAGTCAATCTAACGTACGCCCAAATGACCCAGCGTCAAAATGACCACGGGGTAAATCTGACCGGCGTAAGCCATTTTGGGGTGTTGTTATTGACACAAGCCTGAGGACAGTCGCACTTCCATCGCCAGCGATATAATCTACCGCAGACTTTCAACAGAAATGCAACTCAGAAGAAGAGGAAATCAGTCAAAGAAAACCATTACCATGTGATTTAAATCACACACACGTCGCTGGTTTTGCCATGAGAAAGAGATCTGTTATACAGTGGATATCCACGCTTACTGCTGATTTTAATCGCTTCAGACCTTACCCACCACAAAACATGAACCGCCGACCCTGCTAGTCAAGGGTGGTTCCAGAATAGCAGTTCTGGCACCACCCATAAACTAGCATGCTCGATTCGTTTTCCGACAACTCAGTGCAATGCAGTCTATATGCAGTCTGGGAATTCAGTTCGAACGGTGTTAACCCATTCAGCCCTAACTCCCTACAGCAGGAGATGGGTCGACCATGATAATTCAAGGGTAGTGCCAGATTAGCTTGCCGCCTGTCGGCGTCAAGCTAATCTGGCATTAACCTTGAATTATCATGGTCGATCCATCTCCCGCAACAGGTGCATAATCGTTAGATGACGCCTCCAAAATTTGGAAAAATACGTGCCGGCGTCGGGCTGAACGAGTTAATAGTGGATTACAAAAATCTCCACAGCCCGAGGCATGCATGCTTTTCATAACCCGGGTTATCGTCGCACATATTATAAACAATAAAACATTACTTACGTTTACAGCAAGGGTCCGTCACAAAGGTTCAATAACAACATGGGTTTGCATTGTCAGAGGAAAGAATCACATTCAACGTGTGCGCGCATCCGCCAATCGGAAAATCACATCCATCGTTTTGAGAGAGATGATTCCCGGTTTTCAGCACTGCCATAGAAAAAGATGGAAACACTAAGCGCTGCGTGCCCTCAAATCCGACTCGCGTCGACGGGTATTCCTCGGAAAAGTCGTGGGTGGATATTTTTCAGTGAAATTCCGGGTGCGGGTCTAACCGGCGGCGGCGAGATATTTTAAACGCCAGTGCAAGCAGAAGCCATCTTCGTCAAGACATCTGGACGAGAGACCGTCGACACAGCTGTGACCTTGACCGCGGCATGATGACCGAGGCCGAGTTGCACCGTCACTACGTTTTATGTGTGATCAGTCATGTCTGCGATCTGCAAGAAGCATAGCCAGATTTTCATAGGCCCGTGCGTCCGCACGGGCTCATGAGAATCCATGCCTCTTGCTGATATTGATCGATTCATTTATATCTGTGTTCCAAGCATGCAGTTTCACATGATAATGGTTTGGATGACCGCGCTGAGCGCAACGCAGTAGTGAATGAACAGGGGTTGTAGGCTTTGTCTGAAAATGTTTCCCGATCAATACATTCAAAGACATGTGGTTCTCACATATAAATGAATCACAGAACATGATAATTTATTCACATATAAATAAATTTGAGGTGTCACGGTGTTGCGCAATGTGTCATAAAATGTAGCAGCGTAAAGAGGAGCCTTTAACAGAGGCCGGTTGCACACACACACACGCACACGGCACACACACACAAACACACATACACACAGAGGGGGAGAGAGAGAGGCATCCATCGATCTGGCGGGAGGTAAAGGCCGTTGCGCGCGCGCTGACAATGCACGCACGTCTGCCGTGCCCGTTCCCTTACTCATCTTAGTCGCTCCCACGGGCAAAGCGGAGACACCGATTCACGAGTTCCACCATTCGCGGCTGGCGCCGCCGGCTCATGAAAGTCCGGATCACCTCCTGCGGACCAACACTGATGAGCTTCAACTGTTCCTCGCTTTGAGGCTGCATGTCTCGAATGAGTTAACTAAGATTTCCTACGGCCTTCATTGCACAATTTCACGCGAGTAGGCAGTGGAAATGCACCAGTGGTTTTCCGTCGCCTTTTCAGCGTAACGGAAGGAACTCTCCTGGGTACAAAGGCGCAGAGCAGGAAAGTCTTTCATTTTAGGACGTTAACCCATATCATACTGAGGCTAAAAGCTTCAAATTTGTACACTGCCATGTGCAAGCTACATTATAGTACTTACAGATAAGGATATAGACCAATGGCTTTAGTTCAAGGGTAGTGCCAGAATAGCTTGGCGCCTAGAGGCGCCAAGCTATTCTGGCACTACCCTTGAACTATTTTACTGAGTCGAACTTATTTCAGACACTGGTGTATTCCGAATGATAAAGGTTAAAACCTTCATAATTTAAAGCGACCTACTCCATGCACTGAAGGGTTACTACTGAGATCGCAATATCTCATTTACAAGTGCTCTTAGTGTGTCTTACACAATGACGGACAAGATGGGTGGTGATTGAAAAGCTTAGCGACTGTCGATCGACCATGACAGTTCAAGGGTGGTGTCAGAAAAGCTTGGCGCCTGTCATGGTCTATCTCAGTCGTGTAGGAGTGTCTCCAAAGGTGGTTTGACGTAAACTGAAACGATTCCCACTTAGAAATCAAACGTGAGTGGCGATCGACAATAATAATAATAATAATAATAATAATAATAATAATAATAATAATAATAATACCGGGTTATTATATAATAATCTAAAAAAAAATTAAAAATGACGAAAAACGTATTTTAAATTTTAATCTTCATCTACATTCGAATAAAAGTTTAAAATGAAAAACAAAAACGCAACATCCTGGCAAAACCTGACATGTATCGACAATTAAACACAGAAAATGCTGAACAATAGTGACATAGCAATATGTGTAAAAAGTAAAACAATAAATGCAAACAATAACGACATGGCAATGAAGAATATAGGCAAGGTTTAACTTTCCTGACCCAACAGGTATATCATGTTAGCTTCAGGTAGCCTGAAGCATAGGAAAGGTCCGTCGTCAAGATTCAAGATATTTATTGTCCCTAAAGAGTTTTTTTTTTTATTAGAAAATTTAGAATCTGATGGAGGATCTCTCCGTCTGTCTCTCTCTCTCTCTCTCTCTCTTGTTAGATTTGTAGTTCTCTAACACAGGTATTTTTCAGGGGCGGATCAGTTACCTCGAGGGAGGGGGTCCCAAATTTTTGTTTGGGACCTTCAACCTGACACAGAAGGCCTCCCCGACACTAGACCTTCTTCCAAACACTCCCAAAAGGGACTTTATCATAGCATTTTAAAGAATTTTGGGTCGGGGGGGGGGGGGGGGGCTGGAACCGCCCCAATGATCCGCCCCTGTTATTTTTCTCAGTGTGTCCTGTTCAATTGTCCTCTTCCAGTGTTTTCCCCGCACCACTTCAGTACTGCTTTCCTTTAGTATCCTAACAAAGGCCTCAGCTGGTCATTCGTGGAATTATGACTCGTGTTTCCTTCTTCCGCACTGCTTTCCGTTTTCTCCTCATCCTGTCTCCTGACGGGTGACCTGCCACAGACGAATGTGCGTTGCTAGTCACGAAGATTGCTTCCGATTTGTCAAAGTTGATGTAGAACCATTCAACTACAGCAGTCTCGGCCGCTACAAGATTCGGCGGAAGCCGATTATGTCCCGGCCTGACCCGCCGGAGCGGCTCCGGACATCCATATCGAAGCATCTAAGCCCGAGACCTGTCGGGAACGCTCCTGGCACAAAATCTTCAGTTCGATTTCCTCGCCCTGTGATCCCTCAAAGAAAACGCTTCCCTCCGCAAGAGGCATCATCTTCAAGGCCGGATCAAGAGGGGGGGGGGATCACTGCCCCCCCCCCCAAATTTGTTAAAATGCTATAACAGTCCCTCTTTTGATGTATTTGGACCCACACCCCTCCCCCCACTGTTTGAATTTTTTGGCGCCCCCCCCCCCCCCCCACTGTTTGATTTTCTGGTGCCCGCCTACTCCCCCCCCCCCCCCCCACTGTTTGATTTTTCGGCGCCCGCCTACCCCCCCCCCCTCCCCCCACCCCCTCTACTGTTTGATTTTTCGGCCTCTGCGGAAACAAGATCTAGCGTGGTGGAGGCTTATGTTTTAGGTTCAAGGTCCCAAACAAGAAGATTTGGGCCCCCCCCCCCCCCCCGGAGGTAAGTGATCCGGGCCTGATCATGAAGCTGCAGGGGCTAATGAGGATTGTATGCCTCTTGCTTATGGGGCCTCCACTCGGCTTACTCAGTTTAGCTAATGCCGACTAGAGCCAGATACAGATTATTTCAGTCATTAGTGTATGTGATTCTCAGTCTATTGTTTCTTCTGTCGTCGAAATTGTGACACGAAGCGCGCCGCGTTGTCTGCAACACAGATTCATTATAAGCAAGACAGTACCAATAAAAGGACGATTTACACATGACAGGCCAAAGGAAATCACTCAGTGCTGGACAAACAAACAGTTAGATCCCTTGACCACTTCCTTCTGGCACCCAGTCGCCGCCAGAAGAAGGAAGTGGTAAAGGGATCCAACTGTTTGTCCAGCGATGAGTGATTTCAGTCCCTTGCCATCATGTGTGCTGTAGGCTATCTGCAGCTCTTGCCTCACCTTTGATTCATAATGATTTACACGAGGATTTGTTATTCAGGGAACAAATCTCTCTTCATTGATAAACATGTTTTATCATGGCATTTTCAAGGGTGGAAAACAATGCGAGTTTTACCTAACAACGAAATGTCTAACCCAAGCGAGCGGCATGACCTAATAACTAGTGCGCAGTAATACATGACATCATTAGTCTTGTCGTTTGCACCTTTTTTCTGCCTTTCTCTGTCTGTTGTTAGGAACGATTACGTGGTGGTTTGTATTATGTGTACAGGAATATGCACATGCATTTTCTGATTCGAACAGAAGACCCCCGTAGAAGAGGGACCTATATTTCTTCATGCAAGAATCACTGCGAGCAAAAGCGCTACCCACAGCCAAAGGATTAACCCTTTTAGCCCCAAGGTCCCATTTCTCAAATTTTGGATGTGCTGCCTAACGCCTGTGTATCAGTTGCAGGGGATGGATTGACCATGATAAAAAAAAGGGTAGTGCCAGATTAGCTTGGCGCCTTCAGGCGCCAAGCTCAAGTAATCTGGCGGCACTACCCTTGAATTATCATGGTCAATCAATGTCCTGCTGTAGGGACTCGGGGATAAATGGGATGCAATAAAATAAAATAAAATAAATTAAAAACAACAACAACAACAAAACGCGGTTGGGGGCGTGAACTACGGGTGAGCGGTGGAATTGGTTGTCAGTTTGATTGTTGCCTAGGGAATTGGTTGTCAGTTTAGTGGTTGTTGCCTATGTTGATAAATCACCTAGGCTGCGCCTGCCCAGTCCGGCCCGAGGAGGGAGAGAAAGAGGGAGAACGCGATGCTGGGTGGACGAGGTCCGTGGGGAAATTGGGCTCTCCACTGCTGCTGATGGATGTCTGAGAGACGATTATACCTGGCACATCGCTGGCGGTCTCCTCATCCTAGGGGGAAATTAAAAAACAAAACAATGAAATCCAGTTTACCTCGGTTACGGCACAGTGCCATTGGTCGCGAAGGTAGTTAACCCCTTGGCTGTCGGTAGCACTTTTTTGTCGACCTCGACAAAAAGCGCTACCCACAGCCAAAGGGCTAATTTTTGTTGTAAGTTTCTGTCAGAAGAGAAGTCACACTGAGCCAGGTACTTCTTGTATTAAAACCTCTCTGGATCTAACAACAACAACAACAACAAAGCAGTTGTCCTCTGCAGACTACATAACATTTCAAGCAGAGAGGTCAGTCAAGAAAGTTTAACGCTCTTACCCCCAAGGCCCCATTTTCCAAATTTTGGAGTTGTCACCTGACAACAATGTCCCAGTTGCAGGAGATGGATGGACCGTGATAATTCAAGGGTAGTGCCAGATTAGTTTGGCGCCTTCATGAGAATATAAATCTCTTGTAGAGGTAAAGGACTGGACAAGTGCACAATCGCTACCTCTTTAACCCATTTAGCATCAAAACCCTACCGCAGGAGATGGATGGACTGTGATAATTCAAGGGTAGTGCCAGATTAGCTTGGCACCTTTAGGCGAGGTACATGGCTACAATGCGGGGACGCATGAGAACCTATGCCTCTTGCGCTCGGATCCTGCTCAGTTTTTACTCCACATGCTCGCCTTTGAAGCGCCAACGATGTTCTGGCACCACCTTGAACTATCACTATCGATCCATGCCCTTTTCCAATATGTGTCAGGATTAAACGTTTTAATACGAATGCAAGCCGACCGCCCCCCCCCCCCCCCCCCGCACCCCTTTCCCCCTACCCTCCTTGTCCATCCAACCTTTAACTCATTGCCAACTAAGTAACTTGACTTTCTGCCACTAAGAAATTCCGTTCAGAGTTCATTTCTGGATCCTGTGCGCTTGCCAAGTAAGGGGTTGTAACGACACATTCAGCACTATCAAGAAAGGCAAAGCCCTTATGGCTCACGTGTATTACCAATCCACATAAAAAGTGTGACCTTCGTGACCTTGACCTTTACAACAGGTCACTGAAACGAGCAAGTGTTCAAATGTCTAAACATAAGTTAAGGGTTGGCTTCTGTACCAGCAAAGTGCAATTTTTCTCAAAATGTATGCATTTTTCACAAATTTATCCACTTCCGTGACCCTTGACCTTTGTGAGGGGTCGACTAAATTAGTATGTATAAAAAGGTGTTATCATCAGCTACCTTTATGCTAAATTGTAAAGTTTGCAAAGACGTTGATAAAAATTACAATTCTATCAAAAACTGGCATTTTTCACCTGCCGACCTCTTATGACCCTTGACCTTTCCGAGGGGTCAACCAAATTACTATGCATAGAAAGGCCTTATATTATCATCAGGTATCTCTATGCCAAATTTGGTAAAAAGTATTTGAGAATAAAACAATTTTTATCAAAAATGGCTATTTTTGACCCCTTTCTAGACCCCCCCACCCATGACCTTTGACCGGGGCGGATTGGGGGGGAGGGTTCCAGCGGTTCCGGAACCATCCCACCTCCCCCCCCCCCCCCCCCCCCGACCCAAAATTCTTTAACATGCTATAACAGTCGCTTTTTTGGAACGTTTGGACCTCCCCCCCCCCCCCTCCACCTTGTTTAATTTGTTGGTGAGTTTCCGCAAACACACATGTAAACACGCCCCCCCTCCCCTCCCCTCCCCTCCCCACCCCCGTTTTTTATATTTTGGCGAGTAGTGAGAGTCTTGACACACACGCCTTCTCTCTCTACTCCCGACCCCCCCCCCCCCCCCCCCCCCCCCGGTCCCAAACAAAAAGTTGGACCCCCCACCCCCCAAAGTAACTGATCCACCTGACTTGACCTTTGCGAGGGGGCCAGCAAAGACTGAAAAGTTGCCCCAAACTTTGATATATACTACAATTCTATCAAAAACTGTCATTTTTGACACATCTGCTCCCCTCCTGTGAGATGTGTCAGAGCAGATAACAGCAGAGAATGAAATTGGACGAAGATGATGGGGATGGATTGGTCACAGTCTGAGAAAGCCAGTTTCCAGTATCACTAGGCAGGCATTGTCATGGAACCCCCAGGGAAAGAGGAAAAGAGGCAGGCCGAGAAACACATGGCGTCGAGACCTCCAAGCAGACATCAAGGGACTGGGAACCACCTGGAGTAAAATTGAAGGAGAAGCACAGGACAGGAGTCGCTGGAGGTCTCTCGTCGACGGCCTATACCCTGGGAGGGGTGACAGACGTAAGAAGAGAGAAGCTCACCTCCTGTGACCCTTTAACTTTCTGAGGGGTCATCCAAATTAGTATGCATAGAAATGTCTTACCAGCAGGCATCTCTGTATCAAGTTTGGGTTTGAAGTTGAAAATTGTTTGAAAAGAAACAATTTGTGTCAAAATATCGCTAGTCTTGATCCCTTTCTGGACCCTGTGACCTTGACCTTTGCGAGAGGTCTCTGAAATTGGTATACTTAGAAAGGTTTTACCCACAAAGTACCCTTGGGCCAAATTTGGAGTCTGAGGCTTAAATATTCTCCGAGAAAATGCCAATTACATAGACTCAATTTTGCTATCGCACGTAGCCAATAAATAGCAAAGCACACGCACTGCAAGCGAATGGATCTCGCCGCCCGTAGTGTGCTACGGATAGATGTCTCTAGGCGGCTGGATCTGCCTGCCGTAGGCAAAGAGCTACGACCTACAAACCACCTCCTTCCCACCCCCCACAACCCACCCCACTCCCAGTGCGCAAATGGCCATCGGGCCGTTGGCTCGCGCACTGCTGTGCGCGGGCCGACGGCCCGATGGTCTTTTGCGCATTGGGCCTTCACCACAACCACCACCATATTCACTAATCTCCACCCCAGCACTGACCCACTTTCCTTCCCAGTCCGAATCCAGGTAGTGCTTCATGTAAGGCTCGACATCGGCTACCCCTACCATGCTGCTGAATCGGGTTCTCGACATTCTCAGCTTGGACGGTTTCCTGGCGATGTGCTGCTTCAGACGCTGGTACTGCTCCTCCAGATTCACGTTATGCTTTTGGGCCTTCAAGGCAATGAGGATGGACGTTCCGATGAAGGCGAACAGAAGGAGCAGCCCCACCACCGCTACCACTTCAGGGTAGCGCAAGACTTTGCGCCACCACAGTTCCAGAGCGGAGGGAGGATCGGTGATGTACACCCTGTGTGGGACACAAAATAAGAGGTGGGAGAGGGGGGTGTTTTTTTTTGGAGGAGGCCCGAGGGGCTGTGGATGGAGGCTGGTGTAGCGGAGTAGGTCTGCCGGGCCCTGTGAAGGCACTACAGACTTTAACTTCATTCTAATCTCATTTTCACAAAATGAACCTGCTACTTTTGCCTCCAAGGGGCAGACGAGGTAGGCTCACTACAAGATGTTTTGTTTGTATGTGTTCCTTTTTTTTCGATACATTTATTTGTTGTTTAAGCTGTTAGTCGATATTTTCTTTGTCAGTTATGTGCAACCCAGGCATGTTAACCGTATAGCAGGAGATGGATTGACCATGATAATTCAAGGGTAGTGCCAGATTAGCTTGGCGCCGGAAGGCGCCAAGTTAATCTGACACTACCCTTGAATTATCATAGTCAATCTGGCACTACCCTTGCAATATCATTCAATCCATCTCTTGCAGCTGGTGCTTAGTCGTTAGGTAGCACTTCCCAAATTTGGGAAATAATAATAATAATAATAATAATAATAATAATAATAATAATAATAAAAAAGGAGATTTGTTAAGCGCTTATTCTAAAAGTAGCTCTAAGCGCTGATACAATGAAAAGGCTATCAGCTAACAACTAACAGCAAACACACAGCACACACACACACACACGCGCGCGCGCGCGCGTGACAGTGGTGATGAATTGTGCATGGCTGGGGAAATGACTAGTGAAAGGCAGCGTTGTAGAGGTGGGTTTTGAGAAGTGATTTGAATGAGGAGAGCGGTCGTGAGGTTAACCATGTGGCCGGTAGCGCTTTTTTGTCACAATGATTTCTGAAGGAATCATCGCGACAAAACGGGCTACCGACAGCAACGGGTTAAAATGTTCTAGTCTGATTCAGGACCTCAGTTATACGCCTGTGTATATAGTATTTTTAACGCTTCCAAAATCACAGATTGGAAGCTGCGTTGTTCATCCAGTATAAAAACCATACTACACACGCCCAGGCACTGTCTATGAACACTAACGGCCGTCTATCAGTGCGTCGATCGGATACTTCGATTTATAGTCACATCGTGCCAAAGCAAAAGACTGAAAGCCAATCATTTTCTTTTCCTAAAGCCAAAAATGTTAAGATATCCATGTGCAGTGCCGGTTTGTGTTTTTAGGCCTTACGGCCCTGTTCGTAAGTCCAAAGTCACAGACCAGCACATACCTGTGCCATCGAGTGATCCACGTGCGGTTGGTGGGCACGTGCACCACGTGGCAAGCCCAAGTTCCGGACATGTTGTACGTGGCGTCAGGGATGACGTCCGGTGCGGGTTTGATGGCGGGAATTCTGGCCGGGAGAAGAGACGTCTTCGTGTCGTTGTGAAACCATTGTCTGCGACAGAAAAATGAATGAAAACGATATAGGGAATAAGACTGTTGGAACGGAGTACATGTAGACCAGGGGCCAGCTGCATGAGCGAGCTTCAACCCGCCTGATGCTATAGAGCACCTTGCAGGATTTAAGCTCGCTCATTAGGGGCGGATCTTGGGTGGGGGTTCCGGCCAGAGGTTCCGACCCTCCCCGGCCTCTGCCCCCCCCCCCCCCAAAAAAAAAAAAAAAAAAAAAAAAACCAACAACAACAACAACAAACAAACAAAAAACAAAACAAAAAAAAAACACCAAAAAAACACAACAACAACTTCAATAAAAAAAATTGTTTTAAAGCATAGTGCTATATTTAAGTCCCCCCTCACCGCTTTCGATATCTGGGCGGCTACTGGAAAGAGGTTCTCAGTCATACATGCGGCTTCGCGCGCCTCCCACCACCAACACCCCTCCCCACCCCCCAAAGGTCTGGCGTCAGGCCTTTTATGTCAGGTTGAAGGTCCAAAACAAAAAAAAATTGAAACCCTCCCCACTCCCACCACATCCTCCTCCCTCTATCCTCACTCCCTTGAGGAACTAATCCGCATTCCTCTCAGTGAAGCCTGGCGGGTTGGAGCTTTGCTCTGATCACAGGGGGAGAAATGCGAAGTTATGGCAGCCGTCATGTGAAGAGTTGTTCCCCTGACTCGGATCGTCACGGGTATAGGTCACGGACTACAGTGCCGTTTCCGTACTGTCCAGTCTCTTAGCCTTAGTCAGTCCCAGTCATCCCCTAATTTTTCAATTCTCTAAAAAACACTACCGCCCACCAGCTGCACATTTGCCAAGCACAAAATATAAAAAAACCAACAAAACAACAGAACATCACTCGTCTCATTTCTTGGCTATGAAACTGGTTCCTTACCAACCCCACACCCAAGCACAGCTGAAATCAGCGTGCCCCTCAAATCACTACGTCAATGGCAACTCAACATAGGCCCACAATTGTCCACTGGATAAGCTCAGGATGGTATGAATCAAAGCACCAAACATGTCTCCTCTCAGCTAACAGAAATTTCCAGCAAATTCCAACATTCAGCCCTACTTCCAATTTTCAAACAAGGCAAAAATAATTACATGACCTGAAAGACAAACTCTCCCACCTGAACACCATTCAATCTGCCATCAGTGCAAGCCTTAGACACTAGCTAAGTCATACCCAAAGTGACACCATTGAATGTTACTGCATCTTTATGTTATGGCTCATTATGTGAAGCGTGTTGTTGTGGCATTCATTGTGCTTTTGATGTTTCGGATCACGCATATCTGATGCCATGAAAAACAGACTAGATATGGTCAGAATGCCTCCAAAATTGGCATGTACATCAAGTAACATGTCTGATTTTCAGAAATGTTGCATTTGAGACACAGGCACATAAAAGTTTCTTTTTTCATATTTTTCCATTACCTACCCCCCTACTATTTCTGTTTTTCCAAGTTTACACACACATGCAATACAGTCAAACTGACTTCTGGTGAGCTGGACAACTGAAAAAAGTTACCATGACACCGACATTGATGAAAAATGAACTTTCAGACCCAAGGCCATTTCTTTGTGTATCTCAGGGCACCCAGGCATCCTCATTGACACTGTTGTCTGGTGACAAGCAGAAAGAGGCCTGTAACCAGCTGCCATGCCCTATATGCTGCTTGCAATATTTTTCTCAGGAAAAGGAGTCATGAAACAGCTCTGCAATTTAAACAATAAGTCTACTAAGCTATCCCACAGACAAAAGACTACACAAAACAGCCAAAACTATGCTACGCGGGACACACCGCATACCCAAACAAGTGCTGGAGTGCTTATTTAGGAGGTAGCAGAGAAAATGGTTATGTACAGTTCATTTTTATATAAAACACACTTGTCAAAGTCTCAAAACACCTCAACTCATCTTGCAAATGCAGCAGGCATGCGTGTGCCAAACCTGTGAGTACTCCTTTAAAAGCCTGTACTGGTGGATGCAACTGCTGGTCCCATAACAATGCACTCAAATGAGCTTTACGCAGTGTAAAAGTGCTTGTGTTTGGCTCAGAATAGACACCAGAGACATCCCTCATGACAGTTACAGCAGAATCACACCTCAGGTGCACCCAGTGTAGCAGGATCATGCAATAATAACACTTCTGCATATCACATTATTTTGGCGGCTTATTTCACTCTGAGGTCAGCTGTCTGATGAAATGCACATGCTGACACTGTTTCATTGTAGTTTTCATCTTAACCTTTGACCTTAAGACCCACCCCCCTCCGCCCCCCACCCCACCCCACAACTTCAATAACTAAAAAAGTGCATTTTTTAACGCATTTATCAAACTGAACGCCACAAACCCCACCCCTTTCAACTTACTTACTTATGCCCGTCACCCCTCCCAGGGTATAGGCCGTTGACGAGAGACCTCCAGCGACTCCTGTCCTGTGCTTCTCCTTCGATTTTACTCCAGGTGGTTCTCAGTCTCTTGATGTCTGCTTGGAGGTCTCGACGCCAGGTGTTTCTCGGCCTGCCTCTTTTCCTCTTTCCCTGGGGGTTCCATGACAATGCCTGCCTAGTGATACTGGAAACTGGCTTTCTCAGACTGTGACTAATCCATCCCCATCTTCTTCGTCCAATTTCATTCTCTGCTGTTATCTGCTCTGTTCTCTCCCAGAGTCTGACGTTGCTGATCTTCTCTGGCCAGTGGATGTTCAAGATTCTTCTAAGGCAACTGTTTATGAAGATCTGTACTTCGTGCTCTGACATCTGCATCAGTGCCACCTTTTTTGTCGATGATGCTCCCGAGATAGGTGAAGGACTCCATCTCCTCCAACAGGGTGCCAGCAAGCAAGACTGGTTCTTCCCTGGTTGCGTTCAGCCTCATTGTCTTTGTTTTCTGTTTGTGGATGGTGAGGCCCACTTGGGACGAGATGTCAGCAAGCCTCGTGGTCTTGTCCTGCATTTGTTGATGAGTGTGGGACAGTAAAGCCAAGTCGTCTGCAAAATCGAGGTCGTCAAGCTGTGTTCACAGGGTCCAATGTATTCCGCTTCTTCTCTGCTCTGTGGTCCTCTTCATGACCCAGTCTATGGCCAGTAGGAAGAGGAACGGAGACAGCAAACACCCCTGCCTGACGCCGGTTCTGACCTGGAGCTCCCTGCTGAACTGACCTTCATGGATCACGCGACATGTCATGCCATCGTAGCTGCTCTTGATCAGGCAGACGAGTTTTGTGGGTACACCGTAGTGTCATAGGGGTTTCCACAAAGTCTCTCGGTCAAATGCTTTCTCGTAATCCACAAAGTTGACGTACAGCGGGGAGCTCCACTTCAGAGACTGCTCCATGATGATGCGGAGAGTGGCAATCTGGTCTGTACATGATCGGTTTTTCCGGAATCCTGCTTGCTGGTCTCTCAGCTGGGGGTCGACGGAGCTCTTCATTCTCTCCAGGATGATCCCGTTGAAGACCTTTCCTGGCACTGACAGCAAGGTGATTCCTCTGTAGTTGGAACACTTGCTGAGGTCGCCTTTCTTGGGAAGCTTGATTAGGTACCCCTCCTTCCAGTCAGCCGGCATTACCTCCTCTTCCCAGATCTTTCCAAACAGTGTTTCTGTTGTTTCTAGGTCTGCTTTCAGAGCCTCCGCTGGGATGCCATCTGGCCCTGCTGCTTTGCCGTTCTTCAAAAATGCCACTGCTCTTCTGATCTCTTCCCGGCTGGGTCTGTCACAGCTGATGGGTAGGTCAGTCTCTGCTGGCTGGATGTCTGGGGGGTCGGGTGGGGTCGGTCTGTTCAGTAACTCTTCAAAATACTCGGCCCATCTGTCGAGTTGGTCTGCTCTGTCTGCAATAGGTTTGCCTTCTTTGTCTTTTACTGGTCTTTCTGTATGGCCATACTTGCCAGACAATCTTCTGGTAATGTCGTAGAGCTGTTTTATGTTGCCGCTGCCTGCTGCCTTTTCTGCCTCTGCTGCTAGGCCGTCTGTGTAGGCTCTCTTGTCTGCCCTGATACTCCTCTTCACCTCGCGGTTGGCTTCCGAGTATTCCTCCTGTGCCCTTGCTTTGGCTGCTCTCGTGCGACTGTTGTTAACAACTGCTTTCTTCTGCTTCCTCACTTCTATCTTCTTCAAGGTCTGTGCCGACAGCCAGTCCTTGTGATGGTGTTTCTTGAACCCCACAGTGTCTTTGCAGGTTGAGTTCAGTGCCTCTCTAACTGCCTTCCACTGCTGCTCTGTGGTGACCGCCTCCTCTTCATTTACTAGCTCCTGTAGCGCTTGAAACCGGTTGGACATCACAAGTTTGAACTCTTCTCTCACTCCAGTCTCTCTCAGGAGACCTACAATATAGCGCTGTCTTCTTGTTGTCCCTGTGCTGCTTTTCTTTAACTTGAGCTTTATTCTTAAGATAAGCAGATGATGGTCTGAGGCGACATCTGCTCCCCTCCTCACTCGAACATCTTGAAGGGATCTTCTAAATTTCTTGCTAATGCAGATATGGTCTATTTGGTTCTCTTAGTATGGTCAGGTGAGACCCACGTTGCTTTGTGTATTCTTCTGTGTGGGAAGATGCTGCCTCCAATGACAAGTCTGTTTAGAGCACAAAAGTCTACGAACCTCTCCCCGTTCTCACTCATCTCCCCTAGTCCCTGTCTCCCCATCACCTCTTCGTATCCAGTGTTGTCCTCCCCTATTGTGGCATTAAAATCACCCATGACGATGGTGATGTCTCGCTCCGCACATTTGTCCACAGCACTCTGGAGTAGGTCGTAGAACTCTTCTCTTCCTCGTCACTGTCATTAGTGGGCGCATAACACTGGATGACGTTCAGCTTGATCTTTTTCCTGGTTCTAAAGGCTGCTGTGATAATTCTTGGCCCAAGAGGTTCCCAGCCAATCAGCGCTCTCTGTGCCACTGGTGACAGCATGAAAGTGCTACACCTTCTGTATGGGGGGCATTCTCCTCTTCATGACCTGAATACAGAATCATCTCCCCACATAACAGCCTTTTCTGGCCAGACTGCGTCCATCTGGCTTCACTGATACCTACCAGGGAAAGGTTGAACTTTTGCATTTCCGCTGCTATCTGGGCGGCCTTGCCGCTCTGGTACATGGTCTTGACATTCCATGTGCCCATGATTGTGTCCCTGGATAGAGAGAGGCGGCTCGGTCCTGTGGCTTCCGAAGACTTCCGGCTTTCCTCTGACACGACGTCATAAATCTTTTGGTAGAAGAACCTTCCTCCTCCAGAAACGGAATTGCTGTTTGTCTTTTCGTCGGCGTTTTTGTAGCTATTTCTTTATTTGCAGGGTGGGGAAGCTACCCCCACGCCCAACCCCCTTACTAGGAGGACCAGGGGTTTTCTGTCGGGGTCTCCTTCCCTTAGACCATGTTGGTTCACGGCACCTTATTTCATTCGGTGCACCCCTCTCGCGAGGGACCCCCTATCCACCACCCAGGGGACGTGCTTCAACGCCATATGGTCCCAGCGCGAGACACCCCTTTCAAGGTCAAGGTCAAAGCTCAAGGTCGAAGGTCAGACTCATGACTGCCTGAAGACAAAAAATAAATGAACAAACACACTAAACCCATGATAGCTCACAGTGCAGGTAAACAGGGTGTTGCGACGCAAAACATGCAAAAACGCCTACAAAACTGCAAAGCGCAGCGATTTCTTGACAAAATTTCAAATTTTTCATGATTTCCTTAGTCTTCCAAATGCAAAAGTCCAAACTCAATGATATGGTTACATTAAACCAGTTTCCGGTCTATGTGACATATGGCATGTGGTGACCTGACAGGTCACGGACTACAGTGCCGTTTCCGTACTGTCCAGTCTCTTAGCCTTAGTCAGTCCCAGTCATCCCCTAATTTTTCAATTTCACCTAAAAAAAAACCACTACCGCCCACCAGCTGCACATTTGCCAAGCACAAAATACCAAAAAAACAAACAAACGGTCTATATCCTTATTTGTAACTGTACTATAATGTAGCCTGCATATATGGCAGTGTACAAATTTGAAGCTTCTAGCCTCAGTATGATAAAGGTTAATACTGATAATGGGTGCATACAGGGCAGCTTCCGTTTGTATTATGTGAATCGGAATACCGCGGATTCGGATATAACAGGGACTGACTTGGGCTCTGCCTTACAAGGTCATGCCCATGCTCCGTGAACATCAGGTTCTCCGCCGAGGCAGACGTTTGCCCGAGGACCTTTGGCTTACTGAGGTCCAAAATCATATACAAACACACAATGGTGTTTTGCTATACAGTACCACACTGGTTGTCTCCCTCGATTCGCTACCGCGGTGCCGCGGTAGCGAATCGATGGAGACAACCAGTCTGTGGCTATGTACCTGTATATCAGTTCACTCTCGTTCACCATGGACTTCTGCGAGTCTGGTTGGTCTCCGTCCGCCGAGACCGTAGCGCTGTAGTCCGTGTTACGAATGATCATAACCTGTCGCGAAACACACATCTCGGAATGAAACAAACCACGCAATATCACACCGTTGCACTCGGATAGGTTCATAGCGCAGCCGACTAGCGAATGGGAGTACTATTTTAACCGGCACGTGTTGAAAACGCTTTCGACCCGCTGCAAAATGATGCCACCAGAAAAGGCATGGACTCAAATGCATTTGATCATAATGTGGCTGGGATAATACTTTTTTTTTAGTCTTTTTCTCAAACAAGGACGGCTTTAATAAAGAATTTAAACTTATTTATTCGGCCTTTGTGTATCTGTTTTCAAGCTGCCATTTTTTTTATGGGGACTTGAAATCAACACAATATGGGGACTAGTATTGTAGTATAACACAGCACAATCAGCTAGCTGAAATGAACTAGCTTTAACCCATACACCCTGACGCACTACAGCAGGAGAGGGGTCGACCATGATAATTCAAGGGTAGTGCCAGATTAGCTTGGCGCCTGTCGGCGCGGGCCAAGCTAATCTGGCACTGCCCTTGAATTATCATGGACGATCCATCTCCTGCAACTGGTGCATTGTCGTTAGATGACGCCTCCAAAATTTGGGAAATACGGCCTTCGGACTGAATGAGTTAATTAGAACAACTGCCACAACAGAGTATTGAACATTTACGACGTCATTCTTTTTTCGACACATCGATATCGTACAGAAAATTCACTTAGTCACAATTTTTTTTCCCAGTACTCTATTCCGACCTGCCTATTGGTCTGCTTACATTTTTTCCTGCTAGCCGATTCTGTTGTGCTCTCTCTTTGTTGTGTTCCTTGAAGACACACTGACGTTAAGCTTTACTTTGGTGACGAAGAGTTTGATTTATGAAAATACATGATTTGAACTGTCCCGAATTTTTCGTACGTCTGATCAATTAGAAAAAAAAAACATAACCAGACGGCTATGGTTTGCGCCAATCCGAGTCAGCTGTGTCATGATTATTCCCGATCCTGTCCTGCTGAAACGCTCAGTAAACGACACCCAAATGCAAGAAGTATAGATTCTACCTTGTCCTAAAGCTCGCATTATTCTAACCAAATTACCTCCACTTGAACAATTCTCCGATAATCAAAAGACCCTCTATGAATATAATAATAATATCATAATAATAATATAATGCCGGTCATTATATAGGCTTGTGTAGGTCATTATAAGACGATATGGAGATGATAGGATAATACAGGGTAGGGCTGATGGGGCAGGACAGGACAGGATAGGGATAGGACAGAATTAAATAGGGCAGGACAGAAAATGATAGTCCGGATGAAATAGCATAGAACAATGATTGTTCACAGTCTTCCATAGCCGTGTGGACAATAAAGTGTATTGTGTATTGTATTGTGTTGTATTGTATTGTAGTTGGCCTACATAGGATAGGCTACTATGCGACACGACACGAAATGACACTACACAACACTAGACGCATGATAGAAGATAAATTTTCACCAGAATGTCACTGTTACAGTCCAGTTTAAGCGGTTCCGTCAGTCTGGACCGCAAGGTAGCGTAGTCAACTTGAATGGTCAAGGCGAAGAAGTTGGCAGTCAGCACATGCTTGCCGAACTCTATTCGGCATTCGTACAGGCCGCTGTCCTGGTAGTTGAGCGACTCCATAATAAAAGAATAGGTCCGCACCAGAAAACGACTGGCATCCGTACACACCGGTTTGCCGTCAACAGTCCACTAGATAGACAACACTGAGAGGTTACGCCGCTGGTGACAGACACACTCGATGTGACGAGCACACACACACACACACACACACACACACACACACACACACACACACACACACACACACACACACACACACACACACACACACACACACACACGCTCTCTCTCACACACACACACACGCACACACACACACACACACACAGAGGCACACACAGACACACGGGACACCTGCGCTCGTGCGGCATGAACGCGGGGGTGGGGGGTGGGGGAACTCGCCACTGAAAATATCAAACGGAGATGAGGGGGTGGGGGGGGGGGGGGTCCAGACACCTCAAAAAGGGACTGTGTTGTAGCATTTTAATGAATTTTGGGTTTGGGGGGTTCCGGAAACCCTGACACACACCACCACCCCCCCCCTTCCCCCACCCCACCCCCCCAAAAAAAAAAAAAAAAAAAAATGAAAAAGAAAAAAAAAATCCCACTCGCGCACGCACGCACACACACACATACAAAACAATGCGGCGCGTCTCATCTTGAACAAACGAAAGAGAGACCACGTTACGCCTCTACTGAAGCAGCTGCACTGGTTGCCCGTGAAATTCCGCTGCCAGTACAAAATTGCAATTTTCGCCTATCGGCATTTTGACGGATCTCTCCCGCCCTACCTTTCTGCCAAGCTGTCTGTTTATCAGCCATCACGCACCCTCCGTTCCTCTAGTGTAAAACGTTTAAAAATCCCAAAGCTTAACATGAAAACTGTCGGGGAGCGTTCTTTCACCTTTTTAGCCCCAAGTGTGTGGAACTCCCTGCCAACTGAAATGCAGAATCTGCCCACATTGTCACAGTTCAACGCTCACTTAAAGACTTTTCTTTTCTGTCGGGCATTTAACACTTAGCTTATCTTTAGCTAACTGTTGACTGCCTTTTATTTTGATCCTAGAGGAAGTGAATGTAAGGTGTTGGGAAGAGATGGGGTGGTTTAAAGTAGTGTATAATCGTGCGTGTGTCTGAGGCTCGGAGAGAGGGTGTGCTGTTGTGCATGCGCAATGACTGGTCCAGTGTTTTCCTGGAGAACAGCGCTATACAAGAACTATGTATTATTATTATTATTATTTACATACCCTTACACAAAGACACACACACACACTGTGACACACGCACGCATCGCGGCGCAAGCACGCACGCACACACACTCACTCGCACATACACACACGTTCCACGGGCGAGCAACGAGCCGCAAAACTGACGGAAGAAATTTAGATGCGCCCATCGGGCTTTTCAAAAGTTTTGCGCGTTTAGTTTCCCTTGTTTAGAGAAGGGATGGGGTTGCTCAACAGCGAATTGCCGCTCAAAACTAACCCAAAGGCCCGGAAGGGTGGTGGGGTGGTGGGGGGTATTTTACTTTTTATATAGATGTTGTAGCATTTTAAAGAATTTCATGGGTCTGGGGTTCCGGAAACCCTGACACCACCCCCACAACAAACAAAAAAAAAAAAATCCCACTCGCGCACGCATGCACGCACGCACGCACACGCACATACCCTTACACAAACACACACACACACACACTGTGACACACGCACACATCGCGGCGCAAGCACGCACGCACACACACTCACTCGCACATACACATACGTTCCACGGGCGAGCAACGAGCCGCAAAACTAACGGAAGAAATTTAGATGCGCCCATCGGGCTGTTCAGACGTTTTGCGC
This sequence comes from Semisulcospira habei, assembly GCA_036245525.1. Classification (NCBI taxonomy): domain Eukaryota; kingdom Metazoa; phylum Mollusca; class Gastropoda; family Semisulcospiridae; genus Semisulcospira; species Semisulcospira habei. The sequence goes on from BTPG01000003.1 coordinate 172,412,570, forward strand.
ATTTCTTTCCCTTGTTTAGAGAAGGGATGGGGTTGCTCAACAGCGAATTGCCGCCGCTCAAAAACTAACCCAAAGGCCCGGAAAGGGTGGGTGGGTGGTGGTACTTACTTACTTACTTACTTACGCCTGTCACCCCTACCCGGGTATAGGCCGTCGACGAGAGACCTCCAGCAACTCCTGTCCTGTGCTTCTTCTTCGATTCTACTCCAGGTGGTTCCCAGTCTCTTGATGTCTGCTTGGAGGTCTCGACGCCAGGAGTTTCTCGGCCTACCTCTTTTCCTCTTTCCCTGGGGGTTCCATGACAATGCCTGCCTAGTGATACTGGAAGCTGGCTTTCTCAGACTGTGACCGATCCATCCCCATCTTCTTCGCCCAATTTCATTCTCTGCTGTTATCTGCTCTGTTCTCTCCCAGAGTCTGACGTTGCTGATCTTCTCTGGCCAGTGGATTTTCAAAATTCTTCTAAGGCAACTGTTCATGAAGGTCTGTACTCTGTTGACTGTAGTTTTTGTCAATCTCCAAGTCTCTGCTCCATATAGGAGAACTGCTTTTACATTGGAGTTGAAAATCCGGACTTTGGTGTGTTGTGACAGCTCTCTGAAACTCCACACTTTTTTCAACTGGAGAAAGGCTGCTCTGGCTTTACCGATTCGTGCTCTGACATCTGCATCAGTGCCGCCTTTTTTTTGTCTATGATGCTCCCGAGATAGGTGAAGGACTCCACCTCCTCCAACGGGGTGCCAGCAAGCAAGACTGGTTCTTCCCTGGTTGCGTTCAGCCTCATTGTCTTTGTTTTCTGTTTGTGAATGGTGAGGCCCACTTGGGACGAGATGTCAGCAAGCCTCGTGGTCTTGTCCTGCATTTGTTGATGGGTGTGGGACAGTAATGCCAAGTCGTCTGCAAAATCGAGGTCATCAAGCTGTGTCCACAGTGTCCACTGTATTCCACTTCGTCTGTGCTCTGTGGTCATCTTCATGACCCAGACTATGGCCAGTAGGAAGAGGAACGGAGACAGCAGACACCCCTGCCTGACACCAGTTCTGACCTGGAGCTCCCTGGTGAACTGCCCTTCGTGGATCACGCGACATGTCATGCTATCGTAGCTGCTCTTGATCAGGCGGACGAGTTTTGTGGGTACACCGTAGTGTCGTAGGAGTTTCCACAGAGTCTCTCGGTCCACACTGTCAAATGCTTTCTCATAATCCACAAAGTTGACGTACAGCGGGGAGCTCCACTCCAGAGACTGTTCCACGATGATGCGGAGAGTGGCGATCTGGTCTGTACATTATCGGTTCTTCCTGAATCCTGCTTGCTGGTCTCTCAGCTGGGGGTCAACGGAGCTCTTCATTCTCTGCAGGATGATCCTGTTGAAGACCTTTCCTGGTACTGACAGCAAGGTGATTCCTCTGTAGTTGGAACACTTGCTGAGGTCGCCTTTCTTGGGAAGCATGATTAGGTACCCCTCCTTCCAGTCAGCCGGCATCACCTCCTCTTCCCAGATCTTTCCAAACAGTGGGTACAGCATCTCCACTGTTGTCTCTAGGTCTGCTTTCAGAGACTCCGCTGGGATGCCATCTGGCCCTGCTGCTTTGCCGTTCTTCAAAAATGCCACTGCTCTTCTGATCTCTTCCCGGCTGTCACAGCTGATGGGTAGGTCGGTCTCTGCCGGGTGGATGTCTGGGGGGTCGGGTGGGCTAGGTCTGTTCAGTAACTCTTCAAAATACTCGGCCCATCTGTCGAGTTGGTCTGCTCTGTCTGCAATAGGCTTGCCTTCTTTGTCTTTTACTGGTCTTTCTGTATGGCCATACTTGCCTGACAATCTTCTGGTAATGTCGTAGAGCTGTTTCATGTTGCCGCTGCCTGCTGCCTTTTCTGCCTCTGCTGCCAGGCTGTCTGTGTAGGCCCTCTTGTCTGCCCTGATACTCCTCTTCACATCGCGGTTGGCTCCCCAGTATTCCCCCTGTGCCCTTACTTTGGCTGCTCTCGTGCGACTGTTGTTGACAACTGCTTTCTTCTTCTTCCTCACTTCTATCTTCTTCAAGGTCTGTGCCGACAGCCAGTCCTTGTGATGGTGTTTCCTGAACCCTACAGTGTCTTTGCAGGTTGAGTTCAGCGCCTCTCTAACTGCCTTCCACTGCTGCTCTGTGGTGACCGCCTCCTCTTCATTTACTAGCTCCTGTAGCGCTTGAAACCGGTTGGACAGCACCAGTTTGAACTCTTCTCTAACTCCAGTTTCTCTCAGGAGGCCTACATTATAGCGCTGTCTTCTTGTTGTCTCTGTGCGGCTTTTCTTTAGCTTGAGCTTCATTCTTAAGGTAAGCAGATGGTGGTCTGAGGAGACATCTGCTCCCCTCCTCACTCGAACATCTTGAAGGGATCTTCTAAATTTCTTGCTAATGCAGATATGGTCTATTTGGTTCTCTGTTGTATGGTCAGGTGAGACCCAAGTTGCTTTGTGTATTCTTCTGTGTGGGAAGATGCTGCCTCCAATGACAAGTCGGTTTAGAGCACAAAAGTCTACAAACCTCTCCCCGTTCTCACTCATCTCCAAGCCTAGTCCCTGTCTCCCCATCACCTCTTCGTATCCGGTGTTGTCCTCCCCTATTTTGGCATTAAAATCGCCATGACGATGGTGATGTCTCGCTCCGCACATTTGTCCAAGGCACTCTGGAGTCGGTCGTAGAACTCTTGTTTCTCTTCCTCGTCACCGTCATTAGTGGGCGCATAACACTGGATGACGTTCAGCTTGAGCTTTTTCTTGGTTCTAAAGGCTGCTGTGATAATTCTTGGCCCAAGAGGTTCCCAGCCCATCAGCGCTCTCTGTGCCACTGGTGACAGCATGAATGCTACACCTTCTGTATGGGGGGCATTCTCCTCTTCATGGCCTGAATACAGAATCATCTCCCCACTTAACAGCCTTTTCTGGCCAGACTGCGTCCATCTGGCTTCACTGATACCTAGCAGGGAAAGGTTGTACTTTTGCATTTCCGCTGCTATCTGGGCGGCCTTGCCGCTCTGGTACATGGTCTTGACGTTCCATGTGCCCATGGTTGTATCCCTGGATAGAGAGAGGCGGCTCGGTCCTGTGGCTTCCGAAGACTTCCGGCTTTCACCACTGACAGGACGTCATACGTCTTCTGGTAGAAGAACCTTCCTCCTCCTGGAAAGGAATTACTGTTAGTCTTTTCGTCGGCGTTTTTGTAGCTATTTCCTTTTTTTGCAGGGTGGAGAAGCTACCCCCACGCCCAACCCCCTTACTAGGAGGACCAGGGGTTTTCTGTCGGGGTCACCTTCCCTTAGACCATGTTGGTTCACGGCACCTTATTTCATTCGGTGCACCCCTCTCACGAAGGACCCCCTATCCAGGGTGGGTGGTGGTGGTGGTGGGTATTTTATTTTGTATATAGATATCCGAGGATTACAATGAATACGCTATATATATGTCCTACAAATTTCGTACATTGTCGTAGACCGCTTTTAAAAATTAAACGAAATCACTTAATGTAAAGACACTCCTGCAAAAAAAAAAAAAAAAAAAAAAAAAAAAAAAAAAAAAAAAAAAAAACAACGAACTAAGAAACAGCTGAATTTATTTTTTATTTTTTCATATTTGAGCTTAGAAATGTCCAACTGTACCCAATGCGCAAAAGGCCATCGGGCTGACCTAGTATTTATGTCAGTTGAATATCGTAGGCCTTTCTTGCTGTTCTCCTTACAAACATAGGTCTCTCATTTGCCACTGCGACTGTAAAGGACACATGCTTCTTGAAGATGTAGCGGGCAGGCTGTATCTGCTGATTGTGTGAACTCCGTGCTTTTCAAGTTCTGCACAACGTCCAGGGGCGGATCAGTGACCTCGAGGGTTTGGGACTTTCAACCTGACACAAAAGGCGCTCGACGCCGCTAGACCTTCTTCCATTGGCCGAAAAATCAAACAACGGGGGAGAAGGGAAGGGGGGGGGGGGGGTAGCATGTGCGATGTGCCAGTGTCAAAACTCGCCCAAAAAATCAAATAGGGAGTAGGGGCGGAGGGGGAGGGGGGGGGGGGGGGGGGAGAGGGGTCCAAACACCCCCAAAACTGAAAGAACTTTGTTATATCGTTTTAAACAATTTTGGGTCTGGAGGGGGAGGGGAGGGGAGGGGGTCCGGAACCCCTCGTAAATATAGCCTCTATTTTTCCTTACGTCTACGTATTACGCTACACGTGTGAAAATGCATAGTTTAGGCGGGCTCACGTGGAAGAGACTTTGTAGGCATGGTTCGTCCCAACTTGTTCATTTTATACAGATACTACTGTCCATCTCTACCTGTATAACTCATTCTACCCCTACACCGAAATCCTTAAATTTTGCAGTTGTCCTCTGAAGACTGCATTGCAGTGCAGGACACAGATCGACCATGATAGTTCAAGGGTGATGCCAGAATAGCTTGGCGCCCATAGGCGCCAAGCTATTCTGGCATCACCCTTGAACTATCATGGTCGATCCTTATCTTCCTGTGGTGTGTCTGGGGTAGGATGAGATAACAGATTTATCCTGTCAAACAAGACCCTCTCGATTCTGATTTCGGAACAACTTCAGTCAGTTTTGAGATTGGTCAGTGTCAGTGTCGGTGACGAGATGCTGCCCGGCCGGTTGAAAATCAGGCCCGGCAATTCAGTTGAATGCCGGTCTCTGATTTTGGACCTCACGGCTAGAAGCTGTAAGGTCCAAAATCACAGACCAGCACGCGTAAATACCTGCAAACGTAGCTTTGGAAACTCCTGCTCAAATCCTTTGACGATGTCCATGTCGCATATCATCTCAATGTCTTTGCCCGGTTCCCGCTGAAAGCTGGCTCGAGTCGTGTTCAGCCAGACAATCAGGTCGTTGCGGAGAACATTAGGTATGGTGGTCGGGATAGCTTCCTCACTACCAGGGGCTACAGCCCTGCTTGGGACGATAAGTTCAGAAGTGTTAGAGGCCGAAGTTTGTTGTCGGCGTATTCTTTGCACAGCTTCTTCGTGATCAAGTGTTGCAGGGCTGCTTAGACTGGGATCTGAAGTGTTTGAAATCGAATCGTTGTGTTCATGATAAGGTAAGAAGGCCCTGGTTTGGCGGGCCCCGATATATGAAGTGAGGTTACTTGATCCTTGAACCTTGAGACCTGTTGAACACACCGGAAGACATAAAAGTCAACTCGAAAAGACGGACTCTAGATCTATCTACAGAATCGGCTGAAGGACCAGATCGACTCGGCGGGATCGGTCGGCACCGCGGCTCAGTTTGGCCGTGCGATTGTTGTCTTACTCTTGAAAAAGAAGAAAAAAGGCGAACAAACAAATAAACAAATAACCAGGTTCAAGTGTATCTTTTTTTAAGAAAAGAATATTTTAAGAAACACACGGAAAGGTTGTTCTATTGCGTGACATGGTGGTTAAAATGATCACACTTACTCGACTAAAACTCACCTGTGTGTATCAGGCATAACAAAACAAATGTTAAGCACCACATAACTTCAAGAAACTGCATTAATTCCTCTTTGCGTATAGCACGATCATGTCTGAAGACATGTTATCATCTAATGCATTTTTTTGTGGCAATAAGTGACGTCAACCGTCTGTTGACGCAATATTCTCATCACTATGGTAGACCATTTCTGTAAAAATTCACATCCTCCACTACATGTCAGGACATGTATCAATATTACTCTATCAGTCAGGAGATGATCGGGAAGGGGGTGGGTGGGTGGGGGGGGGGGGGGGGGAGGGCGGGGGGCGGGGGTCCAGGGGTTCCGGCACCCGGCCCTCAGTCCGGCCAAGATTTCTTGAAAATGCTACAAAGTTCCTTTTTGGGCAGTTCCCCCCCCCCCCCCCCCCCCCACCCCCCCCCCCCCCGCATTTTTTATATATCTTTTTCGGTGAAAAGGTGCAAGAGGTTTACACACTCTTACCTCCCACATACCACACCCCCTCCCGTTGCCTTGATTTTTCGGAGACTGGGCGACTCGTCAGTTACCCCCCCCCCCTCACCCCCCCCCCCCCGGCTCCCCCCCCCCCCCCCCTTACGCTTTTCGAATTCTGGTCGTCGGGGAGGCCTTCTCTGTCAGGTTAATGGTCCCAAACAAAAAGTTGGACACCCCCCCCTCCCACTCCCGACCCGAGGTAACTGATCTGCATGGACCTCGTCAGTAGTATACGAGCCGCACTGCCGGTACACGGCCTTCCTCACTCCACCACTTTCACTCTCCAGCGCGTCCAGAACAACGCTGCCCGCCTCGTCCTCAGAAAGAAACTGAAATTCCGACCACGTCACTCCCCTGCTCTGAACTCCTCAGTCACTGGCTTGCCATCAACCAATGCATCCAATACAAGATTCTGTCTCTCTGCTACAAATCCCTGAACAACTGCGCTCCCGCCTATCTCTCAAACTTACTTCACCCCTACACTCCTCTCCGCTCCCTCCGCTCCGCCTCCGACCCTCTCCACCTCCACATCCCCCGCACCAAACTCAGCACTTTCGCCCCCCGCTCCTTCTCAGTATACGGTCCATCCACCTGGAACACTCTCCCACTCTCTCTCCGTCAGAAACACTCTCTCTCCTCCTTCCAGTCCGCCCTCAAAACTCACCTCTTTCAACAGTTCTAACACTATGCCACCTCACTCTCCACCCTAAGCAGACTGTCGTAAAATGTATTTCACTATTTTGGGTACGTGAGTCGTTGTCTAAAGCGTGCGCATGCGTGCGCGGCCGGTTGTGAGTGCGCGCTTAGAGTTATAATTGTTATAAGATAAGCGCATTATAAATACCGTAATTATTATTATTATTATTATTATTATTATTATTATTATTATTATTATTATTATTATTATTATTATTATTATCATTATTATTATTATGTGAATCGGCAGTACATTGCAACGTTACATTAGTCTAATTGCAGCTCAAACCGACTTTACCAGATCTATCAATTCATTTGATGGGCATATCGCGGTGCTCCCATAGACTTGAGCCATCGAAGATAAAAGGAAATTCTTATTTGTACCTATCCCAAAACGGAGTGCCTTTGCATACTTAGCTTGAGTTCATAGCAGTGGCTATCCTGAACACGTGCGTGTGTTTTTGTTCACTTTTAATAGATAGATCCAGTTGTAAAAAAATGTGAAGTAGACTTCCTGCATTGTTTCGTGTTGTTGTCTATAATATACTGGTATCAGTCATCCTAAAAATGCTTTTCAGAAGAGCAGCTTGATGAGTGTGGGTAATTGATTCTAGACTGCGCGCCGTCTATTTACCACGATTCTGTGCATTGTGTGCAGACTTTGCATATCGCGCTATTGCTAGTTGAAAATAAATGTTACAGATTTCCAAGACAGATCATGCGCAAGAACACTCACACGCACACATGGGTAGAGAGTGTCTTGGATGACGTAATTTTACAGACCTAAACAAGTGCATCACATTTTTAACCTTTTAAGACTACTAAAGTACTATACAGTTAATACAGTATAATAATTAAGACTACTATATAATAATTTATAGAAGAGACTTTTAGGATCCATGGGTAGCGGTGGAGCGAATTCAAATGCATCAATGACAACTAAAATAACCTAGTTATGCTAACCTCGCTGCTGAACGTCTGTTTGGCAGGAAGCACCATATGTTTGTGTATGTATGTAAACATGAGAATCTCCAACATTTGTGTACGTATAAGCTTGAAACTTGGGGAAGTGCTTTGTTAAAGGGGTACCTAGAAGAGCCACTGAGCATATTAAGATTAGGTACCTCATTGAAGGGTTAAGACACTGTTTATAGAAGTCCATTGTACCACAGTAATTTTGTAATTTTTGTCATATTGAACTTTTGGATATAGCTAGACAGAAGAAAACATTTCATGAGTTCGTTCGGCGGTGTTGTGTCTTTTGAACTGTTCAGTAAAATTTAATTCTCAGCAGAAAATTGTTTACAAATAAAAACCATGACTCCTGAAGAAAATCAGACAATGACGGTGAAGTAGAAGCAGCAAATCGTCAATACCCAGGTGTCGATGCAATACTCTAGTCTAACTCTCTCTCTCCCTCACACACTCACACACATCGACGCGCTGTCAGAAGAGCATGTGCGTGTACAGTAGAATACATGCATCTAAGTAAAGTCACCCTCACTTCACACAAATTATAGCAAGACTGAAATAGTACTGCAAAATTCTAGTTTTGTCATATTATCCTGAAAGTCCAGAAGGCAATGTGAAACTCACATCACATAAAATATAAAATTATGTAAAAGCTAAAACTATGTCATGACATTTTTTTTTCAAACCAGTAATGTGTATACACTGTGCCCCTTAAAGAGCTCACTGATGCATTGGCAAATCTGCCAGGCTTTTCAACATCAAAATCAGGTCAAAGACAACAGGTAGAGACCCTTGACAGCAAGGACAGCTCGCATATAGAAGGAACGTTTATGAGTTACGGCTCTTCTGTAGAAGTGACTTTGTGGGTTATGGTTCATCCCATCTTGTTTAATGTAGTTTAATAGTTTATTTTCACGATTTCTTAACTTCTAATAGGCTGGTTGCAAGTTCCCAAGCAGTGTGAGAATGCTCGCTAGTGTACACAACTTTGAGCCGAGACAAGACTTGGCTAGCCACGAAATGTGGGCAACTTGGCTAGCTGTTACGTTTAGGAGATACTGTTTTGCTGTGAATCATATAACAACATTCAGGGAATTTAATCTCAGATTGACAAAGAACTGTCAACAATTGCTTCCTGATCATACAGTTGTTGCAATACAACCTTTTTTTTTATTTTTGCGGAAATAAAACTGTGGAAAATGATCTTGCAACATTCATGAAAACTGTATGGCGATGAAGCCAGTCACAGTGGCTTCAGAAAATGGTCTGCCATGTCACTTCATTAGCTAGTAATAGTATTATTATTTAACTGTGTTATACCAACAGTAGATCTATGCATTTTATTCAAGTGAATTCTGCTTATATATGGCGATTTCACAGAAATAATTTGTGTAAAGTTTGCTGGCACTACTGATCATCCATAGTGACGCGCTGTATTGCCCACAGTCCACTGTGCTTTCTCGCCTCTCATGCTAAAGAGCGGGAACTCACGACCTCAGTATTGTTTTATATCCCATTTGTGCATGCAGCTACTGTACTGTTTACAGTAGCAGTGGCTGCTTGTACAAGGGGTTAAGGGGGTTGATCACACAAACTTGTAAACCTCCTTATTTTACCTTATTTTCCTCCATTGCAGGTGCTTAAATTAATAGCCTTTGGTGCTATGCAGCATAATAGGCCTGATTAAAATTCCTTGATAAGTTAGATGTCACCACTGTGATGATGGGTGATGTGAACGGCTGTAAATACGAGAGAGAGGTCAGCTCGTCTTCGGCACCTTACTGGTACATGAAGGTCAATCTGTGAGTATAACCTTTGTTCATGTTTTCAAATTTTTGCGGGGTCATTTGTTTTGACAAGTGTATTTGGCCCTGCTTGATCCCTCCCCCTCCCCACCCCATTATTTATTACTTTAAACCCTTGACTGCCATCCACTACAGTAACCCTCTGCATAAGACATAAACCCTTATGTGCCCCCACTTTTACAGGGACTGGTGAAGATTTATCTCTTGTTACTGTTAGTCCTGAGTACTTTATGCCCTTTTTTGGTCTATTTACATATGTGTTCTTCATGCAGTTGTCAGTCAGTGTGTGTCCAGATGTGCAGTTCGTGATCACTGGCAGCGAAGGAGTTAACCAATTCACCCTAGACAAAATACAAGAAGAAAACGATTAACCATGAGTCAGCTGTTGTGCTAGAATAGCACCATTTTGGCACAATTTTTTTTTTGATGTGGCATACCTTTTTGGTACCAAGCTGTTCTCGCACCATCCTTGAAATATGGTCAATCCAAGTTGGGAACTGGTTTGTAATAGATGACTCCAAATTATGATACATGTATTGCAATTTTGGGGTATAAAGATGCTGAATTGAAATCATCGTTGTGTTTGTGATAGTACATTGTACTTATGACAGCCTATTTTGAGCAACCGTCCTTATAAGAGATCACCTATCATTAACCCCTTTAGCCACGATGCCCTACAGCAGATAGATCGACCATGATAATTCAAGGGTATTGCCAGATTAGTTTGGCACCTTCAGGCGCCAAGCTAATCTGACACTACCCTTGAATTATCATGGTCAGTCCACCTCCTGGAACTGGTACATAGTTGTTAAGAGATCTCAAATTTGCAAAATGTGTCCTTGGGGTTAAATGGGTTAAAGACCATCATTTAGGTGGCTGTAGCCACCTTAATGATGGTCTTTAATGACAGGTGACACTTTTTGCCCTTCAAGACTTCTCTTAAAAGAGCGCATGTCTTTTGAGACCACTTTTTCTCTTGCAAATAACAAAACATGTTCTGCTCTATGAGTACGGTTTTTAATGTTTCAGAGAATATGAGGGTGGAGCACTGGAAACTGATGCCCTTCAGTTCAAACATGTTACCATGCAAGCCCTTTCTGCAGTATTCGGTCAGGTACAGAAAAAGAAAATAGAACTAGAAGACACTTAACCTTTTAACCCCACAGTCGCATTTCCCAAATATTAGAGGTGTCACTTAACAACTGTATACCAGTTCCAGGGGATTGATGGACCATGACAATTCAAGGGTAGTGCCGGATTAGCTTGGCGTCAAGCTAATCTGGCACTACCCTTGAATTGTCATGGTCCATTCATCTCCTTCTGTAGTGTGCTGGGGCTAACTGGGTTAACCCTCTTGTTCCTTCAGCCACTAGTACTGTAAACAGTACCAGTGCCTGCATGCTCAAGGGGGGTTACCTGTCCACTTCTGAAACTAGTGATCTGGGAAGATAAGTGGTTCTGGGCAAGTCTCTACCAACAAAAGATACAAATCTTAGCTGGGTGGGGATCAAATTTGTTCATATCTGGTACCGTTACCTGTGCTCTGACTGACTCAACTTTGAATGTACAATCAATCAACTTTGTTAGTATACATGTTGCATAGCAGAAGATGGTAGCACTGAACATGTCTAACAGTAATTTCTTCACATTCTTAGGCCTAGCGAAAATAGTCTTGATTACTGTACCTCGAAAAAGGTACTTTTCTTACCTTAGCCTTGCATCTTCCCCCCTCCCCCCCAGAAAAAAAAAAGAAAAAAAGGCAGTATCTGACCTTAGACTGTGGTAGTGTGACATATAGATTGAATGAATGAAGGTGAGCAAACCAAAACTTGAAAAAAAAATCTGCTGGTCTATTTTAAAAAAAAGGAAACAAAATTTGATACCAGTGTGTATCAGACATCTTTGTTACACCCCAAGCTTTGGCACACCCCAGTCAATACACAAGAACCTTTCCGGTCTTGAGTAGTCTCGTAATGGTGGCATGCCCCTTGGTGATTGGTTGATCATTTGGGACGGCACCATGTTTTCGCAAATGCAAAACTTACAGAGAAGTTGATGCTAATTTTTTTAACAGCTGTGATGTTTAAATTATCTGTGCTACTAAATCAAGATTTAAGTGTGTCTTTTTGTGTTAACTTGTGGTAATTGTTTACAAGCAAACGAAAAAAGAGTTTGTCTATGACATAAACTGCTCCATTCTTATTTTGTTGGAAAGTGTAAAAAAACAAGAATACTCAAGAATCAATTGTTTTATTGTTTACTCCATCAGCCCATCACATGAAAACTACAGCAAAACATACAACCAAAAATGTACAAAATGCAAATAAGGCGTGCACACACTCCATGCGCACACACCACAAGGACGTACCCGGAAAAACACAAGTACATGTAATCAGAATGAATAAAAATGCCTTTCAGTGTTTTGATGACTCGATAACAGAACACGCCTAGATTTAATTATTATCAGTATTATCAGTTTCATTTCGCTGTCAGCCACAGTAAGTCTGCACATTGTGACACCCTTGTATTTCCACTAATCACGAGATGAATTTGAGACCAGATCTTCTATGGATGGTTTGGGGCGTGCCATTGCTTGGGGTGTAAAAAAATTGATTGCTTGCTGTTCCTTATGCTGTAAACATCAAGTAGTTTCCCCTAGGTACATGTTTTCACCCAGGAACTGTTACCATTCATACGTTCAGCCCTGATACACTACAACAGAAGACAACACAACCATGAAAGTTGAAGGTTGGTGCCAGAATATCAGGCGCTGTGCAATTTCGGCACCACGAGTGAACTAGCATGGTCAGTCTGTCTCCTGAACTGGAATGTAATCATCAAGGCGCTCACAGTTCCATTAGTGAGCTTAGTCCTGCGCCAGCCACTAAGCAAGGTGCTCTGCTGTAGCAGAGCACCTTGCTTAGTGGCTGGGGCAGGACTATAGGCTCACTCATGCAACTGTGCCTTGGGGTCAAAATGTTAATTTTGTATCATTTAAGAAACAATTGGATTCTCTTCCCTGCCAGGTCGGAGCGAGTGAAACAGTGGACTTGCTGAAGCTGACAGAAGATGGGGAGGCTCTCCTTCGCGTCCCAAGCAGGTAAACTTTTATTGATTTGTACCAAGTGTAGGCTTTTTTGGCTCACGTGCGAAGCAAAAGTGAGTCCATGTTCTGGGCCAGTGGTCATCGGTCCATCGTCTGTCATCCATCTGCTGTCGTAAACATTAATGTTGGCATTTTCTCGGAGACTATTCAAGCTACAGTCTTCAAACTTGGCCCAAGGATACTTTGTGGCAAGACCTTTCTAAACATACCAATTTCAGTGACTTCTCACAAAGGTCAAGGTCACAGGGGATCAGGAAATATCAAAAATAGCTATTTTTGGACATAATTTATTTTTTGTCAAATTCTATTCACAACTTCAAACCCAAACTTGGTACAAAGATACCTGATGGTAAGACCTTTATACGCACACTAATTAGGTTGATACCTCGGAAATCAAGGGTCACAAGAGCTCAAGAAATAGGTCCAAAATAGCCATATTTTGACAAAAGATGTTTTTTTCTCAATTACTATTCACAACTTCAAACCCAAACTTGCTACAGAGATACCTGATGGTAAGACCTATCTATGCATACTAGTTTGGATGACCCCTCGAAAAGGTCAAGGGTCACAAGAGCTCAGTAAATAGGTAAAAAAATAGCCGTATTTTGACAAGAAATGTTTTTTCTCAATTACTATTCACAACTCCAAACCCAAACTTGCTACAGAGATACCTGATGGTAAGACCTATCTATGCATACAAATTTGGATGACCCCTCGGAAGGGTCAAGGGTCACAACAGCTCAGGAAATAGGTAGAAAATAGCCATATTTTGACAAGAAATGTTTTTTCTCAATTACTATTCACAACTTCAAACCCAAACTTGGTACAGAGATACCTGATGGTAAGACCTATCTATGCATACTAATTTGGATGACCCCTCGAAAAAGGTCAAGGGTCGCAAGAGGTCGACAAATGTGTATAAAATGCCAATAATTGTAGTTATTATCAACATTTTGGAAAACTTTTTAGTCAAATTTGGCACAAAGGTAGCTGATGATAAGACCTTCCTATGTATCCTAATTTAGTCGACTCATTGCAAAGGTCAAGGGTCATGGGGGTTTCACAGATGTGTGAAAACTGATTCCTTTATTGTCTAACATGTGTGGTTTGGTCATATACGTGAGCCATAATGGCTTTGCCTTTCTTGTTTTAATTATTACATATACATGAGCAAACAGAGAAATAAATTTGATTAAGGAAGAATTGAAGTAGAAATTAACTCCACTGTACATGCAGCCACAAGTAGTGTAAACAAGGGGTTAAATGCAGGCACAGTGTACGTATGTAGCAGAGATAAAAGAATTAACAATTATATACCTGGTACGCGCACTCTCTTCCTTCTGTATTCCCAAACACACCCACACAGTGGCACATGCACTAGTGTTGTTTTTCTCCACCAAACCATGTTTCATATCTGCTGCTTTACACATGGTCTGTTCATGTATGTCTTTGTGTTCAGGTCGTTTGTGAAGTTGTGGAGCGCGCTAACGTTGTTTGGGAACTACAAAGATCGTCCTTGTGCCTTTAGAGTTCAGCAGGTAAGAAATATTTTTTTCATCATGATTTAATTTTCTGTTGCAGTTTTGATGTTCTACTGAAGTGTCTCAGTTATCACACTGATTTGACCTACTCAGCAGTCTAGGAAAAGCAGAATAGCCACCGGTGCTAAATTAATCCTTTGGTTGTCAGTAGCATGTTTGGTCAAGGTGATTCCTGCAGGAATCACCTTGACCAAACATGATACTGACAACCAAAGGGTTAACCACCTTGACCATGCAGCCTCGTACTGTAAACAATACCAGTGGCTGCATGCACATGGGGGCTAATAGTCAATCCATCTTCCTTTCAGTTGTTAGTTGAAGAGAAATAAGTTACATGTACTATCATCTGATGAAGTTAATGGTTCATTGTTTGTGCAGGTATCCTCAAATATTATAAGCCTAGCCTGCAACAGCCGACAGTTTCACATTCATGCACCACCGTGAGCCTTCAGCATATCTGGCGTTGATAGGAATAAGACTTATGCTTTGTGCAATGATGGTATAAGAGAAGTCTCAAAGTGCACAAAGTGTCACCTGTCATTAAAGCCACCTAAATGATGGTCTTTAATGACATTGGTCTCTCATAAGGATGACCACTCAAAACTGCAGTATGTGTTTGAAAGACGGGCAGGATTGTCAGGGAATACGAAACCATTCAGTCCTGACATACCACAATAAAGTAAAGACTAACCATGATAGAATGGTACCATAATAGCCTGGTGCTGCGATGGGCCAAGCTATTTTGGCATCACCCTTGAACTGTCATGGTCAAACTGTTGAAGATAATTGGCTGTGCAAGCTCAAGGGTAGCACCAGATGAGCTTGGCACCTCCCCAGGCATGAAGCTCATCAGGCATTACCCTGGAGCTCTCATGGTCCATTGGGCTGTGACAGTTCCAAGGTATTGGCTAATGTGACTATCCTAATTGTCCCGTGACTTACGTATCATTTGTATACATGTATTGCTTAGCATATGATTGTGTATAGCGCATTTGCAGTACCACAATGTCTTTATGAAGGAAATTCTGATATGCATCTTTGAGACAAAGTGTTTACCTACGCAAATACCCAACCCATCTAAATGTACGAGAACGAATGTGGTCATCTGAGGAAAGGGGAGCAGTGTCTGAGTTTTTCACTGCTTTTGTAACCCATTTAGTTTCTTGCTGTAGTGGGTCAGACGTAAAGCAAAGTTTCCCCACATCACATTCACAAAAAACGAACAAAACATGCCAATAGATCTGCAGACAGCAGACTTTTGAACATACATTCCATACAAACACTAACCCTCAACTCCAAGAAAAAAATAATAATAAAAAAAATAAAGAATGGAAGTCATTTAATTCTGGGAATTAAAAGACTAATCAAGTGATGATTTTTTCACAAAAAGATGTTTATTTTGAAAAATGCAATATTTTCACAAATAGCAGAAGGGATTAGGAGGACACAGAGGCGTTAGCTACATCAAACAATGTGTTTCGCAAATAAAATGGTGACATATGTCAACTTTGTTATGGCAAGTTCCATAAATAATGTGTTGACTTTATCTGTTTTGTGATCGTAACCCATTTAGCCTGACACTCTACAGCAGGAGATGGATCGACTGATAATTCGGTAGTGCTAGATTAGCTTAGTGTCCGATGGTGCCAATCTGGCACTACCCTATACCCTTGAATTATCATGGTCGATCCATCGACTGAAACTGGTACCAGTACATAGTTGTTGGGTGACGCTTCCAAAATTTGGGAAATGTGGCCTCGAGTTTAAATGAGTTAACCCATTTAGCCCCAGGACCCTGCAGCAGGA
Organism: Semisulcospira habei; assembly: GCA_036245525.1. NCBI lineage: Eukaryota > Metazoa > Mollusca > Gastropoda > Semisulcospiridae > Semisulcospira > Semisulcospira habei. The sequence goes on from BTPG01000003.1 coordinate 172,428,439, forward strand.
GATGGATTGATCATTATAATTCAAGGGTAGTGCCAAATCAGCTTGGCGCCTGAAGGCGCCAAGCTCATCTGCCATTACCCTTGAATTATCATGATCAATCCATCTCCTACAATTGGTACATAGTCATTAGACAATGCCTCCAAAAGTCTGGAAATGCGTCCGTGGGGTTAAGAGGGTTAATGAAGTGCTGAGTACGAGCAATGTGACGCACAATAAATATATGTTTGAGCCTGTGCCAAAAGATGCTGCCAGGAAGGGAGACGTACACCAGGCTGCACAGGGGAAAAAAAAAACAAAAAAAAAACACACTGTCATTTACAAAATGACTGCTGCTTTTGCAAGCATCAAAGTCATTCTGCAAAATGTTTTTGCTTTACGTTATTTTCCACTGCCATTTATGTCTTTCCCCTCCCCTTGAAGACATTGGTTTTTTAAAAATATATACACCATAGGTCTTAGAAATATAATTTGATGCAGAAGTTAGCAGTAAAAAGAAGATGCTAAGAATACATGTCAACTTTAACTATGGAAAACATCTACATGTTCGCTGCATCATGCTTACAAACACTTGAATTTGTGTGCTACATTTTTATAAAAATATAAGCATACATTTACTTCTAAAAGCTGGGGTCTTTGCAAAGCAACCCCACCCGGGTCTGCCCTGGGGGACTTGGGTGGGGTTAGGTATTTTTTAGTTCCCAGGGTCACCCTGGTCAGCCTCACAGGGTGGGTTTTTCTCTCTATTCTGGGGCATGTGTTTCTGTCTACCCTTTGTCCATTCACCTGTATTTGCCTTTTTAAAACTCTCCCTACTGTCTGCACTGCCTGTAGCTCTTGATATTGGATGTGTGTTGCTAAATGGTCTTAGCTTTATTTAGGCCCCATGTGTTAGGTTTATTTAACGTATTTGACCGGCTGGCGACATACATTCAATGTTCTGTTTTTTTGGGTTTTTTTCACAAGCAGTGCAGGCACGTCCTGAGAAAGCCTTGTTGCTGTTGGGACGTTAAGCAATGTACAATCAATCAATCAATCTTTGCAAAGCAAGTTTTGGCACAGGTTATTAACCCATTCAGCCCCGACGCCCTACAGCAGGAGATGGGTCGACCATGATAATTCAAGGGTGCCAGATTAGCTTGGCACCGACAGGCGCCAAGCTAATCTGACACTGCCCTTTAATTATCATGGTCGATCCATTTCCTGCAACTGGTGCATAGTCATTAGATGATGCCTCCAAAATTTGGGAAATACAGCCATTGGGCTGAATGAGTTAAATATTAAAAAGCACACAAAGTGACATACACGCATAACTGAAAATGTCACAAAACGAACTGGTCCCAAAGTTATTTCAAAGATCTTTCTTTTTTTTTCAAAATATATGCATACGTGTACTTCTGAACGCACAACCACCTTTATATTTCCTTACAAATCACAATGTTCTACTACAATGTGCATGCACCATAAAACTTTAGTGCTCAACTGAAATGAATGGAGTCATTACGGCAACTGGCACAGACGGAATCAATTCTACAGTTTTGGTCCCTACAGTTGTGTCCATCTTGCTGAATCACTTTGTAGCCATGTTCCTTTAACCCATTCACTGTCAAAAACTGAGCACAATTCAACTACAAGAGACATAGATCCTCATGAGTCCTGAAGCTGCAGGGTCTCGTGGGGATCTATGCCTCTTGCTGAAGCCACTTTGTAACCATGTTACTTGAATGGCTGGGGCTCTTTGGTATTGAATTAGGAGCGATTTCAGAAACAAAGTTTTCGTCCACTGTCAGTGAAGGGGTTAATGGCTCGGGATCTTAAATGCTGAATTTACAATGATTTCAAAAACATAATCTGCGTCTACTGTCAGTGAAGGGATAACGTTAACTCATTCAGCCCGACGCACGTATTTCCCAAATTTTGGAGGCGTCATCTAATGATTATGCACCAGTTGCAGGAGATGGATCGACCATGATAATTCAAGGGCAGTGCCAGATTAGCTTGGCACTGACAGGCGCCAAGCTAATCTGGCACTGCCCTTGAATCATCATGATCGACCCAACTCCTGCTGTAGGGCTTCAGGGCCGTGAATGGGTTAAGCTAACTTGAAATATGGACAGCAGAAACTGTTTACCTGAAAACAAGAGAACATAATCTTGAGAGAATAGTCACGGGATAATCTTGAACTTCAGTATGCAGCAGTAAAATTGTAACAGTACCTTAAACAACGAACAGTCAAGTTACTGCAACATTATTAAAGTGAAGTCCCAAAAACAAAAATAAATCATACACATTTTTTAATGAACATTGTCAAATCTTTGACTAGCATGTCAAAAGTGTTTGAGTATATAATAATTGTAAAAAGTGTAGTCTGTGCATATAATTTTGTGTAAAAACATGAGCAAGGATGAAAACAGAAAAATGATTGAGGGTAAATAGAAATGTGTATGAAATTGCACAATGTATAAGGTTTCTTCGGGCTACTTAGCCCATTGGCTGTCGGTGGCACTTTTCGTCATGATGATTCCTGCAGGAATCATGACAAATAGCACTGACAACATGCTAAAGGTTAACTGAACCTCACAATAATGACTTTCACAACTTCGGGAGATGTCGATAAAAGACTGTCAATGTATACAAAGATACCAGCTGTGGGAGACGAACCATTCATTGTAGTGCCAGATTAGCTTGGTGCCTCTCAGGCACCAAGCTAATCTGGCAGTGCCCTTGAACTATCATGGATAGATTACCCACAATTGTGAACAACCCAACTCCCACTGTGAACATATTCAACAGTAAAATAACAAAACAAAAAAGACCAAACAAATGTGGAGATGTTGAGCGAATAAACGTAAATTGAGGCAAGTCTGTATATACAAGTTTGACTAATTCCTGCTGATAATTTATATTGAAAACAATACCCCTCAAATCAAAATTACTTTTTCACTGTTCGGTGTAGAAAAATAGGAACACACTTCCCAAACCCCTTGAAAAATTATCATAACAGCAATTTGAGGATTTCATTGATTGATTGTACATTGCTTAACGTCCCGACAGCAACAAGGCTTTCTCAGGACGTGCCTGCACTGCTTGTGAAAAAAAAAAAAAAAAAACAGAACATTGAATGTATGTCGCCAGCCGGTCAAATACATTAAATAAACCTAACACATGGGGCCTAAATAAAGCTAAGACCATTTAGCAACACACATCCAATATCAAGAGCTACAGGCAGTGCAGACAGTAGGGAGAGTTTTAAAAAGGCAAATACAGGTGAATGGACAAAGGGTAGACAGAAACAAATGCCCAGAATAGAGAGAAAAACCCACCCTGTGGGCTGACCAGGTGACCCTGGGAACTAAAAAATACTAACCCACCCAAGTCCCCCAGGGCAGACCCGGGTGGGGGAATTTGAGGATTTCAAGTTTCATGTATTACATATATATTAGAATAGTTAATTTGGCATAACATTAAGTTTATGGAGCATATGATGTGTATAGCATATATTATGCATCATATCACAGTGATTTTGTAGCATGTCAGTTTGCAATATATCCTAGGTTTCTGAAAAATACTGTCAGAGGTACATGTATGTGAGATCATTATAGTTTTAACTCATTCAGCCTGACAGCCGTATTTCCCAAATTTTGGAGGCATCATCTAATGACTATGCACCAGTTGCAGGAGATGGATCGACCATGATAATTCAAGGGCTGTGCCAGATTAGCTTGGCGCTGACAGGCGCGAAGCTAATCTGGCACTACCCTTGAATTATCAGGGTCAACCCATCTCCTGCTGTAGTGTGTCAGGGCTGAATGGGTTAAGTATTTGGACATTTCATAAGATGTGGGAATAGAACAATAGTAATGTTGATGACAGTACACCAACACATCCCATATTACATCAGTCACCCTGCGCACAACATGCAATGTGGACCGCTCACGCTTAAATTTTGTTTTAGAGTTGAAGTGGACAGAGAGCAAGTTCCTTGCAAGAATTTGTTTTAAATATGTTTAATGAAAGAGTACCAGAAGTTTGTAAACTTCACATACAGCCAAAATAAAAAATGTCAAAATTGTGAAATTGTCCCTTGCAAGCTGAAGATTACATATTTAATGTTCATGAGAAATATTTTAAGGGTGCTGCCAGAATAGCTTGGTGCTGAGGCGCCAAGCTATTCAGGCATCACCCTTGAACTTTCATGATTAATTGATGCATTTCCATCGTAACGTGTTACAGCTTAATTTGTTTACCCCATAGTGGATGCAGTCACTGGTACTGTATACAGTAGAGGTGGTTGCTTGCACAAGGGAGTTGATTAGACAGCAATAATGGCAGACAAATACATAAAGGCAGTACACTTGAAAAGAAGCAGTACAGTTCATATGCACTGAATAAAAAATATTGTGTACCATTTTCAATGTGACATCAAAGTGACTTGACACGTTAAGATACACAGAAAGCAAGTCTTTTGCAGACATGTAAAATGTGATGTGAAAAACCAACTAACTACCCAAAGAAACTTACATACACTGTACTCGCGCATGTTCCATTAACAAAATAAAACAGCAAACTACACAAGCACATACCAATAAATACAGTCTCACACATTCTATGGCACTGCATGTACCTGACTAAACTTAAAATGTAGAATGAGGCAGTTTCTTCCAAAATCATGTTGCTGTCTAAAAACAGCAGCTGATCAGGAAAGAGAGAGGATATAACCGACTGTTTACTCAAAAAGACATGAAAATCTTTATGAGCACATAGGCTTAACTAAACGCAGTATGTGAAAGTATAAAACACAAAAACAACAACATTGACTCTTTATAATGACCAGGATAAGCAAAAATCCAAACACTATCAAACACACAAAGCACATGACAAAAAAATGATATGAGATTCTGGAAATTGCAACATCCCGCTAAAAATAATCCACATCCTACTTCCAGCTATACCTCTTGTAAACAGCTTCATTTGCGTGGTGCCTCAAGTCCAAGTGCTTGGCAGCTCTTGTGGCTGGTATCTTTGGCAAACAATGATCTTTTGGAGAGAAAAAAAAAAATCATTCATTGCACACATCCCAACAGCAGTTAAAGTATTAAAAAAAAAAAAAAAAAGGAGTGTCCAAGGAAACGGCGGACACCTTCATTTCCCACTCATGGCAGCGAGCATGGATGTGCAGTAGTTTTCTCGTCAGCTTTTTTCCAAGTCTGGGCTTGAGTCATCAAAAAGATCCTCAAAATCTGCAACAAAGGAATGTGCATGTTGGAAAAGATGTACATCTCATATGCTGCAACCCTTTCATCACAATCCCCTCCAGTCTTGAAAAAGAATTAAACAAAGGTTGGTTTCCTGTTCCCTCTTAACCCCCCTCCCCTCACCCCTACCTCCCGCAGGGGGGTGGGGGTGGGGGGACTCAGGAGGAAACAGGAAACACAAAGACAACCTGCAATATCTCCATTCGTCCCAAAGGCGTCAAGTTAATCCGACATTACCTTGTGTGGTTGATCTATCTCCTATTCTGGTGTGTCCGGCTGAAAAGATTAACTCTTTCACTGCCAGTGGACAACAGATTGTGTTTCTGATACCACTGTAAATTGCAGGGGTTCATGAGTTCTTGCATTTGGATGGTGTTCAATTTTTCTCAGCCTCAGCATTGAATGGGTTAACACAAATTCTCTTCACAAGATCACAAGGTCTGCTACCCCAAGGGAATTTGCTTGTAGAGCTGAGGATTCTGCTGTACTGATAATGGGCTTGTGGTTGTTCTGAACGGAATACAGAATACTAAACATACTTTGGTCTATGTACATGCAGAAGTGTGATAAATTTGGCTGATATTATGGTAAACTTTAAGGTCAATATTTGTTATGTACATGTCATAGCCTGTTGTCCTATATTGCTCTGTGTGTAAACGAAGTTACAATTTCTTTCCTCTGTGTACTGTTTGAATGTTAACAATTGTCCCACCCTTAGGGTTGCAATATCAGTGGCGGATTGTTGTTGTTGTTGTTTTTGTGGTGGATGATTGGTTAGGAAGGGGTTTTTTAATTTTATTTTTTTCTGGTGGTGGTTGGTTGGTCAGGGTTTTTATTTTTTATTTATTTATTTATTTTAATTTTTTTAAGTGGCGGCTGGTTGGTTGGTGAGATTTCTTTTTCATCACGGCACGTCCTCTCTTACATACTGAATCAGTGGTCGAGAGTGTCTAGTGTCGAGACTAGTCAACTTACTTACTTACTTACGCCTGTCACCCCTACCCGGGTATAGGCCGTCGACGAGAGACCTCCAGCAACTCCTGTCCTGTGCTTCTCCTTCGATTCTACTCCAGGTGGTTCCCAGTCTCTTGATGTCTGCTTGGAGGTCTCGACGCCAGGAGTTTCTCGGCCTACCTCTTTTCCTCTTTCCCTGGGGGTTCCATGACAATGCCTGCCTAGTGATACTGGAAGCTGGCTTTCTCAGACTGTGACCGATCCATCCCCATCTTCTTCGCCCAATTTCATTCTCTGCTGTTATCTGCTCTGTTCTCTCCCAGAGTCTGACGTTGCTGATCTTCTCTGGCCAGTGGATTTTCAAAATTCTTCTAAGGCAACTGTTCATGAAGGTCTGTACTCTGTTGACTGTGGTTTTTGTCAATCTCCAAGTCTCTGCTCCATATAGGAGAACTGCTTTTACATTGGAGTTGAAAATCCGGACTTTGGTGTGTTGTGACGGCTCTCTGGAACTCCACACTTTTTTCAACTGGAGAAAGGCTGCTCTGGCTTTACCGATTCGTGCTCTGACATCTGCATCAGTGCCGCCTTTTTTGTCTATGATGCTCCTGAGATAGGTGAAGGACTCCACCTCCTCCAACGGGGTGCCAGCAAGCAAGACTGGTTCCTCCCTGGTTGCGTTCAGCCTCATTGTCTTTGTTTTCTGTTTGTGAATGGTGAGGCCCACTTGGGACGAGATGTCAGCAAGCCTCGTGGTCTTGTCCTGCATTTGTTGATGAGTGTGGGACAGTAATGCCAAGTCGTCTGCAAAATCGAGGTCGTCAAGCTGTGTCCACAGTGTCCACTGTATTCCACTTCGTCTGTGCTCTGTGGTCATCTTCATGACCCAGTCTATGACCAGTAGGAAGAGGAACGGAGACAGCAGACACCCCTGCCTGATACCAGTTCTGACCTGAAGCTCCCTGGTGAACTGCCCTTCGTGGATCACGCGACATGTCATTCCATCGTAGCTGCTCTTGATCAGGCGGACGAGCTTTGTGGGTACACCGTAGTGTCGTAGGACTTTCCACAGAGTCTCTCGGTCCACACTGTCAAATGCTTTCTCATAATCCACAAAGTTGACGTACAGCGGGGAGCTCCACTCCAGAGACTGTTCCACGATGATGCGGAGAGTGGCGATCTGGTCTGTACATGATCGGTTCTTCCTGAATCCTGCTTGCTGGTCTCTCAGCTGGGGGTCAACGGAGCTCTTCATTCTCTGCAGGATGATCCTGTTGAAGACCTTTCCTGGTACTGACAGCAAGGTGATTCCTCTGTAGTTGGAACACTTGCTGAGGTCGCCTTTCTTGGGAAGCTTGATTAGGTACCCCTCCTTCCAGTCAGCCGGCATCACCTCCTCTTCCCAGATCTTTCCAAACAGTGGGTACAGCATCTCCACTGTTGTCTCTAGGTCTGCTTTCAGAGACACCGCTGGGATGCCATCTGGGCCTGCTGCTTTGCCATTCTTCAAAAATGCCACTGCTCTTCTGATCTCTTCCCGGCTGGGTCTGTCACAGCTGATGGGTAGGTCGGTCGGTCTCTGCTAGCTGGATGTCTGGGGGGGTCGGGTGGGCTAGGTCTGTTCAGTAAGTCTTCAAAATACTCGGCCCATCTGTCAAGTTGGTCTGCTCTGTCTGCAATAGGCTTGCCTTCTTTGTCTTTTACTGGTCTTTCTGTATGGCCATACTTGCCTGACAATCTTCTGGTAATGTCGTAGAGCTGTTTCATATTGCCGCTGCCTGCTGCCTTTTCTGCCTCTGCTGCCAGGCTGTCTGTGTAGGCCCTCTTGTCTGCCCTGATACTCCTCTTCACCTCGCGGTTGGCTTCTGAGTATTCCCCCTGTGCCCTTACTTTGGCTGCTCTCGTGCGACTGTTGTTGACAAATGCTTTCTTCTGCTTCCTCACTTCTATCTTCTTCAAGGTCTGTGCTGACAGCCAGTCCTTGTGATGGTGTTTCCTGAACCCTACAGTGTCTTTGCAGGTTGAGTTCAGCGCCTCTCTAACTGCCTTCCACTGCTGCTCTGTGGTGGCTGCCTCCTCTTCATTTACTAGCTCCTGTAGCGCTTGAAACCGGTTGGACAGCACCAGTTTGAACTCTTCTCTAACTCCAGTTTCTCTCAGGAGGCCTACATTATAGCGCTGTCTTCTTGTTGTCTCTGTGCGGCTTTTCTTTAGCTTGAGCTTCATTCTTAAGGTAAGCAGATGGTGGTCGGAGGAGACATCTGCTCCCCTCCTCACTCGAACATCTTGAAGGGATCTTCTAAATTTCTTGCTAATGCAGATATGGTCTATTTGGTTCTCTGTTGTATGGTCAGGTGAGACCCAAGTTGCTTTGTGTATCCTTCTGTGTGGGAAGATGCTGCCTCCAATGACAAGTCGGTTTAGAGCACAAAAGTCTACAAACCTCTCCCCGTTCTCACTCATCTCCGAGCCTAGTCCCTGTCTCCCCATCACCTCTTCGTATCCGGTGTTGTCCTCCCCTATTTTGGTATTAAAATCGCCCATGACGATGGTGATGTCTCGCTCCGCACATTTGTCCAAGGCACTCTGGAGTCGGTCGTAGAACTCTTGTTTCTCTTCCTCGTCCCTGTCATTAGTGGGCGCATTAACACTGGATGACGTTCAGCTTGAGCTTTTTCTTGGTTCTAAAGGCTGCTGTGATGATTCTTGGCCCAAGAGGTTCCCAACCCATCAGCACTCTCTGTGCCACTGGTGACAGCATGAATGCTACGCCTTCTGTATGGGGGGCATTCTCCTCTTCATGACCTGAATACAGAATCATCTCCCCACATAACAGCCTTTTCTGGCCAGACTGCGTCCATCTGGCTTCACTGATACCTAGCAGGGAAAGGTTGTACTTTTGCATTTCCGCTGCTATCTGGGCGGCCTTGCCGCTCTGGTACATGGTCTTGACGTTCCATGTGCCCATGGTTGTATCCCTGGATAGAGATAGGCGGCTCGGTCCTGTGGCTTTCGAAGACTTCCGGCTTTCACCACAGGACGTCATAAGTCTTCTGGTAGAAGAACCTTCCTCCTCCAGGAAAGGAATTACTGTTAGTCTTTTCGTCGGCGTTTTTGTAGCTATTTCCTTTTTTGCAGGGTGGGGAAGCTACCCCCACGCCCATCCCCCTTACTAAGAGGACCAGGGGTTTTCTGTCGGGGTCACCTTCCCTTAGACCATGTTGGTTCACGGCACCTTATTTCATTCGGTGCACCCCTCTCACGAGGGACCCCCTATCCACCACCCAGGGGACGCGCCTCAACGCCATATGGTCCCAGCGCGAGGCGAGACTAGTCAAACGACCCACTAAATACGTCATAGTCTTAAAGCCAGAAACAGTGTCAAGTGCCCCCGCAGTCAAAGGGGCTCATGAAAAGTAAGCATCTCTCATTGTGTGATATCATCAGCATCGCATCCTCACTCCGAGTCAACCATATGATTTAATTCCTTGAGTGAGGGTGAGTATTCAGTCCCTGCGACATATGGCTCCTCGAACCACGAGTTTCATGCGCCCCTGTAGGCAAAGGGGCTTCTGAAAAGCAATACCTTTTGATATGCTATACACATACATGTACCACCCTCAGACTGAGGCAGTCATCTGCGGGTATTAGTATGCTTACGACTGATGACACGCCGCTGAGGCAATTATCCATCAGTAAAGCGAGAGATCGGCTTTGTGGATGCCGCAGACCATCTGGTGTCATCTGTTAATCAGATAATTGCCCTGACTACTGATACAATGAACTCCACCGGCAGTCTTTGTCCTAAAGTAACGGATGCCTTTCACAACAGTCTCACGTCTTTATGTCAGTTCCGGTTCAAGTTAGTTTAGCCTTTTGATGCCAACGTGCATCTTCTCTTGCTTTGACAATCACATTGTAACGGTATTACTGCAATGAATAGGCTCACAGGTAGCGACGATCGCTTTATCCAAAGAAATAAAACATCAACCCCGAAAAAAAAGTTGACAAACAAAAAACAAACCTGAGCTGTGTGCCATTCAGTCCTCGAATTTGCTCCACCCCCCCCCCCCCCACCCACCCCGCCCAGACCCCCCTGGATCCACCCTGAATATATGTAACTGAGAAGCACACCAGCAATGGGTTTTGAATGCCTAAATATACACTATGTAGGCAGCCACTGGCAGCCGAGCTCCTGAGACAAATTCAGTTGCCCTTCAAATGAAAATGTTCTCCAATTTTGAGGTCACCAGCCAGGTTACCCTTCCTGGAGTCTGGATTTTCAAGTCTGCCCAGACCCAGTGACACTTCACTACTCTACATCAGTGGTTATTTAGCAATGAGGTTACCACCAGGATGCAGCCTACTCCCGCAACAGCCAATTAACCCTTTGGCTGTCAGTAGCAGTTTTTGTTGCGATGATTCCCGCAGGAATCATCACAACAAAAACTGCAACTGACAGCCAAAGGGTTAAAAACACTCTAGTTTGTTACCTTGACAGCTCCAACCATGCTGATCATCTTACTCCACCAATTCAGCAGACCTATACTAATCTAACCCATATCGTACTGAGGCTAAAAGCTTCGAATTTGTACACTAAATTATGCAAGGTACATTATAGTACTTACAGATAAAGATATCTTATAGGCCAATGGCTTGAGTTCAAGGGTGGTGCCAGAATAGCTTGGCGCCTAGAGGCGCCAAGCTATTCTGGCACCACCCTTGAACTATTTTAGTCAAACTTATTCTACAGACTGGTGTATTCCGAATGATAAGGGCTAACCAGAGACTTGGTTGTATGTCATGTCTAACCCGTACTAACGCTCTCGGTGCTGACTTTGCCGCTGCTGAAGCCCCCCTTCTTTTCTGTTTGCCCATATCATACTGAGGCTAAAAGCTTCGAATTTGTACACTGCCACATGTATGCAACATGTTTTATATAGTACTTACAGATAAGAAAATAGACCAATGGCTTTAGTTCAAGGGTGGTGCCAGAATAGCTTGGCGCCTAGAGGCGCCAAGCTATTCTGGCACTACCCTTTAACTATTTTAGTCAAACGTATTTCACACTGGTGTATTCCACATGATAAGGGTTAGTATAGATTCTCATGATTCTGTGACTGCTGATGGAAGCTTTGACCCCTTCTCTGCCAGTGGCCACAGGCTGTGTTTTTTGAAATCACTGTAAATTCAACGTCACAGACCCCCCCAGCCCTCAAAGGAACATGGGTCATACAAAGCGGTTTCAGCAAGAGGCATATATATATATATATATATATATCCTCATGACATGAGCCCCCGCAATTGCAGGGGCAGATGAGGATCTATGCCTTGCAGTTGATGTTCAGTTCTTCTCGGCAGTGAAGGGGTAAATCTTCCATCAGTAAGAGACAGATTCACATGAGCCGCTGCAGTCGCAGAATCCCAGGGCTGGCCCACGTGAAGTGACCAATCCCCAAACTGTCCATTTCCCCCCACTGGCACCGTTCCAGAGGATGTCATTTTGCAGGCACTATGGGTGACAGGTTGGTGGATTAGCTGTCGGAGGCAATGTGTTGGTCGTGATGAGGCCGTCATAGCCAGACACAGTGCAACGAATCCATCAGGATCAGTGGCATAGGAACCCATGGGGGGTAGGTAGGGGGCGGGGGGTGGGGGGTCCCTCCTGTGGCTTGGTAAAACCACCTTCAGACATTCTATGGCATGGGTATCCTTTGCTTAAACCTTCTTTCTATAACTCATTCAAATCCTGAAGTTGATTTTTTTGTTTTTTTCAAATGTGTGAGCTATCCTGTGAGGGCCACATTGAAGTTAGGAGATAGCCTGACCATGATAGTTCAAGGGAGTGCCAGGACAGCTTGGCGCCCAGCTTGTGAATTGTCCGCTGAGAGCTACATTACAATTCACGAGATAGATTGGCCATGATAGTTCAATGGTGGTGCCAGAACAGCTTGGCACTACTGAGCACCAAAATATTCTGGCATCAACCTTGAACTATCATGCTAAAATTTATCTCATATTAGTGTGCATTAAGACTTAATGGTTTACTGACTTGGACCACACTTCCACTTGGCCCTAAAAACAGTATACTTAGGACATACCTCCTCCAGGCCCAGCCATCAAACTGTAGTGTACAGTAGACCACTTATTACAAACACAGAAATTAGACACAGCATTATTTACCTGAAAAAGTAGGCTATTAGTGAACACAACATTTAAATGTTCGCTTGGAGCATGTTGGCTGTATTGATCCTGCTCTGTAATAATGATCTTGCTCTTATGTATTCAAAACCCATCCCCACCCACCCTTTTGATTTTCTAACAGTTGGGCCACACCTCCCTTGGAAAACTCCCTACACCACTGAGGGTGCAATACATTTAGTTTGGTCCCTCAGCATTAGTCTGTACTGGTACTTTCTCAGTAGCCTCTGCAGCTGCTCTGCGGGGAGCAAAAATTGATCACAATTAGACTTTGAAACAGATGTTTCCAATACCATTACTCTCAGCTGGGTGGGGGTCTAATGTTGCATCTGGTAATGGCATGCAAATCACTAATTCTGACTTGTACAACATTGATCTAGGAGGCGGAGGGTGGGGGTGCATTCCTGAAATCATTTATAACCCCCTACATGCCCCCCCCCCCCACCCCCACCCCTCCCCCATAACCCCCCCCCCCTCTCCGCCACCTTTCCTCCAAAGCGCTCCTGGAGTAAAAGACATAGCAACCCAAGTTACTGGTACAATTTCCATCCTCATGTCATTTTTTGTCGTTTGGAGTTAGTGCTCAGGTCAAGAAACGTATAAACAAATTTATCGACCTAAATCAGCAATAGCCAAAAGGGGAAGAAATGCCCATAATATTTGGCCGCTTGAGGCAACTAATCGGAGACATCACTGCGCAGGACTAGGAGGGGGACAGCTGATAACATATGCACAGAATAAACCTGCACAACCTCCTTTTTTATGCAGAACAAATTTCAAAAGGCCGAGGTCTACCAGCAAGAGGCTTCGATTCTCACGAGCTCCTGCTCCTGCACGGGCTCAAGAGAATCTAGGCCTCTTGCAGGTGGCCTGGGTAAAATGGGGACAGCTGAAAGAGAAAGACGGGAGTGTGGGAGCAAAATCAATGGGGCTGGGAGAGGGTGCTAACTTAATCAGCCCTGCTTCACTCTCTCTCTCCATCTCTTTTATCGCCCTAACTCCCATTTCGGTAGTGTTAGCGTCGGATGTTTTATTGCGCTGCATGTAGGCGTGTAAGAGGGATCCTTATTACGTGTATACTTCTATGTTGTATGTTATATAATTTTTAAAAATAAATAATAGGCTCAATCATTCACCTTTGTGCGTTGTGTGAATATTGTGTGTCATGTGTCTGTGTGGGTGTATGTGTGGATATGGGGTGCATACACGCATGTGTATGATAATGATTACTTGTACCATGTATACACATGTAAACTGACATGATTTAGCCATGTCAGAATTTCAATGCTGTCTTGTGCCTTTGCATACAACTTGCACTCAGCTCTGTTGCTGCATAGAGTGAATGATAAATAAATGATCGGGTATTGCCTGATTAGCTTGGAGGGACACAAGACTAGTCTTAGCAGACATCATATCATGTGAGCACCTCTGGGTCTGCAAATGAAAGGGTTATTAGCATTCAAACAATGAGGCCAAAGCAACTACAGACCAATACCAGATGGTACCAGAACGTATTCATGTGCAACAATGGAATCCATCCTTACATAAAGCTCTGCTGTGCTTTCCTGTCTTACTATGCAGACGTCATGAACACTACATGATCAGAATCTCTGTAAATGGCTGCTTTTACATTATACTGTAAAACAAATAATCGTCAAATAACTGAGAAGAGCAAATTGTAGCTTTCATCAGCTTTCTAGTGTGCAGGTTAAAATAAAAAGAGATTCAGGCATTGCAAAAATGAAAAAAAAAACGGTTTCCAGAATTCTGTCATTAACCCTTTGGCTGTTGATAGCACTTTCTGTCCACATGATTCCTGCAGGAATCACCTGGACAAAAAGCATTCCTTCACTCCTGTGACAAAACAAACCCAAATGCAGGAATCAGTATGAGCCCCCACATATGTAGGAACTCATGAGGATCTACATCTCTTGCTGGACTTATATGTGTATGCTGTCAGGGTTAACCAGCAGTAAATCTGTAATGGTTCCTGATTGGCTGGCATGTAAAGGACTAAAGGTGATTTAAGGTTCACTCACTCTTACCATTTTTAAAGTCTGTGTGGACATAGGTGGGGCCCATCTCCAGTCTGGTCAGCAGTCTCATTTTGTCCTCTTCATCTGATTCACAACCAGTATCAGTGGACTCATCACTCTGTCGATCCCACTTGCCACTAGCCGCTGAAGCTGCCACTCGACTGGAATCTGAGGTTATATGGCACCAGGCCTTTTTCAGGCTGTCGGTGCTTCTATGACACACCACTTTTAGCATTGTCTTCGGACTGTCTATTCTCACTTTGGCACTGGACACGTTGAGGCTGTGAAGAAACGATGGGCTATCTTCAGCTTTGGCAGATTTGTCCATAGTAGATTTAGATGACTTCTCCACAGTACTTGTAGCACTGGTTGATCTGTGTGTAGTAGAACAGGTCGACATGTCCGGTGTGTCTCCACTGACAAATGCCATGTCTAATACTTCTGAACACTGTGGTTGTATCACAGAATTATTTTCTACAGCATCTGGCGTTTCTGACTCCACACCACTTGATGAATTTTCCTTCTCTGACACCAAAGCTCCACTATTATGATTTTCATTTTCACCCAAAATCGTGGCATCCTCCGTCTCAACAGTAATATCCATAGGCAAGTGATTATTCGCAGAGGCTGCAGCAGCAATAGCATGTGTACACGAAATGTTGTTGACTTCAACATCTACTGCAGTTGATGTTCTGATTGAACCTGTACCCGAGCCTAAACGTTCTGAACCAAAAAGACATCTACCCCCAACCCCACCCGCAAGCCGTCGCGCCACAGGGGGTGGGGATGAGAAAGGCAAATACCAACTGTCATCTTTAGTGAGGGTGGCGAGGTTTGGTGCACTCTGTGTCCTGAGTTGGACGGTGTCTGTAGCATGGCTGGTCGATGCGCCCTCGTCAGCACGGCACAAATGACATGTCCTGTCATCCTCTTGGAATTCTGTGGTTTCGATTTCTAGAGTGGACCCGTTGTTCGACAGGCGAAGCGTGATGCGGGACCGGCCGCAGCATCCATGGTGGTAGGTAGCTGTTGTGCAACTGTGTGGGGGGAAATGGGTGTCTGTGGGGGGTGCGGAATACCGGTCTTGAGGGTTGGCGGCCACTCTCCCCCCGCTGTTGCGTTCCCTAAGCGTGACTCCCCCAGCAGCCGCGCTGACGGGGCGCGACGACCGTCCCACCCCCCACGGTCCATCGCCGGCCACACGGACGCAGACAGCGGCACGACGGCTGGGGCGGCACCCCATGTGCCCCCACAGGGCCACGAAGGCTCGGCGCAAAATGACCACAGCAGCGTTGTTGTTGTCTATTTGTCAGCAAATCAATCGCACCAACGTAAACACCTCTGTCGTGGCTCTCCACAAAGCAGCGGAAGTGCTGTAAAAGTCTGGCAACGCGCACGCGCGATGTAAGATCAGACTAGCCGACGACGGAGCGACTGACTGCACTGCTCCAGCTCTGTGACAGGCGCGCTTTTTCTGCGGCATGCATAATTTGCCACATAACAGGTAGGCACAAATAGTTGCCGGGTAAAAATCATGATACCGCATCATACTAGGGGCGATCCTTCCAGCGCCCGTAGTCGCCCAGCGAGTGTGCAGCACCGTCTAATCACCGCAAGAACTTTCGTTTTTGCGGGCTAATTGACCGGAAGCGTTGCTAGGCGACACTTATTGTGCGAATATTTAGCTGTCGCATGCTAAATTACCAGATCAGAAGAATCAGTGCACGCAATCGTGCGACCAGTCACAGTCTGGTTGTCTACTGTGCACGTATCTGCACGAACACACATTTATAAGATGTAACAGGTACAGACACTTTAGAGAGAGGCCGTGTACATGTTCCAAATTCAGTGTAGGGTATACGGAATGTACCATGCTGTTCGGCCGGTCCGTCCAAAATGTTCTTATCCAGTTTATCTAGATCTACTCCACTTTTCATTGATCCCAAACTGTTATTTGCAGTGCATTAATTGTACAGTATCAAAACTTTGAAAACCCTCAACATATGCAGTCACACAAAATCTGTTTAGCTTTTGTAAGATTTATTTTGTAATATAATAAATTATGACATTTAATTAAAATCGTTGTTCTCAGTATGTGGGTCAGATTTGGTGTGAGCATAAAATATGTCATGTGTGTCCAAATAAATACAGCTTAAGTTTCATGATTGCCTTCCGCAAACACACACACACACACACACACACACACACACACACACACACACACACACACACACACACACACACATGCAAGAGTCGCGTGTCCACTCCTACATCCTTCTACTTTCTTCTGATGCAATGGTTTTTCACAGACAATACAGTGCTATGTTAGGATAAGAGATGATGAATAAAGTATTATTGTGCTTATTTTAGACTCTACATGACAGTTCTGTCTCCCTTGATGAATTGCTAGTATTTTATTAACCCCATTGTGCATGCAGCCACCAGTACTGTGTACAGTACCGGTGCCTGCATGTACAAGAGGGTTAAGTCTTGTGATAAACCAAAACATTGCATCAGTGTGTTGTCTATGCAAGAATCAGCGCTGTTAAGGCAAGTACATGAAAAAACAGGACAACTTGCAATAAGCATTTTGACCAACTGTATTGTCAGGATAGTTAAAGCGATCGGCTTTATGGCAGGCTTTGATTGCTAAAATTGGCATATAAAATGGTTGTTAACCCATATCATACTAATGCTAAAAGCTTCAAATTTGTACACTGCCATATGCATGCTGTATTATAATATTTAAGATAAGGATATAGGCACATGTACCAGAGGTTTTCCACTGCCTTTGGAGTGAAATGGAAGTAACTATCCTGCATAAATGGAGAAGAAGAGCAGAAAAGTATTTTATTTTTGACATTCAAATTTTGTCCAACAATATTGTAAGACATACTAAGAATATTTTATAATAAAATATTGTGAACTATTAATCCTTTAGTGCCTGGAGTTGGTCCTTTTAATTCTTTATCGTGATTAATTGTTAACATCTTCTGCTTCTGTTCTGGTTAGCAAGAAGAAACATTTTTGGTGCTTTAAAACTGTTACAGATTTCTTGAAATTCCTTAAAAACTCCCTGACTTAATTGTAATTTATTATTGATTTACTGAAAATCCTTGAAAACTCCCTGATTTGTTATTTATTTATTTATTACTTGTTTATTTACTTACTTATTTATTCACACTCACTGATTGCATACAAAGTTTGGTTTGATGTAAAATAGAGTGTCCTGAACCAGAATCAAATTGCAAACTTCAAGGTAAAAAATATTGAAGCAATATTTGTTCAACAATATTGTATTTTGTTTGTGTATATATTTGTATACTAGTTTTTATTCTCAACATCTGTAACATAATTACTTCCATACATTGCTAGTGTGAGTCAGTGTAAGGTACGTTGTTTAGATGAACAAAACAGTCGTTTTAATGTCCAGATGGAGGGAATGACGGTATGCCTGCGTGTCTGGCATTATTTTTTAAAATATACAACTCCCTTGCTGTTCCTGACCATGTGTTACAAGGCTGTCTCAATTTGATGTGTGGTGATTAAAGGCTGTGCAGACTTCACCACACTTTTAACAGTTTCATTTCAATGCCACATATGGATCAGCCCCTGGGCGAGGTGGGGTGGGGGGGGGGGATGTAAAGTAAGAGTGACCTAACTTTGGCGCTGCAACACTTAAGAAAAGAGAATGTCGATTCTGAGGTTAAAGCCCTTCCCAAATTTAAAAGCAAGCTTTTCATTGGTCGAACTGAGCATCAGTGATTCATTTTGTGTAATGGGAGGTCAGGCGTAAATTAGTTTCTATGTAGCAATAGGAGCAGTCTAGGCTGTCATATTTTGTAACTGAACTTTAGGCGGTTCTTGCATTCATTTGTTACAGAAATACTTAATCTGCACCACGTAGGCTTGCTTTGATGTCTGTGTGGGGTTAGAAATACATTTACATAAATCCATGCTCACCACTGTACTGTAGCTACTTTTGATGACTGTGTGGGGTTAGAAACATGTTTACATCAATCCATGCTCACCACTGTATTTCTGTAGATACTTTTGATGTTGTGTGTGGGTATTTTGGTAAGTATACATGTGCTAGTGTATTGATGCCAGACTTTGTTTTATCAAACTTAATTTCTTTTTGTTGAGGAGTGGGATTATGGGGTATGTAGGGTTTTGCACATGATATTAGTTACCTCCCAGATTATTCCCAGTACGCAAAGGCCATGGGGCTGACGTCGGCCCAATTGCCTTTTGAAGGTTGAGTTGGTCCCTTTGGGAGCCGCTTGCTGTATTTGACATGGGGTGATCGTTGCCATAGTAGGAAACTGGCGCAGAGTTGGTATACCTCGCCCTGTAGCTAGGTTAAACGCACCAGCGGCGCCATTGTTGCTATTTTCGCACCAGACCGGTTGCTTGGACCGGTCATGTGCACCAGAACTGCGCGCGCAGGTAGGCTTCTGCACTTGTAGTGCGGTCTCATACATTCACGCAGAAGATTGTGATCGTGGTCGAAAAACGGTTCGTTTCCGGTTTTACTTTTAGCGCCTTTTACCTCCCCTAACATGCCAGTTTTGTGTAGAAATGGCGGAGCTTGTGTCACGCCCCACGCCACTGAATCAAGTCCGTTGTACTTGTAGAGCGCTCATCTCTCGAACTTCAACTACAACGGTGCTTTCTGCCTCAAACGACACAGATGTCGCAAAATCACCACCTTTGAGGAAAAGAGCTATTTTTCAAATCTGCCAAATCGCGTAATGTTTCGTAGTGCTAGCATAAGGATGCATTATTGCTGGATTGCATATGGGAAAAGGTTTATTCTTTATTCATCTTATTTTGCAGCAATCAAACGACGGTCACGTGATTCTTTCTCCGAGATTGCTCATTGCGGGTGCAGAAAGCACACGCTCTAAACCGATCTGGTGCACATGACCGGTCCGAGTGACCGGTCTGGTGCGAAAATAGCAACAATGGCGCCGCTGGTGCGTTTAACCTAGGCACAGGGTGAGGTATACCAACTCAGCGAAACTGGCACATGTTGTGCTACTTCCTACTTCATGTAGTACCCGTGTTATCTCATTCGAGACTTGCCGCCTCCGGATACGCGGCTTAATGCTGCGTAACTGGAGGCGGCACGGCTCGAATGAGTTATGGAGGTGACGTGTCAATAGTGACTCCGTCGATGCGGGCAGCTGTATCCGATCCCTGCGTGAACAGGCCTAGCTGCACACTGGCTGTGCGCGGGCCAACTGAGGCTCTGACGTCGGCCCGAGGACCTTTTGCTTTCTGGGCCATAAGTTCTCTGAGAGCAGGAACCTTGACTGAGAGGTGGTCTGTCTTTGCGCCAGGTCAGTCACCGCATTCCATAAAATGGTTCCCCAGTGGGATGCCACGTCATTTCAGCCATCTACTTTGTGATGGAATGGTCGGCGGTACCCACAGAGCAGACGCAAAGGCATGTTTGATGAGACATCATGTGAGGTCATTATATACTTATAGTATATGCTTCTTAATATTGACGTTTGTCCCCATTGTGGACACCCTCAAGTTGAATTTCCTTCCTGCACTGAAGAGAGTCACCCCTTGCTGCGATCTGCATTGACAGAGATCCAGATTACTTCCTCTGAGATGTTGAAATTGAGCCTATCAGTTGTCAACAAGAGGCATAAATTCTCATGAGCCCCTGCGGTCGCAAGGGCCCATGAGATTCTATGCTTCTTGCACAGTGAAGTCTGGAGCTTGCTGTGCTGTCAGTTCTTCTGGCAGAAATGGCTTTGTCTGGGCTTGTTATCCGGTTTAGAGGGAAACATAAAACGTTACTATTTAGGCACGAGCGGGTAGATAAAAACGAAACAGGTGTCAAAGTTATTCTTACTAAATGTCACACCTTGACACACTACCCTTGTTAATTTTTAGCAGGTCTATAAGCGAGTTTGTTTTCATCTCAGTGTACGTCACACGACCAATCCCTTTAGCGCAAACTGTACCACATGACCGAGCTACAAAAACTCTTGCAGCGATGGCGGGCTTTTTGTAGCCCTCTTTTTGACGCGTCTTGTATGCCAGTTTTGTTCTGTAAAAGACCACCTAAACGTTCTAAAGTGAATTTTTTTAGTGTTGTTAGAAACGAAAGGCACACTCCTGGAGTTGTTTGAGCACACATCTGATCTTGGCATCCTGTCTCGGAAGACAATGGAGTTTGTTTTCCTCCCTACGTCACACGACCAGTCACTTTAGCGCAAACCGTACCATGTGACCGTGATATAAAAACCCCTGTAGCGAAAAATGGCGGACGTTTTGTAGCCCTCTCGATGACGCATCTTTGATGCCAGCTTTGTTCTATAAAAGATCGCCAAACGTTCTAAAGTACAAAGTTACTTGGTGTTGTTCGAAACAACAAGCACAGTCAGTACTGGAGACGGCAACGTCATGACATATTTTAAATTACGTCATAAGTCTATTATGTATAAATGTATATTCCTTTGACGTCAGTCATGTCTGGCGTGATCCAGGTCGCCAGATGTCTTCTTGATTTCTTTTACAAAAATAGCGGAGGAATGAAAACAAATACGTTATTGGTTGAAGGGGTTCGTTGCGCGGACCCTTGTAGGCCTTCGGGAGGTCAAAGGAATCAGTGTACCCCTCAGGCCTTCGGCCTTCGGGGTACAATGATTCCTTTGACCTCCCTCAGGCCTACAAAGGTCCGTGTATCGAACCCCTCTGACCAATAACTTATAATATGCGCTTGCTGGGTCAGTCACTGGAGTGACCTCTCCAGGGCGCAAGCATGGGCGAAGTGTATGGAGATCCTGGGGTGCCCAGTCGTCAAGATCCCCCTCTCGGCCTCGCTGATGTATCCAAAGGAATGCAAAGCAGTACGTTTGGCACCAGTTTGGCTGCAGGAGCTGCCAGAACAGTGCGTGAATACAAGCAGCTGTCTGCCTTCGGGGCTCCCCTGATTTGAAGGGTTTACTCCCCCACATTTGGCCGTTGGATCCAACCTGATCTCCTCCGTCCTCTAGCCGTTGGCTGTCATAAACAGCTCATCCGCCTAGTGGTGCAATGTGAACACCACCCCCTCACGTGGTTTAGCCCACCAGCTGAGGTGGTTTGCCAGGGTGTGGCGCTTGGAGCCAGCACGTGAGAGATTAAGGAGATGGATGAGGACAATGGCAGTGATGCCCGTCCGTCCCATGTAGGACGCAGCTGCCGAACAGCAAAGGTGCTACCTCTATCCACACATCTGCAGCAATAGAGTGTAACAGACCACTAAAGAAAGAATCGTTGCGGAATCGAAAGCACATAAGCATCATAATTCATATGTACGATTTTATTAAAAAGAATTTTACATTAGGCAAACAATCACGCACCTCTCCAACTGACAATTTATAACAATGCTGCTGGTCATACAGACGGCTACGTCATGAAAGATCTTAAATTACGTCACACGTCTATTGTGTATACATGTATATTCGTTTGACGTCAGTCATGTCTGGCGTGATCCAGGTCGGACGATTTCAGCTTGATTTCCTTTACGAAAATAGTGCAGGAATGAAAACAAATACGTTATTGGTAGCAGGGGTTTGCTGCACGGACCCTTGTAGGCCTTCGGTAGGTCAAAGGAATCATTGTACCCCGAAGGCCTTCGGGGTACAATGGTTCCTTTGACCTCCCTCAGGCCTACAAGGCTCCGTGTAGCGAACCTCTGCTACCAATAACTTATATTACCAATAGAAATGTAATCTGCACCACCGTTATGACGATCACGTAGCCGTATGAGGCCATTCTGTAAGACAGAAACATTTTGAGATGTTTTGCCTATAAGATGTCACTGGAATATCAGGATGACGTTTTTAATTCAAATTTGGTATTAATGAAATATATGCAAGATCGGTATTTAGTATATGCTGTCTTTGTCACGAAGGTAAAAGTAGTCGTTGGAGTTGATCATGGAAATAACAGTAGCCGTACTTTTACAATATAAACGTTTTTGCGTTACCAGAACGCTATGGTTGGTGTTTTCTATCAGATATCATTTGGATATACATGTATCATGGTTTGCTTTTCCTGTCAGATATAATTGGAATTTCATAAACATTGGCGTTTCTTCATCAAATATAATTGGAATATCATACCCATTGGCGTTTCAGTCTTCATTAGATATGATTGGAATATCACAACCATTGGCCTTTCTTCGTGAGATATAATTGAAGTATCATAACCACTGGCGTTTCTTCGGATTGGAATATCATAACCATTGGGGTTTCGTCGTTAAAAACACAACTGAAATATCATAACCATTGGCGTTTCTTCACGTTATTTGGAACATCAGCTTTGATGATGATGTCATATACAACTGGTCTGCTTCTTTTTATGTGTGCTAAATGAACTTATTCCTTCGTTGCCCATGATCAAACTTCGCCTCATGTCATGGGTACTGGTGAGCAAAGGTTCGCGGGCTGACGTCAGGTACAGTTGACCCGTGCACAATCGTGCGTGGACCGGGATGCATCTGACGTTCCCGAGGACGTTTTGCTTATTGGGAAGAAGTCACGTACGACTCTGAAGTTGAGGAAATACATTTTCTCCTGTATGCATGGTGACGAGGTTATTGGTCAAACGATGCAGTCCTTGAGGTCCCAGCTGGGCTGATGCCTCACATGCACATACAACACACAGTCACATGCATGAATCAGCATAAATCCTAAGTAAACCACGGTACCTCGATGCCGCTTTGAATTTAGGTCTAGGAGGGATTTTAGAAAGTTCCGACTTTACTGTTCTTGAGTTCAGTTGTTGCCAGGTGAGCTTAAATCCCGCGCAAGCCACTAAGCAAGATTGGTCAGTACCTTGCACAGGATTTTAAGTTTACGCATGCAACTGGCCCCTGGGTTTTAGTGGTAATGTTCTGGCGTTCGCCTAGTTTGTCCGAAACTGAAGTCATTGGCAAGTTCAAACCCAGATTAGATCAAAATTAATCTTTTCCGTGCCCCTTATTTTAAGGCATGTCAGTTCGTGTTTCTTTAAAAAGTAATCTGTATTTCGCATATTTCTAAACTGTCCAAAACAAATTTCGCCTGACAGGTGATACTGATATTGTGCGCCAGAGTATCTTTCATGTTATAAAAATAAGTTTAAAAAGAGAAGGCTAACATATTTCGGAATTTAAATGCATTAAATTTTTGTTCTTAATTTTGTACTTTTATTTTAGATTGTATGATTGTTATAGCCAAGCAGGTAGGGTGCGTAGTATTCTTGGTTGGGTCTCCCTGAATTAGCTTACAAAGGTTTTTCAGACGATGCGTGAGCTACTGAAGGATGTTTGCAAACGTATGTCTAGCCGGAAACGTTTCACATGTTTTATAAGGCTAGGTTCGATCTTTAGACGGACACAAAACCAAGGCATAGATTTTCATGAGCTCCAGCAACCTCTGAGGGGATCACGAAAACCTATATATACCTCTTTGCTGCTGGCAGACATCCGTGTCAGCTCGAGTCAAAACGGGGTGGAAGCCGCTGCATCACGGTTGCCCCCTGCAAGGCAGGAAGTCTTTGAAGAAGGAGGGTTCAGTTGCATAAGTGAGCTTAGTCCTGCGCAAGCCACTAAGCAAGGTGCTCCGTTGTAGCGGAGCACCTTGCTTATTGGCTTGCGCAGGACTTCACTAAAAGCTTGCTCTTCACAGAACACGAGGTGCTGCTGTATTCGTTGTCTGTGATTGTTGTATACCATTTCCAAGCATCTTCCATGATAGGTTCACACGGCGCCGACTATGTGTGAGGTCACTCAGCCAACATCCCCTAGAGACATCGAGACCTCACTGCCTTTAACCCCTCCTCGTGCGTGCAGCCACCGGCACTGTACACATTACCGGCGGCTGCGTTCACGAGGGGGTTAAATCGTGTGCCTATATTTTAATCTTTCTGACTACAGAACCCCGCAGCTTTTTCGTCAGCGTGGTTACGACGAAGATTGTTTCTGTTGCTGACGGCCTTTGGTGTTTGAGTCTCAGGCGGAATGGGGGTTCAGAACTACGTTGGGCGCATTGCCGCTCAGTTTAACAGTTTCCAAATCTATCATAAAAGCGCCGCGTGTTTCCGAGACTGAGGAGTTGTCAAGTCACAATTGGATATTGCAAGTGTTACACCTGAGCACAATACGTAGAAAAACAAGGTGCGTACGTTTCGTGTTTTTACAATGCGGGCGTTTCACATACAATAAAAAAGACAAGTAATACAGGTAGCGGCAGCAAGAACTAGTCCCACGAGTCTAGGAATTCAATACGAAGAAGATCCGGCCCTATTATATGGAGCCGATTTCTGGGGCCTTGTTAAAGCGCTCTACTCCAGGGCAGGAACTGATTGATAAAATTCGCCTATACAACGGGTTAATGTTTGTCTTGCCTCAGCAACGAGTTTCCTACCCTTATGTTCACAGTTTATGAGAGTAGGTACACCCGCAGAGGCCGTTTTCCCGGCACTGCACTGTCAGTGACGGAATGAACTTGAACTCTCCAAACGTACAAAAGAGAAGAAAGAGTCTTTCATTTTACGAAATTCAAACTTTATTGTTTAACCCATATCATTCGGAATACACCAGTGTGTGAAATACGTTTGACTAAAATAGTTCAAGGGTAGTGCCAGAAAAGCTTGGCGCCTCAAGGCGCCAAGCTATTCTGGCACCACCCTTGAACTAAAGGGCCATTGGTCTATATCCTTATCTGCAAGTATTATAATGTAGTTTGCATATGGTAGTGTACAAATTTTAAGCTTTTGGCCTCAGCATGATATGGGTTAAGTTAGCCCTGTATGTCCGTTATTCATTATTTTTGCCCAGTATTATTGTAAGACATACTAAGGACATTTATAAAGAAGATATTGCGTCTATTAACCCTTTAATGCCTTGATTAGTTCGCTTTAACGTTACGTGTAGAAATCGGAACCTGTCAGTGGAAAAAGTCCGTAAACCCTTTGGCTAAGAAATACCCAACGGAGAAAGAAACACGCTTAGAACAGACGGGTACAACACAATTTATTAATATTTCTGGTAAATACCCTTTGTCAAAATAGACAAACAAACAAACAGAGAGATTAGCCGCTACTTATCTTCATTCGCAGAAGGAATGTGGCAGTCACTTTTTGGGTCTGGATTCTTTTGGCTGTCCGTAGCGCAGCTTAAGGCCGGTTAACTCATTCGCCACGTCAGTACCCGACTGCGACGCGGCGAATCAGTAACGTTATTTTGAGGGGGTGAAATCCCCGTCATATTATCATGGCTAACCTATCCGCATATAGTAACGGCGGGATACGCGGCAGACGACAGTAAGAGTTGAGCGTTTACGAGATGGGTTTTCTGAAGAGGAGAGCTTCCGAGTTAATTAGTTTGTATTGATCTAGCCGGCCATTCGCCGGAGACTGAAAGACATTGCTTGCTGCTCCTTGACCTGACCTTTGACTAGGATTGACGTTGAATACCGTCGCGCCCATTAATGCGCTGGTGCTTGTATTTTATTTCTGTGACACTGATTAGGTATAGTGCTTTTACCACACTGGTTGTCTCCCTCGATTCGCTACCGCTTTCAGCGGTAGCGAATCGAGGGAGACAACCAGAGTTAGGGCTTCCGTTGCACGGTACATGTGTGGTTATAGGCGGGTTGTATATCTACTTCATTCTTTCGATTTTTTTTAAACCTCTTCCTCCGTGCACTCCTTTCTCTTTCCCCCCCCCCCAGCCCCCCCTCCACCCCCCCAAAAAAAAAAAAATTAATAATAATAATAAAATAAATAAATAAATAAATAAAATAATTGAATAAATAATGAATGAATAAATAAAAACAATAATAATAAATAATAAAATCAACATAACACTACAATTAAAATAAATAATAATAATAATAAATAAATATATATATATATATATATTTTTTGTTTTTGTTTTTGTTTTTTAGAGTGAGCCATGAAGCGGAAGTACTGTTAGTCCGGCCCACGCTGAAATGCCGTACGCCTCTTACAGTCTTTCTGGTAGTGGGTTTTGCACCGTGGTTCGGAAACTGGGTGAGTAAGACGATGGAATGGTACTGCACTGAGGAGAGCTATCTTATAGTAGAAAGTTCTGATGAGGTTGTGAATAGTATGGCAATGGCGGTTTATTTTCGTCTTGCTTGACGCAAACATGTTGCGCTCGAGCAAAAAAAAAAAAAAAAAAAAAAAAAAAGAATGCGATCTGTATAAATATGAATGAATCATGTTATAACCGGGGTGTAAGGGGCTCTGGATAGAGGTAGCACCTTTGCTGTTCGGCAGCTGCGTCCTACATAGGACGGACGGGCATCACTCGTCCTCATCCATCTCCTTAATCTCTCACGTGCTGGCTCCAAGCGCCACACCCTGGCAAACCACCTCAGCTGGTGGGCTAAACCACGTGAGGGGGTGGTGTTCACATTGCACCACTAGGCGGATGAGCTGTTTCTGACAGCCAACGGCTAGAGGACGGAGGAGATCAGGTTGGATCCAACGGCCAAATGTGGGGGAGTAAACCCTTCAAATCAGGAGTGGAGCCGGCCCCGAAGGCAGACAGCTGCCTGTATTCACCCACTGTTCTGGCAGCTCCTGCAGCCAAACTGGTGCCAAACGTACTGCTTTGCATTCCTTTGGATACATCAGCGAGGCCGAGAGGGGGATCTTGACGACTGGGCACCCCAGGATCTTGCGCCCTGGAGAGGTCACTCCAGTGACTGACCCAGCAAGCGCATATACTCCATTGTCTTCCGAGACAGGATGCAAAAAAAAAAAATGTTATAACCCTTGGCTGTCCTTAGCGCTTTTTGTCGAGGTGATTCCTGCAACAACAAAAACAACAACAACAAACACATATAAATAAAATCGCCTCGACAAAAAGCGCCTATGGACAGCCGAAGGGTTGTGGCTCGCCGCCATGAGTTGATGAACCCAGATATTTTGATGCCTTCGGCGGCGACAAGTGGACTGATTTGTTCAACAGTCTTGACCATCCTTTCGCGCGAAGCTTCGGGTTGTCTTCAGTCAGTCCCAGGAGTATGATATACCAGATACCAGCCAGTACTGACAGCTCTTATTCCTGTGTTAGATTGTGTGTAGTAGCAGTAAGCTTACTGGGTAGCTTTCGATGTTTTTTTTGCTGTTTTTACACCCCGGCGGATCATCCAACCCGCAAGTCATTTGGTAGCCAGAGGCCTGTGCGCGTTGCATCAGATACGTGGTGCACTGGGACGCGCGGCAATACCGAGGCTGACCCGTACTCAATGTCATTCGATGAAAAGAACTCTTAGGCTGACGTTCCTTTTTGGGGAAGTAGTCGCTCCATGAAGACAACATTAGATAGAACAGGATAGTTCAAGCTGTTCTGGCACCACCTCTGAGCTTTCATGGAGGGTTGATACCTCAAGTTATCCCGAGAAAAAGGTGACTGTCAAGCGTGCAAAATGCAGAGAACATCCCAACAAAAATAGTGCAGTTGTCTTTTTTAAGTGTTTTGTTTTTTCGGCCCTCACTGCAGAGTACGTCCCAACAAAAAATGCATTTGTCTTTTTTAGTGTTTCTTTCTTCACTGCAGAGTGCATCCCCACGAAAAATGCAGTTGTCTGTTTAACCCATATCATACTGAGACCAAAAGCTTCAAATTTGTACACTGCCATATGCAAGCTAAATTATAGTACTGAACAGATAAGGATATAGACCAATGGCTTCAGTTCAAGGGTAGTGCCAGAATAGCTTGGCGCTTAGAGGCGCCAAGCTATTCTGGCACTACCCTTGAACTATTTTAGTCAAACATATTTCACACACTGGTTTTTTTTCGAATGATAAGGGTTAAAGTGTTTCTTTCTTCATTTGGGTGGCATACCTTGTTGTATTGTCACGAGATTGAATTGGACAGCAGTACTGACGACTGTACAAAAATGTGGGGAAATAATGCTAATTATTTCAGGAGTAGTAATTACTGAATTGTATCACCGTTTTAACAAAAACCGCTACCGACACGCAAAGGGTTCACTGTTTCTGTGAAAAACGTGTAAATGTATAGCATATGACGTCACCCGTGCAAGAGACGTGGGTGCAAAAAGCCTGGCAGTGCCACAGAAGCGGCCGAATTTGATCCCTCGAGCGTTGACCAGTATTGGCGGCGGGCGGCACTGGGGTCGTGTTTAAGCGGATTAATCGGCAATTTTCCCTCAACCCTCAATCAAGCGTGCGCTTCTCTATTGGCCACCACCGTACACACAGTCACAGAGGACACATTTAGACAGGCTGCTACCACAGGGCTACAGCCGGCGCGACACTTTCGGCATTCCGCCTAATTGTTATTTTCAGGGCCATTTTCCTGCAAGTTTCGGCAGTGCCACTGAGTGATTTTCTTCCCACTAAAAAAAAAATGTATTATTTTATTTATTTATTTATTTATTTTCCGAATTCTTTATTTCGGTATTTAAATTAGGCATACAGTATATTTTGTATAAAAATATACATACATACATATACACACACATATATATACATAAGCCATATATACATAATTACATTGCAAATCAAGTTACACAATCACAGATCAAAAAGTATAGAAAGAATATTAGCACATAAGTATGTACCCCCCTCCCCACCCCTCCCACGATCCTATTTACCCCCCCCCCTCCCCGCCCCACTCTTATAACACACACCGGCCGCTCGAACACACAAATGACAAGCAAAATTTGCATAGGTCTGAACAGTCGCGCTGGACAGACACAAATGTGACCGCCTGGGGATGCTTTCCTCAGTGCTATAGATAGCACTGATGAATACATGCACAAGGGAATCCAGCTAAGCCACCCTTGCTACCTTGAACCAACCCTGGATGCCTTAGTGAGATGCCTGGCAGTTCCAGAAGCCGTCTGCACACTATCGCCAATGGTGAGGCTGCAGCCTCTAACACTGTAATAGCATTACAATTCGCCAAAAAGTGTAGCATAGTGATACCACATATGATAAAACTTGTTACTCTGACCAGTAATTCCAAATCGGTACTTCTCACATAGATAGCGACTCTTCATAATTCTAACAAAGTGCCTTCAATTAGGCAGGGTTTCTTCTAATCTACATTTGTAAACATAGAACTTAGCAACTAATATTATGAGGTCTAAGACAGTGTCTGACCTAAAGTGCGTAGCTGTGCCAAAGATAATAAGACTTTTTGTGAACTCAAAATTAGTGCTTTACACAGTTGTCTCGCAATTTACACAGTTGTCTCGCAATCATTGTCCCATGTCAGATCAAAATATCTGTACATACAGGCAGTCCCAGAACAGGTGGGAAAGAGTTTCGTCCTCATTCTTACAAAAGGTGCAAATTGCAGATTCAGACAATTTACGCAGAAATAGAAATCGCTTTGTGGGCAACAACCGATGCAATAACCTTAGCTGGAACCATTTTAGTTGGGAGTCTGGTGTGGTTTTGAAGGGTTTTGAAAAAATACATTTCCAGCTTGGTATGTCGTCAATATCAAAACATTGAGACCACTTTTGAATACAAATAGGCCTTGACTTTGATTTGACCAATGTTAAATATATGGTTTTACAACCCTGCAAGATAATGTTCCAGACCTTATTGCCGGTACTATTTCCTTCCTTAACTGGCTCTACTGCTAATGAGGTTAAGTAGGCCCTGACAGCATTAGCTACACCAGAGTACATCAAGAAATGTGTAGACACATCAGGGAACAGCAACTTGAATGACTCGAAAGACAACAGAGAGCCATTCTCATCAAGCAGATCCCCAATAACCAAAATTCCTTTTTCTCTCCATTCGGTGATATGAACCGTTTTCCTGTCTCTAATAATGTTCTTGTTATAATGAATACGTTCTGAGAGCACTTCATCAGAATTTTCAGGTACACACTTGTTACAAACAATCTTGTAATGTTTGGCAACATCGGCCCAGAAGCAATTATCACAATGAAGCATTAAAACGTTTGCATATTCACCACCAAACAAAAATGTATTATTTTTTATAATTCGAGAGAGAGAGAGAGAGAGAGAGAGAGAGAGAGAGAGGAGAGAGAGAGAGAGAGAGGATCCATTTCTAGCTCCGTGCTAGTAATACCAGTGATTTTTATGCTAATAAAAAACTGCCGAACACGATTCAACTCAGTGCAAGACACATAGATCCCCAGTAGTCGCGGGGGCTTATGATAATCTATACTGACATGCAAAAGGAACGCCACATTTTAGGCGGAATCAGTGTTTCCGCTGATTCCAAAAATGTTGCATTTCTTTTTCTCGTTAGTATATGTCTCTTGCCGAGACCAGTTTGTGTCCATGTTTCTTGGACGGTTGTGACTTTTGGTCGTTGCCGGATGAACCAGGATTTCACAAGTACAGTCTGCGTCCACTGGCAGTCAAGGGGTTAAAATGCCAGTAATACCAGTACTAAAAAAAAATAATTGATGATTACCGATAATGCCCACAACGCCAGATCCAGCTATGGCCCTCTTAGTAACTCTTTCGAGACGTGGCGCATCCGAATTCGCGGCTTTACGCCACGAATCCGGGTGCGGCACGTCTCGAAAGAGTTTTAACGTGGGCAATGGCACGTCACATTCACCCGAATCAGTTTGGCATCGTAAGTTTTGCCACGCCAAATTGACCCCGGGTCGATCTGGCTTAAGGGTTATTCTGAAGTGTTACACCGGCTTTTCATTGCCCGCTCTCAAGCTCTCCTGCCATCTGCAGGCTTTGGTCACTCGAAATCTGGGGCGTCTTGCTCGTTTCCATGACGATGAGGCGAAGCTTTGGTGCCGCCGTCAGTGGCTTCGATTCCCTGTTGGCGAAAAAAGAGAACAGATACACAGATACTGTTACTATGATAAAACAAGAAACACCCGTCTGCTTTACAATACATGAACTATTACCTGAAAAATAGAACTTTAATAGATACGCTTCTTCTTTTTTTCACAGTCTTCAGCCCCCTCCCCCCCCCCCCCCCCCCCTGCGTATTCGGGCTTTTTTTTTTGCATGCTGTTTTAGGGAAAAAGTAAGTTATGACTTATGACTGAAATGTTGTGTTCTGGCGTGTGAGCCTCATCACAGATACGCTGGTATTTGTGTTGAGGCCGGATTTGTTGCGGTGGACTTTGAAGCTTTGAACAAGCTCGTTTGTGTTTACAGTACCGTGCATCACAGTAGGTACTTGTTTTCCTGCCTTCCCCCCCCCCCCCCCCCTCTCTCTCCCATGAAGCGCACAAACGTGTGAATAACGTGAATCGGGCCGACGTCGGCCGCCGTTGGCCTGCGCGACACGTCTGTGCGCGGGCCGATGGCGGCGACGTCGGCCTGATGGCCTTTTGCGCTTTGGGATGCAAGTGGACATACGCATCATCATCATTATCATCGTCTAAAGTTTCACCGGCCGCATTTTGTTTGTTTTCTTCATCTCATTTTCTTCTGCTGATATCCTTGCGCTGCGAGCATGAACATGTTCTTAAAGTTCATACATTCTTATGAGCGCATTGCATTGGACTGGAAGAAGAAATATCACACAGAGAGAAATGAGTGACCGTTTACATGATGTAGTCTGTACTGATACCGACGCAGGTCTGGACACACTGAACATGTTGGCAATTGTCCATTGTTTAAGCGCTTGACAAGGTGTGGAAAGAGGGTCTTCTTCTGAAACTATTGATGGCAGGAGTTGCCGGGCGAATGTTCATCCGGATCAGGAGTTTCCTCAGCCACAGAACCGCGAGGGTCAAGCTGGGTGACAGCCTGCGCTACACCGTCAAGATCAGGGAAGGTGTTCCCCAAGGAGGTGTGATTTCCCCCACCCTCTTCCTCGTCTTCATTAATGACATCCCTGACACATCACGAGAGCCCTGCATGCTGACGACTTTGCCATGTGGAACGCCTCAGAGTCCACTCCAACTGCTACAGTCAGAATGCAAGAGGCCCTCAACAACATCTCCAGATGGGCGAGGGACTGGTGTGTCAGCATCAACAGTCAGAAGACAGTCTCCACTTGCTTCTTCCTCTCCAACTCCAAAGAATCCCTCAAACTAACAGTCAACAACCAAGATGTCCCCCAGGATGACACTCCCACCTACCTTGGTGTCAAACTAGACAAGAAACTGACCTGGAATCCACACATCAAAGAGGCGGAGAGGAAGGCCACGAGAAGACTGTTTCTCATGAAGAAACTCGCAGGCACCAAATGGGGAGCACACAGTAGCATCCTCAAGCAGGTGTACAAGGAAACATCCGTCCAGGCTGGCCAGAGTGCTGAACGCAGGCATGCGCATCACCACAGGCGGGCTAAAAACGACACCCATCCACACCTTAGAAACCACCACTGCCTAGACAAAAGACGGGAGGAGGTCCTTGCTCACAGTGAAAAGTTGCAGAGACTGCCCACCCAACCAGTCCATCAGCAACTCCAAGAACAAACAAAGAACAGACTGAAGAGGAGCAGCTTCAACCACCTCACAAAACAACTCACAAGAGCTTACCAGGACACCATCTCAAATGGCCGAGAACCTCTTCAAGCTACTGGGGACTGGAGCACCTCCCTGGAAAACGTGCTGTTTGTTACTGATGTCCCAGGAATAGCCAGCAAAGAATCCTAGTCAGAAGCCATCCTCAGGTCTCTCACACTGGAAATGCTGGACCAAGATTACAATGCATCAGTCTGGGCACACGTTTTCACAGATGGATGCTCAGACGCAGCTGTCAAGAATGGAGGCAGTGGAATTTTCATCCGCTACCCAGATGGACACACCACATCCAAATCCCTGCCTGCGGGAAGACTGTCAACCAACTACCGGGCTGAACTCACTGCTCTACGAGAGGCTGCCAGCCTTGTTGGTGCAGACGATCCCCTGCCATCACAAGTCGTTTTCCTGACCGACTGCAGATCCACCATCCAAAGCCTGCAGACCCCCAATGAGCAGCTGGAGAAAGAAACACTGCACTTGCAGGTCGCCCTCTCACTCCTAACACAAGTGACTGTTCAGTGGGTACCTGCTCACTGTGGACTATCAGGAAACGAGGAGGCAGGCAGACTCGCCAAGTCCGGTAGCAAGCTTGAGCAGCTAAACCAACCGATGTCCTTCCAGGAAGTCAAAACCCTCATTAAGCGGCACAGTCATGCAGACTGGCAGAACCAACACAACCCACCATCTGCTGACCAGTTAAAACACCTCCATCGCCACCAACAGACCACCATATTCCGCCTAAGGACTGGTCACTGCCGACTGCGTGCACACGTGTACCGCCTTGGACTGTCACACACTGCAGACTGCTTGTGTGAAACTGGTTTACAGACCCCAGAGTATGTACTGCAGTCCTGTCCCCTGTACCAAGACGCCAGGATACAGCACTGGCCACATGGAGCGACGCTGTCAGAGAAACTCTGGGGCTCCTTTCTAGACCTACTGCAGACCACTTATTTCAACAACCAATCTTGACATCTGAGGCAGATTCTCGGGAACGCTGAAGAAGAAGAAGAAGAAGAAGTCCATTGTTTGAGAAAAGTGTGATTTTCATTGTACGCACTGAAATTTTGCGGCTATTTTCGACAATGGAATACTGGCTTTGGCAAACGACAGGGCGGGTGCGATGTCGAAGTTTTTGAGTTATCTTCAGGAGATGACATGACAGCGTTTGCAAGGTCTTTGCTTGCATGCAGTCCTGAGAGGTTGGTGTTATTTAATTATTTATTTACAGCTCAGGAAAGAGAAAGTCGGTAACAAGGACATGAAGGAGGCTTATTTATTTATTTATTTACATGTATTTATTTATTTATTTATTTATTTATTTACAGCTCGGGAAAGGAAGGCGGTAACAATGACATGCAGGAATCTTTTTTTTAATTTTTTTTATTTACGTGTACTTGTTTATTTATTTTTTACAGCTCGCGGGGAAAAGGCGGTAACAATGATATGCAGGAGGCTAGCTGCAAGTAAGCAGGAGATCCTCTAGCCGGTCTGTCTTCGATCCGTAAGAATCAAGATTGGATTTTTCCAAGCTACTGTTTAAAGGTCGATGACTCCACGAGACTGATGGTCGGGATACGATGCTTTGAGTTGACTGGTCAGCAAGAGGCTCTATGCCTCATCCGTTTACAAGAGGCATAGATCCCCATGTGAGCCCCCGCGACATGTGGGGCTCATGGGGATCTATGCCTCTTGTAAACAGATGAGCCTCAGTGACCCATGGCGTAATCGGCACTTGCTTAATCGACAAGCTCTCAGGACTGGTTAGCTCGAGAGTAGATGAGCGATTTTTGTTTGCTGCAGTCTAGTTCTGGCATGCAGTCTCCTTGCTTCTAGCAGAACGTGCTTTACCAATGGATCTTGGGTGGCTGATTTATATGTAGGTATCTCGTCTGTAGTTACGCTCAACACAGACGACATTCGATGGACAGACTGACGAACGAAAGACGGCCGCTCAGTACATAGATACACTTTTGTCGTCGCCACGTGAGCCGGAAAGATCACGTTTGGCAGAGGAATAAACAATATGTCACACTTACAGTTTGCTTTTTTTTTAGTATCCCGAAATAAATTTCCCCCTGTTTTTTTTTTGCGGTTTTTCTTTGTTTGGTTGTTGTTGCTGTTGCGTGAATCAATAACAGACTTCTTACAACAAAAAGAAATTTCACACTTAACATAAATTATGTTTTCTTCTTTCATTAAAAAAAAATATATATATATAAAAATCACGGCTATGAAAGCGATCTGCTCCGTGGCAGGCTTCCATTGCTAAAATGATTCGCCGATATAACGGGTTATCAATGTTTTCTTGTCGCAGCTAAGACTTTTCTACCCTTCTTTTTATTACAATCCACGTACCAGATTTTTTTCCACTGCATTTTTAGCGTAACGGAAGGAACTCTTTTGTGCACAAAGGAGAAGAAGGGCAAAAAAGTCTTTTATTTCACGACATCATTCAGACTTCATAATTCACGTTAGCCGCCATTTTGTCCAGCATTATTGTAAGACATACTAAGAACATCTAAAAAGAGATATTCCAAACTATTATCCTTTCAGTGCCTTCAGCATGTCGCTTTAACTCTGAATTTCCAAGAACTAAATGACTTCCATTTAGTCTACAGAACGTACGTCATTTAGTTAGGGAGTTTGAGAGTTAAAGTGTAGGAAGAAAAGACACAGGTTAGGGAGTTTGAGAGTTAAAGTGTAGGAAGAAAAGACACAGGTTAGGGAGTTTGAGAGTTAAAGTGTAGGAAGAAAAGACACAGTTACCTTTCAGTACTCAATGGCACTGGCTCGTATGGCATCATCTTGGAGATTGAGCACTGTGTGGTTTCCTTCCTTTAATTACTTCCCAGGTCGCAAAAGATCATCGGGCCGACGTCGGCCGCACTGCGGCGACTTCGGCCCGATGACCTTTTGGCTTTTGCCCACTGCTTACTGGCACTGCCGGTCGGCTCGCGCCCGTAATGCTCTGCCTCGGACCTCTTTCTAAATCCTCAAATACGTGTACGGGGCGATCCCAGGCCGGTTTGGGTTTTTGCTGTGGGTCCCACTGCAAGGGACTGAAGTGCTCTAGAATGCACATTTAGCCCATATAATAATAATAATAATAAGCGCATTAAATAGGCGCTTTATCCCAATTGAAAATCGGCTCAAAGCGCCGCCGCGAACTGAACCCAACAAGCACGCTCACGTGAATCACGCGCATTCACTCACACACTGAACATAAACACAGAACATTCACGTGGTGCTAAGGGCAAGCTCAAGCGAGCTACTGTAGTTTTTGGAAATTCAAAATCGTTTGTATTTGAAATTTGATTAAGTGGACTGAAACTGATACCAAAGTGGAGGGGGACTGAGGAAGAGCCGGAGTACCCGGAGAAAGAACCCCCGACGGTCCGCCCGAATTAACGGTGACACTTACTAGAGGAGAAAAATCCGACGCCGGAACCCGTAATCGAACCTCGCACCTTTAGCATTGGTGGCAGGCGTCTTAACCACTGCGCCACGGACCGCCCCATACTGAGGCTAAAAGCTTCAAATCTGTACACTGCCATATGCAAGCTACAGTATAGTACTTACAGATACGGATATAGACCAATGGCTTTAGCTCAAGGGTGGTGCCTAGAGGCACCAAGCTATTCTGGCACGACCCTTGAACTAGTTTAGTCAAACTTGTTTCACACACTGGTATATTCCAAATGATAAGGGTTAATCTTTCCGCACCCAAAGTACTCAGCCGGCTTGCAGAGTGGTTGCCAATCAGTCTGTTTACAGCGCTTTGTTACAGTGTACTTAGGGCAATGACTGACTTCTTGCCGAATTCGGATGATGGCGTCAGTTTATGTAATATGACGTATTATGTTGAGAGAACGCAAGTGAATTTCCGGCCTGTGCTTTGTAGCATGATGCAGGGCAATGGCTCGTTCGCAAAGCATGGCGGCGTTGTTTCATCTGCAATTTAACATGTTATCTTGAATTCATGTTTGAACGCTCATAATAAGTCAGTTCCCTGTTAACCCATTACTGCCATCCTGAGGCTGAAATTTTCCAAACGTGTGTTGTCCTACGAAGGCCACATTACAGACTAAGAGAAAGATTAACCATTTTAGGTCAAAGGTAGTGCCAGAATAGCGCTTGGCGCCTCTAGGCGCCAAGCTGGCACTATCCTTGGCCGCTATCAGTCGAATTAATTTCACGAAAAGGTGTATCAGGATAGGAAGGGTTAATGTGTTAGTTTGCTGAACAAGGTCGCGGTCAGGTTCAAAGGTGATTTCTTTCTTTGTTTTGTCTTGACTGATAAACGTGGCAATGCACATCTCAGAAAGAATAAGTGATCAAACAAATCTGTGATCCATTCCATTTAGAATCGTGTGGTGCAATTAGATCAGAGCCGTCCATGCATACAATACAGTGAACTGCGGTCACACAGGAGGGGTTTCGAGCCAGTGCCATCGGGTTACAAGCTTTTTTTCACGGCACCGTGTTATAGCATTGTGAGCGGATAATAAATGTTTTTAGTGAAGAATAACTAAAGATGCCAACTGTCTGTGAGGGGGGGGGGGGGATCATAGGGGTTCCGGACCCGCCCCCCGCCCCCCCGACCCAAAATTGTTTAAAATACTATGACCGACATCCCTTTTGGGGTGTTTGGACACCCCCCTCCCCCCTCCTTATTTGATTTTTGAGCGAGTTTTCATACCTCCCCCCCCCCCCCCACCCCCATTCCCCCTTGTTTGATTTTTCGGCCACTGGAAGAAGGTCTAGCGTCGGGGAGGCCTTTTCAGTGTGTCAGGTAGGTTGAAGGTCCCAAACAAAAAGTTGGACCCGCCCCCCCCCCTCCCCCAATCCCCCCTCGAGGTAACTGATTCGCCCCTGCTGTGTTTCACTTTTTCATGCCAGTACATTATATTTCCTTCTACGTTTTTGTGTTTAATTTTGCTGTGCATCTACAATGCAGTTCTGTGATAACTCAATCTTCAAAAGCTTGCCCCGCTTTGTGTTTTGTGTTTGGCGTCGCCATGCAGACACCATAACATCATCCGTTTGTTCATCACAGTCCTTTCTAGAGTCACTATTTGTTCAGTGCTGCCATACACAGTGTAATGCTGTGGCGATCCACAGTAATTGTGTTGAAACAGCACTTGACATTGCACATAAAGCCGTAGATCTATTGTCTTTGTGTGTTTACTTTTGGGTGTTACTATGCACAGGCATGGGATGATCGTTTCGAAATCGACCACCTCTATAAAACTGCCGTTATAGGGCAAAGCCCAGTACATGTAAGTCTAGTTTTGAGAAAAGCGAAATTTTCATTTTATACGATGTTAATCTCGCTTTTTCTCAAAGAATGGACGTCCTGTCGTTTGACATTTAACGGCAGAAATAGCACAGTTTGTGCTGTTTCCTACTACCCAAGCTTCAAGATTAGCTAGATTTCTGTTTTTCCTTCCCAAGCCCAAGTGTGTCACATTTTCAAGTAAATATACCCCACTGACCATTGCCGGCTGACATGTCGCGAGAGTTGGAACGACTGTAATTGCTTAACCCATTACATCCTGAGGCTGATTTTGTAACATTTGCTTATTGTCCTGTTGAAGACTACATTACAGATTAGGAGAGAGATCAACCATGTTAGTCCAAGGGTGGTGTCAGAATAGCTTGGCGCCTTTGGCGCCAAGCTATTCTGGTACCACCCTTGAACTATCAGACAACTATATTTTAAGCAACGGGTGTCTCAGGATGAAAAGGGTTAGGAGCAGTGCATGATCCGCTTGGCGCTTGGGCAGGCGCCAAGCTGATCGAGCACTATTCACAAGTTATCACAGTCGTTCCATCTCCCGCTGTTGGTCGTGGAGGGGGTGGAAGTCATTGCGGATTAGTTGACAATGTTTGAGAGAAGTGACCACTCCGCGCTAACAATGTTGTTGTAACCTTCAGGTTGTCGGGAGCACTGCTTTTTGTCGAGGTGGTTTCCGCAAAGCCAAAGGGTTATAGCATTCTTTGAGCCGAAACCCTTTGTTTGAGGAGCACAGAGGTGAATCATACATTTATTGATGCATAAAATGACATATATATTTATGATGCGCCTCTTGTGTCTGCGAGGGTCTGTTTATATGATTTTCATGGATAGGCAATTCTGTACTCAAGTCCCACCCTATGAGATATAACATTTTTTTCCAGCGAGTAATGGCAGAAATGCTTATGACCCCCATGGTCTGTACACGTTTAAATCAAATACAAGTTTGCGGGGTCGTCAATGCGGTGTTTCAAACAGATTTGTTGTAATAGTAATAATAATACATAGCTTTTATACAGACAGCAAGCTCGGAGCGGTTTACAACACACAGAAATAATTTAAAAGGGGGAAAAACAACAACAACAAACCACACACACACTAGCTCGCACCATGTAGGCACATTCCCAACACGAAACACACACGCATAATTATACACAAACAAACACACGCACGCACACACACACACACACACACACACACACACACACACACACACACACACACACACACACACACACACACACACACACACACGCGCGCACGCACGCACGCACGCACGCACACACACACACACACACAAACACAATGTACATACATGGGCTACACATATAAGACAACACCCAACATTCTGATATGCTACCTGGAAAAGTTTTTGTACCAGTTGTAGAGCTAGCCTTAAGGACAAGCGGCTCAGGAGAAAAAACAGAGATGCCGCAGCTCAGAACCCCGGCCATACCTTCCCCTGCAGCCACTGCGGTCGAACCTGCCTGTCTCGGATTGGCCTCCGCAGCCACGAACAAGCCTGCAGACGTCGTGGGCAACTCCTATAAAATCTTCGTTCGCAAAGTCAAGCCAAGAGAGAGAGAGAAGAGTGGATGCATGCATGTGTGAAAATTGACGGAAGTTAGAAGTGCCTCGTTCCAGGAATTTCTAATATGTTTACAAAATCTGAAACTTTTTAAATATTCTTATTCTTCATAGATAATTTTTATTAGGTATTCGGTAGTAAGAATTTGATTCAATTTGTGCCCCAAATGTTCAAATCTTCTTTTAGAAAAAAAAGAAGCTTCCTTAATTGTAAGAATATGAGCCGCCTGGCTTTGGAAGTTTAACCCCGTTGTCAGTGCATGAAGCGCTGTGTACTGTCAACAGTACGAGTGGCTGCCTGTACAAAAGAGTTAAAACCATTACATCATAAGGCTGATTTTTAAAAAAATGCTTATTGTCCTATGAAGGCTAAATTACGGATTAGGAGATAGATCAACCATTTTAGTTCAATGGTGGTGCCAGAATAGCTTGGCGCCTCAGGTGCTAAGCTATTCTGGCACCACACTTGAACTATCACTGATATTCAGACTAATTTCAATCAGTAGTGTCTCAGGATGTAAAGGGTTAAGGTACACGGATATGATGCGATCCGAAGTTAGTGCACGATACATGCGCATATCATCAGTGTATTGCGTCTCGACCGCAGGCTGGATTAATATAAGCTGTTAAGCTGGTTTAGCCTGCGGCTTTAATTTGCACCTTAATGTTCCGGTTGTGCGACGAAACAGAAACAGATGTAAATTTGACCGACGCTAGCTATCGGCGTTATGACTAAATCCGCGTGTATCCCTTGTGCCTGATGATCTGTGCCACACGCAGATTCAGGGCCACGAAAGGAGCGGCTCTAGTCGTCTGTGTGAAAGTAAAGATGCACCCAGGCGGGATTAGTTGTGATGTATAACTAAAATTTGTTTTCCTCCCTACGTCACACGACCAGTCACGTTAGCGCAAACCGTACCATGTGACCGTGATATGAAAACCCCTGTAGCGAAAAATGGCGGACGTTTTGTAGCCCTCTCGATGACGAATCTTGGATGCGAGTTTTGTTCTATAAACTTAAAGATCACCAAAACGTCGTTCTCAAGTAAAAAGTTGCATAGTGTTGTTCGAAACAACAAGCACTCAGTACTGGAGACGACAACGTCATGGAGTATTTTAAATTACCTCATCAGTATAAATGTATATTCCTTTGACGTCAGTCATGTCTGGCGTGATCCAGGTCGGAAGATGTCTTCTTGATTTCTTTTACGAAAATAGTGGAGGAATGAAAACAAATACGTTATTGTTTTCCTCCCTACGTCACACGCAGATTCAGGGCCACGAAAGGAGCGGTTCTAGTCGTCTGTGTGAAAGTAAAGACGATGCACCCACTGAGGCGGGATTTGTCAAGTTGTGATGATATAACTAAAATTTATTTTCCTCCCTACGTCACACGACCAATCACTTTAGCGCAAACCGTACCATGTCAGTGACCGTGATATAAAAACCCCTGTAGCGAAAAATGGCGAACGTTTTGTAGCCCCTCGATGACGCATCTTGATTGCCAGTTTTGTTATATAAAAGATCGCCAAACGTTCTAAAGTACAAAGTTACTTAGTGTTGTTCGAAACAACAAGCACACTCATTACTGGAGACGGCATGACATATTTTAAATTACGTCATAAGTCTATTATGTATGAAGGTATATTCCTTTGACGTCAAGTCATGTCTGGCGTGATCCAGGTCGCAAGATGTCCTCTTGATTTCTTTTACGAAAATAGTGGAGGAATGAAAACAAATACGTTATTGGTCGGAGGGGTTCGCTGCACGGACCCTTGTAGGCCTTCGGGAGGTCAAAGGAACCATTGTACCCTCAGGCCTTCGGCAAACCGCTCCGACCAATAACTTATAATGTCTTACTGCTGATGGCACACCGCAAAGAAATCGACACATGATGTCGGGATAGTCTAGCCAAACAGTCTACTGAGTGACTGAGTTCCTGTTTCCAGCACGTAAGCTAATGTATTGTTTGTCAGGAAAGCTGGCCGGCGGGCATAACGCACTGAGAACCGTAAAGCATATTCTGAAGTTGTTTCATTATAGTTCAGGAACCAGATCGACCATGATTAAGTGTGGTGCCCGAATAGCTTTGGTGCCTTAAATATTAGGTCAGCTGGCCGGCGGGCATAACACATTGAGAGCCTAGAGACATATTCTCACATTTCGAAGTTTTTTCTTTGGCGATTTCATTACAGTTCAGGAACCAGATCTACCGTGCTAGTGTCAGGATCATGTGGTTCCAGAATAGCTGGTGCTTTATTTCTTATGTCAGCTGGCCGGCGAGCATAACATTGAGTGCCTAAAGACATATTCTCAAATTTCGAAGTTGTTTTTGGGGTGATTTCATTACAGTTCAGGAACCAGATCAACAATGCTAGTGTCAGGATGGTTAAGGCATATTTTCAAAGTTTAAAGTTGTTCTTTGGCGATTTCATTACATTTCAGGAACCAGGTCGACCATGATTAATTAGTATAATTCGTCTTATTTTTTTATTTTTTGGTTTATGCGTATTTCTCATTTGTGTAACTAGTCTCAGCCAAACAGAAAGTTTAAAAACATTATATTGCGTGTTTAAGATATACTATGATAGGGCTCTCCGGCTTAGTTTGCTTTGTGTTAGGGACGGAGGTTCAGGTCGGCCGGGTTGGGGCCGTTGGCGCCGGCCATGAGACGCCTTGGCGTCCATGTGTTGTTTGTAAACTGTTGCGTGAGTGTGGGTGATTGCGAGTTGCACCTGAGGTGGCGAGACAAATTTTCCTGTACGTGGCAACATGTATTTGGAAAAATAAAGTTTATTGATTGATTGATTGATTGATTGATTGATTGATTAAGGGTAGTGCCAGAATAGGTGAGGCCTTATTTCTTAGGCCAGATACCCGGCAGGCATAACACATTGAGAGCCCTAAAAATTTATATTTTAATTTTTGAGGGTTTTTATTTTTGGGGCGATTTCATTACATCTCAAGAGCCAGATCGACCGTGATAGTTCAAAGGTGGTGCTAGATAGTAATAAACAAATCAGCGCATTAAATAGGCGCTTTACCCAGTTGAATATCGGCACAAAGCGCCGCCGCGAACTCAGTGAACCCAGCAAGCACGCTCACGTGAATCATGCGCATTCATTCACACACTGTACATAAACACAAAACATTCACGTGGTGCTAAGATCAAGCTCAAGCGAGCTACTGAAGTTTTTCATCTGGAAGTTTAAATCGTTTTATATTTGAAATTTTGATAAGTGGGCTGAAATTGATATCAGAGTCATGGGGGAGGAAGAGCCGGATTACCCAGAGAAAGAACCCCCGACGGTCCGCCCGAATTAACGGTGACACCAGAGGAGAAAAGGGTCCGACGCCGGAACCCGGTAACAAACCTCGCACCTTTAGCATTGGTGGCAGCCGCCTTAACCACTGCGCCACGGACCGCCCCGTTGCCTAGAGGCGCCAAGCTATTCTGGCACCACCCTTAAACTAGCGTGGTCTGTCTTTATCCCAAACTATTATTTAAAGGGGCCTGCTGATCAAGCATGGTCAGTCCAGATCTTTTAGCATATTGCTCAGGCACATAAGCTGGTTTGGCGGCTCAAACGCTTCGCGGTACATAATAATCTGATTGATACTGGCTAGAATTGGACAGTTGCTGCTAAGGGTGTGCTTTCACTGCCAGTAACAAAGGTAGGCGAGAATTTCAAATACTGAATCGATTTTTAAATGTACGGCATTTTTCAGTTCTTTCAGTTTGGTGA
Source organism: Semisulcospira habei (assembly GCA_036245525.1). NCBI lineage: Eukaryota > Metazoa > Mollusca > Gastropoda > Semisulcospiridae > Semisulcospira > Semisulcospira habei. The sequence continues at coordinate 172,472,001 of BTPG01000003.1, forward strand.
TGTTCACTCCTGTGAGATACCGACAAGAAATTCAGATACGAGACATCAGCATCGTTTGTTTTAACGTAAGCAGCTGTAACGCATTCGAGTCTTGCTGAATCTGGAAACGCGGCAAAAAGCCGCGTATCCGGACGCGGCACGTCTCGACCAACTGAGTTAACACATTGTTAGGGCCATATCTTTAAAAAGCGATATATCTGACACCCTTGATTGTACTATGGTCTTCAAAAGCGAGTGTGAAAGGCGGGCAGACTATATAAGGTGCTTCAGATGAAGCAGTATGTATCGATTAAGGTATCGATGTCTTGTGTTCAGACTTTCAAAGCCCTTTGATACTGAATACTGAAACAAAAAATGATCGATATAATTGTACTGGAACTCGGGAGCCACTTGAAAATGCTTAACACATCGATTAGTCTTCAGAAAATGATTCTCAAATCTGATACGAATTTCGGCCTTATCGGGGCATATTATTGCTAACCTTAGCTGTATCATGTGTATTGCTTGCCACTATTTGTCTATTCAGTCTCACTACGTGGTAACCGTAAGTACTGGTGCAAGACTGCAAGAAAAAGCGAGTGAAATTGGCTGATTAAGTTACAATGCGTGCTAAGAGACCACAAATTTTCCCCAGTGTCTCGCACGACTATCGAAAACTCAATTTTCTGCCTGACAGGGAACGATTGGCGTGATAAGTCTCTCAGTACTAGACACATGGATGTAAATCGTGCCAATATTGGCACGAAGGAAGCATAGATTCTAATTAGTCTCTGTAGCTGTGAGGGCTAATGAGCATTTATGCTTCCTGCAACTGAGGTGCCGTATGGCGCAAGTGTAACGAATGGACTGACTCGACCTATGGTCTGCTTGATTCTGTCTCGGTTACTTAGATTTTAATTTACGTTGCCTGGCTGTTCTGTTAACCTCAGTGTTCCCGGCTAAACGTGTTGTCACAAATATGCGTACAATGCTGTTAATCGGACGAACAAAACTTTGATTACTTTGCACTCCGGCTTTGGTGCCACTCAGGTGTGGGGGAGTGCTGAGCCTCAGCGCGTACCCCCGGCCTGGAACCACCTCCATTCAAGGAACACTGCTGTGAACTTAGCAAGGGTGGTGCTAACCCATCATAAGAGGCTTTGGTCCTCATGAGCCCCTGCAGTTCGCAGGACTGCAGGAGCTCATGAGGATCTATGCCTCCTCCAAAATGAACTCATAGCAAATTTTGGAATGGCTCAATCAAAATGTTAATCGTGTTGTATGTAACTGAGACTTCCAGCGCCTCCGGCCGCGATATGAGAATGATGTAGATAGAGCCGACATTTGAGAGCAAGAGGCAGAGATTCTCTTGAGCCCCTCCTGCCGCAGGGGGCCCATGAGAATCTATGCCTCTTGCAGGCCTATGCCGGGGAACGACATAGTCTGGCGAACTTGTATTGCAAAATCATTGCCGTCAGGTGAGGTGGTCTTGGAGAGCGGTCACGCCCGATTGACGTTGCCGTTTCGCCGTTGTTGGCACCACTTTATACACTGCAGTCGTTTTGATCAGTTGCGACTATTGTAACCAGCATTTATCGAACCGAGTGTGCATTGTGCGGTGAAATTTATCCTTTTATTCTTTGTTTGTCGTGAGTATCTTTTCTATTGTTAACTCATTCAGCCCGACGGCCGTATTTCCCTAATTTTGGAGGCGTCACTGATCTAATGACTGACTACTATGCACCAGTTGCAGGAGATGGATCGACATGACATGATAATTCAAGGGTAGTGCCAGATTAGCTTGGCGCCGACAGGCGCCAATCTAACCGGGCACTACCCTTGAATTACCATGGTCTTCTGACGTGTAGTGCGTCAGGGCTGAATGGGTAAAACTAATCCTACAAAGTTTTATCAATGTTTGTTTTTTTTCTTTCATTTTTCAGTGTTTTAACCGTCGCCGGTGTCATTCTAGCGTTTCAGTCGCCGGCGGTGGTTTCATAAAATCACTGTTTGGTGCAAACTTTCTTCTTTTTTTTCTGTTGTACTTGGCGGATTTGTTTTCTCTCTTTCGTATTGGCGGATTTGCCGTTTCAGTTTGTCCATTGAAACTGACGCAGAACTGACGTTGTACTACAACAGCCGGTGCTTCCAGTACTGATGGGTTCTATGTATGACTATACCTTGTGGCATGTGCGAAAAATCTCTTGATCCCCAAAACCTCTAAGTGTTCGTCTCTGAGAGTCTCAGTGTATACCTCGTAAAAAGGGGCCCACCCCAAGCGCGTATTGATGCAACAGGTTTCGAGCAAACCCTGGCTCGTCCAGTACAGACGCGACCACAGTAAGACTGAGTAGCATGACGAGCGCCTTTGCCGATCATAAACGTCCATGTCGATCAGTAGGTTAGGCCCTGTGATACCTAGGTTTATATAATTTTAGCTTGAGCCAGGGTAATGAGTGGGTTTTCATTACGTCTCGGCCTCCCGTTGTACACAAAGCCTCCAATTTACGTGCAATGGAGAGACATTCAATATCTGCCAGTCAAGCAAGGGCACTCTCTTGACTGATTTGATCAAGGTTGTAAAATCGTAAATTTCCATGCTATGCGATACGCTTCCGAAGACAGATCTGACAGTGTCGAAGCGTTTGTAGGGAATGACCAGAAGTGGTTGTCTCCCTCGATTCGCCAGCCAGAGTAGGAATGACCGAGGTGGTTAGAAAATTGGTTCACAATGGTTGTCTCCCTCGATTCGGTACTGCTTTCAGCGGTAGCGAATCCAGAGAGACAACCAGTGTGCCTAAGGTTTTGTCTGACCTCTGACAACCCTCCCTCCTCATCCCCCCCTTTTTGTTTGCTCTTAATCATGCTCCTTGCGCCCCCGCCCCTCCCCTCCCCACCCCACCCCACCCCACCCCACCCCTATCCTCCCCCTTCCTTCCTTCTTACACAATTTATGAATTATACTGTCACAACAAAAGACTAATGAGATACATTATGTGCAGTAGCACATACTTCCAACTTTTACAACTTTTCTTGGTGTTTTTCAGGTGGGCCTGTCTGCTGGGAAGTAAACCAGCCTAATCCAGGAAATCCAGCTGACCTAGTTAATACCTTCCAACCACCCACACGCCCACCTACTCACTTTTACCACCCACTCTTGGCTGTGCTGCTTACCGCCCTAAATTATACTCCTTTGATATTTTGACCATCAAGAACCCTGAAGGAGAGACCACAGTAGAACAAACACAGGGCGGCAAAGTAACTGCCACAGAAACCTCTCGGCCAGACAGGGACACAGAGACCACATCCAGACCAGACGGAGAAGCAGACGCTACCATCTTGGACGAAGTAGACCCATGCCAAGAAGACAGCTTCTTTGACATGGATGCTGTGACTGAACCACAGACTGTGGAAGAGACAGGAGGGGCCGATGGAAGGGAAGTCAGTCAGGCTCCCGCGGAACCTCAGAATGGAGATGCAGAAGTAACCGCTGATGGTGAGTTACAGTTTTACTCAAAGATTCTACGGCAATATATTTATGATTTTGTCCCCCTGTGTACACATTTGTATAAATCCCTACTTATCACAACCACCAACCTTGATAGTTCAGGGGTGGTGCCAGAAGCAATAGCATCACAGATGCTATTGCTTCTGGCACCACCCTTGAACTATCATCAAGTGATCTTGAACTCTCATGATCAGTCTGTCTCTGGCACTGTGATGTAATCTTCAGAGGATGACTCCCAATTTCCAGAATTTGACCTTAGGGCTCAAAATGTTAATGCATTCAGACCAGTTCAAAACTACAGCTTCAGTCTTGACCAAAGAAAATGGGATGGGATGAACCATAACCCACAAAGTCCCTTCTATATGAGAACTGTTCTCACTGTCAATGGTCTCTACCTTTTATCTTTGACCAGATTCTGATGTTGAATTATCTCCTATTGAAAAAGTCTCGCAGATCTGCCAATGCATCAGTGAGTTCTATAAGGGGCGCAGGACATACGCATCATTGATTTGTCAAATGTCATTTGTCATGACGTAAGTTTTAGTTTTTATGTAATTTTATATTTTATGTGATATGAGTTTCACTTTTGCTTCATAGGCTTGAGAAAATGGTGACAAAACTAGAACTTCATGGTACAATTTCAGTCTTGCTATAATTTGTGTGAAAGCAGGTTGACTTTACCTAGCTACATGATATACTAAGTACATGGGTCACCTGCATGCTCTTCTGAAAGCTTGTTGATGTGTGTGTGCGTCTAAGTGTGTGCGTGCGCGCACTCTCCAAACCATCTCCAAGAGGCATAGATCCTCATGCACCTGAAGGGTGCATGAGGATCTATTCCTCCTGGAGATGCGCACATGTTTGTGAGAGAGAGAGAGAGAGAGAGAGAGAGAGAGAGAGAGAGAGAGAGAGAGAGAGAGAGAGCCGCGTGCACGCGAGAGAGAATGACATCATATTTAGAGTATTATGTCAGTGTCTGCGTGGTGACGGAGTTGCCTCTTTTACGTCATCACCACTGTCTGACTTTCTCTAAAAGTCAAGGTTTTGCCATGCTATTAAATTTGCCCCACCGCGACCCATCCTAAAAAGTCCCTTCTATAAATAGAAGGGACTTAAAAACTACTGACAAAATGTTAAGACTTAACATATTTTGCCACCACAGATGTGATTTCAAAGATGGGACACTGAAAAGATTCTGAAAAAATTTTGACCCCACCCAGGTTTGAACTTGTGACCTTAACAGTCCATCACAACCATCTGAGCTACCATGCAGGTCCCCAAACCTGATTGACCATGATAGCTGAAGGATAATAATAACTGATTGGCACAATGCCTTTCTGTTGTTGGAGATGAATAGATGATTTCTGGAAATCAGGAATAGGTTAGTACTGCAAGTGTTTTGATGAAAACAGTGAATTAAAATGTCTGGACCAACATGCAAGCTGCATGTTTGTGTGTGATTTTAACCCACTGTTTTTGTCAAAAGACATGCAATATTGAATTCCCTATTTCCCAACAAAGCCTATTGACCATGATAACAGAGCCTTCTCTACATTTAGGATTTTATTTCAGGTTAACCCTTTTCATCCTGATACACCCATTGCTTGAAATAAATTTGTCTGATAGTTCAAGGGTGGTGCCAGAATAGCTTGGCGCCTCAGGCGTCAAGCTATTCTGGCACCATCCTTGAACTAAAACATTTTCTATATCTCCTAATCTGTAATGTAGCCTTCACAGGACAGTAAGCATATTTTACAAAATCAGCCTAAGGATGTGATGGGTTAAATGCCTGACTGTAATAAATCATTTTTTTTCCTTGTCTATCCAGCTGCCCCCGAGGCACCGACTGAGGCAGAACCTCCAGCAGAAGAGGCATCAGACGCTGCCGTAGCACCAACTGAGGCAGAGCCTCCAGCAGAACCCGCACCAGAGGCTGCAGAAGAAACACCAGCAGCCGATGCAGATGGCAATGGCCAAGAACAAGCAGCAGACACACCAGCCACTAATGATACTCAGGTGGCAGCAGCTAGTGAGGAGGCTGCTGTTGATGCTATTGACAGTGGTACAGCTGAAGCAGCTGCTGACGAATATGAAGAAGACTTTTCAGAAATGTCAGAAAATGCAGCAGAGCGAGCGGGGGCTGTGGTGCCTGTCCCCATCTCCACATCAGACAGCCGCAGCAGGGAGAAGGGTGGGGACCATGGTGAAGATCGCAGTGAAGTGCGGAGGGATGGAGGTGACAACTCACGAGGAGCGGGCAACTGGAAGTCAGAGGAAGAGGCCTATATGAAGTCGTCTCTCGCGAAGCAGCACGCAGAGCAGGAAGCCCTACAGGCTGTCATTGATGAGAAGAGCAAACTGCAGCATGAGTACGATGAGATGCAGGTCCGATACCTGCCGCTGGAAGAAGGCAGCAAGAAATGGGAGGAGGAAAACAGCATGCTGAAGGAGAGGTGCCAGAAACTTGAAACTCGCATCAAGGAACTGGAGGCCAGGGAAGCCCAGCTAGTCGAGTTCGAGGCCTGGGGCAAAGACAACGAAGCCAAGGTCAAGGACCTTCAAGGTCGTCTGGGCATCTTGGCTGGGGAGGATGCAGAGAAGGACCGGCGCATCCAGAAACTGGAGGAAGACCTCCGTGACATCAACTCAAGGCTGATCAACGCCGAACTACAGGCAGCCATCGGTGCGGAGTCCATGCATCGCCCGACACCAAAGTCGAAAACGTGCATCATCATGTAACCAGTCATATGCTGAACCAGCTAAACACTCTCAATTTAAGGAACCGCTGAACGCGATCATGTTCAGCAAGAGACAGAGAATTTGACATGAGCCCCTGCGACTGCAGGGGCTCATGTAAATTCTTTGTCTCTTGCAGATGGAAGGTACTGGCTAAGTGACTGTAAAACGGTTTCAAGTGTGTAGGGATTTTGTGGCATGCAACGTCCTTGTGACATATTGTCTGCGTGGTTCTTTGTGATGACATTGGTTGGCTGCAACATGCTGCAACAAAACCCCAGTATGGTCTCTTGCATGTGACAAAATTTCTACACATTTCCCAGTGTGCAAAGGCCATCAGACTGATGTCGGCCGCCATTAGCCTACGATGGCCGTTTGCGCATTGGTTTGCGACTCTGAAGGACAAGGATGTACATAGATTAATTTGAAGGATCATGTTTTGGGACATCATGTAATGATAGAGACTTGTTCAACTGTGGCCACACTACACATCAAGCTATTCAGCAGAACCTGTTTTCAGCATCCACCCTCATGAGGGATCACCTGTCATTAACTCATATCATACTGAGGCTAAAAGCTTAAGATTGTACACTGCCATATGCAAGCAACAGTATAGTACTTACAGATAAGGATATAAACCAATGGCTTTAGTTCAGGCGCAGGCGCCAACCTATTCTGGCGCTACCCTTGCACTATTTTAGTCAAACCTATTTCACACACTGGTGTATTCCGAATGATAAGGGTTAAAGACCATCTTTTAAGTGGCTGTAGCCAGCTAAAAGGAGGTCTTTAATGACAGGTGACAATTTTGGCCTTCAGGACTTCTTTCTGTTTCTTAACACCACTTTCTCGTTAAAAAAAAGGTGGTTCTTCAAAACAGGTTCTACTGTATTGCTCTTTTTTGAGTCATTGACCAACACATAGCCTTGTTGTACATTCAGTTTTACATCTGTTTGTGCAGTTAAGACCCCCACTTTGGTACCGGTCTCAGGCCACTTTACAAATTTCAAATACAAGCGATCAAAAATCTCTGTAACTTCAGTAGCTGACTGGCCCTTCGTTTGTCTTGTACTGTGTTTGTCTTAAATGGCGTAAATCCGTGTCTGTTTCGTGAGTGTGTGTGTTGGGTTTCAGGCGCGGCGCTTTGAGTCGATTTCCCCAAAATTGAGAAAAAGCGCCTATATAATAACGGTATTATTATTATTATCAACTTTTGCTGCATTCGCTTTCAGAGTGTTTTTATATCCTGGAGCTATTATGTGGATCAATGCAAAAAAATTGCACTTTGCCGCGACTGTACTGTTCTGTCAGTCTGACCTGACCTGACCTGAACTACACAAGACAAGACATTACATGACATGTCATGTCATGTCATGTCTTGACTCGACCTGATCTTAATTTATTGTGCAATGTTGCAATGCTTCCTAGCATAATTTCAAAAGGCAGTCAGAATGTACTCAAAATCTATTTTGCTGCAGTTTATCCATGCTTTTCCCCTGCCTTCTTGTAGGAAAGAGTCATCTGCAATTCAATCTGCTCTTTGTTTTTTCTACTGTTATTTATTTAAGTCACATGCATATTTTTCCCTAAGTTTTTTCCTTAAAGCTTTTTTTCTGTCTTAAAAAGTAATCTTCAATTGCATCTTTATTGATGTCAGTTACATGCTGTTGCTGCTGTTTTTAATAAAATTTTATAGCAAACACAATCATTGAACAGTCATGATTGCAGTGAAATCAAACCGGTTTAAACAGCTACCTTCCCAGTGCGCATAAGGTCATTGGGCCTACGTTGGGCCATCATCCCACGCACAGCTGTGTGCGGGCCAATGGCCCAACATTGGTGTATGGGCCAATGACCTGACAGCCTTTTCTCACTGTGTGACCAGCCACTGGTGGTGCTGTTAATACCAGTCTTCTACAGTCTGTGACTGTTTTGTTCAGACCCAAGGGAAACAATGCAAGCTGTGATTCCACACATCCAGGAATCCACATATGGATGCAGGTTGTTAATATGTTTTCTGAACCCACAAAATGTCTCCACTCAAGTGCGACATACAAAAATGTATTTATTACTCATTCAGCCCTGAAGTCTTCTCAGCCATGAAGATTGACCAAAATGATTTAGCAGTGGTGCCAGAACAGCTTGGCAATCCATATCTTCTTGTAGTGTGTCAGGGCTGAATTTTAACTCATTCAAGATGAGCCACATCTGGATATGCAGCATAAAGCCATGTATCTGAGTGCAGCACTTCTCGAATGTGTTAAGTCTGAAGTGGGAGCACCATGAATGAGTAAATACTATAGTTTTATTTTGTCACTGTGATGTTTGTACTTGTGGTATCGAATCATTGCACTCTGTAAGTGTAAGTGGTTGCGAGTGAAGAGCACACAAACTTATTGTGTTTGTCATTTTTCACATAAGTTATGTGACTAACAAACATCTAGCACATTTGTGTTAAAACTAGTGAAAGTGGGCTCTACTTGCTGCTGTTTGCTCTGTTTCACTGTATGTCATGTTTTGATTCACATGGGTCGCTGACAAAAGGCAACTCCTGTGTTAACCCCCATGTGCGTGCACACTGGGGTTAACGACAAGGTATTGGTCACACATAATATTTGTAACAGAAGAATAGTTATTTTTGTTGTTGTGAATAGTAGTACTTTTTGGTCAGATATGTTGTTAAGTGTGACGGTGCCTCTGTCATTCTCCTTGTATTTTTTGTTGAGTCAGTTTATTACAGTGGAACCTGTTTTGAGAGATCACCTGCCATTAAAGACCATCATTCAGGTTGCTGCTGCCACCTAAATGATGGTCTTTAATGACAGGTGACACTTTTCTTGTCTTTTAAGAACACTTGGAAACAGTGGTCACTCTGAACAGAGATATTACTGTATTATTTTATTTTCTAGACGTGATTATCTGAATATCACGGACAAAAAATAATGCATTGGTTTTCTTATCTGATATAATTTAACTCATTCAGCCCAACGCACATATTTTTCAAATTTTGGAGGTGTCATCCAACAACTATGCTCCTATTGTAGGAGATGGATCGACCATGATAATTCAAGGGTAGTGCCAGATTAGCTTGGCGCCAAGCTAATCTGGCACTACCCTTGAATTATTATGGTCGACCCATCTCCTGCTGTAGTGCATCAGGGATGAATGGGTTAATACACTGGGTAGTAGCAAAAAGTAAACTCGTGGTTATGTTTTTCTGTTCTAGTGAACATGTATAGGACTGGGAAAACCTCTCTGATATAAAAGAGTGTAGTTTTTGAAAGTAAGCAAGTATGTGCATTATTTGGGAAATTTGTTTGTCAATGATGTTATCAGTATTCATTTTTAGTTATTACATTTACATCTGGTAAAATATGATGACATATTATTTACACATGTCCAAAAGTCCATTTTTGTCAGTAGCACCTTTTTATTTGCAACTAGTCATGTTCAAAGATGCACTTTTTCAAAGCACTTGCATATACCTAACTCATTTCTAAAAGCAATATTCCAATGAAGTGAACATTTTTTTAGTAACTTGGTTTCATAGCTGTTTGACCCTCTTGTGCGTGCATCCACCGGTACTGTTTACACTACCAGTGGCTGGCTGCATGCAGAAAGGGGTTAGCGTCAGACAAATTTACAATGAACATATTAGTAATATTCCTGTTCACTAAAGGCCATGAGGTTGACATCGGCCGCTGTTGGCCCGCTTACAGCCATTCGTGGGCGGACAGTGGCTGACATCGGCCCAATAGCCTTCGTGCATTGGGATGCTAGAGCTGTGATAGACATATTACATTTATGATAATGAAAATGCATTTATGAATCCGTCCGTGATAGCAAGTTTAATACTTACTTACTTACGCCCATCACCCCCTCTGGGGCATAGGCCGCCGACAAGGTCCCTCCAGCCGTCTCTGTCCTGGGCGAGTCTCTCCAGCTGTCCCCAGGTGTGGCCCATCTTCTTGGCATCTGTCTCCAGGTCACGTCGCCAGGTGTTTCGTGGCCGACCTCTCTTCCTTTTTCCCTGGGGGTTCCATCTTAGGGCTTGCTTTGTGGTGTTGGTTGCTGGCTTGCGTAGTGTGTGACCTATCCATCTCCAGCGGCGTTGTTGGAGCTCCACTTCTGCAGGCTTCTGCTTTGTCCGCTGCCACAATTCCTCGTTGCTGATTTTGTCCGGCCAGCGTATCCTGAGGAGCCTTCTCAGACTGTTGTTGATGAACGTCTGTATTTTCTTGGTGGTCGACACTGTGGTCCTCCAGGTCTCTGCTCCATAGAGGAGTACTGGTTTCACGTTGGTATTGAACAGTCGGATCTTGGTGTTGACTGACAGATCTCTTGAAGTCCAGACGTTCTTTAGCTGGAGAAATGCTGCCCTGGCCTTGCCTATCCTGATCTTCACGTCAGCATCCGTCCCACCCTTCTTGTCGACTATGCTGCCGAGGTAGGTGAAGCTCTCCACCTCTTCTAGCGCCTCGCCTTCCAATGTGATGGGCGTTCCACTGGCAGCGTTGACTTTCAGCACCTTGCTCTTTCCACGGTGGATGTTCAGGCCTAGCCTTGCGGAGTTCGCTGCCACTGCGTTTGTCTTTTCTTGCATCTGCTGTTGGGTGTGCGAGAGCAGGGCTAGGTCATCTGCGAAGTCCAGGTCATCCAGTTGGGTCCAAAGTGTCCATTGGATGCCATTTCGCTTCTGTGCTGTGGATGTCGTCATGACCCAGTCGATGGCCAGCAGGAACAGGAACGGTGACAGCAAACACCCCTGTCTCACCCCTGTCCGGACTTGGAAGGCGTGGGTGAGCTGGTTTCCACAGATCACTCTGCAGGTCAGTCCCTCGTAGGAGTTCCTGATGATGTTGGTAAGCTTTTCAGGTACTCCATAGTGTCTCAGCAGCTTCCACAAGGTGGCTCTGTTGACGCTGTCGAAGGCCTTCTCATAATCAAGGAAGTTGATGTAGAGGGACGAGTTCCACTCTAGCGACTGTTCCAGGATGATTCGCAGCGTGGCGATCTGGTCAGTGCATGATCGGTCCTTGCGAAAGCCCGCCTGTTGATCTCGGAGTTGGGGGTCCACTGTGTCCTTCATCCTGTTGAGTAGGATCCTGCTGAAGACTTTGCCTGGAACAGACAGTAGGGTGATTCCTCTATAGTTGGCACAGTTGCTGAGGTCTCCATTCTTTGGCAGCTTGACCAGGTAACCCTCCTTCCACTCTGCTGGTACTTGTTCTCTCTGCCAGATTTTCCTGAAGAGGGGGTGGAGCATCTCAACTGTGGTTTCAGTATCCGCCTTTAGCGCTTCTGCCGGTATACTGTCGGGTCCGGCTGCCTTGCCCGACTTGAGCTGTTTGATGGCTTTCCGGATCTCCTCCTTGGTGGGCTCGCTACAGTCTATCGGCAGGTCTCTCTCGGCTACCTGAATGTCTGGTGGGTCTTGTGGAGCTGGTCTATTTAAGAGCTCCTCAAAGTGCTCCTTCCATCTGTTCTTCTGTCCCTCCTCTCCTTGGATGGCTCTTCCCTGTTTATCCTTTACTGGCCTCTCTGGCTTGGCAAACTTCCCTGAAAGCTTTTTTGTGGTGTTGTAGAGCTCTCTCATGTTTCCATGTCGGGCTGCCTCCTCTGCTTCTTGTGCCAGTGACTCTACAAAATTTCTCTTGTCTGCCTTGATGCTATTCTTTACTATTTTGTTGGCTGTTGTGTATGCCTCCTGAGCGCGGGCCTTCTCTGTTCTTGTGCGGCTGTTGTTTACTTCTGCTTTCTTCTTCTTTCTATCTACTACTTTCTCGAGTGTCATTGGTGTTATCCACTCTTTGTGGGTGTGCTTCCTGTAGCCCAACACCTCCTTACATGCTGCAGTTACTGCGTCTCTCACCCCTCTCCACTGCTCGTCAATGGTTCCTTCGTCCAGAAGCTCTTGGAGAACCTGGAACCTGTTGGAGAGGGCGAGTCTGTACTCCTCATGATTGCCTGCATCTTTCAGCAGCGTAGTGTTGAACCTCTGGCGCTGACAGGTCTCGCCGGTCCAGTTCCTCTTCAGCTTCAGTTTCAGTCTGGCAACAACCAGGTGGTGGTCTGAAGCAACGTCGGCTCCTCTCTTCGCTCGGACGTCCTGGAGAGATCTTCGGAACCTTCTCGAGATGCACACGTGGTCGATCTGATTCTCGGTTAAATGGTCCGGTGATACCCATGTCGCCTTGTGGATGCGCTTGTGCGGGAAGACTGTGCCGCCTATGACAAGGTTGCTTATGGCGCATAGGTCTGCGAATCTCTCTCCGTTATCGTTCATTACTCCCAAACCCTGCTGCCCCATGACCTCCTCGAAGCCTCTGTTATCACTGCCGACCTTGGCGTTGAAATCGCCCATGATGATGTTGAAATCTCTTCTAGGGAGGGTTCCAACGATGGTCTGAAGTCTGTTATAAAACTGGTCTTTGGTCTCGTCATCGCTGTCGTTGGTTGGGGCATAGCACTGGATGATGTTCATGCTAATCCTCTTCTGCTGTGTTCTGAACGAGGCTGTGATGATGCGTGGGCCATGGGCTTCCCACCCGATGAGAGCACTCTGCGCAGTTTTGGAGAGCATGAGAGCCACTCCCTCTGTGTGTGGTGCATTGTCCTCCTCATGGCCGGAAAACAGCAGCCTCTCTCCTGTGGTCAGTCTCTTCTGTCCGCTGCCCGTCCATCTGGACTCACTAATGCCAAGGACGTCGAGACGGTAGTTCCTCATCTCCACTGCCACCTGAGCTGTTTTCCCTGCTTCGTACATGGTCTTCACATTCCATGTTCCGATGTTGATGGTTGCCCTGGTCGAAAGGATGGTAGTCTGCTGAGTGGCTTCCTTTCGGCTTTCACCACCCCGCGTCATAAATCCTCCAGCTGAAGGTCCATCCTCTCCCAGGGCCGAGTCGGTTGTTGGTTTTCTTGTTGGCGTTTCTGTAGCAATGTGTGTTTTTATGGGGTGGGGCAGCTGACCCCACGCCCAACCCTCCTCCTTTCACATCCGGGCTTGGGACCGGCCATGGCGGAGTTAGCAAGTTTAATGCTACAGTATTATTGTCATGTTTACTTTATAACTGTTATTGTTCTCATCCCTACGTCACACGACCAGTCACTTTAGCGCAAACTGTACCACGTGGCCGTGAAAAAAAAAACCTTGTAGTGACAAATGGCGGACTTCTTGTAACCCTCTTTGTGACGCATCTTGGATGTTAGTTTTGTTCTACAAAAGATCACTGAAACGTTCCACAGTAAAAAGTTATTTTGTGTTGTTCGAAACAACAAGCACACTCAGTACTGGAGACGGCAACGTCATGAAATATTTTAAATTACGTCATAAAGTCTATTATGTATAAATGTATATTCCTTTAACGTCAGTCATGTCTGGCGTGATCCAGGTCGGAAGATGTCGCGTTGATTTCTTTTACGAAAATAGTGGAGGAATGAAAACAAATATGTCATTGGTAGCAGGGACTTGCTGCACGGATCCTTGTAGGCCTTCGGGGTACAATGATCCCTTTGACCTCCCTCAGGCCTACAAGGGTCCGTGTAGCAAACCCTTGCAACCAATAACTTATATTATTATTATTATCATAATTATTGTTATTGTTATTATGACATTCAATTTTGCCTGTATATGGTGCGAGGTGGGATATGAGAAAAGTTGGATTAGACAATGCTATTTCAGAGGACCTGACCACAGGGTTTCCATGTAGATTACTTGTTTATAACAAACTTCATATATATAACAACAAACAGTTGGGGCTTCCAGGTGTTTTGTTGTGCTGGAAGTTGACTATTATTATTATTACTATTGTTGTTGCCACTCTACATGAGTTAGCGAATTGTGATAATGATCTTACTTAAACTGTTTTGTGTTGACAATCCTACTGCAGCATTTTATGTGTTTTGATATGCAGCAGATATTTATTCCAGCATTAATTTAACCCTATGGCTGTCAGTAGTGCTTTTGGTCGTGATGATTCTTCCAGGTATCATAGCAGAAAGCGCTGCTGACTGCCTAAGGGTTAAAATACAGTAATTTTAATAATCAAATTGTATAACTTGCAAAGGTTGTACATATACTATCAGCATTATTTGAATACATGTATCTCATCCTTGTCTAACACATGGGCGCATAATTTGATCATGGGGGTAAAGAGACATGTATTATTTTTATATACCAGTACACAAACTAAGGGGAATTACTCAGCGCTGGACAGACAGATCCAGCGCTGAGTAATTCCCCTTGGTATGTGTACAGTTCTACCAGCGCTAGCCTCACCAATCTGGTTTGTAAGTATATACACCAGTAGCTCAGTTGGTGACATGACGCCCTGTCGAACATTGGTAAACTATTTTGAATTTTAGCACATTAAGCCCACAGGTTGCAGTGCCTACAAATTTGAAATTTGTCCCTTCAAGACTACATTACTGTTTAGGTGATATTTCAACCATGATAGTTCGATGGTGGTGCCAGGATAGCTTGGCGCTCATAAGCTTTTCTGGTACCACCCTTAACCCATTTCATCCTGAGGCTGATTTTGTAAAATTTGCTTATTATCCTGTCCTACAGAGGCTGCATTACTGATTAGGAGATAGATCAACTGTTTTAGTTCAAGGGTGGTGCCAGCATAGCTTGGCGCTTCAGGCGCCAAGCTATGCTGGCACCACCCTTGAACTATCAGTCAAATATATTTCAAGCAATGGGTTATCAGAATGAAAAGGGTTAAAATATCATTGCTGACCCATATCATCTTGTAGTGTATCAGGGTTAAATGGGTTAGGTTGATTGCTTATGCGTCTGTCTGACATTTGGAAATTCGAGTGTCTAGTAGTTTACTGTGTTTGCGAGCATTTCCACAGCGCGAGTCAAAGAAATAATGATCACGAGATATTGATGATTTACGTTTAATACAGCTCTTGGGTATTGTCTTATTAGCTTGGCGCATTTCTGGGCACAGATGTACATGTACTGTGACAGTTCGCGGTGAATGTCTGTTCAGTTTGCAAGCACTATTATTTAAACACTGGCCTTGAATTATCACAAAGTCCAGGCAAAAAAGTGGGCTTGTTCTATAGCATGTTCGTGGAAAGGTCTTGATAAATCAAAGCACCACAGTTGCAGTGTGCCTGAATTGATCAGTGTTCAGGTTGTACTCCACGGCAATAGCTGTCCCTGTCCACCCATAACCTGTCTATTAGGGCTGTCCATTATCACTCCAGTGCAGTGGATATTAAACCATGAATTCACAAGATTATTGTCCGTTTAGCTTGAAAGCAACATTATTTAAACATTTGCTTTAAACTATCACGGGACATCACCTGCAGTGAAAAGAAAGAAAATCACCAGAATTCAGTGGCACATGCATCGTCAGTCCTAATCTGTATGGTTGCATCAGATATTTGTCACAGTCGTTTACAGTTTCATGGGTGGGACAGAAAAAAAAGTTGAATCCTGAAAAAAAAGTTGAATCCTGAAGCGGGGGTCTGGGGGCCCTTTTTTACTTATATATATATATATATATATATATATTTTTTTTTTAAATCTGCAAATCCAGCTGTAGCCGGAAAAGTCCCACCCATGCAGTTTTGAATGAGGTGACATTTGTTCTTTACTCATTGTAAATTTACGTCCGCAGTGACACCACAGGACTCCACGATACGTGCAAAACACTTCTCTGCCGAGAAAAACTCAACGCCACCCAACTGCAAGAGGTGTAGATCCTCATGAGCCCTGCGGGGGCTCATGAGGATCTACACCTCTTGCCGAGACCATCCATGTTCCTTTGGCGGCTAGGGATCCATTGAATTTACAAGAAACACAATCTGCATGGACTGGCAGTGAAGGGGTCAAAATGTCACAGTGTACTTAACCCCCTTGTGCACACAGGTACCAGTACTGTAACAGTATCGGCGGCTGCCTGCGGAAAGGGGTAAATAATTGTGAACATTCAGATTTTTATCACAAACACATTCACGACGTGACGCATTCGGATACGCGGCGTTAACGCCGCGTATCCGAATGCGTCACGTCGTGAATGAGTTAAAAGGTAGCGCAAGTACAAGATGTTAATGTTTGGGGAATAAAATTTTACTGCGTACGTCATTCCTTACATATAAACACTGTTTCTACTCATTTTGATGACTGTGCCTTTTGTTAATGGTTTGTTGAAGAATAAAGAAAATCTGAAAAATGGATTTATGTTTTTAATACCAATTTTGGTGGGGTCTGTGTATCGGTGTTGCCCTGGCATGCGTGCACGTGTGTGTGTGTGCGTGCCTGCATGCAGGAGTATGTGCGTAAATGGATCAAATAACTATACTAATGGTCAAAACTTAAGGACCACCCCACTTTTTTGTGTCATTATTTATCGTCGCAAATATGCTAATAAAATACAATGTTCTTTCGATCCAAATGGGTTAAAAGTTGACCTTAGACAGTCCACTGTACAGGGAACAATGGACAACAATTCATCAATTTCCACAAACGTGTCAAATGCACGTGAAACATCGTCAGTTTTTGTGAAAAGTTGTGTGATATTGGCAAGCGTACCAAAGGCAGGCAGGTGGAAAAACTCAGTAAAGTCATGATGCACGTACTAAAGGGGTCAGTCGTGAACACTGAGCACCTCTGTTTCGCTACAAATACCGGTACAGTAGGGGCTTAATTGTCACTTTCCTAACCATGCCACCATGACGAAGCCTACCACCAGTAGATCAAGGTCGGGCGCTAGCATGGCTGCAGGATGGAATTTCCTGATGAGAAGTTGGGAGACGTCTTGGGGTGTCCCATTCAGTGATCCAGAGGCTGCTTGAACGATTCCAAGAAACTGGAAGAGCAGAATGACGACCCTGCTCGACACCTGCGCTGCACCAGCAGAAGGGAGGACATATACCTCTGTGTGGCGGCTCTGCGCGACCGAACTGTCATGTCAACCACTCTGCGACGTCAACTGATGCAAGCTGCAAACGTTAACGTCAGCAGAAGCAGAGTCTGCCGACGACTGCGCGAAATTAGCCTGGCTTCATGCAGAGCAGCAGTGAG
The DNA here is from genome assembly GCA_036245525.1 of Semisulcospira habei. Taxonomy (NCBI): domain Eukaryota; kingdom Metazoa; phylum Mollusca; class Gastropoda; family Semisulcospiridae; genus Semisulcospira; species Semisulcospira habei. Next base: position 172,489,268 of record BTPG01000003.1, read on the forward strand.
AATACCCCTCACTCCAGCTCATCTCAGAGCCCGGGTTGCCTGGTGTCGTCAACATGTGAAGTGGAACAGACTCCAGTGGACTCAGGTTCTGTTTACTGATGAGTCACGGTTCATTGTCTTTCAACGACGGCAGGGCGAGGGTCTGTTGACGGCAGGGCGAGCAATTCACGGATGGATGCGTCCAAGAGGTGGATCGCTACGGAAGAGGCTTAGTCATGGTCTGGGCATGCTTCAGCAGGGAAGGCAGGACCCCCCTCTACGTCATCTGAGGCACCTTGACTGGACTGCGCTATCGGGGCGAGATTGTGCAGCCCCTCATCCAGCCAGCTCTCCAAGCCATAGGCAACAAAGCTGTTCTGCAGGACAACAATGCTCGACCTCATCGCGCCCGTATGGTGGATGAGTACCTTGAGCAACGGGGCATCATGAGGATGGAGTGGCCAGTTCGTTCATCTGATCTGGCTCCCATCGTGCACATCTGGGACGTGCTGGGGCAACGTGTAGTCAGCAACCACCCCCCACCTCTAGGCATCCCCCAGCTGACTCAGTAACTGCTTCAAGAGTGGGAAGCGATCCCACAACATGTTCTCCGAACCCTGGTAAACTCCATGCGTCAATGCTGCATTGAATGCTTGGCTGCAAACGTTGGGTACAATCACTACTGACTGGACCAGTCTTGTGTGACTTTTCAAATGAGGGGTGGGTGAACATTCTAACATACTGCTGTTGTTACAATTGCTTGATTTACTCAAAACTTAAATGAAATTGTTGCTGAATAAATTAGCAAAGTACTGACTAAATATTGTTACATTATTTGTGTGGTGTTGTCGGTGCGTCTGCGATAAAAAGTGGCCCTTAAGTTTTGACCATTAGTATATTACAGAAAAAGGAAGTGCACTAATTGACAAAAGTAAAGTAGTTGACTACTGCTTTATCAAATGCAAAGTTTGTGTGTGTGTGTGTGTGTGCGCCTGCATGTTCCTTGATGTTGGTATTTAAAAATGAGTGGCCAAGCACATTTCTGATTTGTAAATAAATTCCAAAAAAGAATGAAAAATTCTTTGAAAGGGCAATTACAACATAACTGTTGTAATTGTCCTTTTGAAGCTTGTTTTTCTTTTTGGGATTATTTTGATATTTTGTAAATGCTTGGCAGTCACCTTTGTAGTGTGGAATTTGTGTTTCTTGTCACAAAATCTTAACTAGCAAAAGTGCTCAAGATGCGCATTTTAATAATTAACTACGGTTTCCAAGCGCAACATAATATATAAATATATGGTAATTCTCAACATACAAAACAATAATACAATAACAAATTCAGTATAAACAAAAAGACCATATTACAATCCCACAATGTTTTATTCTTTTTTTTTTCCTTCGTTACTTCACGGACTACACAAACATGCACAGTTTACCAACATTTTGACCTCACAACTGAAACTGAATCAATTACAGTTTTCAATCCTGTCAGATTTTGTTTGTCTGTGTTAACACATTTAGCCCCAAGACCCCATCGCAGGAGATGGATGGATCGTGATAATTCAAGGGTAGTGCCAGATTAGCTTGGCGCCATCAGGCGCCAAGCTAATCTGGCGCTACCCTTGAATTATCACGGTCCATCCGGCTCCTGCAACTGGCACATAGTTGTCAGGTGACAACTCCCAAATCTGGGAAAAGCGGCTTTGGGGCTATGGGGTTTAACCCCACTACCGCCCGCGGACATGAACAAAAATCACTGAAACAATCAGACTGAAATTAATCCAGACAACGTACTGTACAAGGAACACAGAAATGTTGCCAGCAAGAGGTGCAGTTCCCCACGAGCCCCCGCATCCGCGTGGGCCCATGAGGATCTACGCCTCTTGCAGCTGGGTGATGTGTGCTATGTCTTCATTGTGGGCAAAGAGGTTAACAGTGCACCATTCGTCAAGCATTATGCAACAAGAATAGGCAATGTACACATTTATAATTTACAAGTATATACACGGGGTATAGTGTACATTATGAATATTAGGATTATCAGGGTTTAGGGAGAAGGGGATGGGAGGCGGGAGTCGTTCACCCCTTTGTGCTGTAAGCAGTGCTGGTGGCTGCATGCACAAAAAGGTTAACTGCCTATGACGGGATACAGATCAGTTGACCCATTTTCAACAGTAATATCAGTAGATAGTGGCCGTCAACATTTTTTAGTTGTTTAGTGCTAGCCCATTCAGCAGTTCACTGCAACATTGCTGACACCAGAAGCACAGGGGACATACACCGTGTTTCTGATGCCAAGAGTGTTACAAAGGTAACAGTACGTCTGTTACAGTTCATCTCTTTAACTGTGAGTTATAGGTTATTTAATTAATTGAATGAGTGAATAATGATGCCATTCGTTGTATGGGCAGACAGTGAATTTCCCCACGAGGGATTAATAAAGTATTATTGTATTGTATTGTATTGTTTTTTTTAATTTTATTGTATTATATTTAACCCCACGGTCCCACTTGCCAAATTCTGAAAGTGTTACTTAATGACAATGTATCACTGCTTGTCAAAATTCAGAATATCTATATGTAGTCTGAGGGGTAACAGTCGAAGAAGTGTGCAAGGACTAAGTAGCAAATTGACGTTGTTTGGAAATTAGACGAAAGTCAAAACTGTACTTTCGATGCAAATGGTGGATTAATACTCACAAACCAGATAGGTGAGGCGATACTGCATGTTTGTCTGTGCTTTGAATCCACTGTGTCAAAACATTGCAATTTTGTCAATTTCTGATGTACAGAAATCGTCAGTTGACCACCAAATCCCATGTCCACAATTCATAAGTACATTGTAGTTGTGAGAGAAAGAGGCTAACAGAAAAAGTCGATGTGGTGTTGTGTGTGTTTGGGGGTGGGAGGAGAAGATGGATTAAGTATGTGCTGGCCTGTAATTTTCGACCTACGTAAGGTCGAAAATCACAGGCCAGCTCATCAACAGATAATGAATCCAACCTCATGATCAGTGCACCAAAAATGACAATACTGTCTGTATATGTAACAAGAACACCCTTTTTACCAAACAAAAACTGAGCTTACCACTACAGAACTTATACCCAAAATCATAATATTTCATGGGACCCCTTTTTTACCACTGACAAAAGAGGTATGTGACCTGTAAGCCTAAAAATCCTCAGCGTCGTTAACAGCCGATGACACTGATTGTGTTTTGTGTTTTTTAATCCTTATCATTCAGAATACACCAGTGTGTGAAATGAGTTTGACTAAAATAGTTGAAGCGACTCTAGGTGCCAAGCTATTCTGGCACCACCCTTGAAGTAAAGCCATTGGTCTATATCCTTATCTGCAAGTACTATAATGTAGCTTGCACATGGCAGTGTACCAATTTGAAGCTTTTAGCCTCAGTATGATATGGGTTAAACTTTGTAAATTCAACGTGAAAGATCCCAGGGGACAAAGGAACATGGCCACAAAGTGATTTCAGCAAGAGGTATAGATCCTCATAAGCCAGGGGGATCATGAGGATCTATGTCTCTTGCAGCTGGATCACGTTCACATTTTCTCAGCAGTCAAGGGGTTAAACTGTCCGCTGGCATACAACAAGGCCTGCACAGGCTTGGCACATCATTTGAATCCTAGCTGTCAGATTCACAGCATGGCAATGCCTGCTCTATGCATGCGCACCTTTGACCCCAACCCTTTAATTAAGCAGCAATGTGTGCAATTAGATGTGATTTTATAAGAAATGGCTCTACGCAAGAAACGCACTCAGCAAAAGTCAGAGCATAAAAAAAGATGTTTATGAATAAACAAAAAAAAAAAATGTAGCCTTTTTCTCAACGAATCTGGTACAAATTGAAACATAAACAATAAGAAAAAAAGGCAACAACTGATCTGAGAAAACAAACTCAAACAAGGGTAAACTGGCAACCGTTTCCCTTCAAACCAACGAAGCCATCAAAAGAAAGGGACAAAACGCATTGGAAAACCAAAACCCACTACAAACATCAAGAATGTCGATTTAAAAAAACAAACAAAAAAACATAAAATTAGTGAATTATCTCTTTGGCTGTTGTTAGTGTTTGTGTTGATAGTGTTTTTTTGTCACAATTCCTGCAGAAACTGACAGCCAAAGCGTTAATCAGATCCCTGACTGTGACAAAAGGCACACACACTAGAAGCACCAAGCAATTTTTAACCCCCTTGCGCATGCAGCCACCAGTAATTTCCCATCTTGGGACAATAAAATTATTCATATTCATACTGTGAACAGTACTGGTGGCTGCATGCGAAAGGGAGTGAACCTTTTAGTCCCACAGGTGCATTCCCCAAATGTTGGAAGTGTCACTTAACGACTATGTACCTTTTGCAGGAGATGGCTTACTTACTTACTTACTTACGCCTGTCACCCCTACCCGGGTATAGGCCGTCGACGAGAGACCTCCAGCAACTCCTGTCCTGTGCATCTCCTTCGATTCTACTCCAGGTGGTTCCCAGTCTCTTGATGTCTGCTTGGAGGTCTCCACGCCAGGAGTTTCTCGGCCTACCTCTTTTCCTCTTTCCCTGGGGCTTCCATGACAATGCCTGCCTAGTGATACTGGAAGCTGGCTTTCTCAGACTGTGACCGATCCATCCCCATCTTCTTCGCCCAATTTCATTCTCTGCTGTTATCTGCTCTGTTCTCTCCCAGAGTCTGACGTTGCTGATCTTCTCTGGCCAGTGGATTTTCAAGATTCTTCTAAGGCAACTGTTCATGAAGGTCTGTACTCTGTTGACTGTGGTTTTTGTCAATCTCCAAGTCTCTGCTCCATATAAGAGAACTGCTTTTACATTGGAGTTGAAAATCCGGACTTTGGTGTGTTGTGACAGCTCTCTGGAGCTCCACACTTTTTTCAACTGGAGAAAGGCTGCTCTGGCTTTACCGATTCGTGCTCTGACATCTGCATCAGTGCCGCCTTTTTTGTCTATGATGCTCCCGAGATAGGTGAAGGACTCCACCTCCTCCAACGGGGTGCCAGCAAGCAAGACTGGTTCTTCCCTGGTTGCGTTCAGCAGGAGATGGCTTGACCATGATAATTCAAGGGTAGTGCCAGATTAGCTTGGCGCCTGAAGGCGCCAAGCTAATCTGGCACTACCCTTGAATTATCATGGTCAAGCCATCTCCTGCTGTAGGATGTCGGGGCTAAATCAGTTAATCTACTGGCAGGTGGAAAACACTGTAATGTCTGACAAAAAGTTGTTTTCACTGACTCCATCTATAGCACAGTGAAACAATAGAGTATTTGCAGAAATCAGGTCAAAACTGGGCGTGTTCTGACGAAAACAGTGGACAAAAAGCACGGGCAAACAGGCGATACATTGACTGTTTGTCCGTGCTTTTAATCCACTGCTGATTTCTGAACAACATCTATTGTGCAAGTTCTTGTTTTGTAATGTACCTACTTACTGGCCCACAAAGTTTCTGTTGCAATACTTGCAAACTATATTGCAGCACTAAAGTGATAGACCCTTCAGTACATGTTGAAATGCGCATGACCCCCAGAGACATGCAGGCACCAGCACTGTTGACAGTACCGGCAGCTGAATGGACGAGGGGGTTAACCGAATGAAAAGCAGAGCTGCTACAAAACAATGACAGGCAGAGTGGCAGAATGTTACAAAGCTGCAAAGCAAAAGCAAATGCACTAATCAAGTTATACATATAGGTACATTATACTCTAATTTTATTCTACAGCAGAAAACATGACACTTTTTTTTTTAAACCCATTACATCCTGAGGCTGATTTTTTAAAAAATGTGCTTATCGTCCTATGAAGGCTACATTACAGATTAGGAGATAGATCAACCATTTTAGTTCAAGGGTGGTGCCAGAATAGCTTGGCGCCGACAGTCATAGTCAAATTGACTTCAAGCAAGAGTGTATCAGGATGGAAAGTGTTAAATCAAGTATGAGAGAATTAAACTTTCATTGTGAGAAGAAGTCCAGACTCGGTACATGACTTGCAAAACAAACTAAAAACATGAAATCACGACCATTCATCACTACAATGGAAGGGGGAATAGGAGAGGGGGGGATGTACACTCATCCCGTCTTCCCTTAAGATGTATTTCAAAGTTCAAGTATATGCCAGTCTGTGATTTTTGACCTTACAGCTTCAGCTGTAAGGTCTAAAATCACAGCCCAGGAAACAAAATAACAAAAAAGGGTGTGACTGTAACACCGTGTTTGTACATAAAGATCTACAAACAGCAATAAACAACAGAAAAATTAAGCAGCACTCCGAAAAACAACTGTAGTAAATTTTGGAAGCAAAACACCAAAAGCTGTGCAAAGAATGATAACAATGAAGAGTCAGTGTGGTGAAAACAACACAAAGTGGCTAGATATATTGAAATATAATGTGTGCAGGTTTGTGAATTTAGATTTTACTAGCTATAGCCAAAAGGTAAAAAAAATCACAGACCAGTGTGTAACATACATATGTACATGTAAGTGTTTTGCCGTGCTCAAAGAGAAACTGCAATGTTGAAACAGCTAAATATTACAGTAACTGTTCTTTTTCTTTTCACTTTTTCAGCGATTTTTTTTCTGTTCTTTTATATTTAAGCTTTTTAGCGAATTTGTTTGGCAAACATTGAAAACTGAGAAGTATAAAATAAAACAAGAATGGCAAAGCCCTCAAGGCTCACATACATGACCAAACCACATAATTAATAAACTTTGTGATCTTGACCTTCCAACAGGATATTGAAATAAGCAAGTGTTCAAGTGGGTATCTCTGTACCAGGTTTGGGATGGAAGTTGTAAATAGTATAATAGAAAAAACATTTTTTGGGGTCAGAAAATGGCTATGTGTGATCTATTTCCTGATCTCTTGTGACCCTTGACCCTTCAGAGGGGTCATCCAAATTAGTATGCATAGGAAGGTCTTACTATCAAGTATCTCTGTACCAAGTTTGGGTTTGAAGTTGTGAATAATATTTGAAAAAAAAAATCTTTCGTCAAAGTATGGCTATTTTGGACCTATTTCCTGAGCTCTTGTGACCCTTGACCTTTCCGATGGGTCAACCAAATATGTATGCATAGAAAAGACTTACCATCAGGTATCTTTGTACCAAGTTTGGGTTTGAAGTTGTGAATAGTATTTGATAAAAAATAAATTATGTCAAAATATGACTATTTTAGACCTATTTCCTGATCCCTTGTGACCTGGACCTTTATGGTAGGTCACTCAAATAGGTATGTTTAGAAAGGTCTTGCCACAAAGTATCCTTGGGCCATGTTTAAAGGCTGTGGCTTTAAACTTCTCTGAGAAAATGCCAAAGTTAAAGTTTACCATGGCCGACAGCAGACGGACAGACGACCACTGGCCCAGAACATAGACTCGCTTCGCACGTGAGCCAAAAAGGTGATTTGAAATTTACGGTATTTAAAAAAATTATAGCATTTATGGTAAGAGTAATCAATTTGCACAACAAATAACATGGGTAAACTATACAGTGCACAACATTAATTCAAAAAGTTAAGCAGCACCTGTGCAGTGTTCTGAACAAAACAATCCATTATTGTCATTATCATACATTTCAAACTACAAACCGTGTATTAGCATGAGAGAGAGAGAAAAAAAAATCATCAAAGGAAAAACATTAACCCCTAAGCGCATGCTGCCACCAGTAGAGTTAATGTTCGCACAGTACCGGTGGTTGCACGCACAAAGGGGCTATCCCTTTCTCTGCCGGTGGATGCAGCTTGTGTTTAGCAAATCATTATTATAAGTTGAATGCCACAGATCTCCACCCATCAGAGGAACATAGATACAAAGTGGTTTCAGCAAGAGGTGTAGATCCTCATGAGCCCCCATGACTGCATGGGCTCATGAGGATCTATGCCTCTTGCAGTTGGGTGGTGTTCAATAAAGAAAGAAAAACAACTGGAAAGACGGTACAAAAGGAACAAAACCACAAGGAAGAGTTTTTAATAAACAAAATTATTAAAAAAACAAAAAACAGACAAGTACGAGTGGGCCGTGTGCATGTTACAAGCAACACCTGAAGATCAAAACTGTTTTGCACTGGAGGTTTAAAGAAACCAGCCTGCAGTGAATAACAAAAGAAACAAGTATATATATACCCACCCACCCACACACCCCTTTCCGCCCATGAAGAAGGGGGTGAGGCGGTGATAATAATCGGATATTTGCAGCTGGATAAGACTAGCTGATGTACACGTGGTACCGATTCGATCGTAAGGTTTAATCCATATCGGTATAGACAGGCCACCAGGTGTGGCCTGATTGAGCGTTCACACTACAACAATTTGGCACCAGATGTGGTTGACATGAATCCACTGTTTAACAATCCCCCTTTCACACAGCGAGCCAAGCAATTCAGATTTTACACTTGTGTATAATAATGATCATCAATCCCTTCCAACAATACCGAGCCAAGCGAAATCATATTTTGCACTTGTGAATAATAAGTTATAACTGAAAAAAGTAAAAGGTTTTATGCAGCGCCAATCCCTAGACATACAGTGGAACCTGTTTTGAGGAAGCACCTTTTTCGCAATGAAAAAGTGCTCTTAAAAGACAGGTGCTCTCTCAAGGGAAGTTTGGAAAGGCAAAAGGTGTCACCTGTCATTAAAGACCATCATTCAGGTGGCGACAGCCACCTGAATGATGGTCTTTAATGACAGATGATCTTTCATAAAGGCAGTCACTCAAAACAGGTTCTGCTGTACAACAGGAAAGCAAGACTACAGCTGCTGATCAACACACTGCACGGTAAGTACAGGGAGAAAGATCGAGCATGAGAACTCATGGGTTGCGACAGGTCAAATTGGCATATTACGGGCGCCAATTTGATCTTGAGCTACGGGCACTAATCTTATCAGACACTACCCCTTTTATCATGATCAGGCCACCTCCTTTGAGCCCAAATAATGTAGTGCAAAAATAATCAGCAACTTTTTGAGTGAAATACAGAGCATGTACTGCTGTCTTTGGATCGGACCAAAAAGCTTGCTCTGTCTCGTTCTCTGTCTCTCTCGACCGCTTGCACACACGAACACACAAGCCTTGATTACCGGTATCATTCACTCTGCACCCTTCCGCTTCTTGACATGCAATTAACATAATGTAAGTTTATGGGAAGACACACACATCATCATCTTTTTTTTTCACATGCTAAAACAAGAAGAAAAAAGTCTGCTAATACATACATCATATACAGATGTGAGTATCTCAAATTAATATACTAAGACCAACAAAGGCTTAACTCTTCGACGCACGGCGGCCTACCCCCAAAGCACACGCAGTCACGTTTTGTTGACTTCTAATAATCACACGCAGGCAAGAAAACATGCATCACCTTTCTCATACTATTTCTTGTATTTTTCACATGTGAGCAGTGTCAGAGTGGGGAGATGTTTATCTGGGGATAATTGGTTAGACAGACACGGTCCCTGCCGGCTTCCGGTGGCGATAAGTGACACTTGGGGAATGCAAAACTAAATGTTTCTTGTATTTAGTATGCTAAATGTCTCCAAAACAGCTCTGTGCCTTTCATGTATTTTCGGAGGAGGGTGAATGGAACCAGTTCAGCTTTAGTAGAAGAAGTACATTATAGCTGGAAGGGTCCAGAAAGCAGTATTGGGAAATGGAATTTTGAGTGTTTTAGCTCACACCTGCTCCACAGTGTTTTAGCTCATGCTTGCTCCACAGATTTTGGCGTGCGCTTAGGGGGTGCACTGGTGTGCGCTTAGGGGGTGCGCTGGTGTGCGCTTAGTAGAGGCATGTTTTTACTGACTGCATGCTGCAAAGAGTTAACCCCTTCACTTCCAGGGGACAGCTTGTGTTCATGAAATCATTGCAAACTGATTGTCAAAGAGCCAGAACATGGACGCAAAGTGATGTTTTTTTCTAGCAAGAGGTGTTGATCCTCATGAGCCCCGCAGCTGTGGGTTCTCATGAGGATCTATACCTCTTGCTGTTGGATGGCGGTCAACTTTTCTCACCACACTAGGGGTTAACCCCGAGCAGCCAGGGGCAATAAATCACATCTCTAAAACCCTCACTGACTGGCAGTAATCCCTTGACCTCGAGAACACGTCATTACTTGTGACATGGGTACAAACAGCGCCAGCAAAAAACACGAATCCTGTTGAGCCCCTGTGTTTCCAGGGTCACATGAGGATCTATGCCTCTTTCTATGACGCAGTTTTTCATAGTGCATAATACAGTGACTTGGCCATAACTCCCTGACTGCTGAGAAGTCAGAACGAGTGAACACGCTCCGGATGCAACAGACATAGATCCTCATGAGCCCCTGCAAATGAGGTCGCTCGCGAGGATCTGTCTGTTGCAGCTGGACCGTGTTCACTCATGAGGATATATATGCCTCTTGCTGACACCACTTTGAACCTGTCTCTTTGGCGTGGAATTAACAAAGATATCAAAAACACAATCTGCACTGAGTGATGGTGAAAGGGATAAAAGAACTGAAAATTGTCAGATTGTAAAAAAAAAAAATTGACCACCAAAAAAAAAACCACAGGAAAATTAAATCACGCATCAGGATTCCATATATGACAAAAAAGACCCACAGAAAAAAAGGTTAAATATCAAGAACAAGCACATGGATTTGCTAAGATCAGACTAGAGAATAGTACAAGATTTAGGACTAGAGATAGTAAAGTACATGAATTGAATACACAGAAATGAAGATCAAGACAATGAGATATTGAAAACATGTAAACACTTTACAGATTACAATAAATTCAAGTTACCATTACAGCTATACAGTTACTATACATGTATCATCAAATCAAAAACACAACGCGTATAATTACAGGAAAGAGGCACAACATGACTTAATTTATTCAGCCTGACGGCCATATTTCCCAAATTTTGGAGGCGTCATCTAATGACTATGCACCAGTTGCAGGAGATGGATCGACCATGATAATTCAAGGGCAGTGCCAGATTAGCTTGGCGCCAAGCTAATCTGGCACTACCCTTGAATTATCATCGTCGACCCATCTCCTGCTGTAGTGCTGAATGGGTTAAATACACACGAGCTGGCCTGTGATTTCAACCTTAGAGCTTCGATCCATAAGGGCAAAAATCACAGACAAGCACACATGCAGTGGAGCCCCAGCCTTTTGGCCACAAATTCAAGAAGAGGAAAGTGTACAGGTGAGTATAGTGCCTGAAGACAGTGTCATTCAGTGATATTCACTTTGTGTAAGTGCATACATGAAAGGGTTTGCCACTAATGCTTACACAGTGGGGGAAGGAGAGGAAGGTTGTGGTGGGGGGTGGGGGGGGGGGGTGCAGGAGAGGGGGGGGGGGGGAGGGAAATATGGGTGAAGATTCACTCAGCAGTCAACTTTACAGATATAACTCTCTCTCACACACACACAAAAGCACCTAATCACAAATTTATCATGCAGCAAAATTTACAATTGCATGCAGGCAGAATACAAGCTCAGTTCATTAAATGCACCATACGAGGTCTGTAAAGATCTTACACAGTAACAGCAGTTCGCAATGGTACCTGATTCAGCAAGTTGTGAAAAATATAGTCCTCTGTGATATCAAATACTGTGTGACATCAAGCACTGAGACAAGTGCGGCACGTACATACATGGGCAACAGTATGAAAGTTTAACATGACTGAATATGAAAGAAACACACCCACAAATTTACAAAGACAATCATTGCCTAAAAACTAGATGACTGAAAAATTACTATGCAATGAATTCCTGCTAGCATGAGGCACAGATTCTCATGAGCCCCTGCAACTGCTGCGGCTTGTGCGAATCTGTGTCTTTTGTTGATGGCACTAGCAGAGGACCTACAGATGTCAGCTGACCTAACCCTGCAGATAAGAGTGATGACCGAAACCCAGCTATATACATAAACGAGGTCATCAAGAAAAAATGACTGATTGCACACAAGTGATTATCGTCATACCTGATTTGAACTCGAAACATCATGCTCATGATTGTAAGAAAGATACTTGGAACGCATATGTGCATGTGAACATCAGCCAAATCCTCTCACTATACAAAAACACAACGTGCCAAAGTGACACAACTACAGGTACCTCAGTCTTACTGAAACCCCTAGCCCTAATGCCCATGTACATGAAGAATGTTGCAACTACTTCGCCGACATTAATTCTTTTATAACAAGGATGTACATAACACAAGTCAGACATAACAACACTTGATCATAGGTCCACACTGCACCTTTTCTAGGAAAAGTACTCAGCTTATAATGAACGCTGAACATAACCAACAAAAAAAAAAAATTGGGTTCATGTGCATCTCGTGATATTTCACAAGTTCACTGTATAAATAAGCTTTCTGAGATTCTTTTTTTTTCTTCACATTTATCTGTGCATTCGTCAAACGTTGCAAAACAGCTGTCAGACAAACCTGAAGATTATCAAACTAAAGGTCAACCCCATAACACAACATGCACTGATACATGCACTGTGGAGTCTATCAAAGTGTGGACAGGACAGGCACCAAAGAGGATTCTTTGCCTCATACCAACGTTGTCAATATTCAGCACCGCAACAGTGCAGACAAAAAAAATGCACCCTCAGTCAGTATGCCTCAGTTAAGAAACTCTGAAGACAACAGTACTGTTTGGGAGAAAGATTGACCATGTTAGTTCAAGTGTGGTGCCTGTTGGCGCCAAGCTATTCTGGCACCGCATTTAAACTAACATGGCCAATTAGTCTCCTACTGTAGTGCGCAGGGCTTTCTTGGTTGCTAGTTTTAGCGATACACTGGGACTGGCCTGTAACTATAGTTTTAAAAAAGTTAAAATAATGAAACCAATAGCATTGTACAGAGGAGACAGTGAACACAAAACTCAGAGGCAAGGGGAGGGGGAAAAAAAGCAAAGTCACTTCTACAAACGAATGCTAGTCTGTGATTTTGGACCTTACAATCTTGAGCTGCTGTGTCCAGAATTGCAGACTATACGCATACAATACATCCATACTACCTGTACTCTCTTTTTCCAGGCTCCCCAGCCACTGACAGCAGTACGAGTGAATTCTCCCCCTTTCAGGACCAACTTGCTAATAATTCCTAAGGTGATTGTCTTCTAAGCACTGTGTACAAGTTGCAAGAGACAGACCAACCATACAAAATCATAGTGCCCAGTAGTGCCTGCTTGGTAACTGGCCTGGGAAAAGACTGGTTGTAACTGTTCCATTTGCACTGACCTGTGATCTTGGACCAAATTGCTCAAAGGCGATAAGCTCCAAAATCACCGACTAGCACAATGCAGGCAACCCAGTGTAAGGCGACCACCCAAGGGGGCCATCAAAACATGGTCACCTTAAACAGGTGGCCTCCTGACACAGGGTCTTCTAAGTAACCGAAAGAAGACCATGGGACCAAAAAGGGTGGTCTGCTTCGACTGCTGGTCACCACACACAGGTGATCACCTTGGCTGGTTTGACTGTACCACATCAAGGTGTCAAGATGATTACTCACTACCCTTCAGAAATTGGTCAATCCAACTCTCGCGACACACCGGCTGTCACCCTCGATTTGCTGCTGCCGCAGTGAATCGAGGGAGACAACCGGTGTGCCCTCACAGTTGGCCCTGAAAGTGAAAAAGCGAAAGACCTGCAATCCTCAAATACAATTTCCCATACCTCTCTCTCTCTTTACTTGACCGGTATCAATCTCTCTGAAGGATCGTTGTGTCTCTGGCGAATGTCCCCATCCTCCTCTGCGGACAGTATGTCGGACTCGTCGCCTTTCTCGATGCGGCTGTAGCACTTGATTTCGTCTGAGCCGCGAAAGTACTTGACCCTCGTGTCGCGCGAGTCATCCGTGTTGACATAGATTGTCTTGGGCGCCTGTATGCTGCGTTTGAGGAAATTGTCCACCACCCAGAAGAGGATGGCCTGAAAAGACAGTCAGAAATAGAATTAATGAAGACAAATGCTGTCAGTTACCCGACGATCCGACATACTAAAACAAACAAGATGGGATGAACTATCCCACAAAGTCTCTTCCATATGAGCTTGCATGTATTTAAACACTTTTTGCAAAATACGCCCATGGGTCTACATCAAAAGAAAAATAGGGGCTGTCTTCCTAAATCAAATAGATTGTCTGTCAGAGAGAGAGAGATAGAGAGAGAGATAGAGAGCATTGCGTCAATTCATCATTTCATGTGTTTGGTGCGTTAGTCAATTCAGAAACATTGTATAACACTGACATCTGGTGCTTTGCGACAATTTAGAAACATTGCGTAGCACTGACGTCTTTGGTGCCTTTACATCACCGTCACTGTCTGATCCTTCTCTAGAAGTCAAGAATTCTTATTTTTTAATTTTTTCTGCAATTAATTATTTTTTACGAAAAGTTGAAAATGTACAAAGCTGGCTAATGAACTCATCTAATGTCTATCTCTAAGCTAGCTATATCCAAAATTCCAAGTGCATAGAAAAAAAATTATGGACTAAAATGTGGGTCAGCTGACTTTATATAAACGGCAATTTTTTTCTTGAACGGGTCAACCAATTTAAGTATGCTCGGAGGCTCTCTGAAATACATCTCGATCAAAGCATTTCATAAAGTTTCAGGCCTGTACTTACACAAACACCGGAGATACTCATGTCTACATACATACACACACACGACATTTCCCACCAAATGTACTTTCAGCAGCGTGGTTAAAGTAGCTAGACATGACATAATTTCTATTGTGTTACTTCACTGTCAGAGTATGAGGTCTGCACGCCTTTGATGTCATGGGCATTCTACTGAAATTACCCCACTGTGTCCCATCCTAAAAAGTCTCTTCTATAAATAGGAAAAACTTAAAAATTGTACAGATTTCAGCACAAAACTGTGTTAAAGCTAGACATAATCCTATTCCAGAACAACTTTCATTATACTGTACATGTATCTGAGATTATCTGCAACACATTCATCTTTAATGAAAACAAATTTCTGTGAGAAAAATATATTTCACCTTAAAACTGAATTAACACCTTCAAAAACAAAGTAAATACCACTCAACTGCAAGAAGAATAGATACTCATGAGCCCCCACAGTTGTGGGGGGCTCATGAGGATCTATGCCTCTTGCTAAAAGCACTCTGTATCCATGTTCTTCTGATGGCTAGAGATCTGACCTTGAATTTACAATGATTTCAAAGCCACAATCTGTGTCCACTCGCAGCAAAGAAGTTAGAGACCAAATAATATTTCAATTATCAGTAACATTACCCATCCCCCCTACCCTCCCTCTCTACCCTTGCACCCCCCCCCCTCTACCCTCCCTCCCCCCCCCCCCACCCTATTTAAACTGAAATATGCAAAAAATCATTATCTCACTATGTAAAAATATGAATAAAATGCTTTTTGAAAGTCAGTCACTCACATTGACGATGAGAGGAACTATGAACATGACCAGTGACAGTTCCAGCAGAGGGCTCTTGATGGGCGACATTATGAACTTGCGAACCTGCGAATAAAAACCAGCCAATTTCATATCAACAGCTTTGTTAACGCCTTCACTGCCGGTTGAAGAGAAAGAGAACAAGATTCAAAGGCAAGAGACATAGATCCTCATGAGCCCCTGCATGCCTCTTGATGACACCACTTTGTACCCATACTCGTTGGGACGGCAGGGGCTCTTTGGGGCTGAATCAACTTATTCAGCCTGACGGCCGTATTTCCCAAATTTTGGAGGCGTCATCTAATGACTATACACCAGTTGCAGGAAATTGATCGACCATGATAATTCAAGGGTAGTGCCAGATTAGCTTGGTGCCTGTTGGCGCCAAGCTAATCTGGCACTACCCTTGATGTATCATGGTCGACCCATCTCCTGCTGTTGGGCATCAGGTGTGAATGGGTTAACAAAGATTTTGGAAACACAATCTGTGCTTACTGGCAGTGATGGGGTTCAAGTCTACATCTTTCTCCAATGCAAATTTTAACAAGGTTATGAAATGAAGGCAAGACTAAAAAAAAACCAAACAAACAACAAGACCAAGTGCACACAAACAAACAAGAACAAACAAGAAAAAAACAACAACAACTAAAAACTTAAACCCAAACCCAAACAAAAGACAAACATTACAACAATAACAACAACAACAATCACACAAAAGACCACCATGATCACCACCACTAACAACAAAGGAAGATAATCATCCACCTACCTCCACCCAGAAGGAAGGCAGTGTGAGGAAAGTCATCAAGACTTTCTCTCCGATCATGACGATGATGTACAGGCCGGTCTGTCCCACCCACGCATTACACTTTGGGGGCTCACCTGTGAAAGTCAACAAATGTATAAATTTGAACCCATTCAGTCCTGACGCACTACACCAAGCTGTACATGTAGATTGGCAATAAAAGTTCAAGGGTGGTGCCAGAAGTGCTTGGCGCCTCTTGGCAACTATCATTGTCAGTATTCGGAATGCACCAGTGTGTGAAATACGTTTGTCTAAAATAGTTCAAGGGTGGTGCCAGAATAGCTTGGCACCTCTAAGGGTCAAGCTATTCTGGCACCACCCTTGAACTATCCTTATCTGTAAGTACTATAATGTAGCTTGCATATGGCAGTGTACAAATTTGAAGCTTTTAGCCTCAGTATGATATGGGTTAAACGGAACTCTAAAGTAGACATCTGAGGAAAAAGTTCAAATTTGTGCATTTTGACCGCATGGCTCAGTGTCTTGACCCGTTCACAGCTGCAGAGAACAGGTAAACAAAATCCAGCTGCAAGGGGCACAAATCCTCATGAGCCCCCGCAGCTGCGGTTGCTCGTGAGGATCTTTGCCTCCTGCTGACAACAACTCTGTCTCCATGTTACACGCACTTGGACTGCTGGGGCTCCCTGGCATTCAACTGGCAAAAGTTTTCAGAACCATAAACCAGGTCCACTGGCAGTGAAAGGGTTAACATCACTGCATGCCCCCACAACAGTGTCACTGATGAGTATTACTAGTATACTCAGCAGCACTCAATTAAAGAGTGAGTGCTACTACTACACTCATTTAGAAAACATTCCCCATGTAAAGAGACCACTTCATGATGGTCCCTTGGGTGGTAGCTTTACACAGGTCTGACTGTAACATGTAATTTAAATTAACCCTCTTAACCCCACGACCGCATTTCCAAACTTTTGCAGGCGTTGTCTAATGAAAATTAATTTTTCTCTAAAATATATTTTATACTGGCATTACTGATAGGAAGATACGTCTAGCCACCGATTTCAGCCTAAGTCTCCGTTGTGTAAGCAACACAACCGGGGAGGCGACTCGGAGAGTCGTCGTTTTTTATATAACTCCCAGAGTGACCTCCCCTCCCTTCCCATAAGGCCCTTTGGGACTAGTGACCAGTCATACCCTAAGCGAACGTAGCTGGCGGCAAGCGGGGCAGGTGGGAGGGCCATCGGTAAGTATTTTTCCAAAAAATATATTTTAGAGAAAAATTAATTTGTTTCCTCAAAAACATTACTGATGGCATTACTGATATGAAGAATAATGAAAAGGAGGAGGGAGCCGCCCACCATACCCCGTCCTGAGAACATGTTGGTTAACGAGGTGCCCTGGGCGCTAACTCCCGACGATTTCAACTTAGTGTTACCTATGGCGGCGGTGGCGCCGGGAGGGAGTGTTGCGTCGCAGAGACGTCCCCAACAAGGGCCAGGTTCTCCCTCTGGCCTGAGAGGTCTCATAGGTAGAAGCGGGCGAAGGTGGAACTCGTTCGCCACCCAACGGCCGCCACAATATCCCGCACCCCACAGTTGCAATCGAGGGCAAGACTCACAGATACCACCCGAACCTCGTGCGCTCGAATGCGAAGTCTCTGTGCCATGTCCGGTGAGAGTTCTTCATAAGCAGAGCGGATGATCCTGCGGATCCACGAGGATATAGTCTGCGCTGAAATATCATCCCTGCTGCGTCGCAGGGGAAGAAAGAGGGGAGCGTCCATGGCGAGGCTCACCAGATCGGTCGTCCAGCTGCGTGCCCAGATGAAGGGGGCTACGAGGAAGAGTATCGTGTTCGAGCCTCGGAGTTTGAGTAACACCTTGGGAACAAGGATGACCGGGGGATAAACATAGGCTATCAGGCCGTCCCAAGAGATCGACAGGGCGTCCACTGCCCAGGCGAGCGGGTCTGGAACAGGTGAGACAAAGAGGGGAAGCTGCGTGTTCCACCATGTCGCGAAAAGGTCGACCATTGGTGTCTCCCAGCGGGTGCTGATCAGCCGGAAGATATCTGGTTTGAGGGTCCATTCGGTATGAAGCATCTGGCCCCGGCGAGAGAGAGAGTCCGCAAGCACGTTAAGGTGACCCAGAATGTGGCGTGCCCGGAGAGAGATGTGTCAATCCTGGCACCAGAGGAACAGCTGGTAGAGAAGCATGCAGAGAGACGGAGAGCGTGTCCCGCCTTGTTTCTGGATGTACGATACCACAGTGGAATTGTCGAACAGAATCAAGATCTCATTGTGATGGAGACGAGTCTCCCAATGAGTCAGAGCCAGCCAAACTGCTTTCAACTCCAGCCAGTTGATGTGTCTGTTCTGCAAGGATGGTGGCCACTGGCCTGAGACCTCTTCGAAATCCGGAAGTAGGGGGTGGTCACCCCAGCCGGATAGGCTCGCATCTGTGCAGAGTGAAAGCTGAGGAGGTTGGGAGGAAATGGGCACTCCCGACGCGAGCCAGGTCAGATCCGTCCAACGAAGTAGGTGTGACCGGATCAAGGGGGACACCGGTACTAGGGCCAAAAGGTCGTTTGAGTAAGGTCGCCAATGTAAAAGGAGATGGAGCTGAAGAGGCCGAGAGTACAGGCGACTGAGGGGAAGGAGATCGGCTGCCGCACTGATGAGCCCCAGTAATTGAAGCCAGATCCTGGCAGGGCATGACTCAGAATGCGACACCTGGGGAGCGGCTGCAGCCAGTTTCTGAACGCGAGAGGCCGTTAGTCTCACAGTGTTGCGGTCACTCAGAAACTCCATTCCGAGATGGATGAAGGTACGGGAGCGTATGAAATCTGACTTCCCTTGGTGGACCATAAATCCCAGTCTCCGAAAAAGAGTCAGTAGAGCGTCCCAGTCCGTCTCCAGAGAATGGGGGTCCTGACTGCGGAGCAAGAGGTCGTCTAGGTAATTGGAGGTTGGGCTGGACGAGGACTGTCGGGCCCGAGAGATCACCGTGTCCATAATCCGCGTAAAGACCCAAGGGCTGATGTTGAGGCCGAAGGGGAGAGCCCTAAACTGGTATACGACTCCGTTGAAGGTGAAACGTAGGAAGCGGCGAGACGCTGGGTGAATGAGAACATGGAGGTAAGCATCGGAAAGGGCGAGGCTGACCGCAAAGTCGAAAGGACGCACCGCTAACCGCATGGCCCGCGCTGTCTCCATGCGAAATGAGGGGGCCGAAATGAACTGGTTTAGAGCCGATAGGTCAATGACCGGACGCCACTGACCGCCGGGCTTTGGAACCAGGAAGAGGCGGCTGTAGAATGCCGGTGAGTCGTGCTGAGAGACCACCTCCGTCGCAGCCTTCTGAAGGAGAGACGCAATCTCCTGACGCAGAGCAAAAGCCTTGATTGGGTCGGATGAGACACGAGTCCACACAGGCGAGCGGCGGAGAGGGGGCGGTTGGAGAAACGAAATATGGAGTCCGTCTGAGATAGTGGAGAGCACCCAAGTATCGTCCAGCAGCAGCGACTGCCACTCGTCGATGTGCCGGGCGAGCCCCCCGCCGGCGGGGTGCTCTGTGGTCGTCCGCGGGGAAGGTAGAGGGTGATGGTCACTGGGCCCGTCCCCGCCCGAACCTCCGGTAGAGGCGGGGAAACGAGGGGGCCGAAGAGGGGGGAGCACGAGAACGGCCGGAGATGACAGGACGTCCAGGCCTAGGGGTTCCCCAGGAGGGTCGCGGGGTGGGTCTCAAGGTCCGCAGAGGACGACCCACGACCCTGCGGGAAGACTGAAAGTGGTGGGAAGCCGCAGGGTGGAGGGGGGGGGGGGTGCGAGGCCAAAGGTCCTTGGTAGACTCCTTCACTGACTGCCAGGTAGGGCCAAACAGAAGAGCACCGCCGAGGGGGGCCTGTCGCAGCTGGGACTTCACAGAAGTGGGAATACCGACACATCGCTGGAGGACGCCGTCCCGCGCTAAAGCGTTTGTCAAAGCATGGTACACTGCCCGATTAGCCTTTACCACGATGGAGTGTAAATCGCTCAGGGAGTCAGAGGCCTCAGGAGAATCCCAGAAGTCTTCAATACGTCATACCACAGCCTGTGTGGCTAACTCCCAAAAACCCAACATGGCTAGAGAATTCCGAATTAGGGTAGCTGTCTTGTCTAGGCCCGCGGGAGTAGACAGACCCACAGCGGCCTTACCACCAATCCGTACCTCTGCAGCGGGATCCACCGTCGGGAGGGGGCACAGGAAGGACTGGTTGTGTCCTGCGTACCAGCGGCGGTCAGAAAAGAAGCCAACGTCCGACAAATTGCCCTGTTGTTATCCTTGGCTTGACTTCGCGAACGAAGATTCTATAGGGCTTGCTCACGTCGTCTGCAGGCATTTTCGTGGCTGCGGAGGCCAATCCGGGACAGGCAGGTTCGACCGCAGTGGCTGCAGGGGAAGGTCTGGTCAGGGTTCTGAGTTACGGCAACTCGGTTTTTTCTCCTGAGCCGTTTGTCCTTAAGGTTAGCTCTGCGAGAATCCTCAAAGGAGACGGCTGCCTTGTAGATGGTGGAGCGCCAGGTGTCATGGTCCGCAGCAAGCGAAGACCACTGGCGGTGGTCAATTTGGCAGGCACCAAGTGACTTCTTGAGACCGTCTTTGTATCTCTTCTTTGGTGCCCCTCTGTCACGGTGTCCAGTAGCAAGCTCGCCGAACAGAGTGATCTTGGGTAGGCGATGATCCTCCATCCTGGAGACGTGCCCCGCCCAGCGAAGCTGTGTCCGCAGCAACAAAGCCTCGATGCTCATAGTTTCTGCCTGTTCAAGGATCTCGACGTTGGTGACATAGTCACTCCAGTGAATGCCCAGGATGGTACGCAGGCAGCGCTGGTGAAAGCGTTCGAGGAGTCGTAGTTGGTTGCGGTAGAGGGCCCAGGACTCGGAACCGTACAGCAGGGTGGTGAGGACGACAGCTCTGTACACACTGATCTTGGTGCCCGTTTTCAGCTGTTGATTGTGCCACACCCGCTTGAAAAGTCGCCCAAAAGCGCTGTTCGCTTTTGCCAGCCTGCTGTCAAGCTCCTTGTCCAGCTTGGCATCTGACGTGATGATGCAGCCAAGGTAGGTAAACTGGTGTACTGACTTCAGTTCAGTCTCGCCGATGGTGATGTGGGGAGGGCGATGCTCTACCTTGGGTGCCGGCTGATGAAGTACCTCTGTCTTTTTCAGACTGACCTCGAGTCCAAAGAGCTGGGCAGCATCTGCAAAGCAGGATGTGATGCGCTGCAAGGCTCTCTCTGTGTGTGCAACAAGGGCAGCGTCATCAGCAAAGAGCAGCTCACGAATCAGTTGGTCTAGGGTTTTGGTGTGGGCCTGCAGTCGTCTGAGGTTGAACAGGCTGCCATCGAGACGATACCTGATGTACACTGCATCGTCATCGTCGAGGTCTACTGTGGCCTGCTTCAACATCATGCTAAAGAAGATGGTGAAGAGGGTTGGTGCCAGCACGCAGCCCTGTTTCACGCCGTTGATAATGGGGAATGGTTCTGAGAGGTTACTGTTGAGTCTAACCTGGCCTTGCTGGTCCTCGTGGAGCTGGACGATCATGCTTAGGAACTTTGGGGGACAGCCAAGTCGCTCCAGGATCTGCCACATGCCTTGCCTGCTCACAGTGTCGAACGCTTTTGTTAGGTCGACAAACGTTACGTACAGCCCTTTGTTCAGCTCGCGGCACTTCTCTTGAAGCTGTCTCAGCACAAAGACCATGTCGGTGGTACTCCTGTTGGCTCTGAAGCCACACTGGCCCTCTGGGAGGTGGTCTTCAGCAATGGCAGGTACCAGCCGATTCAGGAGCAGCCTTGCGAGAATTTTCCCGGCAATGGACAGCAGGGTAATTCCACGATAATTAGAGCAGGCAGATTTCTCTCCTTTGTTCTTGTATAGGGTGATGATGACTGCATCACGGAGATCCTTTGGTAGTGTTCCTTTCTCCCAGCAGCAGAGAAAGAGGTCATGGAGCTTGTTGTGCAGTGCTGGGCCTCCATGTTTCCAGATCTCTGGCGGGATTCCATCAATGCCTGCTGCTTTGCCACTCTTGAGCTGGTGGATGGCTGTGAGGGTCTCTTCGGCGGTGGGCGGTTCGTCCAATTCAACCTTTAGTGGGAGCTGTGGGATTTGGAGGATGACTGTTTCTTGAACAGTGCGCTCAGCGCCGAAGAGGTCCTGAAAGTATTCTGACCAGCGGTTCAAGATGGAGGTATTATCTGTGAGGAGTGCCTGTCCATCGGCGCTTCGCAGGGGACTTTGTACCAGGTGCCTAGGGCCATACACTGCTTTCAGTGCTTCATAGAAGCCCCTGTAGTCACCGTTGTCAGCGCAAAGCTGGGTCCTCTGTGCCAGTCTCGACCACCACTCGTTCTGGAGCTCTCTAAGCTTGAGCTGGAGACTGCTGCAGATGAGTCGAAAGGCAGATTTCTTCACAGGGCAGGAAGGCTGGGCTAGGTGGGCCTGGTTGGCGGCTCTTTTGTTTGCTAGGAGTTCCTGGATCTCCACGTCATTTTCGTCAAACCAGTCTTTGTTCCTCTTTCTAACAAAGCCCAAGACTTCCACAGAAGATTTTACAATAGCAGTTTTCAGTTGCTGCCAGAGTGTTTCAGGGGAGGAGTCTGCTGGATCAACTGTGTCTTTGAGCATGCGCTCTAAATCTGTCTGAAGGGCAGCTTTCTTGTCGTCACGCTGAAGGCTGGCGACATCAAGCTTTTTCTTGAGGGGGCCTCTTTTCTTGCCCTGTTGTAAATGAGCGTTAAAAGCATCAGAGAGGTCCCGAAAGCAGGTGGGCTGAGGGAGGGTCTTAAAACATTTAGACTGATGCAAAGCGTCGACCGAAGCTGAAGCCTTCCGTTTCAAGGGAGGAAAGGGGGGGGGGGGGGGGGCAAGCTTAAGGAGGAAGAGCAGCTGAAATCAGGTGGGCCGCTTCGTTTAGGGCTCGGCAGTAATCTATGCCCAAGGCAAGGTGGGGGGAAGAGGGCGATAAGCTACGAGGAGAGGAGGGGGAAGCCACCGCAGGGGTGGGCGAGGGAGCCGCAGGGGAGAGAGGGAGAGCTGGGCGACTCGAAAGCGGAGACTGCGGCTTGAGGAACACGGAAGCAGAATCTGCGGGGTGTAGGCTAAGCACCTCGTCTCGATCCCCCCACAAGGATCCGCGAGGGGGGGCAGGGGGCGGGGGGAATCGGAACTCCATGGGCTGAGAGGGATCGATCAGGCACGACTGGAAAGCTAGAAGCAGGCGCACGGACCACTCTCAGGGCCGGAAGGCCTGAATGGTGGGGGGCAGAACGAGCACTCACCTGAGAAGAAGATCGACAGGAAGAGGAATGGAGAGGCAGTCGCGATTGGTCTTGAGACTGGCGATTGGGGGAGGAGCCACGTGGGGGAACAAAGCGGCGATGGTCCGGAGAACGTGATTGTAACGCGCTTGAGCAGGCGTCTCTGGAGAGAGGGCTGCGGCTGAAAGAACGACCGCGTAACGTCACCGTCCGAAGCGGACTAGTGGTGAAAAGTTGAGAAGGATGAGTGCGCCGTGTGCGATCATCCACACGAGAGCATCTGAAAGAAACAGTGAGGGAGTCACCCACCGCCGTTGGCTGTAATGCCGGGCGGGAAGTGCTCGTATGAGTCAAGGGCCCCAGAGTTTTACTGCTCATGGGGTGAGACTCAGGAGAGGTCACGGATGAGTGAGTCAAGGGCCCCAGAGTCTTACTACTCATGGGGTGCGACTCGGTAGAGGTCACAGATGATTGAGTCAAGGGTCCCAGAGTCTTACTACTCATGGGGTGCGACTCTTTTGAGGCCGCAGGTGGGACCCCATGCCGCGCCTGGGAATGCCTCTGATTTGTTGAAATGGCCCAGGTCCCCAGTGGGATAGAGGCAGTAGGGAGGGGCCATCCCGATCGCGGAAAATCCCGACTCCCAGTAGAGTGGGAGGGGACTAGCGACGGGCGAGCTCTGAGGTCCGAGGTAGGAAATATCCGGTTCAAAGAAAAGCCCACAATATCTGACGATGCTCGTTTGTGGGTTCCTGAATGGTCGGAAGTTATAGGAAGGGATGTCGCACTGGCGGCAGAGGGGCACAAAGCGGCCGGCAAGCGGCTAAGTAAGCGAGGAGCTGCAGGCCGGTCGCGATTATAAAAATCCCAGAGTTGTGACCAACGTCGCTCTTTCCACGAAGAGCAGACATGGCACGGTCGGAAAGAAGAACATCCCGAGCATGGTAAACATAAAACATGTGAATCAGTCGGGTACTGAAAACCAAAGCAGCGCGGGCATGTATGTAATTGCAAACTGCAACAGAAACGGGAACCGTGAAAAGATAGGCCCCTTCCCGTCCGTCTCATGTTTTGCCGTTAGTTGCACTAAAAGCAAAAATGGAAAACGACCGGGAGAGAACCCAAAAACAAAACAACAAAGGGCGGACGAGAAAATCGAAAGCAGCCTAATGCCGCCCTATGCGCAAAGAAAAAACGGTGTCAAACAGCAACCGCTTCGAGTCAGAACGAAACCGTTCAAAATGGCCGGCTCATGTATAACTATAATCCGAGACGTTACCTTATGTCCGCTATGAAAAGGGAAAAGATCACTGTTCAACTCCCACCAGATGTCGTAAGGATAAGAATCAATGCAGGATGGATAATCGCACACACTGAGAAATCCAGGAAAACACAAACGAAGTTGAGAAAACACACGGAGAACACGAGATAAACATAAGCCGAAACCGGAACAGCCGTTTACGTTGTAGCTAAGCGTATGACTGGTCGCTAGGCCCAAAGGGCCTTATGGGAAGGGAGGGGAGGTCACTCTGGGAGTTATATAAAATGACGACTCCCTGAGTCGCCTCCCCGGTTGTGTTGCTTACACAATGGAGACTTAGGCTGAAATCGGTAGCTAGACATATCTTCCTATCAGTAATGCCATCGGTAATGTTTTTGAGGAAACAAATGTACCAGTTGTAGGAGATGACCATGCAACCAAAATTGGGTGGTCTGCACAGAGAGGTGGTCACTGTGACAGGTTTGCCTGTAATACTTGACATACTACAGCACGAGATGGATCGACCACAATACCAGCATATGAGGATGCAAATGGGGGCTAATCTCTGCTTAAGAAAAGCATGTCCACTTTGCACATACTAATAATTAAAAGACTCTGTAGCAATAATGTGCATAACAATTAACCCATTGAGCCCGAAGATCCTACCGCAGGAGATGGATGGACCGTGATAATTCAAGGGTAGTGCCAGATTAGCTTGGCGCCTGTAGGCACCAAGCTAATCTGGCACTACCCTTGAATTATCACGGTCCATCCATCTCCTGCAACTGGCACATAGTTGTCAGGTGACAACTCCAAAATTTGGGAAATGGGGCCTTGGGGCTAAGAGTGTTAAGCTGCTTACCATACTCTCCAAAGTAGAGAGATTTGCAGGCATAGCGATGTGCCACAACCTGTGTAAGCTTGAGTCCAAGGTAAATCAGCAGCAACCCAGCAGTTGAGTCCAGCAAGAAACTGATAAAATACCTGCGGACAGAGGTAACACAAAATATACAATGTGATGCTGATAGCGTCTCCTGACTTCTCTGTAAGAACAGTGTAACAACATGCCTACAGAGAACATGGTGGGTAAGCATGCAAGCATATGATGCATATTTCACTACAGAGGTAAGTCGAACCAGCAAGAGCCACCTCACCCTGCGGGGCTCATGAGGATCTCATGAAGGGCTCATGAGGATCTATGCCACTCACAGACAGGGATCATTTATTGTAGACCATTAAGAAACACTATCAAAATACTGTAAACAGAATGCACAATAACCGTTTCAAAATGTTGGTACAAGTGTCATATACCAGCCTACTACCAGATATCCGCTTCTGTCCATTATAATCAATCCCCTGATAACATAGTTCTGTAAAAGATACAAAAGGCTAATGTAATATTTAAAATTTTTTCCCAATATTTCATAAACTTTGCACTTCAATCAGTTGCTAATTTAGTAATTATAAAAATTAAAATAAATGATAATAAAAGTAAAGCATGCTGATAATCAGTAGTAGAGTTGCATGGTATTATCGTTATACCTAAGGAAAAAAATGGTATGGCTTTGTACCAGTCTGGGTGCCGTGTGCCGGTGCACTGGGCTATTATTAACCATATGAACCAAAACAGAAAGTAGAGAGAAGAAAGTAGCAGATTGAGGGATGGAGGTAACTAGTGTGAGCTGTTTTCTAAAGTGTGCGTTTGGTCAGCTTAGTACATCACGTCTCCACATTGATACATTCATATATAGTTTTAGCAGCGAATAGATCAAACACTTAAGCTGAAGGCTGGCAATTGACTGGCATGGCGCCGGGTGAAGCATGCACCACCCAACAGACGTTATACTTAAGTGCATGCGTGCGCTCATGGATTTGGGGATGAAACTGTGCGTAGTCTAAGTGTCCTAGCTTTGTGCGTGTGGAGTCTGCGGCCAGAGGGGAGGAGTTCATAGAGGTGGGCAAGGACATGGGATCTGTCTGAAGCTATCCGCCTACCCTTTCTCACCACACGCTGTTCATACAGGGACTCCACACTGGCTTGCTTATTGCCAATCACTTTGCTGCAGATGTTTACCATTCGTGCCAGGGTGTTCTTCACACTCAGACCTCCATACCAGCACACAGAACCGAAAGTGATGACAGACTCAATAAAAGAACAGTAGAAAGTTTGAAGGACAGAGGGGTTCACATTCAGCTTCCTGAGTTTCTGGAGGCAGTAGATGCGTGACTGACATTTCTTGTGTATGAGGGTGGTGTTTGTGTTAAAGGACAACTTATCATCTATAACTGTTCCAAGATACTTATACTCAGTCACACGCTCAACAGACACATCATCAATCATCAGAACAGGGACAGGGGCTGGGTTTCTTCGAAAATCTATCAGTAGTTCCTTGGTCTTACTCACATTTAGGTCTAGAAAATTATCTTTACACCAAACACTAAAACGTTCTACTTCTGCAAAGAGAGAGCGAGAGAGTAATATGAAATTTCATCAGTGCTTTGCTGAGGTAGACTAAAACCATTTACTTTACTATGTAGTGTTGAGAGAGAGACAGACAGAGAGAGAAAGAGAGAGAGAGTGTGTGTGAGCGTTCATGTGTGTGGCTGAGTGGTGTGAAAGAGTGATAGTTGTAGCGAAAGAAAATACCCGTACAACCAAAAATACTGTTTAAAAAAAACGGTACAGGTTTTCGTACCGGTATGCAACTCTAACCAGTAGCCGATGCCATCTTTAATCAGTTTTCACCAAAACTGCTTGGCAGAGAGGTGGGGTTGTTATAGGGCAGGAATACAAAAGACAGCTTTTGTTGAAGACACTGATCATGTCATGCCACTTACCAGGTACAGGGGTCTCCCTGAAACATGTCTGCTAAGAAGACATTGGCAAAATGAATCACAGCCGCTCCTAACGCTTGCTTCGATGTATCAAAAAACCTGCAACAAAAAGACATGTTCGTATTTTACCACAGCCATTGCA
Organism: Semisulcospira habei; assembly: GCA_036245525.1. Lineage (NCBI taxonomy): Eukaryota > Metazoa > Mollusca > Gastropoda > Semisulcospiridae > Semisulcospira > Semisulcospira habei. Next base: position 172,517,006 of record BTPG01000003.1, read on the forward strand.
ATCATGAGTTAAATTACTGTGGACCAGGAACATAGTATTGGTACATTTGTGACCATTTAACGCATTTAGCCCCAACACACTCCAGTAAGAGCTGGCTTGATCAAGAAAATTCAAGAGTAGTGCCAGCTTAGCTTGATGCCTGACGGCGCCAAGTCAGTCTTGCACTACCCTTGAATTATCATGGCCAAGCCACCTCCTGCAACTGGTACATAGTGTTAACTTGACACCTCCCAAATTTGGCCTAAATGAGCTAAGGTGCTATAGACCAGCTTTTTTCTGAAACTGATATAGAGTACCCATTATCAGCAACAAAGTCAAAATCAACATGTTTCGTCCTGATACGCCCACTGCTTGAAATAAATATGACTAATAATTCAAGTGTAGTGCTAGAATTGCTTGGCGCCTCAGGCGCCAAGCTATTCTGGCACCACCCTTGAACTAAAATGATTGATCCGTCTCCTAATCTGTAATGTAGCCTTCACAGGGAAATAAGCAAATTTAAAAAAAAATCAGCCTCAGGGTGTAATGGGTTAATAAACATAGATTTGGTTTGAACCCCTGAACATGTCTTCTCCACCCAGTGGTATTGTCCCTAGCAGTAGCAGTCAAGGTATTAAAACATTCTGCCACCATTCACGTGACTGATGACTATAGAGCACAATTTCACAACCCATAGAATTCAAACCCTTGACCCATTTAACCCATTTAGCCACGAGTCCCTACAGCAGATTGATTGACCATGATAATTCAAGGGTAGTGTCAGATTACCTTGATGCCTGAAGGTGCCAAATTAATCTGGCACTACCCTTGAATTATGGTCAATCCATCTCCTGCAACTGGTGCATAGGCATTAGGCAACACCTCCAAAATTTGAGAAATGGGACCTTGGGGCTAAAAGGGTTAACCCCATGGCCGTATTTCACTAATTTTGGAGGTGTCATCTAACTACATATGTTGTATTATGTACCAGTTGCAGGTGATGGTTCTACCATGACAATTCAAGGGCAGTGCCAGATTAGCTTAGCCCCATCAGACACCCAACTAATCTGGCACTATCCTTGAATTATCATGGTTGATCCATTTCCTGCTATAGGTCTTGGGGTTAAACACTTCAGCTCTGGTTCAGCAGGTAGAGCATTTGACTCTTGTCCAAAATGTTGCTGGTTCAAACCCAACAGGGTCAAAATTTGCTCAGATCCTATTTGGTGCCCTGTCTTTAAAATCACCTTTGTGGTGGACAAAAAATGTTAAGCCCTAAACGTTAAACTTTAACATATTTCTATACATTTACAAAGGAGGCCACTTATTTCTTCTCCATAGCAAAATGATGTATGTGTCAGCAGTGTCCTTTGATCCAAAGCCCTTTACACTTTTCTTTATACAGTAGAACCTGTTCTGAGTGACCATCGTAATGACAGATCAAGTCATTCAATTTAGGTGTCTGTAGCCGCCTATGTGATGGTCTTTAAAGACAGATGACATATTTTTGCCCATTAAGACTTTGCTTCAGAGAGCATATATGTCTTGAAGACCCACTACTGCTGTAACTGTTCAAAGATACACTTATGCAACTGATGAATATGAAACGCTACATGCAGGTCTATTTATGGTTCATTTAGACACAGGACAATCCAGTTCAGCACACGTCGTCTTTATATCAAGTAACCTGATAATGACTCAACACCGTTCTAGAAATACCATGCTTTTAGGATGAGAAACAGCTAAAAATAGATTGACACGCTCGTGGCAGTGCGGAATAAATAAGTGTGATTTCGCATGTGCCTTTGCTGCGTGCCCCAACTGCTGTTAAAGTTTATCAGGTATGTCGACATGGCATAACAAACACAAATGGTGCTGGAATGTGTCTTCAGATTTATGTGTAATGTACTTTAAAGGCCACTTTTGTAATGCAGAAAAGTGGTTGCATGCTCAAACAAGTTTCTACTGCACATGTAATCAATAAGCCCTTGACTCGTGATCAACACCATGCTGTACGTGGTCTATTTTCTTTCTGTCTACCCCCCTTCTGCTATATATTTTAGTGAACAACTGGTTTAACTTACCAAATTTTCCAAGGCCGCCTTGAGTGTTTTGGCTCACAATACCTCTTCACTGAAAGAAAAGATTTGTACAGAGGCGTAATTGTCAAGGAACTCTCGAGTCATTTTGGACTGTCAATTTCAACAGGGTTTAACATACACTTCCCAAGCAAGAATAAAGAGATTATAACACATTAACAGTGTAATTTAAGCCTTTGGTTCTATAAGTGTTATCTTGATAGGTATAAACTGTGACAATATCCCTCTAGAGAACAACCCAGCAAAGAAACACGCTTAGAAAAGATAGTTACAACACACAGGCATTAAAAAAATCAACAGAAAAGATAGCTACAACAACAAACTACACAAATTCAGTGTATAAAAAATGTGCTAATGACAAATCAGAGCAGGAAATTCATCACTACAGACTTGCTTCACTATCGTATCATGTGCCGTGGTCTGTCACAGTTTAAGCTCAGGTACCATTGTATTGGATCTTGATCACATGCATGAATGGCTCAGTAGTTGGAAACCTAAAGCAGCAAACATTTTTTTCCGGCGAATGTCAGTCTTAGTTGCCCGCTTCACCTGCCTATAAATAAATAAATAAAATCAAACAAAATTAAAAAAAAAAAAATCTATCATGCCCGATGTCTGCCAGCTAATTCTGACGCTGACCTCTAAAGAACAAGACAACACATGAATTTAACATACTGTATCAATTACCACTCTTCTAAACTCACCAATAAGACATGTAAAGGCAAGGAATGCCAGTAGACCCTGTACAAACAAACCAAAAGCCCCCAGTAAATCTCCTGTTGAGCAGTGGAGTACCTCCTTCCCTTCATTTTCTACAACCGCAGCAGACGAATTCGTATCATAGTTGATCAAACGATGGACACTTTGAACGTTACGATCTTCGGGCACAACCATTTGGTTTAGACTTAAAGCCATTGTTGCCTTTTCTCACTTTCACCAGCACATAACACTCTCCTGTTACCACCACAGGCCTTGTTAGGGCCAGATTAAATGAATTTTCGTTCACAATAATAATCTCTGCGACGCCGCCATATTGAATGAGTCAAGATGGTGTGCCCAAACCAAAAATAGTCTTGGCTATGTCTACCTTTTGCAAAGTAGTTCAACGGACTCCCATCATTTGAAAACGTTTCTGTTAGTTGTTAAATACACTTCAGTTGTATCAAATGCTATCATAGAACCCTTAAAGTCTAAGTCCAAGATCGCTTCATTAATAAGCACAAGTATCACTAGTGACCGCGCATGCGCCGTAAGTCAGTTGCCATCTTGCTATAAGTGATCGTCGAAGAAAACGACTAACGTGTGATGCTAATTTAGTTGTTACGCCCACTTTACACCTTATCAGGTAGGTTTTTCTTTTCATATTCTGTTAGTATAGCATATGATGAATCTTCTGCATTTATTTATCAGGTTCATTATTGGCGATTTGCAATTTTCCATTGCAAAATTACCTTCAGCCTTACGCACGTTATCATAGGAAACTGAAACAATTTAGTAAAAAGTTGCTCGTAAAAAAAAGCTGTTAAAAATCAAGACATTATCCTTGCAACTATTGAAAAAGTAGGTTTGAAGTTTGAAGAGTGCACTTCTCTTTTTTACGTGTTTTCTTTATTGAAGATGGCTTCGTTCGCTTGAGTTTCTGTCTAGATCCCTGAGTTTTTCGGCATGAAGTCTTCGAAGAGGATGTTACGAGTGCGTAACTTTAGCGACCGGTAAAATAATAAGGAAAACGCGTGTTTGTGGAAAAATTGTGTCAAGCAGTACTTTTTGCATTGTACTTGCATTATACTTGCACCTGGCTTATTCCGCCGTACTGTGTTGCTTTTAAATGTGTTTTGTTCTTAAGTATAAACAGCAAAGTAATCAAGATGGCGGTTTCAGTGTGTGTGGGCTAAAAATAGATTATGCTAATTACCGTTTTGCACACCCTGCAGCTCAAAGGTACTGCGCCTAGTAGCCGTCCCCAGTTATACAGTGTCAATCTGTGATGTACTATGTGTTGTATGATAACGTAGCGCTTCAATTACAGCAGTGACTGTAATAAGTATTTGTGTAATATTGCTTTCTAGCAGCAACATTTTAAAAGCAAATTTCTGCTTTTTGCATATTTTATTTAACTTAAATTAATTTTGTCCATGATAGTGCGCTGGTCTACTACTACTGAGTACACTACCCCAACCGCACTCAATTTCTGCAGATACCGAGTTTTATTTACATTATAATTAAGAGTGGCTAGATACTTTTTCAAAAGTTTCTTTTGACATCTTTGCCATGAAAATAGCACTCAGAAGAAATGCACATTGTATCACTCAGTAAAGGAAGTGTATACGCTTGCCCTCCACTGACGTCTGTTTTATGCGTGTCATGTGATGTGCATAAACAGGCCGAAAGGAACACAATCGGCAGACCTCGAAAAAAATGAATGCACCATAAGTTTTACTTCACATTTTGTTGAAAACCAGTTGAAACTAAAAGAATTTTAATTTTCACAGCCCAATTTTAGTATTTTGTGACTAATAAAATGTTACAGCCATGACAGGCATGAAACAATTTCCATCCTGACTGCATGTGAGGTGTAGGCCTACCATTGATGGTATTATTTTGTTCTTTTTTACTGCCCACCCAACCCAAAACAAAAAAAAAAAAAAAAAAAAAAGGGGGGGGGGGGGTGCAACTTACTTAGTGTACTGACCAGACTGGAGCCACCTGGTAACTTGACATATCCTGAGGTGGGAAAAAAAAAGCCTAAAGATTCAAAAGTTAGTAGCCTGATACAAAATTCAGTCATCTGTCAAATGAATGTTCTTCTGAGGTTGAATGTCATTTATGGTGTTTTAGGTTGCCTTGATCTTAATAATAATAATACATACATAGTATTTATATGGCGCATTTCTCATATTTATAATATAACTCAATGCACAGGACATAGCTGTGAACTGAACCCAACAAGTACGCTCACGTGAAACACGCACATTCTCTCACTCTACATAAACACAGAACATTCACGTGGTGCTAAGGGCAAGCTCAAGCGAGCTACTGAATTTTTTGGAAATTTAAATTTCATTTTTTAATATTTTGAAATTTTGATTAAGTGGACTGAAATTAATACCAAATTTGTGGAGGAGGAAAGAGCCGGAGTACCCGGAGAAAGAACCCCGATGGTCCGCCCGAATTAATGGTGACACTTACTAGAGGAGAAAAGTCCGATGCCGGAACCGGGTATCAAACCACGCACCTCTTGCATTGGTGGCTGGCGCTTTTACCGCTGCGCCACGGACCGCCCCATCTTTTTTTTGAGTCACCACAGATGACAGAGCGACCCATTTTAGCATCCCAGCATATCCACCCAGTGCCAGTCCAAGCTGTCAGTCCACCCTCAAATTTTAGCACATCTGTCTCATTTCGATGTCACTAGTGTACCTTATTTTTCTCTTCATAGCCATGACGGTGGTAAGCCCTTCATTGTTGAAGCAGAACAAAACACAATAGGCATAGATCTTCAGAGAGCCCTGGCATAAAGCTGGGGCTTATGAAGAGCTGTGCCTCTTGCACTTGCAGCTTCATCCATATTTGTATAGCTCAGACTTAAACAGTTAACTGGCAGTGTAGCTGCAGTTCTCCTTCCAGAGACAAAATTGTTAGAAGGATTTTTATTTATATTTTGTTTATTTTTATTTTTTTAAACATATTTTTATCCACCGACTTCTGTAAACCATTGAATAGATTTGTGCAGGACAGATTTATATATCTTTTTGCCGTACAGACTTATGCTGAATAAACTCATGCTGGGTAAATTTACACTGGTTGCCAAATTTGCTTGTGGACTCACATTTATTTATTCTTTGATTTATTGAAAAAAATGTACTAGTTTCATGTTTGTGTGCTCTTCATTTTTGTGCCTGTCTCTTTGTTGTTGGTTTTTTGTATTCACAGAGAAAACTGACATTTTTATTACATTTACATGTATCAATCATAGCAGACTGTGTTAGCTGCAAATAATATGCAACAATAAAATGGGTATATATATAAATTTGGAGTAACAGTACTCAAGTCAGATGCAGCTTTTCGTATGAAATGGAGTAACAGTACTCAGAGTCAGGTGCAGCTTTAAATTGATTTTTTTCCCCCCTGCCCTTTACTAGGGACAGACATTAGATCATGGGAGGTCAGACAGATGGGGAAATTGAATTGGGAAATCAAATTGGAAACGTTTGCTGGTCACACAGGGACACACTCCTGCTGGCACTCCTGATAGCAGTGCCCATCTGCAAGGGTCATACCAGTTCATCAAAATGATGCAGCAGGCAGAATGTGGGAGTTCTTGGTGTAATCTATACATTTGATGATTTCTTTCATCTCTAGGTCTGTGTTCTGACAGAAGACATGATCCTCCATCAGGCTTTCACTTTGTACTATGAAAATAAAAAAAAGTCCTTAGAATAGAACTTTGACACAAGAAAGTGTTCGTGTGTACATCAATTAAAAACAATTGTAACATTTATATTTGTATATAGAGACAATTTATTTTGGCTTCTGATTAATACATTATGTTGTGTTTATTTTGATTATTTGTTTTTCATTATAAACGTGCATTGCGTCTGTACATAGAAATTCTAAGTTGCAATGTGCCTGTTATGTGTCTAATTTACTCTAAAATGCACCACACTAACACCAGCATGCAGAATTGCCTTGCTTCATTTTGCAGGCTCTTGTCATTAAATTTATAAAGACAACCATCAACTATTCATTCCATCAGCAGCAAGAGGCGTGGATTCTCATGAGCCCCTGCAGATGCAGGGGCTCATGAGAATTCATGCCTCTTGCTGTCTGAGCTTCTCCATATTTACAACATCACATTGAGGTTGTCATGATGGTTTTACTAGTCCACAACTGATGAAGCTTTGTGCTGTTCATTACTGCGCCACCAGTCTCCAGTAATTGTCAGCCGGAGGCTGGGTGGAATCCATTAGAATCTGAGCCAGCTAATGAATTAGGACCCCATCTCTGGATTCCAAACTGCCCAGGAACGAAATACATACATTTGCGAAATACATACATTTGCGAGTAGGCATGCATGTACGTTTTACTTTTGCAAGCAGTAACCATGCTTGTTGCTCAAATAACAATGGTTTTAATTTAATTCAATTTACAAACATTTTGTAGCTCCAGACAGGTGATTGACAATTGTGAGCTGTTTGGCCCTGGACTGTGTCACAATATATATATATATATATTATATAAATATATATTATATATATATATATATATATATATATATATATATATATATATATATATATATATATATATATATATATATATATATATATATATAAAGAACAAGGCATAAAAGTTGACAGCAAGTTTTAGTTTTATCTTCATTAGTTACAGGAAAAATATATAGGTAATATTCTTGTTTTGAAAAAGTTAAACAACACAATAATTTTATTGTTTTAATAAATCTGTTCCATGTAATTTGAACAGGTTTAGCATAAACTAAAATGAAATAAACGTCTGTTCCTAGATTCTTTGTTTTTTTCTTAAATGCATAAGGGTTGTGCTTGATTAAACATCATGGGATGCATCGGGGACATGTCACGCCCTTCTGTCCAACAAATTGAGCCCCAGTCTGGGAAAGATGAATCAGATTCACAAAACCAGAGTTCCAGGACACTGTGTGAAACCTCATTCATTTGCAAGAAGCATAGATCCACATGGTCTCCTGCAGCTTCAAGTATTAACCCCATTGTGCATATAGCCACTGCTACTGTGTGTACCAGTGGCTGTGTATAAGGGGGGTTAATCCATTTAAATCCAGAACTTAATGACTTTTAGTTTTTATTCTTTAGAATGGAATTTAGTAAGTTGTGGGAGTTAACTCATTTAACCCCAAAGATCGACCATGATAATTCAAGGTTAGTGCCTGATTAGCTTGACCCATCTCCTGGAATGAGTACATAGTTAAGAGACACCTCTAAATTTGTGATATACAGCCTTGGGGTTAAATGAGTTTAGAGTTGTAGCCATCATTTGCTTCTGTACCCCGCCCCCCCCCCCCCCCCTCCCCCCTTTCCGCCTCAGATGAAGGAGGCGGTGGGCATTGGAATGTAAGTCATTTAGTTCTAGGAGTGAAAACCTCCATTTGCCTCTTTGTTTCTCGAATGGTGGAGGTATTGAATTAGAGCCAGTGATTTGTGAGAGGGAGGGAGGGGGTGTGGGTGTGTACTATCTATTGATCAGCAACCAAGGCCCGGGCCGTGCGACCTTAGTTCCATTTACTGGCAGCCTCTTTTATCGATTCCTGGCAGGATTCAGGCGGAACCCCTCCCCTTCCCTTGCTAGCTCTGGCACCAGCCCTTGCATGCTGCTCAGACTTGTCTGTCCCTCTTCTCTTCCAAACGGAATAACACGCTCAGTTTGAAGCACAGTTAGAATAATCCATAAGCAAGAGACATAGATTCTCATGAGCCCCTGCGGAGGCAGGGACTCATGAAAATCCATGCCACTTGCAGTTTGAAGGGATGAATAAAGGATTGGTCTTTAGCATTTCTTCTTCTTCTTCCAGACGAACCACTGGCAAGCTTGGCGCGTCTGTATACGGTTTGACTGGTGGAGGTTTGTTAGTGCGAAGCAATGTTGGTGCTGTCTTGGTGTATACAGCCGGCCGGTGTCCACAGAACAATGGCAAATTTGCCGTGTCCACAGGGACTGAACTAGGGCAGCAGTATGTTTCACTGTTTGAGTGGAAATGTCCGACATTCTTTAGGGGAGAGCCAAAATGGTGAAGCTAGTGGACAAATCTGTGCCATTTGTGGTGGAGGCTGCGGTGATAATGAGATGGCAGGAGGTGTGAAGAAATGTGAGGAGGGTGCTTTGCAACCTGATGCCCAACTGTGGTGGACATCACATGTGCTGACCTGTCGTGGACGTCGTTTGTGGTGAAAAAGAAATGTTGGCTCGGGCTGTTTGGAGAAAAAAGATTTGGATGGCTTGGGAATCTGTGTGATTGAGTGTGGGTTCCTGTTCTTTTGTCATGGACATGAGTGTTTGTGCTTCAAAGTGTGGATGGAATAAGAAACGGTGACAAAGAAATGTTTCATATTTCAAAAGAAATTACTTCAACACAGCTTGTGATTTAATTTGGATTCCAGTTTTTGCCATGAACAGAAGTGTTTATGTTTGGAAATGAATTTTGGGAAGTGGTGCTGTTTTGATGTGTTAACTGGTTTAAGCTGTGCGTGACTGCCAGTTTCAGACTTTCATTTCTTCTTTTCTGCTTTCATCAACATCATGTTTGTCAATCATTATGACCCCAATGGCGAAAACACCAATGGCTCTCAAACGTCCATTTGGTTCTGGGGTGAGATGTTAATTTATTTTTGTAATTTTCGTAAGTGTACAAATGTTATGAACGTCTTTCCGTTTATAACCCCTTCAGAGAAAAGTCAACATGATCCAACTGCAAGAGGCACAGATCCACATGGGCCCCCACAGTTACAGGGGCTCATGAGGATCTATTTCTTTTGTTGACCACACTTTGGACAGGTGGGGCTTTTTGTCCTAGACTAAGCAAAGATTTCAGAAAGAGGATATGCAACCAGTGGCAGTGAAGGGGTTAAGACAAATGAAGATAAATCCACACACATGCTCTCTCTCTCTCTCTCTCACTTTTCTTTTCTTTAGGGTTACTTTTTGGTCTCAACCTTACACAGTTATAGGGACTCTCTTGGGACAACTAAGTAGACAGTATTTGTTGTTCTGTCTTACCTGCAACCTGCTTGTGCATGTAGTATGGGTCACTATGCACAATAGGGTTAACTCATTCAAGGCGCCCAGCATCAATATCTGCAGAAGTGTCGAATAGCGTTGCCAGCAGCAACACTTCTGCAGCTATTGATGCAGGGCGCCTTGAATGAGTTATTATAAGCTCAGCCACAGTATACAAGTCTCAGCATGGCCCCGCCAAGGAAATGTCAGTCTTCGCTAGAGTTCTGACGCTGTATTGATTTCTGTCTGGCTGATGGATTTCCCCCTTTGTATATATACCTACATCATATCTGGATGTGTGCATATTTCATAAAGCCTCTACCCAGATAGTTGAAGGTCTTTGGGCTGTCAGCCTTAGTTGGCCCGCACATTCATGAGGCTGTCGTCAGCCTGGGGAACGTTTGCCTACTTTAACCCATATCATACTGAGGCTAAAAGCTTCAAATTTGTACACTGCCATATATATATATATTGCAAGCTACATTATAGTACTTACAGATAAGGATATATATAGACCAGTGGCTTTAGTTCAAGAGTGGTGCCAGAATAGCTTGGCCCTACAGGTGCCAAGCTATTCTGGCACTACCTTTGAACTATTTTAGTCAAACTTATTTCACACACTAGTGTATTCCGAATGATAAGGGTTAACACATCTTTTGCTTCAGTTGAAATAGACATTTTCAGTAAATGATAAGTAGGTGAACAGAATGCATGGATTTGACACGATAATAAATAGGATTAAAAGGGCAGACACCATGCATAGGCACATGCTGTATGTATCATCGCATGTTTGTCTGCCATTTTAATTCAATGATTGCATCAAATTTGTCCATATTTCTGACATGCTGTACTTCTCATTTGTGAAGAACCTCTGTTTTAACCCTTATCATTCAGAATACACCAGTGTGAAATGTGTTTGACTAAAATAGTTCAAGGGTAGTGCCAGAATAGCTTGGTGCCTCTAGGCGCCAAGCTATTCTGGCACTACCCTTGAACTAAAGCCATTGGTCTATATCCTTATCTGTAAGTACTATAATGTAGCTTGCATATGGCAGTGTATAAATTTGAAGCTTTTACTGTTTTAGCCTCAGTATGATATGGGTTAAAAGAGAATGCCTTGTTAGCTTTGTGCTTTACCAGGTGTCATGCTCACCAGGCATTGCCCTTGCATTGTCAGTGGTCAAATAATCCACTACAATTATGGGGATGAGTGACAGCCTCAGTATAACATGACCCATTGTACCTTTAACCATTAACTCATTCGAGACGTGCCGCCTCTGGATATGCGGCTTATGCCGCGTATCCGGAGGCAGCACGTCTTGAATGAGTTAACCTTTTCCCCTGGCAGTTGATGCAGATTGTGTCTGTTTTGCTAACAACACAAAGTGCGAGCAAGAGGCGCATATCTTCTCATGAGGATCTGTGTCCTTTTCATTTGAATAGTGTGGAGGTTTTGTGGGCAGTCAAGGGATTAACTTCCTCAGAATTATTAGCTTTCACATTATTGTGGTGTTCGATATATATGCAAAAGTTTACAATGAACACATTGAGTGGAAAATTAGAACAAATATTTTGGATTTATCCTCTGAAGAATTGATATTATTCAGCAGGTGTATCGACCATGATCAGTTCAGATCAAGGTTGGTGCTAAAACAGCTTGGCACTGAAAGGCGCCAAGCCGTTTTGACACCACCCTTCAACTATCACAGTTGATCAGCATCCTGCCGTAGTGTTTCAAAGACGAATGGCTTATACTACTTATAGAAAAAGCAACCATATGAGAGCCACATTTCTGTCCAGTTTATGACTGCCTTCACTTATTCTCGCGTTTTTCTGTTCAGTTTCAGCTGGGATGAAATACCTGTAATGTGCTGTATTTTTAGGCTTCTTACGGGGGCGCTGAGCTGTAGTACAGAGATGTATATTGAGCACAAGAACATTTCCTTCCGTTCCATTTTTTCCCTGCTTTCACTGAGTGTGAGCTTCAGTCCTGAGCACAGCCTGCTGAGGATAAACGGCAATGGTGTCAAGAGATAGCTGATGTGTTATTGATTTTGTCTGGTGCACAGGGGAGTCTCCACATCCATTAGTTAACCCCTTCACTGCCAAGAAAAGCCCGGCCTCAGACAGCAAGAGGCATCGATCCTCATGAGCCCCCGCAGGCATGGGGGCTCATGAGGATTGATGCCTCTTGCTGACCCCACTGGGTGTCCATATTCCTGATGTTTGTTGGTGGTGGTGTTGAATTAACAATGATTTCAGGGACACAAGGTGCCACCGGATCCATTAGTTAATCCCGGATTTCCTCCCTATTGCAGGGCCATTAGCTGCTTAATTGAAGCGATATAATGGAGGTTGTAATGAGTCTGTCAATAGGGTGTGTGCATATAATTACACAATAGTGGACAATATTTGTTGTTCTTTGATTAGATGTAGGCGTTTTCCTTGTGTGTGACAGGGGCGCAAAATCAGGTTAAACTGGATACCCACACACACAGCACATGTGACGTGCATGCACTTTCTTAATTATGCTGTGTTTTACTAAAGGGGGGGGGGGGGGGGGGGGTCAACCCCAGTTTAACACAATATCTTGGGAGTCAAACCCCCTTAACCCCCTTGTGCATGCAGCCATCGGTACTGTATACTGTACCTGTGGCTTCATGGGCAAGGGAGTTCATGTGCTAAATTTACTTAGGCCTGTGATAAAACACCCAGTAAGCAAAAGGTTCTTAGGCTAATGTCGGCCTTAGTTGGCATTCACATGGCTTTGAATGTCCAGTTTGGAGTCAAACGCCTCTTCGTGTTCTGATTTTGTGACCTGCTGGTGTGTGTGAAAACAAAAATGTTATACTGAGGCTAACCCATTATGCTAGATGTCACTGGTCTGACGTCTGCTGCAGTTGGCCTGCGCACAGTCGTGCACAGGCCAACTGAGGCTGATATCAGCCCAATATCTTTTGATTACTTACAACTGCCATCTGTAATGCCTTGTGTGCATGTGAATGTGTGCAGACGGGGTGAGTGGCAGCCGCACATTGGACATGTCCACCAACACCAAGTTCACAACTAGCATGGCGCCAACCATGTCCCTGGCTCAACCGACCGGGGCCACGTCTGACATTAACCAGTCCCAGCCACTTCTGACCACCCAGCAGCTCCCAACCATCGTCAGCCTGCCACAGAACTTCTGCTTCACCTCTCAGCCTGGACAGACCTCTGCCTCGCCCTCCCACCCCCAGGGACTCAGCGTGACTCTGGGGTTCCCTATGGCGGCTGCGGCAGCTCTGAATGCAGGGACCATTCCCCAGCAGTTTGTGCAGTCACTGTCACTGGGCCAGCAGCCGACCATCTGCACCTCCCTGCCGCAGAGTGTCAGCTTCCCTCTCAATCAAGCGCTGTTTACTGTCCCTAATCCAGGGACCTCCACTGGCCAGTTTCTGTCCACCTTCAGTCAGTTCCCTGGAATACCATCACTCATCATGGGAGGTCAGCAGTCCATCCTCCCTGGCACACTGCCAGTATCGCAGATTCAGACTCTGGGCACGCTTACTCCACAGTCACTGTCATTTCCTGTTAGCAGTGGCCCGATTGTGACAGAACTGCCATCAGATCAACCACTACAGCAAAACCAGCAACAAACACCACCAATACAGACACTGCAACCTCAGCCAGGCACCATCCTGTCACAACAGCACCCCCAGCAGAACTTACAGAGCTTGCCTACACAACAACATGTAGTTTTGCAACAACAAAATTTGATGCAACACCAACAACAGCAAACACCACAAATATCCATACAGCCAAGCCCACAACCACTACCACCACCACCACAGTCTGAATCCCAGACACAAGAGGATACCTCCCGGAAATCTCCAATAGACTTGCAGCCAGCAGGCACTGGCAGCTCTGAAACTGGTGCGGGTTCAGAAATGTCTGCCTCTGAAACAACACTGAGTCTGAAGGAAACATCACAAGTTTGTGCTCCATCCTCTGATGGTGTGCTTGTTGGAGATGGTCAGCCAGCGTTAGAAACTAAGGTATAGTACTGATCGTTTTTTTCATGCCTTTACACGCTGATTTAGGTTGAAATTTCCATATTTTAGAGACTTTGTCCTCTAAAGATCAAATTGCAATTCAGGACAGTATTCATGGTAACATGTACGTCTCAGTAGATTGTACTGGTTCTTGACAGCAAATACCGGAAAGGAAGGTAGCAGCGTGTAGACAATATGGGTTGAAATTAAGATAAAATTATATGTGGAGGCATGGATAAAATAATATAGGAAAAGTGACCTACAGTGAAGTTGTAATGATACTTTTACAATGAAGTTGCAATGATACTTTGTATGTTGTACTCAACACGTCTCCCCCCCACCCCCACCCCCCCTCCCACACACACTCACACATTTATTATAGTTTTCTGTGGCCACATGACAGGATTGTAAGAGCTGTTTCTTTATTTGAGCACTATTTTAAAGTGCATGAGCGTTGGCATTTGTTTATAATAGGAACAAAAGATACCACTTCCATTTGTCAGCATTGTTACCTGCTTATACCTTTGACTCCCAGAACTAAATGACTTCCATTTGATAGAAGTATATAAGTTCTGAGAGTCAAAGGGTTATTTTGAAGTGCACATGAAACTGAAAGCGTGTGTTTTCGGAATAGGAACAGGAGATGTCACCTAACGCACAATCATCCCCCCAGCCAGAGGCTTGTCCTTCAGAGAACAACACAGACACAGATGTGCAGGAATCGCCTGTCAAAGAGGAGACCACCGCTCCTATCCCTGACATAGAAGAACGTAAAGAAGATGATGCCTCAAACGATGCCATACTGACAGATCTCAAGCAGGAGGTGGTGGAAGAGGAAGATGAAGAAATGCCCATGCCAGATAGTACCCCTGTAACTGAAGAAACTGAATCCATGGACAGGTGTGTACGTGTGTGTGTGTGATGCTGGAGGGGGGGGGGGGGCGGGTGGAGGGTGAATGCTGCAGCAATCGGGCTAAGTGGCCATTGTAATTGTATACTTTTTGCATGCCATACCAGAAAAAAATGGTTGCAACCTATTTTCTTTGCCCATTACATCCTGAGGCTGATTTTGTAAAAATTTTCTTATTGTCCTATGAAGGATTCATTAGAGATTAGGAGATAGATCAACTGTTTTAGTTCAGGGGTGGTGCCAGAATAGCTTAGGCACCAAGCTATCTGGCACCAGCCTTGAACTATCACTTTATCAGTCACATTTCTTTCAAGCAATGGGTGTATCAGAATGAAAAGGGTTAAGACTAACTCATATTGCATGGGCTTGACAGTTACAGCCAGAGGCAGAGTCCGTCCCCAATGGCCAGCTTGCAGCTGACGCGGGCAGACACCACAACTACGACGACTGTGGCTTACGCTAGCAGCGGGAGAGTTGATGATGGGGAGACTGACATGAAACAACTGGGTCTGGTTGATGTTACGCTGGGTATGTCTGGGGACTTCCCCACAGGCTTGACTTGCTCCAGTAAACCTTTACGCTGGTAGTTGTAACTGTTGTCGCAATGCAGGATCATGTAAACTGCCGGCTGGTTGTTGCTATAATGGAGTGTTCACACCAGCCACTCCGATGAAAAAGAACACTGACATTTTCACAATAATCTCTAACCTTCTATGGTCTCCTGGAAATATAGCTTCCTTCTTGTGGGGGGCACATTTTTTTGTATGATGTCATGGAAACGGAGCACTGTCATGATGTGCAGCTTAGAATTTTTAATAATTATGTCGTTTCGTCGCAATATTTACAGTCTGATTTGTTTGTGTGACCACCTGTATGAGGAGACCACCCATTTTGGTCCCATGGTCTTCTTACAGCTACTTACAAGAACTGTTTTTGTAAAGCGTGTTTCTTTCTCGGTTATATCCTGTTCTGTTTGTGGGAGTACTCCCCAGATAGACCCACTTGGGTAGTACACCACACGTTCATGTCTATTCAAATGAGACACGAAGCATCTCATTTGAATAGAAGTGTACTTGTGGCGTACTCACTGAGTGGTCTGTCTGGGGAGTGCTGCCTCACAGTTTTATCATCTCATTTAAATTGACCCCCACCCGGGTCTGCCCTGGGGGACTTGGGTGGGGTTAACTACTTTTTAGTTCCCAGGGTGGGTTTTCCCATCTATTCTGGGACATGTGTTTCTGTCTACCCTTGGTCCATTCACCTGTATTTTCCTCTTTTTTTTTATACTCTCCCTACTGTCTGCACTGCATGTAGCTCTTGATATTGGATGTGTGTTGCTAAATGGTCTTAGGTTTATTTAGCGTATTAGACCGGCTGGCGACATACATTTAATTTAATATTCTGTTTAGTTTTGGTTTTTTTCACAAGCGGTGCAGGCACGCCCTGAGAAAGTCTTGTTGCTGTCGGGACGTTAAGCAATGTACAATCAACCAACCAATCATTTAAATAGAAGTGTACTTGTGGTGTACTCCCTGAGTGGGTCTGTCTGGGGAGTGCTGCCTCACAGTTTAGTATCTCATTTGAATAGAAGTGTACTTGTGGCGTACTCCCTAAGTAGGTCTGTCTGGGGAGTGCTGCCTCACAGTTTTAGCATCTCATTTGAATAGAAGTGTACTTGTGGTGTACTCCCTGAGTGGGTCTGTCTGGGGTGTTCTGCCTCGCAGTTTTAGCATCTCATTTGAATAGAAGTGTACTTGTGGTGTACTCCCTGAGTGGGTCTGTCTGGGGTGTTCTGCCTCGCAGTTTTAGCATCTCATTTGAATAGAAGTGTACTTGTGGTGTACTCCCTGAGTGGGTCTGTCTGGGGTGTGCTGCCCCGCAGTTTTATCATCTCATTTGAATAGAAGTGTGCTTGTGGTGTACCTTTCGAGTCTATCTGGGGAGTACTCCCTTCTGCAAAGGGTATGGATTTTGTTTGTTTCAGAGGGTGTTCCTGTGGACTATGATGAGGGTGAGTTTGTCTGGGAGGACTATCTGCAGGAGACAGGTGCGTCGGCTGTCCCGCCGACAGGGTTTAAACATGTACGTGAACTCTGCGGTCTTCAGTCTTTCAGTAAATTTAACCCTGTTGGCCCTGGTACACAACAGCACTTACAACACATACACTAGAACTTGTGCTACATACACTAGAAATTGTGCTCTCTCTCAAGAGAAGTCTTAAAAGGCAAACACTGTCTCCTGTCATGAAAGGCCATCATTTAGGTGGCACAGTGGCAGTGTACATAATGCAGATAAGTTACTTAGTAGGCAAAGAGTTAACCCTTTTATCCCCAAGGTTCCATTTCTCAAATTTTGGAGGTGTTGCCTAATGACTATGTAACAGTTGCAGGGGATGAATTGACCCTGATAATTCAAGGGTAGTGCCAGATTAGCTTGGCACCTTCAGGCGCCAAGCTAATCTGGCACTACCCTTGAATTATCAGGGTCAATCCATATCCTGCTGCAGGGACTTGGGGCTAAAAGGGTTAATGAAAGTGATGTCACACAAGTGTGATCACTCAAAACAGGTTCTGCTGTATAGCCCATTCAGTCCTGACACACTTCAAGAAAGATGGATTGTCCTAGATAGTAGTTCAAGGTTATGCCAGCAAAACCCACATTTTTGGGGGGTCATTTATGAAGGTTAATATCAGAATCAAATGTGTGATTGTCTTAGGTTGAGTGCAGTCTGCAGAGTGGTTTCGTGAAAGGTATGCGAGTGGAGGTGGCCAACAAGTCAGTTTCCGGCACCTACTGGGTGGCCTCCCTTGTTATGACCTGCGGGCCACTGCTACGCCTGCGCTATGAGGGATACGACGAGGATGGGTCGGCCGACTTCTGGTGCGACCTTTCGACCTGCGACATCCATCCCATCGGCTGGTGTAAGGAGAACAGCCAGACCCTGGAGCCACCTGAAGGTGGGTGGTGTAGAATACGTAGAGGAATGATTATGAATGGCTCTGGACAGTGCAAGTATTTTAATATGAACCCCTGCAGCTACACAGTCACATGAGACTTGATGCTGCTTGCGGGCAGAGATTAGTTTCATCAACATCTTATTTAACTCCTTCATTACCAGTGGGCGTAGATTGTGTGTCTGAAATCTTTGTTAACCTTTTTCGCCCCAAGGTCCCATTTACCCCACCCGGGTCTGCCCTGGGGGACTTGGGTGGGGTTAGGTATTTTTTAGTTCCCAGGGTCACCCTGGTCAGCCCCACAGGGTGGGGTTTTCTCTTTATTCTGGGGCATGTGTTTCTGTCTACCCTTTGTCCATTCACCTGTATTTGCCTTTTTAAAACTCTCCCTACTGTCTGCACTGCCTGTAGCTCTTGATATTGGATGTGTGTTGCTAAATGGTCTTAGCTTTATTTAGGCCCCATGTGTTAGGTTTATTTAATGTATTTGACCGGCTGGCGACATACATTCAATGTTCTGTTTAGTTTTTTTTTCACAAGCAGTGCAGGCACGTCCTGAGAAAGCCTTGTTGCTGTCGGGACGTTAAGCAATGTACAATCAATCAATCAAACCAAGGTCCCATTTCTCAGATTTTGGAGGTGTTGCCTAACAACTATGTACCCATTGCAGGAGGTGGATTGACCATGATAATTCAAGGGTAGTGCCAGATTAGCTTTGCACCTTCAAGCGCCAAGCTAATCTGGCACTACCCTTGAATTATCATGGTCAATCTGTCTCCTGCTGCAGGGACTCAGGACGAAATGGATAAATTCAGCACCTAAGAGCGCCAGCCATCCGAAGAAGAAATAGATACAAAGTGTTTTGTTTCCTCAAAAACATTACTGATGACGTTACTATTAGGAAGGTACACTAGCTTACCAATTTCAGCCTAAAAATCCGTTGTGTACACACAACCAGGGAGGCGACTCCAGGGAGCCGTAACCAGGGACCGTGAGTAGTCTCCCGTCCCTCCCTATCCGGTCACATGCTCAATGGTATCACGCCAGTCTTTTCGCTTAACTTACCAGAACAGTTGTGTTCAGCCTACTGGATGCTTGCGGCTGTGTATGGTTGTGACCGATCGTTTTTGGGATTACCTACTTAGGACTACCGTCGGTTTACCTTGGATTACCGTTGGAATTCGTAGTTTCCTGGATTACACTGGTGGTGTTTGTGCCCTTGCTTGGATTATTTCCTGGTTCACTTCATTGGGTTCTCCTCTGCACAGTCGCTCCTGTTGGACTTCCTAGTGGCCTTCGTGGCAGGCAGCTGACTGGCTTCGCGCTATGGCAAGGTAAGGCCTCGGTTAATGCCCCCGACCGGCGCTTGGTGGGCCTGGCGGCGGCACCAGCCGTGGATTTTTGGCTTTGTAGGAAGCATGGTTCGAACGCTCGTGAGCTCGTTTGGCGGGGCCTCGGGGACCCACGCCCGGTCTCCTCTCACGTTTGCTTTGTGTTACAGTTACCAAGTACGCACCTGCACTCAGTGTGGGGACTTCCAATGGCCTAGTGACATGCATGTGGTATGCCTCCCCTGTTCCGGCTGTGCCTCTGGGCACACCTGCAGCATGTGCGCCACCTGGGTGGAAGAACTGTGGTCACAGCTCTGGGGGTTTTATCGGCGCGAACATCCTACGCCATCCCGAGACCACCCGCCCACCCCCGCACACCCTGCTGTGGCAGGAGGAGAGACCAGGCGCACCTGCTCAGACATTGGGGAAATGGCTGCCCGTCGGGCCCCGGCACGTTCTTCAGGACCCCGGACCACGTCCTGCACTGATCTGGCTGTGCCCTCTCGGACCTGGCCTGCCCGCTCCTATTTGTGCGCCCGCTTCACGGAGTCCGGCCCACAGCGACTTTGTTCCTTCGCAGTCACTCAGAATCGGCCCGCCCGCTCCTCGGAACCTGCCCCGCACCACGGTGAATGACAGGCACTCTAAGCCGGATGAGGCTAATGGTACTATGTGTGCCTGCTCCATGGGATCTGGCCCACAGCAACTTTGTTTGCCCCGCCTTGCGGCCCGAGGTTCTTCGGGCCCCGACGAGTTCACTCGGAATCGGTGCGCCCGATCTTCGGAGCCTGGCCGACATCGACTTCAGTTGCCCCGCGCCGCGGTGTACGATGGCGCCACATATCGTAGGCTACCCTCCGATGCCCTGCCGCGCGTACGTCTGTGGGACCGGGCCTCTTGCTCGCAGACTTTGAGACTTCCGACTACCCCATGCTCACCGGTGCCACGGGACCAGGATGTTCGGCGCGATGCAGCCCCCGGCCACATAACACGTCCTCTCGTCCTGCCACTTCGCATTCCTTGAGGGCTCGGCTGACCTCTCGCTCGTCCTGGCGTGCTTCTCCCCACCGGCCCTGACGCTCGTCGCCTCAGCGCCGGAGCGCTCTCATCGTTCCTTCCTTTGGGGCTTGCCTTCCCAGACCCGGCTGGGTCGCTCCCCATGTGAACGCCGGTCAACTCGCCGGAGCGTTGTCTCGTCTTGTCGATCTTTGGGGGACTCCTCGTTTCCACCCCCCTGCCCCTACGGAGGAGCTCCCAGGGGAGACGTTTCCCCCCCCCCCCCAGCTCGAGCACTGGGCGACGTGGCAATGCTAGTGAGGCTCCTGGCTCTCAGGCCTCCTCCCGGGCGGTCGATAGGCATTTTCCCCTTGCCCTTTTGCCCTCTGTCGACAGATGTCAGCCCCCCCCCCCACCCCCCCCCCCCCTTCACCACCCCACTGCTGTATGTCTCAGGCATGGGAATTGTCCGCCTAAAGGCAAATTTCCGCCAAAATGATTTGCTCAGCCACTGAAAAAAAAAAGTTGTCCGCCGAAAAAAAAAATTGGGGTGCAAAAAGTAACTGAGCACCGGTCATTATACACTGCGAGGCCGCATTGGTTCAAGTGATATGCTGCCCGCTAGAGTTACGCGTCACCTATTGTGGCTTCAACGCAGTCGTTACTTTACCGTGCAAGCGGGCAATACAACACTGAACGCACCGTTTTCATGCTCGGCTTACCGTCTCGCGCACTGTACGTGTGGGGAAAATGGCGGCATCACGAGTTGTTGAAAATTGAAAATGGCGGTGAGAAAGGACATCGTTCAAGACAGAGTGCTGTTTAGTGTGCACCTGATAATGATCCGGTAAGCAACCCTCCCTCCCCCCCCCCCCCCCCCCCCCCCCCCCCCCCCCCCCCCGTCGTTTGATTTTTTGGCCGCTGAAATGAAGGACCATGCTACCCCCCTCCCCCCCCCCCCCCCCCCCATGTCGTTTGATTTTTTGGTCGCTGGAATGAAGGACCACGCTGGAAATTTCAGACTTTTTTCACTTTTCTAATTCCCATGCCTGATGTCTGTGTCCCCCGACGATGACGAAGCCCTCAGCCTGTTACCGGAGGACTCTGTCTCGGCCCTCCTCAGAGATGACAGTCGGTCGGCCTCTCCCGGGTCACACTCCCCGGGCAGCCACTCGTCTCCTGCGGCTCGCCTTGCACCTAGGATGGAGACTCTGCGATCCCTGGATGAGGCGGCTCAGCTGATTGTGTGCTGTCTTCCCCCTGAGGCCTGCCCTCCGTCCCCCCGCTCAAGAGGAAGGCGTCGGCCTTTGTGGATGCTCCAGCGGCAAACCTAGAAGTTCAAGTCCCTCCCCCAACCCCCAGGCTTCCGGGACCTTGTGGAGGCGTTTTCCGTGCACTTGCAGCAGGGCTCTGTCGGCGACGCTGGGTTCTTCTCCGAATCCAAGTGGCCGGCGGGCCTGGACATCTCCTTCTGCCAACGCTGGTACGTGGGTCATTCGCAGGCCTTCTCCTGCCCCCTCACAGTGGTGGATACAGCGGCGCAACTGCAGGTGGGCGGCGTTCGGGCTTCACAGCGTCACTTTTCCCGCGGCGTGGACAAGACAGCGAACCTCATCCGCAACGCCCTGGCCTGTGCAGGATTCTTGGAGCTGGTCACTCAAGCTGTCATCAGGCACGTCGAGGACGCATGGCACCCGTCTATCTCGCCGCTCTTGGGAGACATCCTCGCTCTAGCGGTGGCTGTCAACCGGGCTGCGTATCATACCTCTGTCAATGCGATGGCTGCCCCCACCTGCTTTCAGGCAGCCCGCAAGGTCGTGCCCTGCAGATCGTCAGACCTGAAAATGTATTTTTTTGAAAAATATTTTACCCCGCTTGCCGCCCGTAAGCTAAGTGTTCAGACTGGCGTGATACCACTGGGCACGTGACCAGATAGGGAGGGACGGGAGACTACTCAGGGTCCCTGGTTACGGCTCCCTGGAGTCGCCTCCCTGGTTATGTGTATACACAACGGATTTTTAGGCTGAAATTGGTAAGCTAAGTGTACCTTCCTAATAGTAATGTCATCGGTAAGTATTTGTCAAAAAAAATACATTTTAGAGAAAAATACATTTTCCCCCAAATTTTCCGTCGGTGAAGGGGTTAAGCCATTCTGTAGAGGTTGTTGTTTATCAGGGTGATAAAATAAAGTATGTATGGTACACGGCTAAAGTAACATTGTGTATGAGGAGTATGGGACAATATAAGTTATTGGACCCTCAGGCCTGAGAGAGGTCAAAGGAACCATTGTACACCTCAGGCCTTCCGGGTACAATGGTTCCTTTGACCTCCCTCAGGCCTACAAGGGTCTGTGAAGCAAGCCCCTGCTACCAATAACGTATTTGTTTTTATTCCTCCACTATTTTCGTAAAAGAAATCAAGACATCTTCCGACCTGCATCACGCCAGACATGACTGACATCAGAGGAATATACATTTAGTAATAATAATACATGGTATTTATATGGCGCATTTCTCATATTTATAATATAACTCAATGCGCAGGTGAAAATGACACAGCCACATACACACACACACACACACACACACCCTCGCCGTGAGATGGCCTTAGTTGCCTGCTCGGCGTTAAACCCAACTAACTAACACACACACACACACAGAGTCTGCAGGGGGGGGGGGGGGAGGGGTGTACAGAAAACCGTAGAGATTACACGAAAGTCTGTGAGAAAATTTAAGTTTTTAACTTTGCTTTGAACTGCGTAAGGGGGGAGGCATTTCTCAGCTCAGTCGGTAAGGAATTCCAAATTAAAGGAGCAGTACATCTGAAAGAGCGTTCACCGGCAGATTTGAGATTGTACTTTGGAACTTTGAGAAGTTTCTCTCCCAATGAACGCAGTGAGCGAGAGGGCTGGTAAGTAATTAGACTGGAGGAAAGGTATGACGGAAGACTTCCATCAAAGTGGCGGTATGCAAGGGTTGCAATCTTAAACTGTATGCGCGATTGGATTGGAAGCCAGTGAAGGTCTTTCATTATAGGGGTTACGTGGTCTTGTTTTCGCCTGCGCTTCACAAGCCTTGCGGCATTATTTTGAACTCGCTGAACTTGTGACGTAATTGAAAATATTTCATGACGTTGCCGTCTCAAGTACTGAGTGTGCTTGTTGTTTCGAACAATGCTAAGTAACTTTTTACTTTAGAGCATTTTGGAGATCTTTTATAGAACAAAACTCACATTCAAGATGCATCATAAAGAGGGCTACAAGAAGTTCACCATTTGTTTCCTCAAAACACATTACCGATGATATTACTGTTAGGAATATTGTCTAAGCTAGACTAATTTTAGCCCAAAATTGTTGTGTACATGGTAGGGGAGGTAACAAGGGGCGCTATAGCCTAGGCTGTGACCCGAGTAGCCTCCTCTCCATCCCATCCGGGCACGCGCCTGCCTACCCTGCTCCGGCTGTGCTTCTACGCACCTGTGCACGGTCTGCGCCCCCTATCGGGAGGTGCTATGGTCCCAGCTATGGAGCTTCTACCGGCGTGAACGGCCGACTCCAGCATGAGAACGAGCTCCAGCATCAGTAGCTGCCACAGACCCGACGAGTGGTAGTTCACCGGTTGTGGAGCCGCGAGGAGCAAAGGATAGACGTGAGCGGCCGACGCCAGCGCCAGTAACAACTCCAGCGTCGGTGGCTGCCACAGACCCGACGAGTGGTATGTCACCGGTTGTGAAGTCTAGAGCAGCGTGGGCTCCGATGTGGGAACGGACATCGGCCCGAGAATGAACTCCAGCATCGGTGACGGCCACAGACCCGACTAGTGGTTCGGCACCCGAACCACCGGTTGTGGAGCCTCGAGCGACGCGGGTTGGACTGACACATGATTGGCCTCTACCGTCCCGAGAACGCACTCCAGCATCGTTGACTGCCACAGGCCCGACGAGTGGTAGGTGGAGCCTGGAGCGAGGGACCGTCTGACATGTAAACAGCCGACATCAGCCCAAGAACGAACTCCAGCATCAGTGGCTGCTACAGACCTAACGAGTGGTACGCCATCAGTTGTGGAGCCTAGAGCGGCACGGGGGAGACTGATGCGTGTTCGGCTGCCTTCAGCCCGGCGCCAGACAGCAACCCGGGCACGAACTCCAGCATCGGTGGATGCCACAGACGCGGCAAGTGGTGTCTCACCGGTTGGGGAGCCTCATAAGGAACGCTATAGGCCAGCCTCTGCCTCCTATGCCGCGACACCAGACCAGCCTAGAGTTTCGGCGCCCCGATCCAAGGTCAGTGACAGGGGACTGCGTACGGATTGGCATTTGGGTTGACTGCGTGACCGCTCGCCAGAAAGAGATTGGCACGGGACCGGGTCACGACGACTTCGCTCGCCCCGTCTACCCTCCAGGGAGGATGAGCCTTCCATGGTTGGTAGAGCCGAGCGGACCCACGTAGCTCGGCGACGCTCGCGCTCAAGGGACAGCTCGACTTGACAACGGACGGTTTCTCGCCACTTGATTTCCTGCCAACCTTCTTGAGCGACCTCTAGGTATGAACCGGACTCCGCTGTTCATCCTGCCACGGGACTTCTTTCTCGGACGTCGTCACTGCCGCGCTCTGCTCGGTGTTCCCAGTCCAGACGTTTGGGACGTTTGACGTCCCCGCTTCGACACCCGGCTAGGCTTCTACCCCGCACCAGGTGTTCCCGTTCCCTCCACTCCCAGCGTGACTGCCGGTCGGTACAACGCAGTGTGTTATCATCGCGGAAGTCGTCGCTTGACTCTGCGGCAGTGTTTTCTTCACGGCACCGCTCCCGAGGTAGGGCTTCTCCTATGGCTAGGTCTGCTAGGTGGGACTCTAGCAAGTCCCCTTCTCCCCGACATGGAAGAGAATGGCTCCCCCGCGGTCCCCCAGCCCGTGTACAGGAGGACGCCCTCAGCTCGGCCCCGGAGGATTCAGCTTCGGCGCTCCTCCGAGATGACAGCCCCAATCCGTCTGGACGTGCAAGCTCCCGCGATGATGTGGAATTACAGCTGTCGTTCTTTGGCCATAGGTTGGAGACTCTTCGGGCCCTGGATGGGGCGGCCCGTCTCATAGCGGATTGTCTTCCCGCGGAGGACTGCCCATCGTCCCCCCCCCCCCCCCCCCCCCCCCCCCCCGCTCAAGAGAAAGGCTTTGGCCTTTGTGGACGCGGAGCGCCAGTCCAAGCGTTTCAAGTCGCTTCCCCAGCCTCCGGGATTCTGAGACATGCGAGCATCTCCAGCAGGGCTCCTTTGGTAACTCGGGGTTTTTCTCTGACGCTAGGTGGCCGACGAATCTGGACATTTCTTTTCATCAGACTTGGTACGCGGGTCACTCGCAGAGCCTCGTTTGCCCCCTTCCGAAGGCGGATCTGCCGGCGGTGGCTCTGGCAGGCATGCCTCAGTTACGGGTTCTCCTCCCCGGCGTGGAGCAGACGGCAACCCTCATCCAAAATGCCCTGGCTTCAGCAGGATTTCTGAACCTCGTGACGCAGGCCATCGTTCGTTGCATCGAGGCTGCGTGGCATCCTTCGATCTCGCCCCTGCTGGGAGATTTGCTGGCCTTGGCGGTTTCAGGTAACCGCGCCGCTTACCACACCACAGTCAATGCCATGGCCGTGGCCGCCAACTGTGACTTGCTGCGTCAGGATGCCCTCCTTCGGTCCTGCCCTTTCCCTAGCGACTTGAAGCTACAGCTTCGCAAGGCGCCACTCGGTGTAGAACTTTTGTTCGGACCCACTTGGCTCGCAGTTAAGGACGCTAATAAGGAAACTTGGCCCAGATGCACTGCCCCAGCCAGCTTTCAGGCAGCCCGCAAGGCCGTGGGCCGTGCCCTGCGGTCTGCTAGACCCTCCGCTAGACCGTCCGCTCGCACCCTCACCAGAAGAGGTCATCTGCCACTCCGGTCACCGGCTTTTCGTCGCCCCCGTTCGATCCCCGACTCCGCCTCCACCCCCGTCCCCACCCCTGCCCGGACCTGGTCCAAGCGTGCCCGTCATGACTGCCCCTCCCTTCCGCCCTCGCCGACCACTCCCGGGTCTCCTGTCGGCGGGAGGCTTGCGCTTCGCAGCGACGCTTGGTGATTGCTGCTACCAGATGACCTGTGGATTCTATTGACCATCTCAGTAGGACTTCAGATCTCCTTTCGGTCTCCGCCCCCCCCCCCCCCCCCCCCCCCCCCCCTACGCCATTCACCCGTGTGGACCTTGATGCCAACGGACCAGCTCTGAGCAGACGCCTTGCGCAACGAGGTAGAAGCCTTGTTCCAGAAGGCCGTCACGGAGGTCGTGGCTCGCCACAACTCCCCAGCGTTCTACAGCCGGCTCTTCGTGGTGCCCAAGCCGGGCGGCAAGTGGCCCCCCCGTCATCGACCTCTCAGCATTAAACAAGTTCATCGTCGCGCCGTCCTTTTGCATGGAGACCGCCCGAGCCCTGTGCGCCGCAGTGCAGCCCACAGACTTCGCCGTCAGCTTGGACCTGTCTGATGCCTATCTGTCCGTCCCCATGCATCCCGCCGCCAGACGGTACCTTCGCTTCGCCTTCGATGGGGTGATCTACCAGTTTCGCGCGCTGCCCTTCGGACTCAACATCAGCCCTTGGGTGTTCACCCGCATCATGGACGAGGTGGTGGCCAGAGCCAGGCGAATGTCTTCGAGCCCCACGTTGAACTACCTGGACGATCTTCTTCTGTGGAACCAGTCCGAGGCAACCTTGAAGGTCGATTGAGACGCGCTTCTTCGCCTACTCGACACGCTCGGTTTCCTGGTCAACGCTAGGGCATCTCTACTCTTGCCCGCTGCAGCTACACCTGCTTCTACACTGGCGACCCTCGTTAGACGACCTCGAGGCTCCAGTCCCGGTACTGCCGATGTTGCTTCCGCACCTGTTTCGTTGGGCGGATCCAGGCTGGCTCGCGACGGGTGTTCCCCTCTACACGCCTCCACCGCGCCTGTCCGTCTGCGTCGACGCAAGTCTCTCTGGTTGGGGTGCTCACCTGCTACCGTCGTTTTCTATGGCCTCCGGCGTTTGGCCGTCAGGTCTAGTGGCCCAACACATCAACTGGTTGGAACTGAAGGCGGTCTGGCAAGCCCTACTGCTGTGGGAAACACCACTGCATCATCAGGAGCTACTAGTCCTCTCTGACAACTCCACAGTCGTCGCCTACATCCAGAAGCAGGGCGTGATGCGCTCTCCCTCCCTCTGCATTCTCCTCTACCAGGTGCTCCGCTGGTGTGAAGATCGAGGCATCACTCTCCGCGTGCGGCACATCCCGGGTCATCTGATTGTGCTGGCCACTCACTCTCGCGGCACAGCCAACTCCTGCACACCGAGTGGACGCTTCGCCCAGACATCTTTCGGATGATCGGTGTTCTCTGGGATCCACCCATGATCGACCTATTCGCGATGCTTTTTCTCTCCGTTTTTAGACCCGCTGGCCTGGGCGGTGGATGCTCTCTCGATCCCGTGGGACAGCCTGGTCGCTTACACCTACCCTCTGACAGTGCTGGTCCCCAAGGTGCTACTCAAGCTCAGAGGGTGCAACGCGGTCCTGTTCCTGGTGGCCCCTTTCTGCTGGACCAAGTCGTGGACCACCAATCTCCTGAACCTCGCCACGGCTCCTCTGCTGCGGCTTCCCACACCACGCACGATGCTTAAGCAACCGCGACAGGCACTGTTCCACCCTGGCCCCGACTGACTCCTCCTCCACGCCTGGAGATTGTGCGACAAGCCCTCGCGGCTAGAGGCTTCTTGGGTGCAGCAGTGGAGACGATTGCTACAGCTCGCAGATCCTCAACCAGATGAGTCTACGAGGGGAAGTTGCGGGTCCTGTGCCAATGGTGTGACGACAACCGACTCTACCCCACAGTTTTGACGGTACCCCAGCTGGCGGATTTTTTCCTCAGGCTATTCTCCGACCAGCATTTAGCACCTATCACCTAGCACCTACCTGGCCATGATTGCCGACACATACCGGCACCTGGGACGACCCGACCCGGGCGATTGCAAGGACCTCGTCAATCTTATGGCCTCCTTCGGGCTACAATGTCCCGCCCTTCGCTCGCTCGTGCCGCGTTGGGACCTGCTCTGGGTGCTGACCTGGATAATAATAAAATAATAATACCGTTATTATATAGGCGCTTTTTCTCAATTTTGGGGCAAATCGACTCGAAGCGCCGCAAACTGAAACCCAACACGCACACTCACGTAACAGACATGGATTTACACCATTTAAGACAAACACAGTACAAGACAGACGAAGGGCCAGGTTAGCTACTGAAGTTACAGAGATTTTTGATCGCTTGTATTTGAAATTTGTAAAGTGGCCTGAAACCGGTACCAAAGTGTGGGGGGTGGGTGGGTGTGGAAGAACCTGAGTACCCGTCGAAAGAACCCCTGACGGTTCGCCCGAATTAACGGTGACACTTACCAGAGGAGAAAAGTCCGACTCCGGAACCCGTTTTTGAACCTCGCACCTTTGGCATTGGTGGCAGGCGCCTTAACCACTGCGCCACAGACCGCCCCAAATCAACTCTGCCCGCTTCGAACCTATCCAGTTGGCGTGGTTGAAGGACGTGATGCGGAATACCTGCTTCCTACTGGCCCTTGCCTCGGCTTCCAGGGTCAGCAAGCTGCACTCCCTTTCAGCACGGCCCACATACTGGCAGTTCCGGACTGACAGCTCTGTTCACTTGCTGCCCGATCTGACGTTTCTCGCCAAGACCTGATCGCCTTTGACTGCCCCGCAAGTGGTCACCATTCCACCATTACGAGACCCCGGCTCTTCCCGAGAGTCCAGACAGCAGGACCCGGTGAGGGCTTTACGCGTCTACCTGCGCCAGACCAAGCCGCTACCCAGGGGACGCACCCGCCTTTTCTTTCCTCTGTCCCCAGGTAGAAATGACATCTCGGCCCAGACGAAATCCTCCTGGCTCCCATGGGTGATATGCTCCGCCTACCAAGACCTCTCCCCTGATGCAGCCAAACGAATGAACATCAGGGCACACGAGGTCAGAGCCATGGCCGCAAGCCTAGCGTTCGACCGCAAATGCGCTGTCAAAGACATTGTGGCAGCCGTGGGATGGCGGACGCAGTTGACCTTCGCCCGGTTCTACCTGAGGGACCTCTCCAGCCAGCGCCAGACCCTTTCGCTGGTGGGAGACATCATGGCGGCGCAACACTCCCTCCGGGCGCCTTTGGTGCCATAGGCAATCATCGCTAAAATTATCAGGAGGTTACATGGGAGGGTGGGTCTCGTTGACACGTAACTTGGGCTAAGGGGCGTTATAGCGGCACCCACCTCCTCTTCATCATTCTTCCTAACAGTAATATCATCGGTAATGTGTTTTGAGGAAACAAATAAATTTTTCTCTAAAATGTATTTTTTCGAAAAATACTTACCGATGATATTACTCAGATGACCTGCCCCAATTGCCGCTGTTCCGCTCAGAAACAGACTGGTGAGCATCCGGTGGGTGCATGCCTGGATGGGATGGAGGGGAGGCTACTCAGGTCACGGCCTAGGCTTGCCCCTTGTTACCTCCCCTACTATGTACACAACAATTTTTGGCTAAAATTAGTCTAGCTTAGACAATATTTCTAACAGTAATTTAATCGGTATTTTTTTCGAAATACATTTTAGAGAAAAATTAATTTTTCGCTACAAGGGTTTTTGTATCATGGTCACATGGTATGGTTTGTGCTAAAGGGACTGGTCATGTGACATAGGGAGTAAAAGTATAAGTTATTGGTCGCAGGGGTTTGCTACACAGACCCTTGTAGACCTGAGGGAGGTCAAAGGAACTAATGGTCCCCTCAGGCCTTCGGGGTACAATGGTTCCTTTGACCTCCCTCAGGTCTACAAGGGTCCGGGCAGCAAGCCCCTGCTACCAGTAACGTATTTGTTTTCATTCCTCCAATGTTTTCGTAAAAGAAATCAAGAAGAAATCTTCCGACCTGGATCACACCAGACATGACTGACAGGGCTTGAAATTAGCGGGGGCCCGGGGCCAAAAACCCGCAAAGTTGATTTCGGGCTCGGAAAGTTAAAAAACGAAGGGCCCGCTTGGCCCGCAAAATAATTCGTCTGCTACAGCTAGCTCTACTCGGCAGTTTCGTATTTGGGCCAAGGGAAGCAACCCACACCGGTGCCCTCACTCACAGTAATAGTATTGTGTTCTTTTTTTTCTTTTTTTTTGTTATTGTATTTTTAGTTTACTTCTGTTAACTCAAGTGCACATAAGTGTAATATGAATAGATGATTGGAAAAAAAAAAAAAAAGGCAAAATCTGTTTGTTTCACTTTAGTTTATCAGGAAGAGTACTGTTAAGTTTAGTTCCCTTTCATGGTTTTGTTTTGAACTTTTGTGCATTGAGGTCAGATTTTTTGTTAGGTTACTCATATTAAAATTTTAATGATGTGTATTGTGCAATACTCAGTCACAAAACTGAAAAGTATTATACAAGAGACTCACTTGATTTTTTTCTATTTTGTTTAATGGCCATTTCAGGCTCACTAGTCACTGGAATATGTGTGTCACTGAATGTGTGTGTGTGTGTTTTTTCCCCTTTTTTGTTGGTAATGTTTGAAAGTGAAAGAAAAGGCAAATAAAAATGACATCACTCAGCAAAATTGGAAATTCAATTGTTTTTATTTTAGATTATCAGACAAATTGTACTTTCTACTTACTATATTGTCAATAATTCTTTTGCTTTTTGTTTGCATTATTTTTCAAAGTTGGGCCCCGAAAGTTGCTTGTGGGCCCTCAAATTTTTCAATCAAGGGGCCCGGTGGCCCCCAAAGAAAAAAGTTAATTTCTAGCCCTGACTGACGACAAAGGAATATACATTTATAATAGACATATGACATAATTTAAAAATCTTTCATGACGTTGCCGTCTCCAGTAGTGTGCCTGTTGTTTCGAACAACACTAAGTAACTTTGTACTTTATAATGTTTTGGTGATCTTTGATAGAACAAAACTCGCATCCATGACGCATCACAAAGAGGGCTACAAGAAGTCGGCCATTTGTCGCTACAAGGGTTTTTGTATCTCGGTCACATGGTATGGTTTGCACTAAAGAGACTGGTCGTGTGACGTAGGGATGAAAACAATAAACGTTCTTCAACAATTTTTGTGCTGGTCTGTGATTTTGCACCTTACACCTTATGGGGGTGTAAGGTTCAGAATCACATACCAGCATACATTTCTTAAGCTCACACTCTCTAACCAATTGTGTTACTTGTTTCTGTTTCCAGCTTTGAAGGAGAAATTCACAGACCCATTAGCCGAGCTACAAGCCATATTGAAAAGTGTAAAAACAGCGCCAAGCTACCTATTGGACAAGGTAAGTCTGGCCTAGAGGACTCTTTTACAGTCTTACCTGACAATCTGAAATCATAAAAAGATTATTTTGGGCTCACATGCAAAGCAAACGTGAATCTGGGCCAGTGGTCGACCGTCGGCCGTGGTAAACTTTAACGTTTGCATTTTTTTGGAGACTATTTCAAGCCACAGTCTTCAAACTTGGCCCAAGGATACTTTGTGGCAAGACCTTTCGAAATATACCAATTTGAGTGACCTCTCACAAAGGTCAAGGTCAGGAGATCAGGAATTATGTCAAGTTAGTTATTTGGGTTTAACGCCAAGCAGGCGACTAAGGCCATCTCACGGCGGGAAAATGTATAAAATAGCTATATTTTGACATAATTTATTTTTTCCCAAATACTATTCACAACTTCGAACCTAAACTTGGTACAAAGGTACCTGATGGTAAGACCTTTCTATGCATACTAATTTGGTTGATCCTTCGGAAAGGTCAAGGGTCACAAGAGCTCAGGAAATAAGTGAAAAATAGTCATATTTTGACAAAAGATGTTTTTTCTTAAATACTGTTCACAACTTCAAACCCAAACTTGCTACAGAGATACCTGATGGTAAGACCTATCTATGCATACTAATTTGGATTACCCCTCGGAGAGGTCAAGGGTCACAAGGGCTCAGGAAATAGGTCCGAAATAGCCATATTTTGACAAAAGATGTTTTTTTCTCAAATACTATTCACACTTTAAACCCAAACTTGCTACAGAGATACCTGATGGGAAGACGTTTCTATGCACACTAATTTGGTTTATCCCTCGGAAGGGTCAAGGGTCACGAGAGCTCAGGAAATCGGTAAAAAATAGCCATATTTTGACAAAAGATGTTTTTTGTCAAATACTATTCACAACTTTAAACCCAAATTTGGTACAGAGATACCTGATAGTAAGATCTATCTATGCATACTAATTTGGATGACCCTTCGGAAAGTTCAAGGGTCACGAGGCTGGCAAATGTGTGTAAAATGCCAATTTTTGATAAAATTGTAGGTATTGTCAACATTTTTGCAAATTTTTCAACCAAATTTGGCACAAATATAGCTGATGATAAGCCCTTCTTATGCATACTAATTTAGTAAACTCATCACAAAGGTCAAGGGTCACAGGAGGTTGACAGATGTGTGAAAATGCTTACATTTTCATTCTCTAGAGAATGGCTCCGTCCCCGGTATCTTCAAGTCCGCTATCGTCCGTCCTCCCCTTAAAAAACACAACCTCGACCCAAACGAATTCAAGAACTACCGCCCAGTCTCCAATCTCTCTTTCCTGTCCAAGCTTCTTGAAAAGGTTGTCCTCAACCAACTCAACCTCCACCTTGCCGACAACAACCTCCTCAGTCCCTTCCAGTCTGCCTATCGCAAACACCACAGCACTGAAACAGTCCTTCTACATATCCTAAACGACCTGCTTCACTGACTCGGGCAACATCTCCCTTCTTACGCTACTCGATCTCTCTGCCACCTTCGACACCATAGACCACTATATCCTCCTCCACCGCCTTCACCACTCCTTTGGCATCACTGACTCTGCCCACTCCTGGTTTCTCTCCTACCTCTCCGACAGACAGCAGTCCGTCACCATCGACGGCGTCTCCTCAAACCCAGTCAGGCTCTCCTGCGGCGTTCCACAGGGGTCCGTCCTGAGCCCGGTCCTTTTCACACTCTACACCTCTCCCCTGTCCAACATCATCCAGTCTCACCACATACACCACCACCTCTACGCTGACGACTCACAACTACTAGACAAAGACAAACTCGACAACACTCAGACACTACTGACTCGCACAGCTGACTTCTATGAAGATGTGAAAAACTGGATGACAGCAAACAAGCTCAAGCTGAACGACAACAAAATGGAAGCCATGCTGGTAGGCACTCGCCAGAAACTTTCCCAGCTCCCTCCCTCTCTCCACCTTCAACTCGACAGCACCCCCATCTCCCTCTCTGACTCGGTCAAGAACCTTGGCGTTATCCTCGATTCCTCTCTTTCCATGACCAGCTTCGTCTCCGCCACGGCCCAGGCATGTTATTTCCACCTCCGCAGCATCAGTCAAATCAGAAAATACCTCACTACCGAAGCTGCCACCAAACTCGCTGTCTCTCTCATCTTATCTCGCATTGACTACTGCAACTCTCTCCTTTCCGGCCTTTCTCACTCCACCACTCTCACTCCCCAGCGCGTCCAGAACAATGCTGCCCGCCTCGTCCTCAGAAAGAAAAAATCCGACCACATCACTCCCCTGCTCAAGCTCCTTCACTGGCTCCCCATCCCCCAACGCATCCAATACAAGATTCTGTCTCTCTGCTACAAATCAGTGAACAACTACGCTCCTACCTATCTCTCCAACTTACTTCACCCCTACACTCCTTCCCGCTCCCTCCGCTCCGCCTCCTCATCCCCGCACCAAACTCAGCACTTTCGGCCCCGCTCCTTCTCAGTATACGGTCCAACCACCTGGAACACTCTCCCACTCTCTCTCCGTCAGAAACACTCTCTCTCCTCCTTCCAGTCCACCCTCAAAACTCACCTCTTTCAACAGTTCTAGCACTACATCACCACACTCCCCACCCCAAGCTGACCGTCATAATGTATTTTCACTATTTGTGGTACGTGAGTCATTGTCTAAAGCGTGCGCATGCTTGTGCGAGTTGTGAGTGCGCGCTTAGAGTTATAATTATTATAAGATAAGCGCATTATAAATACCATTATTATTATTATTAAAACATGGATTTTGCTGCTGCAGAAGCCAGCCTTTGTCACAAAGATCACACATAATTATGTAAATTGGTCATACACGAGCCATAATGGCTTTGCCTTTCTTGTTTACCATGCAGGGGCCATCAGTAAAAAGCTTTCATAATATATGATGCTAAAGCAACTTTTTTACTTAAAACAAAAATACTTGTCCTTCAGAAACTTAGTGGTAGTTGTGGGCAAGCGCTGTCTCTCAACATATTGTCCTGATATTTGCAACACTTGTGGTGCTGTAAATTGGTGTTTGACCCCTTCACTGCTGAGGAAATTTACACATCATCCAGCTGCAAGAGGTATAGATCCTCATAAGCCCCCGCAGTTGTGGGAGCTCATGAAGCTCTGTGTCTCTTACTAAAACCACATTGTGTCTTTGTTCCTTAGATGGCTGGGATTTTTACATTTTCCTTGAGCTGCGCAGAATTTCTTCCCTCAGACCGTATCTCACAGAAAGTGCGGCATCAAGACTTGTAAATGCATTCATTACGTCCAGGCTCGATTATTGCAATTCTGTACTAGCAGGTTTACCGGCAGATCAGATTTCACGCTTGCAGATGATTCAAAACAATGCAGCGCGTCTCATCTTGAAGAAACGAAAGAGAGACCACGTTACGCCTCTACTGAAGCAGCTGCACTGGCTGCCCGTAAAATTCCGCTGCCAGTACAAAATTGCAATTTTCGCCTATCGGCATTTTGACAGATTTCTCCTGCCCTACCTTTCTGCCAAGCTGTCTGTTTATCAGCCATCATGCACCCTCCGTTCCTCTAGTGTAAAACTTTTAAAAATCCCGAAGCTTAACATGAAAACTGTCGGGGAGCGTTCTTTCACCTTTTTAGCCCCAAGTGTGTGGAACTCGCTGCCAACTGAAATGTAGAAACTGTCCACATTGTCACAGTTCAAAGCTCACTTAAAAACTTTTCTTTTCTGTCGGGCATTTAACACTTAGCTCATCTTTAGCTAACTGTTCACTGCCTTTTATTTTGATCCTAGAGGAAGTGAATGTAAGGTTTTGGGAAGAGATGGGATGGTTTAAAGTAGTGTATAATCGTACGTGTGTCTGAGAGAGAGGGTGTGCTGTTGTGCATGCGCAGTGAGTCCAGTGTTTTCCTGGTGAACAGCGCTTTACAAGCACTATGTATTATTTATTATTATTATTTAATTTACATTGATTTTTAAAAAATCAGCAGCGTCCACTGGCAGTGAACTGAAGGGGTTATGCTTGCAGATTTTACTCTCTGAGTCAGACAACTCTTTACATACTCAAGTACAATCACTCTGTGCTGGGCAAACACATAAACACATTTGATCTGTGTAACCCCTTATTGTTCCAAGTAGTCACCCCCTGACATATAAAGTACATGGCAATCCTTTCTCCAAAACTTCCAATTTAATTTTTAAACAGTCTTATTCTATAATGTTTGCCCAGATTATTGTTGTTTCATCTGCTTTAAGCGACCACTATTATTAGGGATCACCTGTCATTAAAGACCATCATTTAGGTGGCTGTCGCTGTGACTGTGGCTGTCGCCACCTACATGGTGGTCTTTAATGACAGGTGACACTCTTTTGCCTTTCAATCAACTTACTTACTTACGCCTGTCACCCTACCCGGGTATAGGCCGTCGACGAGAGACCTCCAGCAACTCCTGTCCTGTGCTTCTCCTTCGATTCTACTCCAGGTGGTTTCCAGTCTCTTGATGTCTGCTTGGAGGTCTCGACGCCAGCCTTTCAATCAAATGGGAGCTTTAATAATTTGTGTGCATTTTTCAGACGACAGGTACAACTCCCATCGACCAGATCAAGCAGGGTATGCGCTTGGAGCTTCAGGACGGAGAGAAGCCAGACCACATATGGCTCGCTAGAATCATTGAGAATGTGGGTGGGCGGCTGTACCTGCGGGTGGAGGGCATGGAGAGTGGCTCAGCTGACTTCTGGGCGTTTTATCTGCATGAGAGACTGCACCCCATCGGCTGGGCCAAGCAGATGGGCTATAAATATCACCCGCCTCAAGGTAAATTGTGGATGATTTTGCAAATTTGAGTGTGTTTTTGTTTCCTCAAAATCCATACCGATGGCATTACTATATGGAATATATACCCTTTAGCTTACCGATTTCAGCCTTGGAGCCCTTTGTGTGTACCCACACGACAAGGGCCGCAACTCTAGGGAGTTGTAACCAAGTACCTGGGTAGTCTCCCCTCCCTCCATCCGGTCACGTGAGCAGTGAGTTACCGCCAGTCTTACCCTTAGCTTCCTTGAGAACGGTTTACCGGCTTCAGCCTCCCGGTTTGGATTGGATTACGTTCTATGGCTACACTATCTCCGCAGGTTCTACTAGTGGTTAAGAAGATGGCGAGGTAAGGCCTCGGGTTATGCCTATGAGAAGACCGGCTTGATTGCGTTTGTGTTGGCATACCCCTTGGAAATTGACGAATTTCGGGATTAGACCGGAGCGACAGTGTGGTGAGGCTTTCACAGGGCAGTTCGTTACTGGTCCCGTGCGGTTGCATTCATGGCTTCTGCTTTGTGTTGCAGTGTGCAATTTTACACCTGTAGAAGTGTGAGTGGCCTATGGACTCGCACGCGCTGTGTCTTCCCTGTTCCGGCTGCTCCCCTGCCCGTCCTGGCGAAGTGCGCTATTGAAAGGAGAAGAAGTGGTCCCATCTGTGGGGATTCTATCGGCGGGGGCAGCCTTCGGCTAAGTCAAAGGACTCTACCAGGCCATTGGAAAGTAACCGGTCAGAGCGAGACCCTCCGTCAACTCCCGCTCTATCAAACCCCACAGCTCCACGCTGACGAGTGACTTTGGAGATTGTCGGACCTTCTTCACGCCGGACACAGGACTCACAACCGTTAGCCCTTTCATAGCGATGGCCGGAAGAGTCCATACAGTCTTGCATGGCCCTTTGCAAGGGGTGGCCGAGAGACACAGCTCCGCGCCGACGAGTGACTTTGGAGATTGTCGGACCTTCTTCATGCCTGACACAGGACTCATCCCCCTTAGCCCTCTCATAGCAATGGCCGGAATAGTCCATACAGTCTCGCATGGCTCTTCGCAAGGGGTGGCTGAGAGATACAGCCAGTCTTGCATGGTCCTTCGCAAGTTATGAACGAGAGACAGGGCACACCAAGGAGAAGGGCGCCGGAGAGGTAAGTGTCAAGGCATTTAGTCTCCATACTCTCTTATCCGGGCGGGATGACCGAGAGACAGAGCACTCCGAGGAGACCAGCACGGGAGGAAGGAGATGTCAAGGCATATAGTCTCCTTACAGTCTCGCATGGCCCTCCAGAGGGATGACCGAGACGCAGCCACTCTCGCATGGTTCTCTGGGCAGGATGACCGAGAGACAGAGCACTCCGAGGAGATGAGCGCAGGAGGAAGTATGACATACAGTCTCCGTATAGTCTCGCATGGCCCTACACAAGGGATGGCCGAGACACAGTGTACTTTGAGGAGACAAGCTCAGGCAGAAGTCCGAAGTCGCTGTCGTACTTCAGCCGCGGCCAACGCTTGACGGAGCCCTACTAGCGCTGAGGTTAGCTCGGGATGGCACAGCTACCGGCCTTCATTTCGTCAGGACGCCAGGGGGAGGAGACGTCCCTCTCACAAACAACCAGCAAGCATGCAGGTGAGCGCCGCAGTATTCTGCGCTCCTCGTGGGTTTCCCGGCACTTTGCTTACGGCCAACGACCAGATCATCGACCATACCATGTCAAACTCTCCGGTTCTTCTCTGATCACCGAAGTGAAGCTATGCCATGCTCGGTTAGCACGTGGATGGGTGGCCACCTGGGAACACCAAGTGCTGTTGAGTTAAAGAAGATAGGGCACTGCTGGACCCCGCCTGGCAAGGTTGCTACTCTCGGCGCTGGTTCTGCTGGCTTCGGCGGTGGTGTCGACACGCGACGGGGACACCCTCAGTTTCTCCCAGAGGACTCGGCTTCAGCCCCGGCTTTCAGGACAGTTCCCTTGTCCCACCCCCACACCCCTCCCGCACCCGACTCGGCAAGAGATGCACCTTCGGGCTCGAGACCTCGTGCCTTGGATGAGGCGGCACGTGTTTTCACTGCTATTCTAGCCTCCGGACGGGGACGCGTACTCGCATGTGGGAGGTTGCCGGAAGGGGATCAAGGAAGAGAGTAGAGAGAACAGGATAGGCTTGCCTTCACCTGTCTCTCGAGCGGAAGGCCTCGGCCACGGTAGGCGTCCTGTTCCCGGCTAAGCGATGCAAGTCCCTTCCTCAGCCTCCAGGATTTCGGGTCCTCACTGCCTGCATGAGCATCTGCGACAGGGCAAGCGACAGGTAAGGGCCGCTGGCGGGTGCTTGGTGGCCGGCGGACGTCTTCAAGTTCCAAATAGTGTGGTACGTGGATCACTCCCAAGCCTTCTCTGCCCTTCCGGCTGCACGGCTGTGCAGAACCACACTTTTAGTTTAGGAGGACCGGGGTTCACTGAGTGCAAGATAAGCCATCTGTTGCAAGGCCGGGCGTAGGGGCATTTGATCATTAGCGCGCGCCACTTCAGGCAAAGTGGAAGAGCCGTTCATGGTCCTAGAAAGGAGTACTCTTCCATTACCCTACACTATGTGTACGTGCCGACAGCTGCATAGCGGCGCACTGCAGCGGAAACGCTGAAAAGTGTTAGTAACTGAACATTAATCACAAAATGCGTTTTTGTCTCAAGAATGTCATTATAACATAAGTGTAAATTTGTAGCTGATAAAATTTGCTTTCTTTTAATACTAAACATGCCCATGCTGCTTACTACCAGCACACCTGCAAGAGCAGTTACATTTCATATTTGCAATACAATGAACATGCACTAACAAAATAAAGCGTTAACTTTGAAGCTCAATCTGTTGTGCATGTCCCTTTTCTGTGGGATGAAAAGTTGATGTATCTACGCAGCATTCTAGCCTCTACTGTTATCACTTACTAGAATTCCGGGGCCATTCCTGCTAGAGCAATACTAGCGTCAGAAAGCACTCCACTGCTGAGAAGCTGGTAAGCTGGTAATCCGTTAGGTCCATCAAGACGATCAACACAAACATGCTGATACCAGCAACTGTGCACTGTGTTTATGCCGTACACTTGGGTTTACACAATACTGAATCATAACCACTAACTTTTTTTCAGTTTCATTAGTCTATGGTAACATTTCACACAAAACGAATTTGAGTACAAAAGTCCACTAGTTTCATCTATAGTGATTCTATGTATTTCCTGAAGTTCAGCTGCATACATTTCGCACAGTTTGATTGGTTTTTCATCAAGTTTTCGTTTTGACCTTCCTCCACATACTCTACATAGAGAATTTAACCTTTTAAAGTGAAAGGATTCTGTGTGTGCAAATGTTTCTTGTGTATGTTTTATTCCCGCCATAACTGTACTGTCTTTCCGTTGGAACAAAGGAACCAGGATAATATGAATGAGCAGACAACAGTTAGTACCTGAAACTACTAAACAGTATCACAGAGAATACTGGACGCTATATGCAGAGTATAAAGCACAGGGATTACACTACACACAACAGTATTCCATAGAGAATGAATGTACAGACCTACATGTTCGGTACTGTGCGAGGCATGTCTTATTATTCAGTCACACACAAAAACGGTACCTGCCTTTATCCTCGGATTGCACCCTTAAAAAAACCGTCCCCTGAATAATACCACCAACACAGGAACCAGCAGGCAATGGTGCACAAGTGTGTTAAACGGTTTTATGTAGAAAACTGGTGAAGAGGAGATAGAGAACATTAAACACAGGCATAACACATCACACGTTAGTAGTCCGTTACAGAGAATAGAGAAGGAATTTTTTGCTGCTAGCCAGTGACCTAGATAACCTGCTCGCAGGAGGGAGGGGCTACCGCACACCACAGCAGCAGGCTGCGGGCCAAACTAAAGAGTGAGAAATCAGCCTTTCTGTACAGCCGTGGCTGTGGTCCCAGCGCGTAGGTGTAGGCGACGTGCCGGTTCAAAGATTCATCCCCCACGGCTCGACCTACGGCAAGTGGTTCCCGATTCTCTGGCGGCTGCAGCAGACTGACTTGTGAGGCGTGGTACCGTTCTGAACAGTCACCACCTTCCTCTCGCCACGCCGCCAGGCTCCAGGGGGATTCTCTGCTTCGGATCCACCGAGCAGGAGGTGTCGGATTTGGCTAAGGACCGGTAGACTAGTGCTCCCAGAGCGGACTTCTCCTGGTTCCAGTGGCACGCAAGGAGCTTCAGACACCACCCGGACGGTTCCAGCCATCCTCTCGGACACAGAGCACAAGCGACGGCCAGTCGCTATCTTGGAGATGCGACATGCTTGGCTTGGGTGACAGTTGCTGCGGCCGGAGGTCCCTTGGATTCTCGCTATGATCCCAGAGGGCCTCCGCTCGGAATGCGCGTACTGTCGACCAGTGTGAGGCAGACGCGCTTCAGGGAGAGATCGCCGTTTGGCTCCGGTAGGCCGCCACGTTGTAGTAGCGCTGCCATGACTCTCCGGCCTTCTACAGTCGCTGCTTCGGGCTTCGGACAGTGATGACCGGTCCTAGACCTTCTGCCTGTAGCAAGTCCATTGTCGCCCCTTCCGCATGAACGGCAAGAGCTTACGAGCCTCCCGGCAGCCTATAGATCTTGCTGTCAGTCTCGACTTCTCGGACACGTGCGCATGTCCCCAGTCACCCTGCATCTCGCCGTTACCTGTGGTTCGTTCTGCATAATGGTTCAATAGTTCCGAGCCCACCCCCTTTGGTCTCTACCTCAGCCGGGGGTCCTTACGATGATCTTGGATACCGTATTGGCCTAGGTCAGGCAGGTCCCTCCAGCCTACCTCCTGTTTTTGACATCCTGCTCCTCAAGATCCCGGTTGCGTCCTGGCTAGAGGAGGACAGGGACGCGCTCCTAGCGCTTCGTCACCGGCTTGGGGTCCTGGTCAACTTGGGGAAGTCGGACTTCTTCCTTCCCTCCGGTTTGTTCACGTCAGCTGGGACTTCTTGACCGACCTCAACAGGGGGCGTCTACTGGGGGTGCGGATCTTGAAGTGAGCGTCTTTGCCCGTCAGGTGTCTCTCGCCGACGCGGTTCTGGCCAGGACTTGGCTCCTGCTCCTGGTGTATGAACGTAGCGGCGGCCTGTTACCCTTCGGTCGGCTCTATTCGCTCCAGCTCCAACTTCGGTGCCACTGGTGTCCATCTTCGGGGGATGTTGCGGCTCTGTTCCTAGTTCCGCTGTGGCTAGGGCCTCTCCTTAACAGTTGGATCGGCCACTCGTCGGTGGGGACGGGAGTGCCCCCCCCCCCCACTCCACTGCAATGCTCGGACGCAAGCCTCATCGGCTGGAGAACACGCATATGGTCAGAGCTTTGCGCCTTCTTGAGTCGGTGGCTGTCGGAACTCCCGAAACTAGCTATGCACAGATTGGAGTTGAATGCCGTCGGGATTGCGCTATCAACGTAGCATTGCGACCCTCGGCCAGGAAGTCCTGATCCCATCCGCTAACACAACGGTGGTGGCCTGTTTCCAGCAGCAAGGCGGCGCTCGGTCACCTTCTCGCTGCATGCTATCGTACCAGTTTCTCCTGTGGGGCGGAGATCGTGGAATTGCACGCGGGAGCAGCGCATCTCGGCCTCCTGTCGGTTCTCACGAGCTCCTTCTCTCGACAGGGTCAGCATCTCCACCTAGTCATCCCTCTGTCCCCTACGCTTCACCCCAAGGTCCAACTCAAGCTCCTGGGATGCGACATGGTCTTACTCCGCGTGGCCCGGTCAGTGGGAACAGGCACTGAACGACAGACCGCTTGAGCCTCGCCTCGGACCCTCCACTCAGGCTCCCCTCGGCTCGCACGATGCTGCAGCAGCCCAAACAGAGACTCTTCCTCCCTGCATGGAGAGACTACTGTTTCACACCTGAAGGTGGTGCAGCCAGCTCGCGCGGCACGAGGTTCTCCCATGCAGCAGTGGAGGCGACCGCTACTGCCGGTTAACCTTCCGCCCACCGGAAGGACAGAGAAGTGCACAATCCTAGGCTCTGGGGGTGCCTCGGAGCGCATGTCCTCCAGGACGTTGACCATATCTCCGCTGGCTGAGTTTTTCAGGGGACGGTTCAGAGAGCAGACCCGGGCCCCGATCACCATCAGAGGCTTTCTCTCCATGGTTACCAACACTTCCAGCAGCGGGTCCTCCCGGACCCAGGAGTGTGATGGACCTCTCAGACCTGATGTCCCACTTCAAACTCCAGCGGCCTACTGCGCGCTCTCACCTTCCACGCCAGCATCTCCCTTGGTTGTTACCCTGGTTGACTCCATTCGGCGCGAACCTCTACCTTGGCTGCCTACCGGACGAGGCCAGGAAGAACTGCTACCTCTGGGCTCGAGCCACAGCAGCCAGAGCTAGTGTGCTGCACGCGTGGTCAGTGGACCCGGCTACAGTTGGGGGCCGGCGCTTAGGAAACTCCGGTCCAACCCAACATCTTGGCCAAAGATAGACTCCCCTTGGCCGAAGCCAAACGGTGAGTCTCCGCCTGATCGCAGGCTGACCGGTCCCAGATGTACCGCCTGCAGGGCCCGGTCCAAGCGTGTAGAGTCTACCGGTGCAGAGTCAAGCCCTTCAGGAACGGCCTCGCTCGCCGCTTCCTGCCCTTGGCCCCAGGTCAAGCTGACTTCCGCCCAGACATTATCGTCCTGGCTGCAATGGACCAGCCGCTCTGCATTCCCGGAAGTCTTTCTCCCCGGCGGGGGCTATGAGTATGCGGAGACGGGGACAACGCATTCGACCACACCTGCGCAGGTAGAGGCTTGGTAGCGGCTATCGGGTGGTGAGGAGACTCCACCTTTGCTGCTTCTTTCACTAAGACCTCTCTGGTCGAGTCACAATGGCCCTAGTCGGAGACCTCTCGGCAGCGCAACAATCCCTCCGAGTGCCCCAGGCGCCATAGGTCAAACTTAGCTGAAATCGTTGAGAGGTTGCACCATGAGGCTAAGCTTTTTGCATTGGCGGGGTGTTTGGGCGGCACCCTCCTCCTTTTCGCTATTCTTCCATATAGTAATGCCATCGGTATGGATTTTGAGGAAACAAATGTATTTTTCTCTAAAAGATATTTAAAAAAAACCAAACTTACCAATGGCATTACTCAGAGGGCCCTCCCACCTACCCCGTTTGCCGCCACTATGCTAAGAGTAAGACTGGCAGTAACTCATTGCTCACGTGACCGAATGGAGGGAGGGGAGACTACCCAGATACTTGATTACAACTCCCTAGAGTGGCGGCCCTTGTCGTGTGGGTACACACGAAGGGCTCTTAGGCGGAAATCGGAAAGCTAAAGGGTATATTCCATATAGTAATGCCATCGGTAAGTATTTTTTGTAAAAATATCTTTTAGAGAAAAACAGTCTTGTGTCTGCTGGCAGTGAAGGAGTTAATCCATTTAGCATACATCTTACATACTGCAACAGGATTTGGATCGTCCATGACATTTCAAGGGTGGTGCCAGAATAGCATAATTTTAGCTGTACAGTTAATAATAATAATATAATAATGTGTACTTATACAGCGCATATTCCAATTGGCTCTATGCGCTTTACAATTTCTACACGTACAGTAAACATATCTATACATAGAAACAAAATTCACAACTAAATACATTGGGACATACAAACTAGACATCAACAGTTCTCAAATTTTGGACTTTTGATCAATCATCTCAGTGTGTAAAACTCTGCAACTGATATTCCCAGTTTGAATTTGACGTTCTTTCTTGACTTACACCAATTACAAGAGATACATAAACTCTTCTAGGCAGTACACTAACCTGGCACCACCCGCGAATAAGAACAAAGTCGATCAATCTTCTGTGGTTGTGAAGTTTTTACTTACTTACTTACGCCTGTCACCCCTACCCGGGTATAGGCCGTCGATGAGAGACCTCCAGCAACTCCTATCCTGTGCTTCTCCTTCGATTCTACTCCAGGTGGTTCCCAGTCTCTTGATGTCTGCTTGGAGGTCTCGACGCCAGGAGTTTCTCGGCCTACC
This sequence comes from Semisulcospira habei, assembly GCA_036245525.1. NCBI lineage: Eukaryota > Metazoa > Mollusca > Gastropoda > Semisulcospiridae > Semisulcospira > Semisulcospira habei. The sequence continues at coordinate 172,561,230 of BTPG01000003.1, forward strand.
TCTTTTCCTCTTTCCCTGGGGGTTCCATGACATTGCCTGCCTAGTGATACTGGAAGCTGGCTTTCTCAGACTGTGACCGATCCATCCCCATCTTCTTCGCCCAATTTCATTCTCTGCTGTTATCTGCTCTGTTCTCTCCCAGAGTCTGACATTGCTGATCTTCTCTGGCCAGTGGATTTTCAAAATTCTTCTAAGGCAACTGTTCATGAAGGTCTGTACTCTGTTGACTGTGGTTTTTGTCAATCTCCATGTCTCTGCTCCATATAGGAGAACTGCTTTTACATTGGAGTTGAAAATCCGGACTTTGGTGTGTTGTGACAGCTCTCTGGAACTCCACACTTTTTTCAACTGGAGAAAGGCTGCTCTGGCTTTACCGATTCGTGCTCTGACATCTGCATCAGTGCCGCCTTTTTTGTCTATGATGCTCCCGAGATAGGTGAAGGACTCCACCTCCTCCAACGGGGTGCCAGCAAGCAAGACTGGTTCTTCCCTGGTTGCGTTCAGCCTCATTGTCTTTGTTTTCTGTTTGTGAATGGTGAGGCCCACTTGGGACGAGATGTCAGCAAGCCTCGTGGTCTTGTCCTGCATTTGTTGGTGAGTGTGGGACAGTAATGCCAAGTCGTCTGCAAAATCGAGGTCGTCAAGCTGTGTCCACAGTGTCCACTGTATTCCACTTCGTCTGTGCTCTGTGGTCATCTTCATGACCCAGTCTATGGCCAGTAGGAAGAGGAACGGAGACAGCAGACACCCCTGCCTGACACCAGTTCTGACCTGGAGCTCTCTGGTGAACTGCCCTTCGTGGATCACGCGACATGTCATGCCATCATAGCTGCTCTTGATCAGGCGGACGAGCTTTGTGGGTACACCGTAGTGTCGTAGGAGTTTCCACAGAGTCTCTCGGTCCACGCTGTCAAATGCTTTCTCATAATCCACAAAGTTGACGTACAGCGGGGAGCTCCACTCCAGAGACTGTTCCACGATGATGCGGAGAGTGGCGATCTGGTCTGTACATGATCGGTTCTTCCTGAATCCTGCTTGCTGGTCTCTCAGCTGGGGGTCAACGGAGCTCTTCATTCTCTCTAGGATGATCCTGTTGAAGACCTTTCCTGGTACTGACAGCAAGGTGATTCCTCTGTAGTTGGAACACTTGCTGAGGTCGCCTTTCTTGGGAAGCTTGATTAGGTACCCCTCCTTCCAGTCAGCTGGCATCACCTCCTCTTCCCAGATCTTTCCAAACAGTGTGGTTGTGAAGTGCAGTGGATAAATGGATTAACCCTTTGGCTGTTGCTAGTGCTTTTTGTTGTGCTCATTCCTGCAGGAATCATCGCAACTAAAAGCACTATTGATAGCCAAGGGATAATGTAGGGATTTTTCACTTTCCTGGCTTTCTGGCAAAGTATCAGGTTTGAGCTGTCTCCCATTGTAAAGTGTCAGTGATAAATGGGTTAGTTGTTCTCCTCCTTGATGTTCTCCAAGTTCAGTGTTTTAATTTACTGCTTTTATTTTTCAGTACTGAAGAAGCAGGGCTTGTCAGAACATGAGATACAAAATATACTGGCGACTGCCCTAAAGGAGGCTGATGAGCAAAATTTGCCTGCAGATATATTTAAGGTCAGTGCTTACTTTTCCTAGGTTATTGTAGTTTCATCTGTTCTAAGTGACCACTATTATTAGGGATCACCTGTCATTAAAGACCATCATGTAGGTGGCTGTCGCCACCTAAATGGTGGTCTTTAATGACAGGTGACACTCTTTTGCCTTTCAAGACCTCTCTTGAGAGAGCACCTGTCTTTTAAGAGCACTCAAGAAAAGGTGCTTGTACAAAATAGTTTCTACTATAGTACCCTAATTTGTGAAACTTGGAACACATTGAGCCCTATTCAGCTCATCCCATTTATTCACCCTTTGGATGTTGGTAGCACTTTCTGTCGTGATGGTTCCTGCAGGAATCATCGCAACACAAAGCACTACAGACAACCAAAGAGTTCGCAAGAGGCATAGATAATCAAAATTGACATTTGTTTTCTCAAAATACATTACCGATGGCATTACTATATGGAAGATACCCTTTAGCCTACTGATTTCAGCCTAAGCATAAGTTGTGTCCCCTGCACAACTGGGGAGGATACACTGGGGGATCTATGCCTAGGAGACGAAACTCAAGGTATACCGTGCAGTTATCTTGCCCACCCTCTTGTACGCTTGCGAAACCTGGACTGTGTACAAGAGGCATGCACGCAGACTGAACCACTTTCACCTAACATGCCTGCGCAAGATCCAGAAGATAAGGTGGCAGGCCAAGACCCCAGATACTGAAGTGCTCCTTTCTGCGGGTGTGCCTTCTGTCCACACCATGCTGATGATGCATCAAGTCAGTTGGGCGGGCCACGTCGTAAGGATGCCAGATGAACGCATCCCCAAGCAGCTGCTCTTCAGCGAACTGTCAACAGGCAAGCATTGTCATGGCGGCCAGCGCAAGCGTTTCAAAGACACTCTCAAGGTTTCCCTGAAAGCTCTTGAGATAGACACCAACTCCTGGGAGAAATCAGCCCTGGAGCGCACCCCCTAGCGCAGTCTTATCAACAGGTGATCCACAAGTGCTGAGGACAGACGCACAACCGAAGCAGAGAGAAAGCGCCTCCAGAGAAAAGAACGAGCGGCAAGCACTTTCAATGCTGCACCATCTCACGTGTGTCCCACTTGTGGGAAGCACCTCCGTGCCCGGATTGGCCTCGCCAGCCATCTCCGGACACATCATTATTAGATACAACATGGCTAGGGATTTCAGTGGTCCTCATCGCCCACGATGGACGCACATCATCATCATCAAGTTGTGTCCCCTGCACAACTGGGGAGGATACACCGGGGGATCCATGCCTAGGAGCCCCGGGTGGCCTCCCCTTCCCTCCCTATCCGGTCATGTGTTGGGCGGAAGCCCACCAGTTTTCACCCTTAGCTAGTGTGTGGTTGTGTTTTGGCCTATCTCCTGTTTATGACCGGTTTCGTCTTGCTTCGCTCGGTCTTTGTGGTTTCTACTGCCTTGGACTTTACATTGGCTTCGGCCTCGTGTGTACTTGTGGAAAGTAGAGAACAGTTTGTGCCTGCTATGGTGTGGTGTTATGGCGAGTACGCGCATGAAGACCTGTCTTCGCTGCGGGTACTTTCAGTGGCCCACGGACTCCCATGAGGTCTGCCTCCTGTGCTCGGGCTGCGCTTTGGGTCGGACTTGTGACGTGTGTGCCACTTGAAGGGAGGAGCGTTGGTCTCAGCTCTGGGACTTCTACTGGCGCGAGCGTCCTTCCCAGCCCCAGCAGGTTCCCCCAGCTGCCCCGCCCTCTTCGGGACCTCCGCAGCGCTCCAGCTTGGATGTCGTCACTTCGTCCGCGCGCCGGGCTCCACTGTAAGTGTGTTCCTTCTGTGCAGACTTTAGAGACGCTCCCCCCACCCCCCACTCTAAGTCTGCCGAGCGGGGCCGGCGAGCTGCAGAGACACCCCCCCCCCCCCCCCCCGCCTCTCCCCCGTTCCGAGGCTTCCGAGCGGGGCAGGCGAGCCCCAATTCGTCTGAGCAGGGCTGGCGAGCCTTACCTTCGTCCCCCCTCTCCCGCTGCGTCCAGGCGGGACCGGCGAGACTTAGTCATGCTCCCCCCCATGCTCCGATTCTTCCAAGCATGGCGACTTGTCACGCTCCCCCCACGCTCTGATTCGTCCGAGTGTGGCCAGCAAGCCCTAGAATTGCTCCCCCCCCCCCCCCCCCCCCCCCCCCCCCCCGCTCTGATTCATCCGAGCGGGCCCGGAATGCTGCACATACGTCCCCCCCGCTCCGATTTGTCCGAGCCGGGCCGGCAAGACTCGGTCACGCTCCCCAACGCTCTGATCCGTCTGAGCGTGGCGGGAAAGCCCTAGCTATGCTCCCCCCCCCCCCCCCCCCTCCGATTCGTCCAGGCAGGGCTGGCAGTACACTTCGGCTTCTGAGGGACCGTCGGGATTCTGGTACGCTCCCCCCCCGCTCCGTGTCTGCCGAGTGGCGCCGGCATTCTGGGGTTCCGCTGCCTCCTCACCCCGTTCTTTCCGAGCACGGTCCCTGGCTCCCGCGGTCCCCCCCCGCCGACCGCGTGTCAGACCTGCCTACTCTTACGATTTTCCCGTATTTCTTACGAGTTTGGGTGTTTGTTTCTTCAAAAACATTACCGATGACATTACTGTCTGGAAGTGTCAACTACTTACCCAATTTTAGCCTAAGAACTTGTTGTGTTCCTACACAACCCGGGAGGCACTCGGGGAACCCTAACTAGGGCTGAGAGTAGCCTCCCTTCCTTGCCCAAAAACGGGCATTCACCACGTGGCCCAATCACAATCAGTCATCGATACTTAGCTCTTGTGAGCAGACGTGTTTTAGCCTAGGAAATTTACCGGTTCTTAAAGGGCCGGTCGTCTTAGTCTACTTGTTCTTCTGGACTTCGTACGTCACTACCGGAATTCTAACTGTTCTTCTTCCATCGGAAACTCAGTGTTTTCTTCCCGACGCTCCCTGCTGTGGTTGTGTTGTGCTCTATTCAGCGTGGATCTACTTGGGATTTTTTACCTTCTTCGTGTGCCTTGGACGCCATGGATGTATCTCTTCCCGTCCCCGCATCTCAGGAGAGGTAACATCGGCCCCAGCCCTTGGCTGGCCCCGGACCGGGTGCCTGCTTCGGTTTGTGGCTTCAATTTGTGGCTACGCTTCGATCGTATAGATTCGCGCCGATCTCTCGTGTTTCGTTGGCGGGGCTTCGTCGTGCCTGCGCCCGGTCGATAGTCATGTCTGATTTATGTTACAGTAACCAAGTCCTTACTTGCCCGCAGTGCGGAGATTTCCAATGGCCTAGCGATAAGCACAAGTTATGCCTTCCTTGTATGGGATGCGCGTCGGACCATTCTTGCGAGATTTGTGTAACCTGGCCTGAACAAGTTTGGTCCCAGTTGTGGAAATTTTACCGGCGCGAGCGCCCGACTCCGGTTACGGACCGGCAGTCCTTTTTGGAACCCCCGACCATTCCCGGCGTTTTAACTAAACACTCTCGATCTGACCTGGGGGATCGGACGACACGTGGGACACATGAGTTTAGCTCTTCACACAGGACTGCATCTTCTGTGACTCACACTCGATCTAAGCCCGCTGACTCTTACGGAGAGACAGCACGAGGGCAGAGTGCTCGCCATACGGCGGCAAGCCTACGGAGACGCGATCCACGCCGTCATTTGTCCGTAAGTCCTGAGAGGTCTCGCAAGGATACGCCCGCTGACTCTTACGGAGAGACAGCACGAGGGCAGAGTGCTCGCCATACGGAGGCAAGCCTACAGAGACGCGATCCACGCCGTCATTTGTCCGTCAGTCCTAAGAGGTCTCGCAAGGATACGCCCACTGACTCTTATGGAGAGACAGCACGAGGGCAGAGTGCTCGCCATACGGAGGCAAGCCTACAGAGACGCGATCCACGCCGTCATTTGTCCGTCAGTCCTGAGAGGTCTCGCAAGGATACGCCCGCTGACTCTTACGGAGAGACAGCACTAGGGCAGAGTGCCTACCTTATGGAGGTAGGTCAGCCGAGACACGTGTCTAAACAGCGTAGGTCTTCCAACAGTCCTCACATCTCTCATTCGGCCAGCAATTCTAGATGCTTTGGCGCAGCTACTTACGATCGGAGAAAGCAACCTGATATGCTACGCAACGGCCGTCACAACTTCCAACCAGCGTCCTTGTTGTGTTCGTCTCCTTCGCGAGCTTCAGACCCGAGCTTCACCTCTTCCCAGTTACATCGTCGCAGTCGTCCGCGTCGTCGCAGTCACTCCCGTCGTCGCCGCCGCTCCCATCTTCACAGCCGCTCCTGTTCTCGCAGTCGCTCCAACCGGGACAGGCGCATGGCTCACTCCAGGTCCCCGTCTCCTGGTCGCGTTTTGCCCCCACCCCCGCCTCACCCACACCAGCGGACGCGATGCTCGCCGACGGCTACACATCAACACCAGAGGATGCGATGCTCTCCGGCAGCTACCTTCTCTCGTCGTGACGTGGCTCGACCGATATCCACCAACGTCAATCCTCACCGGACTTCGCTCCCTACGCAGGATGAGGAGACTCTTAGTCTTCTCCCGGAGGATTCAGTTTCGGGCCTACTCGGTGTGGACAGCTCCTCGTCTCACTATACGGTGTCGGATGATACTGCATCCCCTAGACTCCCTTCTACGTCACGCACGGAAACGCTTCTCGGCATTGATGAAGCAGCTCGACTCATCACGGCTGCACTGCCCGATGACGCGTGTCCCCAGTCGCCCCCACTCAAGAGGAAGGTGTCTGCCTTTGTCGACTCTGGCCGTCCACAGAAGAGGTTCAAGTCTTTACCGCAGCCCCCTGGTTTTAAGGATTTGAGAGATTCCTTTTCCGCTTACCTACAGACAGATTCCCAGGAGTATCTTTTCTTCTCTGATCGCAAGTGGCCGGCTGACCTAGACATCTCCTTCCGCCAATCCTGGTATGCGGGACATTCACAGTCCTTTAGCTGTCAGCTTCCATCGTTGGACCCTCAATCGATATCCCAGCTTGGCGGTACCAATCAGCTGAGACACACCCTCCCTCGTGGGTTGGATAAGACGGCATCACTAGTGCGGAACTCCTTGGCCTGTGCTGGTTTTCTAGAGCTTCTCACTCAAGGTTTAATCCGTCGCATCGAGGACGCTTGGCAACCATCGCTTACACCCTTACTTGGTGACCTTCTCGCCCTCGGAGTTGCGGCAAACCGGGCAGCGTATCACTCATCGGTCAACACAATGGCGGCAGCATCCAACTGTGACCTCATGCGTCGTGATGCAGTCTTACTCGCCTGTCGCGGTATGCCTCCCGATCTGAAGACACAGCTGCGTCGTGCCCCCCTTGGTGGACCACTCCTCTTCGGTGACACCTGGCAGAAGGTGAAGGACGGCAATCCGGACCGCTGGCCCAGCCGTGTTACAGCCTCACGCTTTCACTCCGCCCGCAAGGCCGTGGGTCGCGCCCTGCGGACTTCCAGACCCGCTTCATCCTTCACTCCAGCTTCCGCCAAGACGTCCCGGCGGTTCCCCGCCTTCGGCCATGCTAGACCAGTTAGGACCTCTTTCCCCGCTTGGCCCAGGTCTGCCCGCCGCCGTGGGCGCGGGCGGGCTCCCTGACTCGTCCCCGTTCCAGCCCCCGCCTTCTGCTCCGGGACCTCCTGTCGGCGGGAGGCTCACTCTTTTCAGCGACATGTGGAGGTTGCTACTTCCAGACGACCCCTGGGTACTCGCCACCATCACCGACGGACTCTCAATTTCTTTTCGTTCTCCCCCGCCTCTGAGACGCTCACCCGTATGGACAGAGATTCCTTCGGACAGTCTGAAAGCCATCGCACTACGCGGAGAGGTCGAATCGCTTCTACAGAAGGCCGCCACAGAGGTAGTGCATCATATCGACTCACCAGCATTTTACAGCCGACTTTTTGTGGTTCCCAAGCCGGGCAACAAGTGGCGCCCAATTATCGATCTATCAGCACTAAACAAGTTTATCATAGCTCCCACTTTTCGCATGGAAACCTCCAGGACCCTTCGGGCCGCTGTACAACCGAGGGACTTCGCTGTCAGCCTGGACCTATCCGATGCATATCTCCATGTCCTCATACACCCGGCTTCCAGGCGGTATCTCCGATTCGCGTTCGACGGGGTGATCTACCAGTTTCGAGCCCTTCCGTTTGGTCTCAACATCAGCCCGTGGGCTTTTACTCGCATTATGGATGCTGTCGTCGCCAAGACCAGGCAGTCGTCGTCCAGTCCAACCTCCAACTATTTGGATGACCTCTTACTGCGGAATCAATCGATAAGCACCCTGCGGACGGACAGAGATTCTTTGCTCCTGTTGCTGTCGCGTTTGGGGTTCCTGGTAAACACAGGCAAGTCGGACCTATCTCCATCTCAACGATTTATTCATCTCGGCATGAAATTTGCGACCGACCTCAACAGAGTGAGTTTGCCGGAGCCTCGGATCCACAAGTTAGCCTCCTTGGCCGCCCAGGTAGCACAGGCGGAATCAGTCCCCGCCAGAGTTTGGCTTCAGCTCCTCGGCTTGATGAATGCAGCGGCGGATCTCCTTCCCCTCGGTCGTCTTTACTCCCGGCCGCTTCAATTACACCTGCTGCTTCATTGGCGTCCGTCCTCCGGCGACTTAGACGCGCCGGTACCTGTGACTCAGATCCTTCGCCCACATCTGCAACGTTGGACAGACACTTCATGGCTCGCTGTCGGAGTTCCTCTAGCCTCCGCGCCTCCTCAGCTCTCACTCTGCGTGGACGCAAGTCTCACCGGCTGGGGTGCACATTTGCTACCGAGTTTCCTCTCAACATCCGGCCTCTGGTCTCCGGATCTAGCAAACAGACACATCAACTGGCTAGAGCTACAAGCGGTTTGGCAAGCCCTCATCAAATGGGAAACGCACATTCGCCACCAGGAGATCCTAGTCCTTTCGGACAACACCACAGTCGTTTCTTACATTCAGAAGCAGGGCGGTACTCACTCTTCCGAGCTATGCATTCTACTCTATCAATTGATGCGCTGGTGCGAGGACCGAGGACTATCCCTCCGAGCTCGACACATCCCCGGTCACCTGAACGTGTTGGCGGACTCACTATCTCGGCGCGGACAATTACTTCACACGGAATGGACGCTTCACCCAGACATCTTTCAGATGATCTGCGCTCACTGGGAAACTCCCATGATAGACCTCTTTGCCACGAGGTGGAATCGCCAGCTTCCCCTCTTCGTCTCACCGATTCCAGACCCCCTAGCCTGGGCAGTCGACGCGCTCTCCATTCCGTGGGACGGTCTCATCGCTTACGCTTATCCCCCGACGGTCCTCGTTCCCAAAGTCCTCCTCAAGCTCAGAGGTTGCAACACGGTCATGTTACTGGTAGCCCCATTCTCCTGGAACAGGTCTTGGACTACCGATCTAATCAGTCTCGCCACGGGCCCTCCGCTTTGCCTGCCCACCTCGAGGACAATGCTCAAGCAGCCCCGCCAGCCTCTTTTCCACCCGTGCCCAGAGCGACTTCTCCTTCACGCCTGGAGATTGTGCGGCAAGCCCTCACCGCTAGAGGCTTCTCGAGTGCAGCAGTGGCAGCTATCGCTTCAGCCCGTAGACCCTCGACCAGACGTGTTTATGAGGGAAAGTGGCGAGCATTCCAATCCTGGTGCACTGACCGACACCTTATGCCCACGGAGTTGACTCCTTCACAGCTCGCTGACTTCTTCCTCTGGCTCTTTGGAGACCAAGGCCTAGCCCCCATCACGATCCGAGGATATCTGTCTATGATTGCAGACACTTACCGTCACCTCGGCCACCCAGACCCTGGCGAAAACAAAGACCTTGCAGACCTGATGGCACACTTCGGCCTGCAGCGTCCGGTTCCCCGCTCACTGATTCCAAGATGGGACCTCCCTTGGGTCCTGACGTGGCTGAACTCGGACAGGTTCGAACCGCTTTCCCTCGCTAAGTTCTCGGATGTGACACGAAAAACATGTTTTCTGTTGGCACTGGCCACCGCGGCTAGAGTAAGCGAGCTACATGCGATGTCGGCAAGTCCTGCCTGCCTCCAATTCCGGGCAGACGGTTCTGTACAGCTACTCACAGACCCTGCCTTCCTCGCCAAGACTAGGTCTCCCTTGACTGCGCCCCCAGTGATTACCATTAGGCCGCTGAAAGATGCAAGTTTTACTCGGGAGACCAGGCAACAGGATCCTGTGCGCGCTCTTCGTGTATATTTACGACGTACCAAACCCGTCCGCCGAGGACGATCACACCTCTTTCTACCCTTAGCACATAGCAGAGAAGACATATCAGCACAAACGATTTCTTCTTGGCTTCGCTGGGTCATCAGGTCAGCCTATCAGGACCTTTCCCCAGCAGTTGCAAAGAGGCTCAAGATACGCGCACATGAGGTACGAGCCATGGCCGCGAGCGTCGCATTCGATCGCAATTGTGCTGTTCGAGACATCGTGGCCGCAGTGGGCTGGCGGGCAGAATCCACCTTCGCCCGCTTTTACCTCAGGGATCTGTCAGGCCAGCGAGACAGCCTCGCACTGGTGGGGGACATCGCCGCAGCGCAACACTCCCTCCCGGCGCCGGAAGCGCCGTAGGTACGCACTTAGCTAAAATTGTCGGGAGTTTGGCGAATGGGTGTGTGGCTCTGTCGTATGCCCTTTATGGCGGTAACTTGGGCGCGGCACCCTCCACCTTTTCGCCATTCTTCCAGACAGTAATGTCATCGGTAATGTTTTTGAAGAAACAAATTAATTTTTCTTTAAAATATATTTTTTCGAAAAATACTTACCGATGACATTACTGTCTGGAAGTGTCAACTACTTACCCAATTTTAGCCTAAGAACTTGTTGTGTTCCTACACAACCCGGGAGGCACTCGGGGAACCCTAACTAGGGCTGAGAGTAGCCTCCCTTCCTTGCCCAAAAACGGGCATTCACCACGTGGCCCAATCACAATCAGTCAGTGATACTTAGCTTACCAGCGGCAAGCGGGGCAGGTGGGAGGGTCCTCCAAGTAATGTCATCGGTAAGTATTTTTCGAAAAAATATATTTTAAAGAAAAATTAATTTTTTTATGGTCTTCCGGTCATGTATCAATTTTCTACGGTAGATTTTTACGGTATTTTGGGGTTTGTTTTGGCAAAAAGACAGTTTGATTATGCCGTTTCCGCCTGTAGTAGTAAGCCAGGTCCTGATTGGTTACTGTGTGCTGACCTATAATTTTGTCTAGCCAATTGGAAAGCGGATCTTTGTTCGCGTTCATTCTAGCGGATGGGATCGCTTTACTTTGTTAGTTTGAGGTTCACAGTCGGCGAGAAATCATGCCTCCAAAACAAGTACACGAAACAGATGACGAAACAGAAGTGGATGAATGTCTGTATAATTCGTTTTTTAAAGATATGTGTATTTATGCAACACTTAACCCTTTGAACCCGGCAAACCGCTGTAGCGGTTTGCGGCCTCATATACCCTTCAGCCCGGCAAACCGCTACAGCGGTGTCAAATGTTTTGTATCGCGTGCCCGGTGACGCGCCAGCCTCGCTGCACGTGTGGTGACCTCGCCCTTCGCACTAATACATCGTGTTTACATTGACAGGGTCACGTACGTTCGTCTGTGGTATGCGGTCAGTTTTGCGGCGCTAGCGTGGGAATTATGGTTGGAATGGTGAGTGGATGTGTAGATTTTCGGAGTGATACAATTTTGTGTTTGGAGATATGGTTTCAACAACAGATAGCTTAGATGTATTGGGACATGTGTACCACTACCTACCTACCGCGTGGCAGCATAACCACGTGTTGGCAGTGTCAGCTGGAGCGATCGCCGCTTGAGGCACTGACAACGGCAATTACTTACAGCTTGATTCTGATGCTGAATTCGGAGGTTCTAATTGATATTCCGGTTTTTTTATGCCACACCTTGGTGCACCTGTAGGTGACTCTGTGGACACCAACGACACACATTGGTCATATGTGTAGTACGTGTATAGTCTTTACAACACTGGTACTTCCATCCGATTGTGTACGAGACACAACACAGACACACTGATCATCATTCGACGCCGCTTATCACATGTTGTCTAGATCGTGGATATACCTTATCAGTGGCAGGTGTAAACATTGACATCTGGTGACAAGGTAGGGGCCTTACGTTGTATCGGCATGCTGGAAATGCATGGATACATACGTGCCACAGTAATAGACGCCCTATTTAGTAATGCATGTTAAGTACCAGCGACCTGTCATGCACGAAAGACTTTTGTTTTCTCAAAACAACATTACCGATGACATTACTGTTAGGAATACTGTCTCGCTAGCCTAATTTTAGCCCAAAATTGAGGTTGTGTGCCTTTAAGGAGGGAAGGTATCAGGGGGCGCTATCTGCTAGGCAGAGCCACGGTAGCCTCCCTTCCCTCCATATCCGGAACGCGGTCACCTGATTCGCCATTCTGTCTCTTCGCTGAGCCGTGGAAGGTTGTATGCCCTACCTAGCTCCGTTCAGGCTTCGTTCTCGCGCGACTTTGTCTTCTTCGAGTTCGTGGTTGGAGGTTGACGGGTTACTACTGGCTTGTGAGCTTCCTGCTGCAGAGTGGGCTTCTGTTCCGGCTGCAGTGTCGACCGGGCTGTGCCTTCTCGTCCTTGGCGGGACTTTGCGGCCTTTTTTCGGGGGCCCTCGTCCTCCGTCCTTCACGGTGGTAACCTCCTTCTTTCTACCATGACCAGGTAAGCATTGTAGCTTGTGGTTAGTGCCCTCGGCCGACGCTACGGATGCAGTAGCACTGAGCAGAGGCGCTCGTAGTGTGACCGTTAGTGCGGTTCGTTTTTATGCCGTGGAAGAGAAAAGTGTACAGGCGGCAGGACCGGTTCTAGCGACCGGTCGGGGGTGAATTAGCAACAAGGGCGCTGCTAACTCAACCTTACCGGGCGGAACTAGACTGAGAGATTCCGTTGTAGCCACATGTACAGGTCCTTCTTCCTTGCTTGAAAGCGTGTTTTCTTGCTCTATGTATTCCAGTTGGCAAGTTCGTACCTGCACGAGATGCGCAGACTTCCAGTGGCCGAGTGATGCCCATGACGTCTGTCTTCCGTGCTCTGGCTGTTCCCCCACCCACCCTTGCGACGTCTGCACCACCTGGGAGGAGGAGCAGTGGTCGCAACTGCGGCGTTTCTACCGGCGGAAGCGTCCGAAGAAGGCCGCTCCGTCTACTTTGGTGGAGGAAACACCGAGAGCTCTCACGATGCGGGACGCACATGCGGATCCGGAGCCTCACGCTCCTGACGGAGGGTTCGTCAGCTCGCTGGGGTTACTTGACACCGAGCATGGCCAACGAAGTACTCCGACATCTGTGTTTGTCAGCTCGCCGGCAGTTCCTGACCCCGAGCTTGGCCAACACCGGGCGCCTACAGGGTTTGTCGGCTCGCTGGGTCCCACCGAGTCTGACCGACAACGCCCGCGGGACCGAAACGCGTCTACGACCGTGAGAAGCTCCGTTGACAAGCACAAGTCTTCTGGTGCGGAGGTCAGTGCCTTAGTTAACACTAAGAGTAAAAAACCAACCAAATACACATTAGTGAGTGTAGTTAAGGTGCCTCCTGTTTTGGCCCCCTCGGCCCGGCCCCTGGCGCAGGGGGAGGTGACTGTTTTTCAGAGACCACGCGGGCGAAGCTCCCGCGCTTCTAATGGCTCCCGTGACTCGCAATTCGCTCGCTTCCGAACGCCATTCTTCTCACTCCGTTGGCGGGTCTTCCCGCTCGCGCTCGACTTCCAGAGGGCACCGAGCGCCTAGGAGGCTCAGCCCTCTTACCGACCGGCGTACTTCGTACTCTCACCGGGATAGAGGTCTCCGTCATCGTTCACCGCACCGCTCGACCTATCGACCCCGGTCCCGTTCGCCCTCTCCATCCCGGAGCCAGCGTTCCCGCTTCCACCGGACTTACTCCCCCCGTCGCCGTTCTTCCCCGCGGCCGCGCTCCCCTCTTCACCGCTCCGCTTCGAGACGTCCAGCGACGAGGTTTTCCCCGACGTCCCGCTCACCCCCTGGTTCTGCGCGACGGGTCCGTTCTCCTCCCAGCGCTACAGTGACACAACGCGAGTTCGGCAGCGACGTTTCCAGTGTTGGTGTCCGACCTTCCCCTCCTCAGGGGTCGGATCCAGTTATGGAGGACGACGCTCTCAGCCTCGTTCCTGAGGGTTCGATGTCAGCCTTACTGCGTAACGATGCGTCCGACGCGTCCGGACACTCCCCCCTCTCGGACGACGCTGGTGTTCGACAGCCTTCCCTCAGTCATAAGATGGAGACCCTCCGAGCCTTGGATGAAGCGGCTCGCCTTATCGCGGCCTCCCTTCCTCCGGAAGACTGCCCACCTTCACCGCCGGTCAAGAGGAAAGCTTCTGCCTTTGTGGATGCGGCCAGCCTGACCAAGCGGTTCAAGTCTCTCCCTCAACCTCCAGGGTTCCGAGACCTACGTGACGCCCTTTCGTCGCACCTTCGTACGAATTCCTTTGGGGACGCAGGTTTCTTTTCGGACAACAGGTGGCCCGCTGATCTACAGATCGCCTTTCGGCAGCGCTGGTACGCGGGTCATTCGCAGTCCTTCTCCTGTCAGCTACCGGAGCTGGACGCCCAGGCCCTCTCCTTCGCTGGCTCCCCTCGTCCGGGTCCCGTCATCCCAGGCCTCGACAAGACAGCTACCCTTGTAAGGAATGCCCTCGCTACAGCGGGATTCCTCGACTTGGTGACCCAGACTATCGTTCGCCGTGTGGAAGAAGCCTGGAACCCTGTGACATCTCCTTTTCTGGCGGACATCCTATCCTTAGCAGTGGCAGGCAACCGGGCGGCGTTTCACTCCGCTGTAAACTCCATGACGGCTGCGGCCAACTGCGACCTGATGCGACGCGATGCTCTTCTCCGTTCCTGTGATCTTCCCCCGGACTTGAAGAAGCAGCTTCGACAGGCGCCGCTTGGAGGGGAACTGCTGTTCGGGCCCACCTGGCAGGCGGTGAAGGAAGCCAACAAGGACTTGTGGCCCAGCCGACCGGCGCCCCACCGCTTTCGAGTTCCCCGCAAGGCCGCGGGTCGTGCCCTGCGGTCCGCCAGACCCGCTCCCCGCCCCCCTACAGTGCGCGGACGTCTCCCTCCTCGCGCCCCAGCCTTTGGGCGCGCTCGCCTTCGCCCCGACGCGACTCCCGCCCCCGCCCCCTCCCCCGCCTGGCCCCGGCCCGCCCGCCGCCCAGGGAGGGGCAGGGCCCACTGACGCTTATCCTCCTCCGCCGCCGCCGACCGCTTCCCTTTCTCCTGTCGGCGGGAGGCTGGCGCGCCACAGCCCGGCGTGGCACGCGCTGTTCCCCGACAACGCCTGGGTGCTTTCTACCGTCTCCGAAGGCCTTCGGATCGCCTTTCGGTCGCCGCCCCCCCTCCGTCGCTCCCCCGTTTGGACCCCTGTGCCCTCCGACCTAGACAGGGCCGCTGCTCTTCGCGACGAGGTGCACTCCCTACTTCTAAAGACGGCGACGGAAGTGGTTTCGCAGCCCAACTCCCCTGCTTTTTACAGCCGCCTTTTCGTTGTGCCCAAGCCAGGCGGCAAGTGGAGACCAGTCATCGATCTCTCCGCCTTGAACAAGTTCATCGTTGCCCCCCCCTTCCACATGGAGACGGCCCGAGCTCTTCGGGCCGCGGTGCAGCCGATGGACTTTGCCGTCAGCCTGGATCTCTCGGATGCCTACCTTCACGTGCCTGTTCACCCTTCGTCCCGACGGTATCTACGCTTTGCTTTTGCAGGAGTGATTTACCAGTTCCGAGTGTTGCCCTTCGGTCTCAACCTCAGCCCCTGGGTGTTCACGCGCATCATGGATGCAGTCGTCGCCCGGGCCAGAATGACGTCGTCCAGCCCGACGTCGAACTACCTCGACGACCTCCTCCTACGGAACCAGTCAATCACGGCCTTGACCAGGGATCGAGATGCGCTGCTGCACCTCCTCGACAATCTCGGCTTCCTGCTGAACTGGGGCAAGTCCGACCTGGTGCCATCCCGCCACTTCGTCCATCTGGGTATGGAGTTTCGCACAGACTGCAACCTTGTTCGCCTGCCGGGACCACGCATACAGAAGCTGGCGACCCTCGCCCTGCACCTCGCGCAGACTCGCTCGGCTACCGCCAGAGTGTGGCTACAGCTCCTTGGCCTGATGAGTGCGGCGGCGGACTTACTCCACCTGGGTCGCCTTTACTACCGTCCCCTTCAGCTCCATCTCCTCTTACACTGGCGGCCGTCTTCGGGCTCCCTGGAGACGATGGTACCAGTTCCCTTGATGCTGCTGCCGCATCTTCGTCGATGGGCGGATCCTGCCTGGCTGGCGTCGGGAGTCCCCCTCTACACACCTTCCCCCCGACTGTCACTTTGCGTCGACGCGAGCAGCTCCGGCTGGGGAGCTCACCTACTTCCGATGTTCACCACGGCCTCCGGCATTTGGACCTCGGACCTAGCGACGCGACACATCAACTGGTTGGAGCTCCAGGCGGTTTGGCAAGCACTCCTCGCCTGGGAACCTCGCCTGCGTCGTCAGGAGCTTCTCGTCCTGTCCGACAACTCCACAGTCGTCGCCTACCTTCAGAAGCAGGGCGGGACTCGCTCCCCGTCTCTTTGCATCCTTCTTTACCAGATACTTCGGTGGTGCGAGGACCGCGGCATTTCCCTCAGAGCCAGACACATCCCGGGCCATCTCAATGTCCTGGCAGACTCCCTCTCTCGACGCGGGCAGCTTCTCCACACCGAGTGGACACTCCGACCAGACATCTTTCGGATGATTTGCGACCGCTGGGAGACGCCCATGATCGACCTCTTTGCCACGAGATGGAACCACCAACTTCCACTCTTCGTCTCCCCCATCCCAGATCCTCAAGCCTGGGCGGTCGATGCTCTCTCCATTCCCTGGGACGGCCTCATCGCGTACGCCTACCCACCGGCGGTCCTCGTTCCCAAGGTCCTGCTCAAGCTCAGAGGTTGCAACACGGTTCTGTACCTAGTGGCCCCCTTCTCCTGGTCCCGGTCCTGGACAACCGACCTCCTGAACCTGGCGTCGGCCCCCCCACTACAGCTGCCCACTCCGCCATCGATGCTCAAGCAGCCCCGGCAGGACCTGTTCCACCCGTGCCCCGAGCGTCTCCTCCTACACGCCTGGAGATTGTGCGGCAAGCCCTCGCCAATAGAGGTTTCTCAAGTACGGCGGTGGATGCGATCGCTACAGCCCGCAGGCGATCCACTAGGCGAGTTTACGAGGGGAAATGGCGCGTTCTCTGCGACTGGTGCGCCGCCGAACGACTCTCCCCCACGGATCTGACGGTTCCCCAGCTAGCAGAATTCTTCCTCTGGCTCTTCAATGATCAGCGGTTGGCCCCCATTACCATTCGCGGCTATCTGGCTATGATAGCCGACACGTACCGGCACCTGGGACACCCCGACCCTGGCGCCTGCAAAGACCTGGCTGATCTGATGGCACACTTCGGCCTTCATCGACCAACCTCCCGCTCCCTTGTGCCGAGATGGGACCTACCCTGGATACTGACGTGGCTCAACAATAGCCGCTTCGAGCCTTTGCAGCTGGCGCGACTGGCGGACGTGACGCGGAAGACATGCTTCCTACTAGCCCTCGCCACTGCGGCCAGGGTCAGCGAGCTTCACGCCTTCTCGACCCATCCATCGTGCCTACAGTTCCGGGCGGACGGTTCGCTACAACTGCTGCCGGACCCGAACTTCCTGGCCAAGACACGGCTTCCACTAGCCGCCCCACAAGTGGTCTCCATACAAGCCCTGAGGGGACCTAGCTTCTCCCGGGACTCCAGACAACAAGATCCGGTGAGAGCAGTGCGTATCTACTTGCGCAGGACCAAGCCTCTGCGCAGGGGCCGCACCCCGCCTTTTCCTTCCTTTGTCTCCAGGTAAAAATGACATTACGGCCCAAACGATCTCCGCCTGGCTCCGTTGGGTGATACGCTCCGCATACCACGACCTCGCCCCTGACACCGCCACGCATCTGAACATCAGGGCGCATGAGGTACGAGCCATGGCGGCGAGCCTTGCATTCGACCGCAACTGTGCAGTCAAAGACATTGTGGCGGCCGTAGGCTGGCGTTCAGAGTCAACCTTCGCCAGATTCTACCTGAGGGACCTCTCCGGCCAGCGCGAGAACCTGTCGCTGGTGGGGGATGTCACGGCAGCACAACACTCCCTCCCGGCACCCCGGGTGCCGTAGGTATTCTTCGCTAAAATTATCGGGAGGTTGTGCCTGGGAGGGCGGGTCTCGGGGACCTAATAGTTTGCTTAGGGACGTAATTAGCGGCACCCACCGCCTCATCGACATTCTTCCTAACAGTAATGTCATCGGTAATGTTGTTTTGAGAAAACAAATGTATTTTTCTCTAAAATAAATTTTTTTGAAAAATACTTACCGATGACATTACTCGGAGGACCCTCCCACCTACCCCGCTGCCGCTGGCTCGCTACGATACAGAATGGCGAATCAGGTGACCGCGTTCCGGATATGGAGGGAAGGGAGGCTACCGTGGCTCTGCCTAGCAGATAGCGCCCCCTGATACCTTCCCTCCTTAAAGGCACACAACCTCAATTTTGGGCTAAAATTAGGCTAGCGAGACAGTATTCCTAACAGTAATGTCATCGGTAAGTATTTTTCAAAAAAATTTATTTTAGAGAAAAATACATTTTTTTCAAGTTTATTGTCACCTGTCACTATTTTTGTCACCAGGCATTACGGCACATGTGACACAGTGTGGTCAAATCCATAAAAGGGTAATCCAATGGCAAATCTGTACATATATGGGGATATCTGTTGTAAAGTATTATTTACAAATATTTTACAGTGCACACCCATTTCCAACAGAAATTTCTCAAAGTCAGGGCTGAAGGGTATATAGACTTCTTATTTACTCAGGGTTCAAAGGGTTAATAATAAAAACACTCACAACAGGGATCAGCTAAGCCCTGTCCTTTGGAAGCAAGGTCTGCTGTCGTCAACCCCCTCCTCCCCCTCCCTCCCCTCCCCCTCCCTCCTCTCCCCCCTCCCTCCCCCCTCCCCCCCCCCCCCCCCCTGTTGTTTGATGTTTTGGCCCCTGGAAGCAAGGTTTGTCGCCCAGTTGAACTATAATTTTACTGACAGTCTCGCAAATCTTACTGAGAGTTTTCCCAAATCTTCTTGACAACCACATGAACATGTAGGCAGGTCTGGCATCTCATGGACGTCCCTGTGAGCCCCCCCCCCCCCCCCCCCCCCCCCCCGTCTTCCCACCCTGCGGGGTGTAAGGGGCTTCCGGAGCCCTCCCGTGCCTCTGGTCTTCGTCGTTCATGCTCGATCCTTCGCTCCCCGCAGCGCCCTTCGTCGCGGGCCCCATGGGCAGCCCCTCCTGGTCCGCTCCCGTGTCTCGGCCCGTCGCCTGCCCCTTTGGCTGGCCCGCACTCCAGGAGTCGGTTGCCCCTTTTCTTGGCGCCGCAGGACAGGCGGTCTCCGGATGTCAACCCCGACGCCCTCAGCCTGCATCCAGGGGACTCCGCCTCGGCTATCTTCCTTCAGGACTCCCCCGCCAGATCCCAAGTCTCTGGGTCGTTGGCTTCTTCGGCGTCTTCCGCCTCTTCCCCCTCCCCGGCGGACGGGCTTACGCTTGGCTCCCAGACCGTCCGTTCCCTCGAGGAGGCGGCCCGCCTTATCTCCTCCTTCCTCCCGCCAGACTTCTGCCCACCGTTCCCTCCCCTGAAGAGGCAAGCTTCCGCCATGGTGGACACTCAGAGACTTGCCAAGCGTCGCAAGTCGCTCCCACAGCCAGCCAGCTTTCGGGACTCGCAGGAGCGTTTTCGGCTCAGCTTTGCCAAGACAGTTTTGGCGACAATGGCTTCTTTGCAGACTCTCGGTGGCCCGCCAGTATCAACATGAGCTTTTACCAGGAATGGTACGCCGGACATACCCAAGCCTTCTCCGTGCCTCACCCCGTCATGGACTCAGTAGCCCTGGCTCAGGCGTGCGGGCGCAGGATGCTCCAGGCCGGTTGGCGTCATCCGTAACTCCCTGGCCTGCTCTGGGTTCTGAGGCGGTGCTGCACTGTTTGGAGGACACCTTGGACCTGGCGACCTTGTCCCCCTCCATGGCATCCATTCCATCTTGGTGGCCGCTAACCGGGCTGCTTATCACTCGTCCACTAACACCATGGCAGCGGCTGTCAACTGTGACCTCTGGCGCCGGGACACCCTCCTGCGCTTCTGTACGGACCTTCCCAAAGCAGTGAAGTCTCAGCTCCGCCAGGCCCCGCTTAAAGGTTCGCAGCTCTTTCGGGACACATGGCAGTCTGTCAAGGAAGTGTCCAAGGATCTGTAGCCTTGGCCCGTCACCGCCCCCTCCGCTTCCCGCTTTCGCGCTTCCCCCACGGACCCTTCCCTCATCCCTCCGGTGGCTCCTGCGGTAGAGTTCGCCCCCTCCCTCACAGGGGCCCCAGCGGTCCTTTCCCGCTGCTCTCCCCTCCTGGTCCCGTGGCGCCCGCAAGTCAGGGCGCGGTCGGGCCCGCTGACTTCCCCTCCCCCCTGCCCCCGCCGACAGTTCTCGGGTCTCCAGTCGGCGGGCGGCTGGCCCTCCACAGCGACGCTTGGCGCTCGCTGTTTCCAGACGATCCCTGAATCCTCTTGACCGTTTCCACAGGCCTTCAGATCTCCTTCCAGTCCCCTCCGCCGCTGCGCAGGTCCCCCCTCTGGACCCAGTTACCCAGCAACCCGCTCAAGGCAGACGCTCTTCTCGGAGAGGTGGAGTCCCTGCTCTGCAAGGCAGCCACATAGGTCTCCCATCACGACTCCCTGGCCTTCTACAGCCCCCCCCCCCCCCCCCCCCCCCCACCTGGGTCTGCCCTGGGGGACTTGGGTGGGGTTAACTACTTTTTCACCCTGGTCAGCCCCTTCTATTCTGGGGCATGTGTTTCTGTCTACCCATTGTCCATTCACCTGTATTTGCCTTTTTTAAACTCTCCCTATTGTCTGCGCTGCCTGTAGCTCTTGATATTGGATGTGTGTTGCTAAATGGTCTTGGCTTTATCTAGGCCCCATGTCATAGGTTTATTTAACGTATTGGACCGGCTGGCGACCTACATTCAATATTCTGTTTAGTTTTTTTTTTTTTTTCACAAGCAGTGCAGGCACATCCTGAGAAAGCCTTGTTGCTGTCGGGACGTTAAGCAATGTACAATCAATCAATCAACCTTCTACAGCTGTCTGTTTGTTGTCCCCAAACCCGGCGGCAAGTGGCGCTCCCATCATCGACCTGTCGGCGCTAAACAAGTACGTTTCTGTGCCGCACTTTGGGATGGAGACAGCCAAGATCCTTCACTCTGTGGTCCGGCTGATGGACTTCGCGATCAGCCTCAACTTAGCGGACGTGTATCTGCATGTGCCCATTCACCCGTCCTCCCGCCAATATCTGCGCTTCGCCTTTCGCGGGGTCACGTACCAGTTCCAACCCTCCCCTTCTGCCTCAACATCAGCCCTTGGGTCTTCACGCGGCTCCTCGACATGGTGGTGGCCCAAGTTCCGGCAGCGGTCCTTGAGCCAGGCCTCCAATTACCTGGATGATCTGCTCCTGCGCAACCTGATCGCCGCGACCCTGGAAGATGACAGAGATTCTCTCCTCTCCCTTCTCCACCGGCTCGGGTTTCTGGTCAATCCGGGCAAGTCAGATCTTACGCCTTCGCGCAGGTTCATCTATTTAGGGATGGAATTCCTGACCGACCTCAACCTGATGCGGCTCCCGGTGGCGCGGCGACAGAAGATCGCCGATCTCGCTCGTCAGGTGGAAATAGGGGACTCCTTCCCAGCCAGGGTCTGGCTACAGCTCCTGGGACTCCTCAGTGCGGCAGCGGATATGTTACCCCTCAGCAGGCTGCAGCTTCACCTGCAGCTTCACCTTCTCCTGCTCTGGCGCCTGTCCTTCGGCGGGCTGACGGACCCAATCCCCATTCTCCCTCTGGTCCGGCCCCACCTCCAGCGGTGGATGGACCTGTCTTGGTTGGCTTCGGGCGTGCCCCAGCACTCCCCTCTGCCCCGGTGGTCCATCTGCACCGACGCAAGCCAGTCTGGTTGGGGAGCGCACATGCTTCCGGATTTCGTCTCGGCCTCAGGGCCTCGCCAGCAAGTGCATCAACTGGCTGAAATTGAAAGCGGTGTGGTTAGCCCCAAGCGCCTGGCAGGAGACGCTGGGACACCAGGAGGTCCTAGTTCTCTTGGACAACACGACGGTGGTGGCCTACATTCAGAACCAGGGGGGCACGCGCTCGCCCTCACTGTGCATCCTCCTTTACCATCTCCTGCTATGGTGCAGGGATCGTGGCATTGCTCTTTGGGCCCACCACATTCCAGGCCTCCTAAACATCCTCGCGGACTCCCTATCCCGGCGTGGCCAGTTCCTCTACACAGAGTGCTCCCTGCGCCTGGACATCTTTTGCCTGATCTGCGCGTGGTGGGAGATGCTGCTAATCGACCTCTTCGCCACCAGATGGAACAAGCAGCTCCCACTCTTTGTCTCGCCCGTACCAGACCCCCTCACCTGGGCTGTGGGCGCGCTCTACATCCCGTGGGATGGGTTGATCGCTTACACTTACCCCCCATTTGTCCTGGTGCCCAAGATCCTGTGGAAACTTCAGTGATGCTCCGCGGTTCTCCTTCTGGTGGCCCCCTTCAGCTGGGCCAAGAGCTGGACCACAGACCTCCTCGCTCTTGCGACGGACCCGCCCCTGGAGCTTCCCACCCCGCCCTCGATGCTCAAGCAGCCCCGACAGGCTCTCTTCCACCTGTGCTTGGAGAGGCTTCTCCTACACGCTTGGAGGTTGCCTGGCAAGCCCTCGCCGATAAATGTTTCTCAGGTGCAGCAGTGGAGGCTATCGCAGCGGGCCCGCAGACTCTCTACCAGGAATGTATACGAAAGCCAGTGGCGGGTCTTCCAGTCCGGGTGCGCTGCCCAGCGGCTTCCCCCCACGGATCTGACTTCCCCCAACTGGCGGATTTCTTCCTGTGGCTCTTTGCCGATCAGGGCTTAGCACCCATTACCATCAAGGGCTACCGGGCCATGATTGCGGACACTTATCGCCACCTGGGCCTCCCAGATCCGGGTGCTTGCAAGGACCTCTCGGACCTTATGGCCCACTTTGAGCTCTGACATTGAGGTCTCCCATTCGCTCATCCCTTGGTGGGACCTCGCCTGGGTGGGTCCTGATTTGGGTAAACTCGGACCGCTTCAAACCCCTGCCATTGGCGCGGTTGTCCAACTTAACCCGGAAAACGTGTTTCCTCCTGGCCATCACCGCTGCGTCCCGTGTGAGCAAGTTACATGCACTCTCGGTGCGTCCCGCCTGTCTGCAGTTTCGGACCGATGGCTCAGCTCAGCTCCTCACCGACCCATCCTTTCTGCCAAGAACCGGCCTCCCTCAGCCGCGCGCCTCAGGTGCTGACCATCCACCCGCTCAGAGGTACGGATCAATCCCGTAGCTCGCGCCAGCAGGACCCGGTCCGGGCTCTGAGGATTTACCTGCGTCGCACAAAGCCACGCCGCCAAGGCCGCTCCTGCCTCTTCCTGCCCCTCTCGTCAGGCAGACCTGATATCTCGGCGCAGACAATTTCGTCCTGGCTGAAGTGGGTCATTCGGTCGGCCTACAATGACCTCTCCCCTGACGGGGATAAGAGGCTGCACATCCGGGGTGCGAGCAGTAGCCACCAGCGTGGCATTTGACCGCAACTGCTCCGTTAAAGACATTGTCGCAGCGGTCGGCTGGCGGCCCGACTCCACCTTTGCCCACTTCTACCTCTGCGACCTATTCGGCCAGCGTGACTCCCTGGCCCTGGTGGGGGACATCTCAGTGGCCCAGCACTCCCTCCTTGCGCCACAGGCGCCCTAGGTAACTCTTAGCTGAAATCGTCGGGAGTGCTCTGTTGCGGGCCTTCGGGGCGTATTTTTCGCAGGGTGGTATAGGGCGGCACCCTCCTCCTCTTCGCTATTCTTCCATATAGTAATGCCATCGGTAATGTATTTTGAGAAAACAAATGAATTTTTCTCTAAAATGTATTTTTTCGAAAAATACCGATGGCATTACTCGTAGGACCCTCCTCCTGCCCCGCTTGCCGCCTTTCGGCTAAGTGTGAAACTGGCGGACTTCCGCCCAACACATGACCGGATAGGGAGGTAAGGGGAGGCCACCCGGGGCTCCTAGTCATGGATCCCCGGTGTCTCATCCCCAGTTTGTGCAGGGGACACTTATGCTTAGGCTGAAATCAGTAGGATAAAGGGTATCTTCCATATAGTAATGCAATCGGTAAGTATTTTTTGAAAAAATTTTTTTTAGAGAAAAATTCATATTCTGATTGTGTCTGTGATTGTAGGTTTGATATGTTCATCCCATGGGTGTTGCCATTGTGATGCCACTGTTTAACTGTCGATGGTTGAACTATCAATTTGTCTGTGAAATGTGGTCTTCAGAGGACAACTCCCAAATTTGGGAATTTAATCCGGAGGGCTCAGTCTGTCAGTACCAGTTTGTTTTTCGTGTTACGGCAGATTATGCTGATCATGAACTCTAGACCAAAAACGTGACTGCCAAGCATGTAAGATGCAGAGGACAACCCAGCAAAGAAAGAAACACATAGAAAAAGACAGTTACAACACTATGTGTTTTAACTGTCTTTTCTTAGCATGTTTCTTTCTTCATTGGGTTGTTCCCTATGCTAATCTCGGACCTTGCCATGTTCTCAGGATCAGGCAGAACTCACTGAGCACAAGTTCCGGCGATTTATGAAACTGGAAGCCGTTAGTCCACGCACACGAAACCACATCTGTCCGGCCACGGTGGTGGAGGTGATCAATTCTCGCTACTTCCTGGTGGAGATTGATGACCTTCAGGAGTCGGACCCGGCCAAGCGTATCCGCTTCTACTGTCACAGTCGAACGCCCACCATCTTCCCCATCCAGTGGACAGTGTACAAGGGCATCAAACTCACACCACCGCCAGGTCGGTTTGGCACCCTACCTCTACCCCTCTCTTTCTCACTTGTTATTCCTTTGACTCCTAGAACTGAAAGAATGGAAGTCTTTTAGTCTAACTAAAAGACTTCCATTCTTTCAGTTCTAGGAGTCAAAGGTTTAAAGGGGTATGTGTCTATACATGGTATTTGTACACTGAAAATCAGAGTGTTTGTTTCCTAAAAAACATTACCGATGACATTACTGTCTGGAAGTGTCAACTACTTACCCAATTTTAGCCTAAGAACTTGTGTTCCTTCACAACCCGGGAGGCACTCGGGGAACCCTCATTAGGGCTGAGAGTAGCCTCCCGTCCCAGTTTATCTGGGCACCCACTACGTGGCCCAATCACAAATCAGTCGTTCCTACTTAGCTCCAAAGTTCAGACGTGTTAGCCTATCGCTCCACAGACCGTTGCTAACGGTTTTCACTGGGCTTATCTTTGTGGATTACTGTATCCTTCAGACTTGTGTGCTTGGATTTATGTGCCTGTGTGTGTTTTTAAAGGATTGTGCTTCGCGTGAACTGTGTTTTTCTTCGTTCTGGTGAAAACGGAAAAAAAAGAGACTCCTCTCGGTGGTGTTTACTGTTCTGACTATGGAGCTTCCTCCACCCATCGCTACCTCACAGAGGTAAGGTCTCGGCCCCTCCCTCAGACGGCCCCGGCCCGGGTGCCTGTTTTGGTTGGTTTGTTTCGTCGGATCGCGCAGAGCCTTCGTTCTCGTTTTCTCGACCTCAGAGTGCTTGCGCCCGGTGGCCTACTATTTCTGTTTTATGTTGTAGTAACCCCGTGCGTACCTGCCAAAAGTGTGGATCTTTCCAGTGGCCGTGTGATAACCATGATTTATGCCTTCCTTGTACGGGCTGCAACTCGGACCATACTTGCACCGTCTGCGCCGCCTGGCCCGAGCAGCAATGGTCGCGGCTTTGGAGTTTTTACAGGCGCGAGCGTCCATATACACCTAGTGACAAGTCCTTCCTGGAGCCCACATCAGTACTTGGCATTGTTACTAACCAAGTGGGCGTGGACCGTGAGGATCCACTGAACCATCGGCCGCTTGAGCTTCACTCATCCTCCCTCACTTCTAATCGGACACCGCCTGCTGACTCTTACGGGGAGTCCGCCTTAGGGTGCAGCGTTTGCCTTACGGGGGCACGCATACCGCGACATACTTCGCGCAGTAAGTTGTCCCAAAATAATCGAATTTGTGTAGACCATGAGGATCAACTGAGCCGTCGGCCACTTGAGATTTCCTCATCCTCCAAACTCTCTAACCGGACACAGCCTGCTGACTCATACGGGGAGTCCGCATACCGCGACATACTTCGCGCAGTAAGTTGTCCGAAAATAGTCGAGTTAGCATGGACCGTGGGGATCAACTGAGCTGTCGGCCGCTTGAGATTTGCTCATCCCCCAAGATTTCTAAACGGACACCGCCTGCTGACTCTTACGGGGAGTCCGCCTTAGGGTGTAGCGTTTGCCTTACGGGGGCACGCATACCGCGACATACTTCACGCAGTAAATTGTCCGAAAATCATCATAAGAGATCTCATTTGAAAAAGCCTGCGTACTCTTACGGAGAGACGCTTATCGACAACGTGCCCGCCTTACGGAGGCAGACGAGAGATCAAAGTCCAGGCGTCATCGGTTTGATGACCGTGTTAAACTTTCTCACTTGACCTCCATTCCTCCACACTCTCACGCGTCGCGTGACTACCGTCCGGAGCATCGTTCTACTGTCCGTTGCGATCACCGCAGTCCACGGCATCCATCAGCATATTCCCTTTCATCTACTTCTCCCGCTTCGGTCCCCCGTTCGGCTTCCAGCTTGTCTCGGATTCGGTCTCTGATCTACTCGCCTTTGGCGGCCGCTCCCTTTCGCCGCGCTCTGATGTGTCAGATGTTCCTGTGTCGACTACGCTCTCTTCGTCGTGGTGCATGGAAACACTTCTTTGCATTAACGAAGCAGATCGTATTATCGTGGCCGCCCTCCCGACGGACGCGTGCCCTCCGTCCCCCTTGCTCAAACGGAAGGTGTCCGCCTTTGTTGATTCGGACCGGCAACAGAAGAGATTCAGGTCGCTGCCTCAACCTCCTGGATTTCAAGATCTGTGAGATTCCTTCTCAGCTCATCTACACACGGATTCACAAGAATACTCCTTTTTTGCGGACCGCAAGTGGCCGGCTGACCTTGACATCGCGTTCCGACAATCTTGGTATGCGGGCCATTCACAGTCTTTTCAGTGTACTCTTCCCACGTTGGACCCTCCGGCTGTGGCGCAGCTTGGCGGCAACTCTAAGCTACATTACACTTTCTCATGTGGTTTGGATAAGACGGCGTCCCTAGTGCGGAACACTTTTCTGGAGCTTCTCACGCAAGCTTTTATACGTCGCATTGAAGACTCACGAGAAACTTCGCCCCTCCTTGGTGATCTCCTCGCTCTAGCGGTCGCGGCTAACCGGGCAGCTTATCACTCTTCCGTCAACGCAATGGTGGCTGCTGCTAACTGTGACCTCATGCGTCGGGATGCCGTTCTACAAGCCTGTCATGGATTGCCCCCTGATCTGAAGTCACAACTGTGTCGGGCTCCTCTTGGTGGACATCTTCTATTTGGTGAGACTTGGCAGAAGGTGAAGGACGGAAATTTAGACCGCTGGCCCAACCGCATTACCACTTCTCGCTTTCATTCCGCCCGCAAGGCCGTGGGTCGCACCCTGCGGACCTCCAGACCCTCTTCGACCTTCATTCCCAATCATTCCAACGCGCCCCGGAGGGCTCCCGCTTTCGGCGACGCTAAACCCGTTAAGACCTCTATCCCCTCCTGGCCCAAGCCTGCCCGCCGCCCTGGTCGAGGGCGCGGGCGGTTTCAATGACTACCTTCCGTCCCAGTTCCCGCCGGCCCCTCGGGGGTCTCCGGTCGGCGGGAGACTGGCCCTTTGCAACGACGTATGGAGGGCGCTGCTGTCGGACGACCCTTGTGTCCTTACTACCATTTCCGAGGGTCTCTCGATTTCGTTCCGTTCACCTCCGCTGTTGAGACAATCTCCGTTGTGGACAGACGTTCCATCCGACGAGTTCAAAGCTATCGCCTTGCACGGAGAGGTCGCCTCGCTTCTACAGAAGGCTGCCACGGAGATAGTGTCTCGTCTCGACTCCCCGGCATTTTACAGTCCCATCTTCGTGGTTCCGAAGCCGGACAGAAAGTGGCATCCTGTCATCGATCTCTCGGCACTGAACAAGTTTATACTGGCTCCGACTTTTCGCATGGAGACCACCCGGACACTCCGGGCCGCAGTGCAGCCCATGGATTTTGCAGTCAGCCTGGATCTTTCCGATTCGTATCTCCATGTCCCCATACATCCGGCCTCCAGACGGTATCTCCGCTTATCTTTCGAAGGCGTGATCTACCAGTTTCGCGCTCTTCCCTTTGGTCTCAACCTCAGCCCGTGGGTTTTCACTCGCATAATGGATGCAGTCATCGCCAAGGCTCGAGAGTCGTCATCCAGTCCGATCTCCAACTACTTAGACGACCTTCTCCTGAGGAATACGTCGGAGTCGGTGCTGCGGATGGACAGGGACGCTCTACTCCTGCTATTGTCCCGCTTGGGGTTTCTGATTCATGCGGGCAAGTCGGACCTCTCTCCATCTCGCCGGTTTATTCATCTTGGGATGGAATTTGCGACCAACCTCAACCGTGTGTGTTTACCGGAACCTCGGATCCAGAAGTTAACCTCCCTCACCGCTCGGGTTGCCCGGTCGGAATCCGTTCCCGCCAGAGTCTGGCTGCAACTCCTCGGCCTGATGAATGCAGCGGCGGATCTCCTACCCCTGGGTCGTCTTCACTCCCGCCCGCTTCAGTTACATCTCCTGCTTCATTGGAGGCCGTCCTCTGGCGACCTCGATGCCCTGGTGCCGGTGTCTCCAATCCTTCACCCACACCTACAGTGTTGGATGGACACATCTTGGCTAGCTTCGGGAGTTCCTCTCGCCTCACCGCCCCCTCAGCTCTCGCTCTGCGTGGATGTGAGTCTCGCTGGATGGGTGCACACCTGCTTCTGAGTTTCCTTTCGACATCTGGCCTCTGGACACCGGACTTGGCAGGCAGACACATCAACTGGCTCGAGCTACAAGCAGTGTGGCAAGTGCTCATGGTGTAGGAAGTCCACCTTTGCAACCAGACGCTTCTTGTCCTGTCGGACAACACTACGGTCGTCTCATACCTTCAGAAGCAGGGAGGTACACACTCTCCCGATCTGTGCATTCTCCTCTACCGCCTGATGTGCTGGTGCGAGGACCGCGGCATCTCTCTCCGAGCTCGACATATCCCCGGACACTTGAACGTCTTGGCCAACTCCCTCTCTCGACGCGGCCAACTACTCCACACGGAATGGACGCTTCACCCGGACATCTTTCAGATGATCTGCGCTCACTGGAAAACTTCCATGATCGACTTATTTGCCACGAGGTGGAATCATCAACTTCCCCTCTTCGTCTCCCCAATTCCAGACCATCTGGCATGGGCGGTCCATGCGCTATCCATTCCGTGGGACGGACTGATTGCGTATGCCTATCCCCCGACGGTTCTAGTCCCCAAAGTCCTACTCAAGCTCAGAGGTTGCGACGCGATACTGTTCTTGATCGCCCCGTTCTCTTGGAATAGGTCTTGGACCACCGACCTTCTCTGTCTAGCCACGGGTCTCCCTCTTCGTCTCCCCACGTCGAGGACTATGCTCAAGCAACCTCACCAGCCGCTGTTCCACCCGTGCCCGGAGAGGCTCCTTCTTCACGCCTGGAGATTGTCCGGCAAGCCCTCACCGCAAGAGGTTTCTTGGGTGCTGCAGTGGAAGCAATCGCTTCAGCCCGTCGACCTTCGACTCGACGCGTTTACGAGGGCAAGTGGCGAGTGTTCCAGTCATGGTGCTCGGACCAACATCTCTCTCCCCTCGAATTAACTACTCCACAGCTCGCAAACTTCTTCCTCTGGCTCTTTGGAGACCTCGGCCTCGCCCCCATCATGATCCGAGGATACCTGTCCATGATTGCTGACACTTACCGTCATCTAGGCCACCCAGACCCTGGCACATGTAAAGATCTTGCAGACCTGATGGCACATTTTGGCCTGCAGCGTCCGGTTCCCCGCTCCCTGATTCCTCGCTGGGACCTACCCTGGGTCTTGACGTGGCTTAATTCGGACAGATTTGAACCTCTTTCCCTGGCTCGCTTGGCTGATGTGACACGGAAGACATGCTTCCTTTTGGCCCTAGCCACGGCGGCCAGGGTAAGCGAACTACACGCTCTGTCAGCGAGTTCTACCTGCCTCCAATTCCGAGCGAATGGTTCGGTACAATTACTCACAGACCCTGCCTTCCTCGCCAAGACCCGGTCTCCTTTGACTGCTCCCCAGGTCATAAATATTCAGCCTTTGAAACACGCGACCTTTTCTAAGGAAACGCGACAACAAGATCCCGTGCGCGCCTTACGCGTTTACTTACGCAGATGCAAGCCCGTCCGGCGAGGACGATCACGCCTCTTTCTACCTTTGAACCCCAACAGAAATGACATAACAGCTCAGACAATATCTTCCTGGCTACGTTGGGTGATTCGGTCCGCCTATCAGGATCTTTCCCATGACGGGGCGAAGCGGCTCAAGATACGCGCACACGAGGTTCGGGCCATGGCCATGAGTGTTGCCTTCGATCGCAATTGTGCTGTTCGAGACATCGTGGCAGCAGTCGGCTGGCGGGCAGAATCAACATTCGCCTGCTTCTATCTCAGGGATCTGTCGGGCCAGCGAGAGAATCTCGCACTGGTGGGGGACATCGCCGCAGCGCAACACTCCCTCCCGGCGCCGGAAGCGCCGTAGGTATGCACTTAGCTAAAATTGTCGGGAGTTTGGCGAATGGGTGTGGGGCTCTGTCGTATGCCCTTTATGATGGTATTTGGGCGCGGCACCCTCCACCTTTTCGCCATTCTTCCAGACAGTAATGTCATCGGTAATGTTTTTGAGGAAACAAATTTATTTTTCTCTAAAATATATTTTTTCGAAAAATACTTACCGATGACATTACTCGAAGGACCCTCCCACCTGCCCCACTTGCCGCTGGTAAGCTAAGTATCATGACTTATTTGTGATTGGGCAACGTAGTGGGTGCCCAGATAGACTGGGACGGGAGGCTACTCACAGCCCTAATGAGGGTTCCCCGAGTGCCTCCCGGGTTGTGAAGGAACACAACAAGTTCTTAGGCTAAAACATATATTTTAGAGAAAAATTAATTTTTTGAAGCATGCATGAATTTAATCAGAACTCTAATGAATAATCAGTTATAGAAGTGCTTATCGTGACTTTGCTGACCTCCTGTGGGTACAATGTAATTACTGTTATGTCTGCTTTGTTGCAGGCTGGTCTCGCCCTGATTTCAACTGGTCAGAATATCTGGCTCATTGTCGAGCTATCTCTGCTCCGGAATACTGCTTTGACCTGGTGGGTAGTACTTGTTTGTTTGAGTTTTGTATTTATCATATTTTGCCAATGTGAAAATAAAATTGTGTTTCTACCATCTGCTATCTCTGCTACCAGGCAAGTTGTGAGGCATAAGTCATGTGTCAGTTTTTGTGGCACCAAGGATGATATTCACTTATTTAAGTCGTTCAGCCGTTAGACACTACAACAAGATATGAATGGACTGTGATAGTTGAAGAGTAGTGCCAGAATAGCTTGACATTGAACTATCATGATTGATCTGCCATATCTCAGAATGTGTTAAATTTGAACTTTGTGCATGCAGGCACTTGTGTTGTGAACAGTGTTGCTGGCTACATGCACTAGGTGTTTAACCCTTTTAGCAGCCTCAACACAATGAAAAACACTCAGCAACGAGTGGCATAGATCCTCATGAGCTCCCACAGGTGCGGAGGCTCATGACGATCTATCCCTCTTCCTGACCCCACATCATGTTCGTTATCTGCCAGAGCACAGTGAACAGTACTCAGCTACAAGAAGCATAGATCCTCATGAGCCTTACCAATGATTTTGAAATAAAATCTGAGATCACTGGGGGTGAAGTGAAAGGTTGGGGCTCAGTGTGTTCCTGTTAAATATTGGATTTTATGACCTTGTCGTTGCCTTGTTTCCTGACAGAAAGTGGGAGAGCATGAGTTTGAGCGCGGAATGAAGCTGGAGGCCGTCAACCCTGACAGTCCCAACCAGATCTGCGCCGCCACCATCACCAAAATTGTTGACCACCTCATGTGGGTCCATCTTGACTCCTCCACACGCATCGTGGCTTCTCACGTGGAGCACATTAGCTCCCACAACCTGTTTCCGGTCGGCTGGTGTGAGAGCAATGGGTACCAGCTGCGGCCGCCCAGAAGAATGGGGCCACGACCAGGAGTGACGTCCCAACGCAAGAGGGTGGCAGTTGTGCAGCCTGAGTGAGTCACGTGATACATTCAGTATGGGCTAAAATTAAATCTGAAAATTCAAAATATTGTATGCAGTTGTTTTTTTTTCTTCAAAATTGAACCGCTTTATACATTAATATGCTTATTATCTATGGAATAATAAAGCTTTGTGCTGGCTGAACATCACCCAAATCTGTCTTTAGACAATATGTGCTGCTTGCATATTTTATGCTTTGTGGCTGGCTGTACAGGTCAAAAGTGAGTGTGGTCAAACTCTGGAGACCTGATGTTTTATTTCAACTTGCCCTCCTTCTTTGCATTCATGTGGCATCACATCTGAATCAAGACGATTGATTATAAATTATACTGTGACCGCAGTCTTGTCTGTTTGCAGAATGGCTGATGGAGGACAGGGGAAGGATGATGAGACTGAAGGTATGACATACAATTTGCTTACTTGATAATATCTGCGGCATGTCGCAAACAAAACTTCATTTGCCATGTGATCAGCTCTGACACGTACAGTTTAGTTTGATCTCTTGACTGCAACTGATGATAACGTTGGGCAGAAAAGATGCATAATTACACATCTTTTTTGCTGAAGGGTATCGTCACTAGCAGTCAAGGGGTTTAAAAATGTAGCCATTTACCTCTGAAAAGATCGGTTCATGCTTGAATGACCAGGATTCAGTGAAGTCATAGATGTGTCTCTAGCATTGTATGCTTCCGTTTTGCTGAGATCTGTTATTCCATTTCAGTATCAGGTCGGACATACTGCCCTAAGATTTACTTCAACCACAAGTGTTTCTCGGGGCCTTACCTCAGCAAGGGTCGCATTGCAGAACTGCCCCGCAGTGTAGGACCGGGGCCACTGCAACTGGTGATGAAAGAAGTGCTGTCCATGTTGATTAGCGTGGCATATAAATCATCACGAGTCCTGCGAGAGATCCAGCTGGACGGAGCACCCAACCCGGCCATGACCCAGCAGATTCTCAAGGCCAAGTGAGTCAAACTTTTTTTGTTTTGTTTTTGTTTTTTGTGCAATATTGATATTGATGTTAGTAAGTGTGCCTGACTGCAATCAATGTCAGGACTGCAGTATGAGAATGTCAGTACTGTTGTAGCAGAGGCACTTGTAAGTAGACTCTTGGGGCTTCCTGTTTTACCCATCAGCACGTTTGTCTGCCACAAGCTGTCGGAACTTGTCCATGCTGTCCTTGAGGACTGTTCATGGCTTTCTTTCACTGGCATCTTTCCATGACAAGCTCTTTCCACACTGCCCATGTCAAGGCGCCCCACATCAATAGCTGCAAATGTGTTGTGTTACATTGCTGGCAGAAACACTATATATCACTTCCGCAGCTATTAATATGTGGAGCTTTGAATGAGTTAAGAAGACACACACCCGCATCAATAGCTGCAAAAGTGTCATATAGCGTTGCCGCCGCTACACCAGCCGCAACATTATACAACACTGTTGCAGCTATTGATGCGGGTGTGTGTCTTCTTAACTCATTCAAAGATCCCCGGATTCTGATCTCCGAAGGTGGAGGTATGTGATATGTGTATTCGTGTGCAGCAACACTGTAGTCACTTGCGCAGCTATTAATGTGGGGAGTTTTGAATGAGTTAAGAAGACACACACCTACATCAGTAGCTGCAGAAGTGTTGTATAGCATTGCTGGCGGCAATGCTATACATCACTTTTGCAGCTATTAATGTGGGGCACTTTGAATGAGTTAAGAAGACACACATTG
Organism: Semisulcospira habei; assembly: GCA_036245525.1. Taxonomy (NCBI): domain Eukaryota; kingdom Metazoa; phylum Mollusca; class Gastropoda; family Semisulcospiridae; genus Semisulcospira; species Semisulcospira habei. The sequence goes on from BTPG01000003.1 coordinate 172,595,006, forward strand.
CAATTTGTTTTCTCAAAACTATTACCGATGGCATGACTAATAGGAAGGTATACTTAGCATACCGATTTAGCCTAAGCATCCATTGTGTACACTACACAACTAAGGAGGCGACTTCAGGGAGTCATTGCCAAGAAACCCTAAGTGGCCTCCCTTACCTCCATATCTGGTGACGTGTTTCCCGCCAGTCTTTATTTTATTCAAAATCATTACCGACGGCATTACTACTAGGAATGCTTCACTTAGCTTAACAATTTTTGCCCCCAAAAACTCGTTGTGTACCTGACGACAGGGGAGGCAACCACAAGGGGTGCCATTATTAGGATTCCCCGAGTGGCCTCTCCTGCCTCCCTATCCGGTGGCGCGCTCACCGTTTCCCGCCAGTCTCTTTGCTTAGCTCACCAGGACAGGCCGTGTGCACCTCGGGTGCTCCGGCTGTGGATGGTGGGATTACCGTTGTGTACTCTGGATTCTTTGGATTATTTGTGGACGTGTGGTGCATTGTTTGTTTTTTCAAAATACATTACCGATGGCATTACTATATGGAATACACTCTACCCTAACGATTTCAGCCCAAAGTTGTGTCCCCTACACAACTGGGGAGGAGACACTGGGGATCCATGTATAGGAGCCCGGGTGGCCTCCCCTTACCACCCTATCCCGGCATGCGTGGCGCGAAAGGTCCCCAGTTTCACTCTTCGCTCAACCAGGGATGGTCGAGCGTTTAGCCTTCCTCTGTTTACGACCGGTTTCAGACTTGTGCTATCGATTCTACTGTGAACTTTCTACCTTGGCTTTTGCCTCGTTAGTCTTTGAGACTTGCTCCGAGCTTGTTCATAGACTTTGAGTGATACAAATTCAGTGGACTCGGAAGTGTGTTTTTTTTCCTGACCAGTCTCGGTCTGGGCTTTGACTTTCCGTGACCTCTGTCCTTGGAACTCAGGCTTCGTGCTCGGTTGGTGACTTACGGGACACTTCTTCGTTTGCTTTCTGCCTCGGGGAATGAGGTCTAAGCGCTTCATTGAGCTTTCCCGCCGGACTGTGTGTGACGGACTCTTTTGGTTCTTCGCAGTTGAGAACTTGCTATCTTTGTGAGAAATTCCGGTGGACCTCGGACGCACTTGGCCCCTTCCTCCTGTGCTCGGGCGGCTCTTCGGACAGGTCTGGTGTCGTGTGTGCCGATTGGAGGTGGACCGATGGTCACATCTTTGGGACTTCTATCGCTGCGACCTTCCATCCCGGCCCAGCAGGCGGCCCAGTCTTCTCCAAAGGAGGTCGTCGCCGTCACCTCATAGGATATCCCTTTGTTCCGTCGTTCGGGAACTCCGGCCAGCTGGTAAGTCTTTTTCAGGTACAGTAACCACGCAGATGCTCCCTCCCCGCACTAAAGGCTTCCGAGCAGGGCTGGCGAGTGTCTGTGTGGCGCCCCCCACGCTCCGTCTCATCCAAGCGTGGCCTGAGCGCCTGATTATTACTCCCCCCCCTCCCCCCGCTCCGCTTTGTCGGTGTGGGCTCGGTGAGTCGAGCCTACGTTCACGCCCCCCCCCCCCCCCTTCCCCCGCTCTGAGTCTTCCGAGCGGGACCGGCGAGTTCGCTGAAGCATAGTGCAGGGAGATTGAGAGAAAGAGTTCATAAGATAAGAGGCGCTCCCTTACGCTGCGTTTCGACTGAGTGTGACTCGAGTCCAATTTTGGGCCACCCCCCCCCCCCCCCCCCCCCCCCCCGCCTCCGAATCTTCCGAGCGGGCCCAGCGAGCCGCACGTACATCCCCCGTCCCGTATCGACTAGGCAGGCCCAGTGTGGCTTTGACACGCGACCCCCTCGCTCCGAGGCTTCGGATCAGGGGTTGCGTGCCCCATTTCGGTCTCCCCGCTCCAAATTGCCTGAGCGGGCCTGGAGAGACACTTTACCGTTCCCCCCCCCCTCTGCCCCATATCGACCAGGCAGGCCCGGTGGGACTTTGTCACGCGTCCCCCACGCTCCGAGGCTTCGGAGCGGGGGTCGCGTGCCCCATTTTAAAAGAAATTTTAAAAAAAATAAATAAATTGTCCCCTCCTCGCTCCACTCTTCCTGGGCGGGCTAGATGTGACATCTTACTGTCTCCCCCCCCCCCCCCCCCTTCCCGCCCCGAATTGTCCAGGTGGGCCCGGTGTGACTCGGATACTTGCTCGCAGGAGTGGATTCGCGGCGTCAGAGAGTTATGAGACGGGCCGGCGAGCCCATGTTTACCCCCGCCCCTCTTCGATGTTTCTGAGCGGACTTGGTGTGCCACTTTAACGTCCTCTCCCCCCCCCCCCCCCCACCCCATTTTTTTTCTCCAGGCGGGCACGGAGTGACTTAGATTCGAACTCTCAGGTTCCATTCCATTTTGATGCTACGCTCCCTCCCCCCCAGCTCGAGGTCTCCCTAGCGGGCTCGAGGAGCCAGGGTTCCCCTTTCGTCTCCCTTTGTACGGAGCGCGTTTCGCGGTTCCTGCATTCCCTTTGCCGACCTGGCGTTGTTGTCGACACGGGCAGCCCTCCCTTCCCCCCCACCTGGCGGCGGGTGGGGGGCGTCCAGGGCCAGGCTTGGCCTCCGGCCGTCGCTCGACTGCGGTCCCTCGCTCCCCGCGATGCCCTTCTGGACAGGCTTTGCGGGCATCTCCGCCTTTACGCGTTCGCGCTGCGGCACGTCACCTTCGGCAGACCAGCGCTCTCGTAGCCGGTCGCCCCTCCTTGTGACTCCGCGCGACAAGCGATCTGTGGAATTGGATCAGGACTTTCTCAGCTTACCTCCTGCCAGAATTCTGCCCGATTTCACCCAGTGAAGAGCCAAACGTCCGCCATGGTTAGTGCCAGGAGTCCTACTAAGCTTCGCAAGTCACTCCTGCAACCGGCCGGATTCGGGGACCTCGCGGACGCCTTCGATGCGCAGCTCCGTTAGGATGGCTTTGGCGACAACGTTTTTTTTCACCGACTCGCGGTGGCCAGCGGGTGTCAATTTGAGCTTCCACCAGGACTGGTACGCGGGACTTTCTCAGACCTTTGCCATCCCTCTTCCCTCGGTGGGCTCGGCAGCCAGCAACCAGGCGAGCGGTCGCAGGGTGGTCCAGAATGCTTGGCCCCGCCCCCTAGACTGGATCGCATCCTTAGTGCGGAATTCGCTAGCTTGTTCCGGCTTCTTGAAGTTGGCTACACAAGCTGTGCTGCGCCTTTTGGAGGACACTTGGGACATGGAGTCCACATCCCCGCTCTGCGACGTCCGATCCATCCTTGTGGCTGCTAACCGGGCTGTCTACCACTCTTCTACTAACGCCATGGCGGCAGCCGCCAATTGTGACCTCCGGCGTCGGGACACCCTCCTGTGACTCGGCACAGATCTCACCAAGATTGTGAAGACTCCTTTCCACCAGGCCCCGCTCTGAGTTTCAAGCAGTTCGGGGACACTGGCAGTTGGTGACGGAAGCTTCTAAGTTGGTGGCCTCCTCCGGCTTTGGCTCCTATTCTTCATGCCTTCGCGCTTACGGCACGGCCGTGGGTCGCCCCCTGCGATCCGCCGGTCCTCTTCGGTGACCGCTGGAGATCGCTGTTCCCAGACGACCCTTGGATCATCTCGACTGTTTCCTCAGGCCTGCAGCTGGTATCCAAGTCCCCCCATCTTACGCCGGTTCCCCTTGTGGTCCCAGGCTCCGCTCGACCGGCTCGAGGCAGACGCTCTGCACGGAATGGTAAGGCCTTGCTCAACTATGCAGCGACAGTACTAGTCACCCGACACGACTCGCCGGCGTTCTACAGCCGCCTCTGTCATCCCCAAGCCAGGGGACAAGTGGCGCCCAGTCTTTGACCTGTCGGCGCTCATCAAGTTCTTTTCTGCGCCTCACTTCCAGATGGGGACAGCCAGGACTCTACGCGCAGCCATCCGACCGATGATCTTCTTATCAGCCTTGAGCTTTCAGACGCGTTCCTCATGCGCCTATTCATCCATCCCAGTGCCTACATTTTGTCTGTGGCGGGATCGTCTACCTTTTCCGAGCCCTTCCCTTCAGCCTCAACGCGGTGTTGGTCAGCTTCCGCCAGCGATCGCTAAGCCCGTCCTCCTACTTCCTGGACGACGTGCTGCTGCGCAACCTAGCCGCTGCAACTCTCGAAGAGGACAAAGACGCCCGACGTTCTCTCCTTCACCGCCTTGGGTTCTTGGTCAACCTGGGCAAGTCAGATCTCACCCCTTCACACCATTCTGCACTCAGGGATGGTATTCCGGACCATCTTCTTCCTGGTCCGTCTGCTCTTGGCGCGGCGGCAGTGTATCGCCGACCTGGCTTGGCGGATGGAGTTAGGGGTCTCCTTCACGGCCAGGTTCTGGCCTCAGCTCCTGGGACTGCTCAGCGCGGCAGTGGACTCTCTACCCTTCGGCCGGCTCTTGCTCGCCCGCTGCAGCTACGCCTCCTCCTACACTGGCACCCTCCACTAGCAGCCTTTCGGATCCGGTTCCGGTTACCCCGCTGTCCCGCCCCCACCTCCGGAGGTGGGCAGATCTCACGTGGTTGGCATGGGGCGTGCTCCTGCACTCCCCTCCTCCCCGGTGGTCACTTGTACCGATGCAAGCCAGTCCGGCTGGGGCTCACTCCTTTACCGGACCTTGTCGCGGCCTCAGGCCTGTGGCCTCGGGACTTTGCAGACTGACCCTGCACTTGGCTGGATTTGCAGTTGGTTGGATAGCCCTAGCCAGAGACGCTGACCAACTAGGGGGTCCTCGTTCCTTCGGACAACTCGACAGTGGAGCCCTATTTACAGAACCAGGGGGGCACTCACTCGCCCTCCCTGTGCTTCCTCCTTTACCATCTCCTGCCTTGGTGCAGGAACCGGGGCATTGCTCTTCGAACCCGCCTCTCCCTGGGCCACCTGAACATGGTCGCAGACACCCTGTCGCACCGCGGACAGCTTCTCCACACCGAGGGGTCCCTGCACTCAGACATCTTTCACCTGATCTGCTCGCGATGGGAGGCGCCGCTCGTCGGTCTGTTTGCCTTCAGTTGGAACAACCAGCGCTCGATGTTTGTCCTTCTAGTCCTGGACCCTCTAGCCTGGGCGGTAGACGCGCTCTCCATTCCTTGGGATGGATTGCTCTCGTATGCTGTGCTGGTGCCGACGTTCCTGCAGAAACTTCTGTGATGCTCTGCGGTTCTCTTCGTTCTTTTCGGGTTTGAGCGAAATTTCCACCTGGTGCGCAAACAATTAAATGATTATAAATCCTTCCAAAACGGAATGCATGACGATAGCAACCCGTCGGAAGCACCAGCTCAAGCCACTTACACTCAGCCTGAATATCCATAATGACATTGTTAATCAGGTCACGGAACACCGATTACTTGGTGTAATTGTTGATGACCAGATGAAGTGGCAATCGCACATAAATGCTGTATGTAAAACTGTTGCTAGAAATGTTTTTATGCTTTCAAAGTTGAAGTACTTTATCGATGTTGATGTGCGCAAGTTATTTTACAATGCACATGTCAAATCCCACATTGATTATGCGTCCACGATATGGGATGGCAGCGGCGACATACACTTGAAGAGGCTTAACTCCCTGCATCGGAGAGCAGCGAAACATATCCTGCCTGATTCAGCCCTAACAACTGACGAAAGAGTTGAAAAACTGAAAATGCTACCTCTTAGCAAGCATCACCTCTTAAACAAGGGTGTGGTTTATGTATAAAATCTGGAATGAGATTCACCCAGAATATCTTTGTAAGCTCTTTACCAAGGCAAGTTCAGGTTATTCTACTTCAAGACGAAACTTTATTACACCTCGCCCCAGGATAGATCTATTTAAAACCAGTGTATCTTTCTCAGGCGCATCTTTCTGGAACACACTGCCAACATGTATAACACACGCTAGCTCCCTCTCCTCTTTCAAAGAATGCCTCCTCAAGTACTTGTCTGCTGATACATAATCTACCACAAGTATTCGTAGCAAACATGTGCTTATCGTATAATCAGTGCATGCTGCCGTATGGTTTGTGCATACTAATAATAATCGCCTCATTACATAATTCAAGTTTCTATTATAATACAAATAATTTTTGCTGTCTGAAGTGAATTTTCACTATGATCCAAATGATTTGCTTTGTATATAGGTCAAGTTATCATTAGCGCGTGTCTGTGTGTGCGCGCGAGCATGTATGTGTCAGTGTGCGCGCGTTGCGTGTACTTTCTATTTTTCGTTTGTTTTTTTGTATGACCGAATGAATGAATGAATTTTGTTTAATGTCTCTTCATGTTTAATGTCTCCTCATTTTTCTTTGTGTAATTTGGTACTATTAGTATTACAATTATTATCCTGTGTTTTTAGAGTAGCAATGGCAAGTATGAAAAATGGCACATGTGCTAATTACTTCATCCGTTGAGAAATAAAATTTCATTTCATTTCTTCCTGGCCACTTCATTTGGACCAAGAGCTGGACAGCGGATCTGCGCGTTCTAGCGACGGTTCCGCCCCTAGAGCTCCCCACCCCACCCACATTACTCCCACTTGGAGGTTGTCCAGTGAGCACTCGCCGCTAGAGGTTTCCCGGATGCAGCAGTGGTGGCGATTGCAGCTGCCAGCAGACCGCCTACCAGGAATGTGTATGTAGGCGAGTGGAGTGTCTTCCAGTCCTAGTGCGCCCCCCAGCGGCTCCCACCCAACTGGCGGATTCCTCCTATGGCTCTTTGACGACCAGGCTTAGCACCGTTTGCCGTCTAGGGTCACCACGCCTTGATTGTAGACATCTACTGCCACCTGGTCCTACCAGATCGGCCCTTGCAAAGGCTTTAGGACCTTTTTAGCTCTTGTGAACTTCAACGTCCTGTCTCCCGCTCTCTCTTACCTTGGTGGTTCTCACCTGGGTAATGACGTGGCTATTTTCGGACTGCTTCGAACCCCTGCCCTGGCACGGTTCGCCGACTTGTCCCGGTAATCGTGTTGGCCGGGCACAGCAGAATTACTTGCGTCGCTCGAAGCCACGCCATCTAGGGGCATGCCCGCCTCTGCCTGCCACCTTCACCAGGCAGGCTGGGTATCTCGGCCAGACAGTTCGTTTTGGCTGCGGTGGACGACTTGTTGGCCTACCAAGACCTCTCCCCGGTCGGGGATAGACGATTACAGATCCGGGCGCATGTAGAACGAGCAGTAGCCCCCAGCGCGGCCTCGAACTGCAACTGCTCGATTCAAGACATTGGGACGGTGGTAGGCGGGTGGGCAGACTACACCTTCGCCCGCTTCTACCTCCGCGACCTATCCGGCCAGCGTGACTCCCTGGCCATGGTGGGCGACATCTCCGCGGCTCAGCACTCCCTCCGCGTGCCACTGGCGCCATAGACACTTCTTCCCTGAAATTGTCTGGAGTGCTGTTTTTTTGGGCCGGCGGAGGGCTTAGGTATAGGGGGTTGGGTGCCGGCACCCTCCTCCTCTTCGCTATTCTTCCATATAGTAATGCCATCGGTAATGTATTTTGAAAAATCAAATGAATTTTTTTTCTAAAATGTATTTTAAAAAAAAAAACTTACCGATGGCATTACTCGGATGGTCCTCCCACCTGCCCCACTTGCCTCCTTGGCTAAGTATTATTGGCTCAGTGTGAAACTGGGGACTTTTCACGCCACGCATGACGGGATAGGGTGGTAAGGGGAGGCCACCTGGGCTCCTATACATGGATCCCCGGTGTCTCCTCCCCAGTTGTATAGGGAACACAACTTTGGGCTGAAATCTTTAGGCTATAGAGTGTATTCCAGATAGTAATGCCATCGGTAAGTATTTTTCAAAAAAATACATTTTAGAACAAAATTAATGTTTTGTGCTTGGATTACCTATGTGTTCTGTGGATTACTTGATGTTGGGTTTTCTGTGGGATTACTGGTTTGAACCATGACAAGGTAAAACAGCGGTTACCGCTTCCAGCCAGCTGTGGGTGTTTTCCCAGAGGGATAAACAGGCGCCTTTCACACAGCTGACGAACAAAGCAGCATCGACGACCATGAAGGGAAAGGCAGAGTCATACTGGTCGGTGCCTCGGGCAGCGCTGCCCCGCCCTGAGCGGATGAATGAGCCTAGCAGCAGCGCTTGCCCCCCATTCGGACCCGGCACCAAGAGCTCCACCCCGCCTCGTAGACATGCTCGACCACCAGTGATGGGGTTCGCCCCTAGGCATATGTCGGCATATGGAGCTCGGTCCCCCCACAGTAAAGATTTGGGCCAGATTATCACACCCCAGGTGAGAGACAGAGAGAGAGAGAGCCCAAGCGGGGGACCCACCACCCTCTGAGAGGCAAGTGCCCGCCAGCCTTAGGGCGGACCAGCGCCGTCACCGGGACGCGTCTAGGACGCACCTCTCAGGGAGCAACAGGAAAGATAGCCACAGAACGCACACAAGAGCTCCACCCCGCCTTGTAGAGGCCCCGGATATGCAAGGACGCTCACTACGGGATTCGTCCCCTAGGTATGGGTCGGCATATGGAGCTCAGGCATCTCGCAGTAAACAGAGGGCGAGATTTCGGTCACGTGAGACACAGAACTCACGCAAGAGCTCCACCCCGCCTCGTTGAGGCCCCGGATATGCAAGACCGCCCTCGACGGGATTCATCCCCTGGGTACATGTCCGCAGATGGAGCTCAGGCCCCTCGCAGTGAGGCGAACCAACTGACGGGACGTGCTTCCCCATCGTGTTTGGTCAGGGAAATGTTATGGAGACCGAAGTTGTCCCTAGGGAGGACGGACATTCGGTCATTAGAGCCAGCCGACGGGAGGTGCTGCCCCGTCGCAATTGAACCCCCAGGATATCTCCCCCACGCTTAGGAGCATGGAGAGGGACACAGGCTTCAGGGTCCCGAGTTGAAGAGTGGAGTCACAGACGAGAGCAAACTCGCAGGGCGGATCCTCCCATGTTCAAAGCACTATTGGGAGGAACTAACTCGGTCAGCAGCCATCGAGAGGTGGTTCCTCATCGAGTGCGGCCTCCTGGAACACCACCCTGCCATCCACCCACCCACACTCCGCCCTAGGAGGTAGAGAGAGACTCACAGTGGCCATGGCTCTGCATCACGCGGGGACGAAGCCTACATGTTCGTTAGGGCGACCACATCAGCTGGGGACAGGGCACTACAGATGCCTAACGCCAGGAACTTCTTCATTTCCCTCTCCGCCTCTCTGACCAGCGGACAAGCTCGGGTATGGCGCAGCGGCAGATCTCTTCGTGACACCGAGCATCAGAGGCGCCTTCCAGGAGTGGCCGATCTTCCAACCAGATCTTCAAGGGCCGATCTTCCTTGGGGAAATGACAGCCTCAACACCGGCGCCGGGACCACAGAGATGGCAGCGGCAGGACGGAATCTCCCTCTCTTTCAGCACACGACCTTGGCCGGTTAGACAAGGGAGCAAGCGCAAACGCATCAACACAGTGTGGCCCGCACTCTATCCGAGTGGGAGCAGCGTCTCATGAGTCAGGAATCCTCATAAGTGGACGAGGGATCAAGCGGACAAACACATCAACAGGCTGGAGATGAAAGCAGTGTGGCTCACGCTCTCTCCGAGTGTAAGCAGCATCTCACGGGTCAGGATATCCTCGCAGTTGGACGAGGGATCAAGTCGTCAAACACATCAACAGGTTGGAGATGAAAGCAGTGTGGCTCGTGCTCTCTCCGAGTGGGAGCAGCGTCTCACGGGTCAGGATATTCTCATATGTGGACGTGGGATCAAGCTGTCAAACACTTCAACAGGCTGGAGTGATAGCAGTGTGACTAGCGCTCTCTCTGAGTGGGAGCAGCGTCTCATGGGTCGATGCAGGCAGCGGCTCCCCACAGCCTACAGACTCTGAAGCAAGGCTTGGACAGGACTGCTCCTTGGGTGCACTTCTCCCTAGCTGGCGCAGGATTTCCTCGAGAGGGTGACGCCTTCCATGAGCAAGTATCTGGATAACACCTGGGACCTTTCAGCCTCGGCCCCTCGGCGCGGGACATGCACGCAGCGTTTAGGATGGTGTACCACTCCACAGCCAACTCCTTGGCGGCGATCATCGGCAGCGACTGGATACAATGGGACGTGCTGTTGTGACAGGTTCCATGCTCGCCCGTATTTGGGGAAGACACAACTGTGCAAGGCCCTGCGCGAGGACATTCTTCTGGGGGACTGACTGGGCAGACGGTAAGGCAGCAGCGCAGGATCCCTTGCCACCTCGGCAGGATTGTCCCCACTAATTTCAGTCAGCGGCGGAGAGATCGGAGCTTTGGCTACAGCGCTACTTGGTGATGCGAGAGCCCTGCCCAAAAGGAGACCATGGAGGTGGGCTGATGTCCTGATGCCCGACGGGCTACGATAGGCCCTTACGGATCCCAGACTCGGAGGCTAGATGACGTCCAGTATCGGCTATTGGCGCTTACTAGTACCTTCGGCCCTGCGCTTGCAACTACTTGGACGGTCGGCCCTCTGGAACCAGATGGCGAAGCGTGGGAGGACCCAGACTCCTAGCTGACTCAACGCCGCCGATGCGGATTCCCGGGCATTGGAGGCAAGTCCGATGGGGGATCAGCATTCAGACGGCAGGGAGTGCCTGATACCAGCCGGATAGCGACGGGGGAACACTCAGGCAGATACATCCGCTGGCTGGAGTGGAAGGCGGTGCAGCTGGCTCGCGTCAGATGGGAACATTGGCTTGCGCTACGGAAGGTATGGGTGCGCTCCGGCTACTCGATGGTCTTGGTTTTCTTCGTGAAGAACGTCTGCTGGTGGTGCAGAGATCGGGACAGCACTCGTCGGACACGGCGCGTCGGAGGTCAGCGCAACGTACGTGCGGATTCCCATTGTGGCAGGGTCAGTGGCAGCGCAAAGAGTGTTACTACACCCGGCTGCCTTCCAACTACTCTATGCGTGTGAGGAGACTCCGATGATAGGCCAGTCCTCCTGTAGTGGAAGCTGCTTCCTCTGTCGCCTCCAGACCGGATCCACAAGCCTGGGCCGTGGATGGGCTCCTTCGAGAAACGTACTCCTTGCGTAGCCAACCACCATTGCATGTTGAACACCCTGGTTTCTCTGTTAACTCTTACCAGTTCGCTCTATTTGAGGCCAGTGAACAAAATGACTTTTACCCTCACACATGACCAAGCAAAAATGCTGCTGAAAGCTCTTCTATTGGTCACAAGTTGGCTTATTATACATCATATTAAAGTGCATTGAGTCAGCTTTCAGTCAGGATAAGTAAAAAGTCTGTACTTAATGTAGTTTAGAAGTTGTTGTTTATTTAGCGACGAAGAAAAAATGGTGTCCGGTTTCCAAAAACAGTTTTCACAAAAGTCACTAAGAAGAAAAAGTTTTTGTTTCTTGCCCCTTTGTTTAAAATGTGAATCCAGTGTGTGGACAAATCATTCCTACACATTTTTGTGAAGTTTCAAGAAAATGTGTTTGAATTTCTAAGAGTTACGCAACATAATCTACACCGGTCAAGGGCAGGAAAAAGTGGGCGTGTCAACACCTGGCATGACTGAGACAACAAACATGTGCTTCTCTGAAAATCTCTGACTTGCTGAAAATATCACTGAGGCAATACACAGCAAGTAATAAAACTTGTTTATGTACTTCATAAAGTTTCACGATTCTGAACCAGACAATAGGTAAACAAAGACTCACATGGATAGCACATGGTCAAACCAAAATAGAAAGTGTCACAATGACCTGCGATGGTTTTCTTTCGTTTTTTCCACATCGCTGGTGCTGGAATCATGTTCAGTGGCCTGGTTGCTGGAAGATTCCCCTTCAGAGAGATACTCTTCACTTTCGGACTCAGATGAACTCATTTTGACGGAATATTCTCAGAGAGAAATCGCAAGCAGTGAAAATAACGCAGTAGGGAAAGCAAGATGGTGGACGTAGTGACTCGATCGATAACAAAGGTCACGAACAAACTCAAAATTAATATTTTTTTCATTCTATCATATGAAAGTGACTTTCTAATGTCAATAAGTTATTACAATAATACTGAGAGTAAAAATTAATTGGTTTTAATTCAGTAAACACGATGGAATTTTCCATGGGCGTGGCTTCGTATGTATACATACGATGGCCAAGGGAGCGAACTGGTAAGAGTTAACCGAAGTTAAGCCATTTGGTAGCGGTTAATCCTTGGTTGGATGAACAACAGGGATGGTTGACGTCATCTTAACCCTTATCTTGAATTCACCAGTGGGTGACGTACGTTCGAATAAGAATAGTTAATGGGTAGTGCCAGAGTGGCTTGGCGCCGTTAGGCTTCAAGCTAATCCGGCTTAACCTTCAAGTAAAGCCTTTGGACTGTATTCTTATTTTTCCTATAGTATAACATACGGATGGCAGGGTACAGATTGGAGCTGTTAGCCTCAGGTTGATATGGGTTAAGATGCGGCAGTGTGTTCCCTCCCTCAGGGCGGATACCAAGGGACTCCACAAGCTCAGGGGCGGCTTGGTGATAGGACCTTGATGGCCGTTTTCGGCTGGATCACAGTCCTTCGGAGACGCGCTGCGGACCCCCATGCCCCAGTTCCGCGTCCGAGACAATCGCAACCCTGACAGCAACTGTTTGTACAGACACAGAGCGGCTGGCGCTGCACGCTGGGAGATGGACTATCAGCACTCGCACCAAGAGGTTCTCCGTGCGGCAGTGGATGCGATTGCAGCGACTCAGGGAGTCTCTGACAGTACGGAATACGAGGGAGAGTGGAGAGTACTACAGACCTGATGTGCAGTGGAGCAACTCTCCCCACAGACCGGACTACCCCCTTTTGGCTGAGTTTGTCTACGGGTTATCAAGCAGAATCGGACCCCTCAGCATCATTCGAAATTACCGGGTGGCAGACACGTATCATTAGCAAGAAATTTAGAAGATCCCTTCAAGATGTTCGAGTGAGGAGGGGAGCAGATGTCGCCTCAGACCACCATCTGCTTACCTTAAGAATGAAGCTCAAGCTAAAGAAAAGCCGCACAGAGACAACAAGAAGACAGCGCTATAATGTAGGCCTCCTGAGAGAAACTGGAGTTAGAGAAGAGTTCAAACTGGTGCTGTCCAACCGGTTTCAAGCGCTACAGGAGCTAGTAAATGAAGAGGAGGCGGTCACCACAGAGCAGCAGTGGAAGGCAGTTAGAGAGGCGCTGAACTCAACCTGCAAAGACAGTGTAGGGCTCAGGAAACACCACCACAAGGACTGGCTGTCGGCACAGACCTTGAAGAAGATAGAAGCGAGGAAGCAGAAGAAAGCAGCGGTCAACAACAGTCGCACGAGAGCAGCCAAAGTAAGGGCACAGGGGGAATACTCGCAAGCCAACCGCGAGGTGAAGAGGAGTATCAGGGCAGACAAGAGGGCCTACACAGACAGCCTGGGAGCAGAGGCAGAAAAGGCAGCAGGCAGCGGCAACATGAAACAGCTCTACGACATTACCAGAAGATTGTCGGGTAAGTATGGCCATACAGAAAGACCAGTAAAAGACAAAGAAGGCAAGCCTATTGCAGACAGAGCAGACCAACTCGACAGATGGGCCGAGTATTTTGAAGAGTTACTGAACAGACCTAGCCCACCCGACCCCCCCGACATCCAGCCGGCAGAGACTGACCTACCCATCAGCTGTGACAGACCCAGCCGGGAAGAGATCAGAAAAGCAGTGGCATTTTTGAAGAATGGCAAAGCAGCAGGGCCAGATGGCATCCCAGCGGAGTCTCTGAAAGCAGACCTAGAGACAACAGTTGAGATGCTGTACCCACTGTTTGGAAAGATCTGGGAAGAGGAGGTGATGCCAGCTGACTGGAAGGAGGGGTACCTAATCAAGCTTCCCAAGAAAGGCGACCTCAGCAAGTGTTCCAACTACAGAGGAATCACCTTGCTGTCAGTACCAGGAAAGGTCTTCAACAGGATCATCCTAGAGAGAATGAAGAGCTCCGTTGACCCCCAGCTGAGAGACCAGCAAGCAGGATTCAGGAAGAACCGATCATGTACAGACCAGATCGCCACTCTCCGCATCATCGTGGAACAGTCTCTGGAGTGGAGCTCCCCGCTGTACGTCAACTTTGTGGATTATGAGAAAGCATTTGACAGCGTGGACCGAGAGACTCTGTGGAAACTCCTACGACATTACGGTGTACCCACAAAGCTCGTCCGCCTGATCAAGAGTAGCTATGATGGCATGACATGTCGCGTGATCCACGAAGGGCAGTTCACCAGAGAGCTCCAGGTCAGAACTGGTGTCAGGCAGGGGTGTCTGCTGTCTCCGTTCCTCTTCCTACTGGCCATAGACTGGGTCATGAAGAGGACCACAGAGCACAGACGAAGTGGAATACAGTGGACACTGTGGACACAGCTTGACGACCTCGATTTTGCAGACGACTTGGCACTACTGTCCCACACTCATCAACAAATGCAGGACAAGACCACGAGGCTTGCTGACATCTCGTCCCAAGTGGGCCTCACCATTCACAAACAGAAAACAAAGACAATGAGGCTGAACGCAACCAGGGAAGAACCAGTCTTGCTTGCTGGCACCCCGTTGGAGGAGGTGGAGTCCTTCACCTATCTCGGGAGCATCATAGACAAAAAAGGCGGCACTGATGCAGATGTCAGAGCACGAATCGGTAAAGCCAGAGCAGCCTTTCTCCAGTTGAAAAAAGTGTGGAGTTCCAGAGAGCTGTCACAACACACCAAAGTCCGGATATTCAACTCCAATGTAAAAGCAGTTCTCCTATATGGAGCAGAGACATGGAGATTGACAAAAACCACAGTCAACAGAGTACAGACCTTCATGAACAGTTGCCTTAGAAGAATTTTGAAAATCCACTGGCCAGAGAAGATCAGCAACGTCAGACTCTGGGAGAGAACAGAGCAGATAACAGCAGAGAATGAAATTGGGCGAAGAAGATGGGGATGGATCGGTCACGGTCTGAGAAAGCCAGCTTCCAGTATCACTAGGCAGGCATTGTCATGGAACCCCCAGGGAAAGAGGAAAAGAGGTAGGCCGAGAAACTCCTGGCGTCGAGACCTCCAAGCAGACATCAAGAGACTGGGAACCACCTGGAGTAGAATCAAAGGAGAAGCACAGGACAGGAGTTGCTGGAGGTCTCTCGTCGACGGCCTATACCCGGGTAGGGGTGACAGGCGTAAGTAAGTAAGTAGACACGTATCGACACCTAGCACGGCTGGGCTCCAGCACAGACCTCTCGGATCAGATGGTGCACTGTCATCGGCAAGACGGCCGGCTTCCGCTGGCAGTGCTTGGATATCTAACACGAAGACCTGCTGACTGTTGTCCTCGCTTCGGCTTCACAGTTAGCAAGTTTACGCTTTCTCGGGGCGTCCCTCCGGTCTCCAGATCAGGGCCGATGACTAGGTGCAGCACTCCATCGGCTTGACTTGGGCTAAGAACTGCCTTCCAGTGTCCGCACCGTTCAACCGTCTGTCCGTTCGGGGATACGGACCAGTCCCGGGAGTTCCGCCTACACGACGCGGTCAGGGCGCCTAAAAGTGGCAGGCGCAGGACTAAGCCACTAAGACAAAGGCACACGCCTATTCCTGCCCTTGGCTCCGGGCAGATGAGACACCTCGGCGCATATGGTCCCTAACTTCGCCAGGTCTTTTGTTCGGCATTCAAGAGCTCTTCCCAGAGGGGAGACGCGTGGCGCTCGCTGCTGCCGGACGACCCGTGGGTCCTTTCTACCGTCTCAGAGGGCCTCCTAATCTTATTTCACTCCCCTCCTCCCCTGAGGCGCTCCCTTCTTTGGACCAGAGCGCTGGTCGACCAGCTCAAAGCAGACGCTCTTCACAGCGAGATCACCACGCTGCTTCAGAAGGCCACCACGGAAGTGGTCTCTCGACACGACTCAAAGGCATTCTACAGCTGTCTTTTCGTCATCCCCAAGCCCGACGGCAAATGGCGTCCCGTCATAGACCTCTCGGCTCTCAACAAATACATCTCCGCTCTGTATTCTGCATGGAGACGGCCAGGGCCTTGAAGGCGTCGATTCAACCTCTGGACTTCGCAGTGAGTCTCGACTTGGCGGATGCATACCTGCACGTTCCCGTGCACCTGGCCTCCTGACGGTATCTGCGCTTCACTTTCCATGTAGAGGTCTTTCAGTTCCGGGCGCTCCCCTTCGGCCTCAACCTCAGCCCTTGGGTTTTCACCAGAATCCTCGACGTGGTCATCGCAAAGTTCTGGCGGTTGTCGTTGAGTCTGACTTCCAACTATCTGGACGATTTGCTCCTTCGGAATCAGATTGCCTCCACTCTGGAGAGGGACAGGGACGCACTTGCTCTCCCTCCTCCACCAGCTCGCTTTTCTGGTCAACTTGGGCAAGTCGGACCTTGCACCATCTCGCCATTTCGTACACCTCGGCATGGAATTCCTAACCGACCTCAACCGAGTCCGGCTCCCTGAGGCGCGGATTCAAAAGCTTGCAACACTGGCGCTCCAGGTTTTGTGTGCGGAGGCAGTTCCGGCCAGGGTATGGCTCCAACTCCTGGGACTCTTAAGCGCGGCGGCGGACCTCCTGCCCCTCGGCAGGCTCTGCTCCAGGCTGATACAGTTGCATCTGCTCCTCCACTGGCGCCCGTCCTCTGGCGATCTGACGGCCCCTGTGCCAGTGTCTCGTTTGGTCAGGCCTCACCTCCAGGGTTGGACGGATTCTTCCTGGCTTGCATCGGGGGTTCCCCTCGTCTCCCCCTCGCCTCTACCTCCATCTGTACGGATGTGAGCCTAGCCGGCTGGGGAGCACACCTACTGCCGGAGTTCATCCCAACCTCAGGCAGCTGGCTGCAAGATCACGCCGGCAAACACATCAACTGGCTGGAGCTGAAGGCCGTATGGCTTGCCCTCACCTGGGAAGCACGTCTCTCTCACCAAGCAGTCCTGGTTTTCTCCGACAACACCACGGTAGTCGCCTACATCCAGAACCAGGGCGGGACACGGTCGCCCTCTCTCTGCATTCTCCTGTTCCATGTTCTCCTGTGGTGCAGGGATCGCGGCATCACTCTTCAAGTGCGACACATACCAGGACACCTAAATGTCCTCACGGACTCCCTCTCAAGGCGGGGCCAGCTTCTACACACAGAGTGGTCTCTCCGTCCGGACATCTTCCGGCTCATCTGTGCCCGCTGGGAGATGCCGATGATTGATCTTCTCGCCACATGGTGGAACAAGCAGCTTCCCGTCTTTGTCTCCCCAATTCCGGATCCCCTGGCCTGGGCGGTAGGCGCTCTCTCCATCCCTTGGGAAGGCCTGCTGGCATACGTGTACCCACTGTTCGTTCTGGTACCCAAAGTCCTCCAGAAGCTCCGAGGCCTCAATGCAGTTCTTCTGTTGGTCTTGGTGGCTCCCTTCAGCTGGTCCAAGAGTTGGACCACCAACCTCCTGAACCTGGCCACATTGGAGATTGTGCGGCAGGCCCTCGCCACAAGAGGCTTTCTGAGTGCAGTGGTGGCGGCTATCTCAGCAGCCCACAGAGCTTCCACCCGGAACGTTTACGAGAGAAAATGGAGAGTCCTGCAGTCCTGGTGTGCATCCCAGCAGCTCTCCCCCACGGATCTGACTATGCCCCAGCTGGCTGAGTTCTTTCTGTGGCCCTTCGTCCAGCAGAACCTCGCCCCCATCACCATCAGGGGATATTTGGCCATGATTACAGACACTTACCGCCACTTGGGCCGTCCGGACCCAGGGACCTGCAAAGACCTCTCGGACCTGATGGCACACTTAGACCCTCAGTGGCCGGTCTCATGGTCTCTGGTCCCGTGCTGGGACTTGGCAAGGGTACTGACTTGGCTCAACTCTGCCCGCTTTGAGCCTCTCCCCTTGGCGCGGTTCAGCGACCTGACCAGGAAAACATGCTTCCTTTTGGCACTCACCACAGCATCATGGGTGAGTGAATTACATGCCACGGCTGTTTCAGTTTGGCCACTTAGTTTGTTCCAGGCGAGCCGAGAAACTGGGTCACAAGTCGCGCTCGCGCGCTGCCTCAGCCAGTCTCTCCGCTGTCTGGCTAGCTGATAAGCGGGCTTCCCGCTAGGCGCAGTACAGCAGGGAAAATGACTACCTTTTGTTTTTCATGACTTTCTTTTTTACCGTTCAAGTGTGTGATGCAAAACTATGTTTGTTTAAAAGTGGACATTCTGCCCAACACACTGACACCAAACACACTATAGTTGTGACAAACCAGTAGCCAGCAGGATAAGGTGGAAATAAAGAGAAAAAAACAGATTTCACCGTCTGTGTTGAGTTTTGTCACAAAATAGATGAAGTTCCAACATCAATAACAAAAATACGATACAAACTACATCAAAACGGACTTGCATGTGCTAGAAGTAACATGCCTAGAGTAAGTATGACTTACCAGATCAGAGATACCGTGAAAGGGGCCGGAGAGCGGAGGGTGATAATGAGGTCACTGTTAGTGCCAGTACTCTCACAGGCACATAGCAGTAGCACGGATCTGTCAACGCTGGACACACAGTTCTTTGGCACTATTTCAGTTTTACTCCAACACCCTATAGCAGGAGATGGATCGACCATGGTATTTCAAGGGTAGTGCCAGAATAGCTTGGTGACAAGCACAAAGCTAATCTGGCACTACCCTTGAATTATCATGGTCAATCCATCTACTACAACTGCTATTCAGTCGTCCAGTAGATGACACCTCCAAAATTTGGGAAATGCAGCCGTGGTATTAAACGGGTTAAAGACAACTGTTGTGTGGTAAACAAGATGATCTCACTCTTGGGTAGTTTCTCAGGACGAAAATGTTTGATCTGGAAAAGTCTGCTTTGACTGAACATGAACGGACCACCACAGAATAAAGAAATTCAATACACCTATGCAAATCAGTCTGTTTGGCACACGAAAACCTCCTCCAACAGCAACTTAGACCAACTTTGTGATTAAGAAATAAAAGATTAGCTTAATTGTCGGTAGAAATTCGATGGTGTGATATTAAAAAAAACACACACGTACACACACTGCCGAGCGTGTGTGTAACGACAGCATAACAATCACCTGCTTCCATTTACTCTTTTCTTTTCTTCACACGCGGCATGACTGAGTACATCACAGGTGACACTAGTGCCTTCAGTGTGTTCTGTTATGAGTAATTTGAGCTTCTCTGCCTCCGTTTGCAAGCTGTATGTCCTGCTCTTTAGAATGTTTATTGTTGCATGCGTCTCTTCGCCTCCCTGCTCACCATCGACTGCCTGTCCAAAGCCACATTGTGCAATAAAGTCTGCACAGTGGCACTCAAGTATGTGTTTTGGGATTATCTTTACTGCTGGAAAGTTGGTTCTAAAGAAGATCATGTAGTTGTCAATGCTGTTTTTGATTTCTTGGATGCCAACACCTGTTTTGATGATTGGTAGTTTATGTGAAACATTCTTGTGAACTTTGGAATACAGTTCATTAAGCGTTTTGAACTTGGAGGATATATCCTCTGCTTTTGCGTGTAGGTTGTGGTCATCTGTTATCTTTACTGTGCTGGTGAGAACACTGTCACTGGATATCACTGTACACATCAGGCCTCAGATAACGATGACAGTGGTTCCCAACAAAAGAACGCCCATGATAGGCCTGCACGTATATGGCCTGTTTTTGGTCAATTTTTTTTTAACCTCCTTCCACATATTCGACACAGAGAATTGAGTCTATATTCATGGACACTGACAGTACGTGAAGTGTCCTCCATTTTCACAATCTACACAATTTAAATTGATGCAAACTTGCACATAAACATACATTACGACTGATATTAGGTCCTATAGCTAGAAAGGGACTAAACAAAAAGTCACGTTCATTTAGCAAGCACTCCGACGTCACAAAAGCAGAAAACACACAAGAGAGTATGACACATATTCCCGTGACTGACTGCCTGAATGTTTTTATCCCACTAAAAACCTTACAACAAGAATCTCTAGTTGTGGATGAAACTCAATGCTATTAGCAAGGAATGCGGCTTCTTGGATACCACTTGACTTCTGGCTATCGTCTGTCAGTCTCCTCATTAATTCCGTCTCTGCTCCCATGGGCCTCTCACCCCACCCGGGTCTGCCCTGGGGGACTTGGGTGGGGTTAGGTATTTTTTAGTTCCCAGGGTCACCCTGGTCAGCCCCACAGGGTGGGGTTTTCTCTCTATTCTGGGGCATGTGTTTCTGTCTACCCGAGGTACATTCACCTGTATTTGCCTTTTTTAAACTCTCCCTACTGTCTGCACTGCCTGTAGCTCTTGATATTGGATGTGTGTTGCTAAATGGTCTTAGCTTTATTTAGGCCCCATGTGTTAGGTTTATTTAATGTGTTTGACCGGCTGGCGACATACATTCAATGTTCTGTTTAGTTGGGTTTTTTTTTTTCACAAGCAGTGCAGGCACGTCCTGAGAAAGCCTTGTTGCTGTCGGGACGTTAAGCAATGTACAATCAATCAATCAAACCCATGGGCCTCTCAGGCTCGTACAAACCAAACCAGACCATTAATTAATGTCAGTATGTCTGCAGTCTTGTTAACTTAACTATGTACAAAAAAATGTAATGTCTGACTAAATGCTCTGCTATAGAAGAACATTATAACAAGACTTAATGAAGTACATGAAAGAAATGATAACATTGATCCGTGCTACTGCTCCATCCTGTCTGTAACTGAGAGTACTGGCACTAACAGTGACCTCATTATCACCCTCCGCTCTCCGGCCCCTTCCACGGTATCTCTGATCTGGTAAGTCATACTTACTCAAGGCATGTTACTTCTAGCACATGCAAGTCCGTTTTGATGTAGTTTGTATCGTATTTTTGTTATTGATGTTGGAACTTCATCTATTTTGTGACAAAACTCAACACAGACAGTGAAATCTGTTTTTTTTCTCTTTATTTCCACCTTATCCTGCTGGCTACTGGTTTGTCACAACTATAGTGTGTTTGGTGTCAGTGTGTTGGGCAGAATGTCCGCTTTTAAACAAACAAAGTTTTGCATCACACACTTGAACGGTAAATTAGAAAGTCATGAAAAACAAAAGGTAGTCATTTTCCCTGCTGTACTGCGCCTAGCAGGAAGCCCGCTTATCAGCTAGCCTGACAGCTGAGAGACTCGCTGGCCTCACCGCGCGAGCACCACATGTGACCCAGTTTCTCGGCTCGCCTGGAACAAACTAAAGGGCCACTTCTAGCGCTGGGCCAAACAGCCGTGATGCGCTCTCAGTGCACCCCGCCTATCTACAATTCCGGACCGATGGTTCGGTGCAGCTTCTCACCGACCAGTCCTTCTTAGCCAAGAATCGCCCACCCGCAGCCGCTCCACAGGTCATAACGATACGCCCTCTCATATGTGCGGACCAGACCCCGGAGTCCCGTCAACAGGACCCGGTCCGAGCGCTGCGAATTTACCTGCGCAGAACGAAGCCACTTAGACAAGGGCGTGCCCGCCTTTTCCTGCACTTGTCTCCGGGCAGACGTGATATCTCCGTGCAGACGATCTCGTCCTGGCTATGCTGGGTCATCCAGTCTGCATACTCAGAACTCTCCCCAGAAAGAGCAAAGACGATGCACGTATGGGCACACGATGTGAGGGCAGTGGCAACGAGCATTGCATTTGACCGCAACTGCGCAGTACGCGACATTGTGGCGGCCGTGGGCTGGCGGGTGGAATCCACCTTTGCCCGCTTCTACCTGAGGGACCTATCCGGCCAAAGTGACAACCTGGCCCTGGTGGGGGACATCTTGGCGGCGCAGCACTCCCTCTGGGCGCCGCAGGCGCCTTAGGTATGCATAGCTCAAATCGTCGGGAGTTGGGCGCATGTAGAGGGCCTCGATAACCTAAAGCACGGGGAGTGCATTCCTTACGATTTTTCGCTTGGTGGTTTGGTGTTATAGGCGGCACCACCTCCTATTCGCTATTCTTCCTATTAGTCATGCCATCAGTAATAGTTTTGAGAAAACAAATGTATTTTTCTCTAAAATGTATTTTTTCGAAAAATACTTACCGATGGCATGACTCGGAGGTCCCCTCCGTCCGCTGCCTGTCCCGTGACCCGCTTGGGGCCCGTTTGTATGTTGAGCTTAGAGGTCACAGGCAAAATACATATTTTGGACATCACTCCAGTTATCACCAACAAAATGTTCTAATTTGTATCAACAGATACAAGAACAAGAGCTACCGTGCCGTGGTAGAGATTTGCCGGACAACAGCTCAGCTGGACGATTTCTGCCGCCAAGTGTGCATCAAACTAGAGTGCTGCCCCAATCTCATCTCCCCGCATTTTGTGGGCGATAGCTGTCCGGAACACTGTTCACAGCTCACCAAGACTAAATACAGTGAGTTGCCAGATGTGGTGCAGATTTGAATAGTCTGGTGATTTGAATAGTCTGGTAAATTTTGTTATAACATTAACCCATTTAACCCCACAGGTGCATTCCCCAAATTGTTTTTTCAAAATACATTACAGATGGCATTACTATCTGGGAATACACTCTATTGCCTATAGATTTCAGCAAAAGTTGTGTGTAGCACACAACTGGGGAGGAGACACCGGGTATCCAAGCACTATGACCCCGGGTGGCCTCCCCTTACTACCCTATCCTGGTGAGCACAAGGCGACCTCGTCAGTTTCACTCATAGCTCGACCGGGGACGGTCGAGTTTTTGCCTTTCTCCGTTCAACGGGTTTCAGTGGTTTTTGACTGTGGGCTTGAATTGGAGTCTTCGATTCAGCCCTGGACTCACTACATTCATGGCTTTTCCTTTTGACAATTGGACTCATTGTGAACTGTGCGCCGACCGGTTTTACCGGCTCTGACTTTGTGAGTTCACCCTTGGCTTGGCCTTGGGGTTCGACGACGCACGTGACTTGTGCCCTGCTGTTTTGTGCACGGTTGACTTTCTTCGCCCGCGTAGTTGGCTTAGGGCCTTATGGCTTCTTCTGTGTCGAAGACTTGCCGCCTTTGCGGGGACTTCCAGTGGCCGGATGATGCACACGACTCTTGCTTGCCGTGTTCGGGCTGTGCTTCGGACGGAACGTGTGACGGTTGCGCCGCTTGGACGGAAGACCGGTGTTCGCGCAGGTGGGACTTCTACAGGCGTGACCGGGCCCCTCGCCCGCTTCTGTCTCCCCGGGATCCTCCACGGGTGGACGTACTTCCCTCGGCGCTTCGGGCTCCTCTCCGCTCCGTCGTTCGGGCTTTCCGGCCCACAGGTAAGTCCCCTTCTTGTACCATTACCTCGCAGGTTCTCCCTCCCCTCTCCGAGTCTTCGGAGCAGGGTAGGCGAGTTTCGGAGTCACGCTCCCCACGCTCTGCTTCGTTAGCGCGTGGCTTGAGCCCCATTTTGGTTCCCACCCCCCGCTCTGCTTCGGGCGAGCGGTCTGGGAGAGATGAGCGTTCGTCGGCCACCCCCGGCTCTAGGTCTAAAAAACCGGAGCGGAGGCGGGTGACGGAACGCAAGCATAAGAAAGAGAGTAAACGTGATAAGAAATGCTCTCGCTCACGCACCGAGGCTTCGGAACGTGACTCGAGACCGTTAGTAATGCTGCCTCCCCGCTCTGTATTTTCCGAACGGGCACGGCATGCTTCGCTTTCTTCCCCCCCCCCCCCCCCCCTGCCCGCCCCGTCTCGCCTGGGCGGGCCCGGGGTGTGGTTGACTCTCGCCCCCCACGCTCCGAGGCGTCGGAGTGGGGGTCGCGTGCACATAAATTGTCCCCTCCCCGCTTCGCTTCGCCTGAGCGGGCTTGGCGTGACCGTAGACTGTTCCCCCCCCCCCCCCCCCCCCCCCCCCCCCCCCGTCTCGTATCGACCAGACGGGCCCGGTGTGACTTGGACCCTCGCCCCCCTCGCTCCGAGGCTTCGGAGCTGGGGCAGCGGGCTCATAAATCGTCCCCTCCCCACTCCGCCTTTCCTGAGCGGGCTTGGCGTGACCCTAGACTGTTCCCCCCCCCCCCCCCCCCCCCCCCCCCCCCGCCTCGTATCGACCAGGCGGGCCCGATGTGACATCATCGCGCGTCCTCCACGGTCCGAAACATCGGTCGGGGGGCAGCGTGCCCGGTATTCGTCCCCTCCCCGCTCCGCCTTTCCTGAGCGGGCTAGGTGAGACACTTTGCGGTCCCCTCCCCCCCCCCGCACCGGTTCTCCCGGGCGGGCCAGGGGTGACCAGGCCACTTCCTCGGTATTCCGATCGCGGATTTGTCACTCACGTCGGCTTCCGCGTGCGGATCCCGACTTCGAGGTGGACCGTCGCTTTGCCACGGTCCCTCCGTCGCCGTGGCGCCCCTCTTTGCGTGCGTCGCGGGCGGCTGCGTCTACCTCGCGCGTGGCGGTGCGGCGCTCTCGTAGCCGCTCGCCCCTTTCGTCTTTGCCACGAGAAGAT
This sequence comes from Semisulcospira habei, assembly GCA_036245525.1. Classification (NCBI taxonomy): domain Eukaryota; kingdom Metazoa; phylum Mollusca; class Gastropoda; family Semisulcospiridae; genus Semisulcospira; species Semisulcospira habei. The sequence continues at coordinate 172,619,345 of BTPG01000003.1, forward strand.
CAGTTTTTGGAGCCGGACGTCCTCAGCCTTAGAATGCCCCCCATACAGAAGGAGTAGCACTCATGCTGTCACCAGTGGCACAGAGAGCGCTGATGGGCTGGGAACCTCTTGGGCCAAGAATTATAACAGCAGCCTTTAGAACCAAGAAAAAGCTCAAGCTGAACGTCATCCGGTGTTATGCGCCCACAAATGACAGTGACGAGGAAGAGAAACAAGAGTTCTACGACCGACTCCAGAGTGCCGTGGATAAATGTGCGGAGCGAGACATCACCATCGTCATGGGCGATTTTAATGCCAAAATAGGGGAGGACAACACCGGATGCGAAGAGGTGATGGGGAGACAGGGACTAGGCTCGGAGATGAGTGAGAACGGGGAGAGGTTTGTAGACTTTTGTGCTCTAAACCGACTTGTCATTGGAGGCAGCATCTTCCCACACAGAAGAATACACAAAGCAACTTGGGTCTCACCTGACCATACAACAGAGAACCAAATAGACCATATCTGCATTAGCAAGAAATTTAGAAGATCCCTTCAAGATGTTCAAGTGAGGAGGGGAGCAGATGTCGCCTCAGACCACCATCTGCTTACCTTAAGAATGAAGCTCAAGCTAAAGAAAAGCCGCACAGAGACAACAAGAAGACAGCGCTATAATGTAGGCCTCCTGAGAGAAACTGGAGTTAGAGAAGAGTTCAAACTGGTGCTGTCCAACCGGTTTCAAGCGCTACAGGAGCTAGTAAATGAAGAGGAGGCGGTCACCACAGAGCAGCAGTGGAAGGCAGTTGGAGAGGCGCTGAACTCAACCTGCAAAGACACTGTAGGGTTCAGGAAACACCACCACAAGGACTGGCTGTCGGCACAGACCTTGAAGAAGATAGAAGCGAGGAAGCAGAAGAAAGCAGCGGTCAACAACAGTCGCACGAGAGCAGCCAAAGTAAGGGCACAGGGGGAATACTCGGAAGCCAACCGCGAGGTGAAGAGGAGTATCAGGGCAGACAAGAGGGCCTACACAGACAGCCTGGCAGCAGAGGCAGAAAAGGCAGCAGGCAGCGGCAACATGAAACAGCTCTACGACATTACCAGAAGATTGTCGGGTAAGTATGGCCATACAGAAAGACCAGTAAAAGACAAAGAAGGCAAGCCTATTGCAGACAGAGCAGACCAACTCGACAGATGGGCCGAGTATTTTGAAGAGTTACTGAACAGACCTAGCCCACCCGACCCCCCCGACATCCAGCCGGCAGAGACCGACCTACCCATCAGCTGTGACAGACCCAGCCGGGAAGAGATCAGAAAAGCAGTGGCATTTTCGAAGAATGGCAAAGCAGCAGGGCCAGATGGCATCCCAGCGGAGTCTCTGAAAGCAGACCTAGAGACAACAGTGGAGATGCTGTACCCACTGTTTGGAAAGATCTGGGAAGAGGAGGTGATGCCAGCTGACTGGAAGGAGGGGTACCTAATCAAGCTTCCCAAGAAAGGCGACCTCAGCAAGTGTTCCAACTACAGAGGAATCACCTTGCTGTCAGTACCAGGAAAGGTCTTCAACAGGATCATCCTAGAGAGAATGAAGAGCTCCGTTGACCCCCAGCTGAGAGACCAGCAAGCAGGATTCAGGAAGAACCGATCATGTACAGACCAGATCGCCACTCTCCGCATCATCGTGGAACAGTCTCTGGAGTGAGTGGAGCTCCCCGCTGTACGTCAACTTTGTGGATTATGAGAAAGCATTTGACAGCGTGGACCGAGAGACTCTGTGGAAACTCCTACGACACTACGGTGTACCCACAAAGCTCGTCCGCCTGATCAAGAGCAGCTATGATGGCATGACATGTCGCGTGATCCACGAAGGGCAGTTCACCAGAGAGCTCCAGGTCAGAACTGGTGTCAGGCAGGGGTGTCTGCTGTCTCCGTTCCTCTTCCTACTGGCCATAGACTGGGTCATGAAGATGACCACAGAGCACAGACGAAGTGGAATACAGTGGACACTGTGGACACAGCTTGACGACCTCGATTTTGCAGACGACTTGGCATTACTGTCCCACACTCATCAACAAATGCAGGACAAGACCACGAGGCTTGCTGACATCTCGTCCCAAGTGGGCCTCACCATTCACAAACAGAAAACAAAGACAATGAGGCTGAACGCAACCAGGGAAGAACCAGTCTTGCTTGCTGGCACCCCGTTGGAGGAGGTGGAGTCCTTCACCTATCTCGGGAGCATCATAGACAAAAAAGGCGGCACTGATGCAGATGTCAGAGCACGAATCGGTAAAGCCAGAGCAGCCTTTCTCCAGTTGAAAAAAGTGTGGAGTTCCAGAGAGCTGTCACAACACACCAAAGTCCGGATTTTCAACTCCAATGTAAAAGCAGTTCTCCTATATGGAGCAGAGACATGGAGATTGACAAAAACCACAGTCAACAGAGTACAGACCTTCATGAACAGTTGCCTTAGAAGAATTTTGAAAATCCACTGGCCAGAGATCAGCAACGTCAGACTCTGGGAGAGAACAGAGCAGATAACAGCAGAGAATGAAATTGGGCGAAGAAGATGGGGATGGATCGGTCACAGTCTGAGAAAGCCAGCTTCCAGTATCACTAGGCAGGCATTGTCATGGAACCCCCAGGGAAAGAGGAAAAGAGGTAGGCCGAGAAACTCCTGGCGTCGAGACCTCCAAGCAGACATCAAGAGACTGGGAACCACCTGGAGTAGAATCGAAGGAGAAGCACAGGACAGGAGTTGCTGGAGGTCTCTCGTCGACGGCCTATACCCGGGTAGGGGTGACAGGCGTAAGTAAGTAAGTCCTCAGCCTTCATCCGACGGACTCAGCCTCGGCGATCTTCTTGCAGGACTCGGCGGCTGGTTCTCCTTCCCGCCTTTTCCGCTGTCTCGTCGGCCTCCGCCTCGTCAGACGTTGCCGGCCCTTCGCTCGGATCACAGACGGTCCACGCTCTGGGTGAGGCTTCAAGGCTTATCGCCAAGTCCCTACCGCCCGACTTCTGTCCGCCTTCGCCTCCTCCGAAGAGACAGGCTTCGGCCATGGTCGACGCACAGAGGCAAGTCCAGCGCCGCAAGTCCCTCCCGCAGCCAGCCGGCTTCCGGGACCTCACCGATGCTTCTCCGCCCAGCTGCGTAACGACGCTTTCGGCGACACGGGATACTTTACCGCCGCTCGATCGCCGGTGGGAATCAACTTAAGCTTCCGCCAGGCCTGGTACGCTGGACACTCCCAAGCCTTCGCCATACCTCTTCCAGCGGTGGATGCGGCGGCCTTAGTACAGGCGGGCGGCCGCAGGCTCGTCCAGAACTCGTGGCCTCGGCCTCTCGACAGGATCGCCTCCTTAGCGGGGAACTCGCTGGCGTGCTCGGGTTTTGGAACTGGCTACCCAGGCAGCCCTGCAGTGCCTACAGGATACGTGGGACCTGGAGGTTCAGTCCCCGCTTCGTGACGTGCAGTCCATCCTGATAGCGGCCAACCGGGCCGCCTACCATTCTTCCGCCAACGCCATGGCAGCAGCTGCCAATTGCGACCTCTGGAGGAGGGATACCCTTTTGCGCCTCTGCTCGGACCTTCCCTTGTCAGTGAAGACCCAGCTCCGTCAAGCCCCCTTAGGTGGTCCTCAGCTGTTCGGCGACACTTGGCACACCGTTAAGGAATCTTTCAAGGACTTGTGGCCCAAGCCTGCATCTAACCCAGCCTCGACCCGCTTTCGCGCCCCCCGCCCGGCCGGGGGTCGTGCCCGGCGGTCTTTCAGGCCCTCCGTTCCTACAGTTGGATCTTCACGCGGTCGGGCCCGTCCATTCCAGGCTACTCAGGCCGGCCCCGCCCCTCGCCCTGCTTGGCCCCGCGGTGCCCGGAGATCGGGCCGCGGTCGGGCTCATTGACTCGCCTCCGCCCCCGCCCTCAGTACTCGGGTCTCCTTCGGCGGGCGGCTGTCGCTCTTCAGCGATCTTGGAGATCGCTGTTCCCGGACGACCCCTGGATTCTTTCCACCGTTACCGCAGGCCTGCAACTTTCGTTCCTGTCGCCTCCGCCTCTTCGCAGATCACCCATGTGGACCCAGGAACCGCTCGACGGCACACAGGCGGACGCTCTGCGCGGGGAAGTGGCGACCCGCCTCACCAAAGCGGCGACAGAGGTGGTTTCGCGGCAGGACTCTCCGGCGTTCTACAGCCGACTCTTCTAGTTCCCAAACCAGGCGGCAAGTGGCGTCCAGTTAACAAGTTCATTTTGGCCCCTCGCTTCAGGATGGAGACGGCCAGGACACTCCGGCCCTCCGGCCGATGGACTTTGCAATCAGCCTTGATCTGTCAGACGCCTATCTGCACGTCCCGATTCATCCGTCGTTTCGCCGGTACCTTCGGTTTGACTTGGGGGGATCGTCTACCAGTTCTGCGCCCTTCCTTTCGGCCTCAACATCAGTCCGTGGGTGTTTACAAGACTGCTCGACGCCGTGATAGCCTACTTCCGTCAGCGCTCCTTGAGCCCGGCCTCCAATTACTTGGACGACCTTCTACTGCGCACCTTGGTTTCCGCAGCCCTCCAGACGGACAGGGATGCCCTGCTTTCCCTTCTGCGTCGTCTGGGTTTCCTACTCAATTTGGGGAAATCCGATCTTCTCCCTCTCGACGGTTCTACATCGGGGGATGGAATTCCTGACCGACCTCAACCTTGTCCGCCTGCCTCTGGCCAGGCGACAGAAGATCGTCGACTTAGCGACTTCGATGGGGATGGGATCCTCCTTCACCGCCAGGGTTTGGCTTCAACTCCTGGGCCTCCTCAGTGCGGCTGCGGACCTGCTTCCCTTGGGCAGACTTGATGCTCTGCCTCTCCAGCTACATCTCCGTCTTCACTGGCGACCCTCGGGCGCTCTGTTGGATCTAGTACCTGTCACGCCTCTGGCTCGTCCTCACCTCGAGAGGTGGGCGGACCTCGCTTGGCTGGCTTCGGGGGTGCCCCTACACTCCCCGCCGCCTCGGTGGTCTCTCTGTACAGATGCGAGCCAGGCCGGCTGGGGCGCGCACCTGTTACTGGATTTCTCTCGGCCTCGGGCGTTGGCTTCGGGAGCTGTTAGGGAATCACATCAACTGGCTGGAGCTGAAGGCAGTTGGGTTGGCATTCGACGTTTGGCAGGAGACCTTGGCCAATCAGGAAGTACTCGTGCGCTCCGACAACTCGACGGTGGTGGCTTACATACAGAATCAGGGGGGCACTCACTCGCCCTCCCTTTGCATTCTTCTGTACCACCTTCTCCTCTGGTGCAGGGATCGAGGCATTGCCCTACGAGCCCGCCACATCCCTGGCCACCTCAACCTGATTACGGACGCCCTGTCTCGTCACGGACAGTTGCTCCACACGGAGTGGTCCCTACGCCCGGATATTTTTCGCCTGATCTGCTCTCACTGGGAAACGCCGCTAGTGGATCTGTTTGCCACCAGATGGAACAACCAGCTCCCGGTCTACGTCTCGCCAGTCCCGGATCCACTCGCTTGGGCAGTGGACGCGCTCGCCATTCCTTGGGACGGCCTGATTGCTTACGCCTACCCCCCGTCAGTCCTCGTTCCGAAGGTACTGCGGAAGCTTCTGGGATGCTCGGCGGTCCTCCTGCTGGTGGCCCCCTTCAACTGGACCAAGAGCTGGACCACGGACCTCCTTGCGCTTGCGACGGACCCTCCCCTGGAGCTTCCTACCCCTCCCACGATGCTCAAGCAGCCCCGTCAGCAGCTTTTCCATCCGTGCCCCGAACGCCTCCGCCTACACGCTTGGAGGTTGTCCGGCACGCCCTCGCCGCTAGAGGTTTCTCGGATGCTGCAGTGGCGGCAATTGCAGCAGCCCGCAGACTCTCTACAAGGAAGGTGTACGAAGGCAAGTGGAGGGTCTTTCAGACCTGGTGCACCTCCCATGGGCTCCCTCCCACTAACCTAGCCTCCCACCAACTGGCGGAGTTCTTCCTGTGGCTCTTCGACGACCGGGGCTTAGCCCCGGTCACCATCAAGGGCTACCGCGCTATGATCGCGGACACCTACCGTCACCTGTGTCTTCCGGACCCAGGCGCCTGCAAGGATCTGTCGGATTTCTGGCTCACTTTGAACTCCGACGTCCGGTTTCACGTTCCCTAGTACCCCGGTGGGATCTTGCCTGGGTACTGACGTGGTTGAATACAGACCGGTTTGAGCCCCTCCCCTTGGCTCGGTTCTCAGACTTGACCCGGAAAACCTGTTTCCTTCTGGCTCTCGCTACAGCGTCCCGAGTCAGCGAGCTTCACGCGCTCTCGATGCTCCCAGCCTGTTTGCAGTTTCGTTCCGACGGCTCTGCGCAGCGGCTCTCCGATCCGTCCTTCCTGGCCAAGAACCGCCGCCCCGCGGCGGCTCCTCAGGGGCTAACGATACGGCCCCTCCGTGTGGAGCGGACCTCTCCCCTGGATCGCGGCAACAGGACCCAGTGCGGGCGCTAAAGATTTACCTGCGCCGCTCTAAGCCGCAGCGCCGGGGGCGCTCGCGCCTCTTCTTACCTTGTCCGCGGGCAGACACGACATATCGGCCCAGACCGTGTCATCCTGGCTGCGGTGGGTGATTAGGTCAGCCTACCAAGACCTCTCCCCACGCGGCGCTGAGCCTTTACAAATCCGGGCGCATGAAGTGAGAGCAGTAGCCACCAGTCTAACCCTGGACCGCAACTGCTCGGTCAAAGATATTGTGGCAGCGGGTGGCTGGCGCTCAGACTCCACTTTCGCACGCTTCTACCTTAGAGACCTATCCGGCCAACGTGACTCCCTGGCACGGGTGGGCGACTTCTCCGCGGCCCAGCACTCCCTCCGAGCGCCGCTGGCGTCTTAGGCACATCATAGCTGAAATCGTCGGGAGTTCTCTCTCGATGGGGCCGGCGGAGTGGTTGGGTTATGGTTAGATACGGCACCCTCCGCCTGTTCGCCATTCTCCCAGATAGTAATGCCATCGGTAATGTATTTTGAAAAAACAAATGAATTTTTTTTCTAAAATGTATTTTTTTGAAAAATACTTACCGATGGCATTACTCGGATGGCCCTCCCGCCTGCCCCGCTTGCCTCTTGTGGCTAAGTGTGAAACTGACGAGGTCGCCCTGTGCTCGCCGGGATAGGGTAGTAAGGGGAGGCCACCCGGGGTCATAGTGCTTGGATCCCCGGTGTCTCCTCCCCAGTTGTGTGCTACACACAACTTTTGCTGAAATCTATAGGCAATAGAGTGTATTCCCAGATAGTAATGCCATCGGTAAGTATTTTTCAAAAAAATACATTTTAGAAAAAAAATTCATTTTTGGAGGTGATGCCTAACAACTATGTACCAGTCGCAGGAAATGGATTGACCATGATAATTGAAGGGTAGTGCCAGATGAACTTGGTGCCTTCAGGCGCCAAGCTCATCTGGCACTACCCTTGAATTATCATGGTTGATCCATCTCCTGCTGTAACGTGTTGGGGCTGATGGGTTAACTAAATTATTATATCAAGTTGGATCTAGCAGCGCTTTTTCAGAGTACTTGACTACATTTTTTTTCTATGCAAATGAAAACCAAAACCTGGGATCCAGGCATTTTGTTGTATACAGATTTCACAATAAATGAAATGTTTCTTTTCTCTGATGCACATGTTTAATTTTTGTGACAGCATACTATTATGGCAAGAAGAAGCGAAAAATCGGCCGACCACCAGGGGGCCATAGCAATCTGGAAAATGGACCCAAAAAGCCCATGAAGCGTAAGAGACGACGTAAAATCGGACTTGTGCTGCGCAAGTCACACACCGCCGAGGACGATGACAACGACGACAAAGTCAGCATAGCCAGCGACACCCGCACTGCAGACAGCAGCAGTACGAACGCTTCCCGCGACAATGATCACAACGATCATAAACCCACCGCAGCCGCTGCAGCTTCCAAACGTCTCAAGCGCAAATACACGCATCACATACCCCCACCTTCAGAGATCAGAACCCGGGGAGCCAAGCTGCCGCGCTATAGTTTTGAAAGACGGACGCACAAGAAGATCTTACTGACTGGCACCAGTCTGGCTCAGGGGATGTCTTCACTGCGCAGTAAAACAGTTCAGGTTGGTGTCATGAGTGCTTTTAGTGTGAATATTATCAATTGCATTTCTGATAACTGGAAATGTGGGCTGGCATGGCTGAACCTGTTCAGTGCCAAAAAGCGAACACCACCCAACTTCATAGCTTTTGATCTCTTGATTTTTTCCTGAAAAAAACGCTGTTGATTCAACTCAGGTACTGAAAATAAATTGTGTTTGTTGACCTGTGTTTCCAGTCATACCAGTCACTCAAGTTGAATCGGCCGCCTACCCCTGAGCCACCTCCTCCTCGCCCCCGCCCCTCCTCGCCCCTCCCTGTGGACAAGAACCCCCTCCACTGGAGCATAGCGGACACAGTTGAGTTCATACAGACAACGGACTGTAGCCATGTGGCCAAGGTCTTCCGAGAACAGGTACGGCAGGTGTTGTGTGGTGTATGTAGATAATGTCATTGTCAAATGTCATTAAAGACCATCATTTAGGTGGCTACAGCCGCTTGAATGATGGTCTTTTATGACAGGTGATTTCGCATAAGGGTGGTCCCTCAAAACAGGTTCTGTTGTATTGTTGATAGTGTGTGCTGGTCTGTGATTTTGGACCTTACAGCTTGAAAGCTGTAAGGTCCAAAATCACAGACCTGCACAGATAGAATAATAATCATATCATCAAAATAATAATCATAATAATCATAATCATAATAATGAAGAAGACTTACATGGTACCTTACACTGACCAAGAACGAAATGAAGAGAAAAGGAAACTAGACAATCGGAGACCAGTTTACAGTTTCCTCACACATCCATGCGCACAGGTGATGGAAGAGTCGGACGCAAATGTGGCAGTGTTTCGATGAATCACTCTCACAGCATTAAAGTGCCAAAGCTATTCCGCCGCTGCCTTTGAACGTCATGGTTGATCTGTCACCTGTTCTGGTGTGTTAGGGCTGAGGGGTTTTACCCCCTTCACTGCTGCGTGCAGGCTCATGATGGTCTATGCCTCTTGCTGAGCCCACCTTGTTTCCGTGTTCCCCAGAGGAATTGGTCACTTTGGCATTCAGTTCATCCGTTTAGCCCTGACGCCCTACAGCAGGAGATGAATCAACCCTGATACTTCAAGGGTAGTGCCAGATTAACTTGGCGCCTGATGGCGCCAAGCTAATCTGGCACCATCCTTTAAGTATCAGGGTCGATTGACCTCCTGCAACTGGTACATGGTTGTTAGGTGACACTTTCTAAAATGTTGGAAATGTGGCCTTGGGGCTAGGAGTGTTCACTCATTGTACCCCAGGACCGAAGTGCCCAAGTGTTGCCGTTGCCCTCTGAGGACTGCATGGCAGTGCAGGACACAGGTCGACCATGATAGGTCAAAGGTGATGCCAGAATAGCTTGGCGCCAAGCTATTCTGGCATCACCCTTGAACTATCATGGTTGATCCATATCTTGCTGTGGTGTGTCTGGGGTAGAATGAGATAATAAAGATTGTATTAAGACAATCTGCATTCTCTGGTAGTGAAGGGTTTGATATGGTTGATTAACTCATTCAGCCCGGCGCACGTATTTCCCAAATTTTGGAGGCGTCATCTAATGACTACGCACCTGTTGCAGGAGATGGATCGACTATGATAATTCAAGGGCAGTGCCAGATTAGCTTGGCACCGACAGGCACCAAGCTAATCAGGCACTGCCCTTGAATTATCATGGTTGACCCATCTCCTGCTGTAGTGCGTTGGGGCTGAATGGGTTGAACCTAACCCCTCCACTGTCATGTGACAGATTTTGCTTCTGAAATCATCATAAATAGGATGCCAGAGAGCCTCCGTCCAAAGAACACAGGTTCAGAGTGGTGTCAGGGAAAGGCATAGATCCTCATGAGCCCCTGCAGCTTTGAGGATCTGTGTCTCTTGCAGTTGGATCATGTTCACTTTTTCTAGGCATTCAAGGGGCGAAGTGTGAAAATGATGGACTGTGTGTATCCATTGTTTATGACAGGAGATAGACGGCCAGGCCTTGCTTCTGCTGACGCTGCCCACTGTCCAAGAACATCTGGAGCTCAAACTAGGCCCCGCCATCAAACTGTGTCACCAGATCGAGCGAGTCAAGCGAGTCTTTTATGAGCAGTATGCCTCACAGTCTTGAGTAGAGTAGGCCATAAGTCTTGAATCTGTCAACTTGTGATCATGAAGTACAAACTGTATTTTGTATTGTTCTACAATCAGGCATGACCAGACAGTGTGAATCCATCATGTATTGAAGAATATCATGTTGCTCAAACCATTGAATGTCCTTCGTTGTCATCTGTTCACAATGTACTTATCTGTGGACCAAATATTTATTGTTGATTGATAGGAGACAATGTGGTCATATAGCCCCCATGGATCAGTTACATCCCCCCCCCCCTCCCCCTCCCACATGTCATATTTTTTTTAGAATAGTTCGAATAATTTCAGTTGTCATCTTTCTAATTTCAGTTAGCATCTCCCTCAGTTCACTAGCGGTGTCAAATAGAGGGAAACAGCCAGTGTGGTGTCAAACAGGAAAATATGGAGATACAACATGAGACAGAAAGATTGCAAGAACCTTTTGGTTGGAATATTTCTTATGAGATGAGAGAGGTTGGGGGGGGGGGGGGGGCGCTGGGGGAGATGGGGGTGGGTGTGTGTGTGTGCAATTGATGTTCAGAAATTATAAATAGGTCAAACTTGGACGTAGGTTTCAATGTAAAGAGTGGATTAAAAGCCTGGACAGATGCAATATCACATAGTTGTCTTGGCTTTTAATCCACCGTTTATGTCAAAACCTGCACAGTCCTGACCTACTGCTAATAAAATTATGTACATTTCACGGGGCTAAACGACCATCTTCTGTCTTTTATCATTTATTTATATTTATCATTTGCCATCCGATCAGGGTCACACCACAGCGAGATGTGTTCAGTGTCATATCAAAACTAGCTTCAGTCCTCGTACTGCCAAAACCTGTTCAGGAACTAACCATTTTCCACTCCTCTACGTTGAGGAATAAGTACTAGAGTGAACAGTGTTGTTTCAAATCTGTGTTGGGTTTGGAGCATGACTTCTTGATGAACAGCTGTGAAATGCATGTGCTTTTAGTGTCAGATAGATCATTGATGATATCGCTTGTGTGCTGGTCTGTCATGTTGGACCTTACAGATAAGGCCGTAAGGGTCCCAAATGATGGACCTGCATTTAATTGATTGGTGTTTTTGATGTAATATATTTTGAATTAGTTTCCTATTGATGACTGTTTTTCTGATCAAGTGAATAATGTGAATAAGAAATGAATTCTGACCAGAAATAATTATGATTTATTGTATTTTATATGTATCATGGGCTTTTTTCACTTTCTCAAATCTTAGCCCTTTGTGTGTTCAGGCAGTTTTAGTTGTGATGATTTCTGTAGGAATCATTGTGACTAAAACTGCTACTGATAAGGCAAGGGGTGAAAATGTCTTCTGCTGAGCACAGTTGTGGGATAAAGGGAGATGAATTGTACACATACTACTCACAATAAGTTAGGGACCACCCAGAAGGATGGTCATGATTTCTGTCAAGTTTTACAAATTTGTCTTGGAATTTTTGCACAAGACTGTACACTAGCTCTACAGTCCAGTCCACAAATTGCGAGGTAAGGTCAGAAAATTTTACAGTTATGCTTTTTTGAAATCATGAGCATTTTTCGAGGTCGTCCCTAACTTATTGTGAGTAGTATACTATTTCAAGGGTAGTGTCTGCCTTGCTTGGTGCACTGGCAGTCACTACCATTGAATTGTAACGGTGAATATGGCTCTCGCAGATTTGTACTAGAAGCGAAAGTCTGAGAGCCCATGTTCACTTTTGTTAACTCTTTGGCTGTCGGTAGTGCTTATTATCAAGTTGATTCCTGCAGGAATCACCTTGACAATAAGCACTCCCAACACCTAGAGGGTTAACCTCCTTATGCATGCAGCCGTCGGTACTGTAAAGATGCTGCATGCAAAGGGGATTAAAACACTCGAATAGTGTTTTGTTTCATACTATTGTGATCTGATTGCAAATTGGTGCTGTGGCTCGTGCATGGTTCGTCATAATCTAGTAATAAAGGGCATGCTTGTTGTGTTTGATTTTTAAAAAATCAATGAATTGACCCTGTATGTGCCTAGAATAGTGCACAATATCCTTTTTTATTTGGTTTATGAATGAAATGTATGTGGTAGAGAGAGAGAGAGCGAAAGAACAAATCGTTGAGATGTGTCAGTTGTGGTCCAGCAGCCATTTTGAAAAACCAGCTGGATATAAGGACATGTGTAGGGCTTGCATTTATCTCTGCATCTTGCATTTAACTGTTGTCTAAAGTTGTAACCTAGGGACTCGTGAGGACTTTTGAGAATACATAAGCATGGTGTCAGCAGGGGGAAAATTGTATTTTTACTTGTCAAGTGCATTGGGCCCTTTTTGGTGAAATTTGTTACCATTTAACCCCGTGGCCGCTTGTTGCAAATTTTGGAGGTGTCGTTTAACAACTGTACCAGTTGCGGGAGATGGTTCGACCATGATAATTCAAGGGTAGTGCCAGATTAGCTTGGCGCCTGAAGGCGTCAAGCTAATCTGGCACTACACTTGAATTATCATGGTGGATCCATCTCCCACTGTTGGGCGTTGGGGTTAAATGGGTTAATCCATTCAGTAAAACCTTGTTTGAAAGGTAAAAGTAGTCTTGTAAGTTTGGTGCTTGCTCAAAAGTGTTGAAGGGCAAAAAGTGTCGCCTAGCATAAAGGACCATCATTTAGGTGGCTGCAACCACCTGAATGATGACAGGTGACCTCGGGGTGGTCGCTCCAAAACAGGCTCTGCAGTAGTTTGAGGATAGGACAAGAACAGCAACACTCTTCATCTATCAAGATGTATGTGTCCGGAACTTAACCCCTTTGCTGCCAGTGATGACGCATTGCACGCCTGAAACCACTCCACACTGACAGACATTCGCATGAAAAATGCAGATGTAAATGGGACCAATAACAAGCATACAAACTCAGGACTAACAAGAGACATAAATCCTCAGGAGACCCCATTACCGCAGGGGGTCATGAGGGTTTATGTCTCTTGCAGCTGGTTGGCATTCATGTTTCCCCAGCAGTCAAGGGGTTAATGTGATCTATAGCGATTTGGAAATTTTGTCCCTTGTGCTGGACTTTATTTTTTCTCTCTCTCTGTCATTCCCTTCAAGTCTGTCATAAACCCTGATCATAGGGCACATTTATAATACATGTTTAACCCTTTTGGCACCAACACCCTACAGCAGGAGATTGATTGACCATGATAATTTACGGGTAGTGACAGATTAGCTTGGCACCTTAAGGCGCCAAGCTAATCTGGCACTACCCTTAAATTATGGTCAGTCCACCTCCTGCAAGTGGTAGATAGTTGTTAACACTTCCAAAATTCGGGAAATGCACCTATGGCGCTAAAAGGGTTAAAATGTTAAGGTTGATTCTTGAAATTCTAAGCAACTGCTATAAATGAATGTAAAGTGTCAAGCTATTTTATTCTGTTGTTCATAATGATTATGAATTTTGTGATTCATGGGTGACCATCTTCAATCCTGGAGGTGGAGTCGGCTTTTTTAGAATCTCATGAGAATCTGTACATTTACATACTGAAACATGTTGCACCTGTTCATCAAATTGATGGCTTTTCATGTCTGACACCCAATGCGCAAAAGGTTGTCATCCGCCCATTGGCTTGCGCACAGCCGTGCGCGGGCAGCTGTGCGCGGGCCAACTGTGGCAGATGTTGGCCCGATGGCCATTGCGCACTAGGCAGGAGTTATTCTTGAATCGGAATCAGGTCAAAGACAGATCAACCGCCTTTGAAGGAATGATAGTAGGTTGCACCCCTTTACAGTGAAGACTAAAAGGACCATTTAGTGGGATCGCCCCGATCACTGCAGCATGCTTTGTCAGAGCTGTCCTACTGTTAATACAGGTTAAGTAAGGCATCTTTGCGAGCAAGAGGCATATATTTTCATGAGTCACTGTGGCTCATGAGAATATATGTCTCTTGCAAAATGGCATAGGCCGGATGAATCCACATAACGTTGGAAACCTGTGCAGTGTTTGACCTACTTCTGATTTAGGTTAATCTCCAACTGGAGCTAAGCATTCTTCTAACCATAAGAGTAACGACACCCGGAACTTTGCTGATTGTCAAAAGAGACTTGTACCCTTCACTGCCAGGTAACGCAAAGAAGCGGGCGTGGGGGGGGGGGGGGTATGAGGTCCTTTGCCGCTTGCATTTGCTTGGTGTTTAGTCAAACCTGTGTAAGGGGGGCTATCAAAAAGCGGTTGCCTTGGGTAGGTTGTCTCCTTACGCAGGTTGTCAGAAAGTACCAGAAAGAAGACCTTGGCACCAACTATGGGTGTTCTGCTTTGCCCTTTTAGCCACGAGTCCCTAAAGCAGGAGATGGCTTGACCATGATAATTCAAGGGTAGTGCCAGATTAGCTTGGCGCCTTCAGGGTCAAGCCATCTCCTGCCACTGGTACATAGTCGTTGGGCAACACCTCCAAAATTTTAGAAATGGGACCTTGGGACTAAAAGGGTTAGACAAGTGGTTGCCTTGATGGGTTTGACTGTACCGCTCAACTTTTTCAAGCAGTGCAGGGGTTAGGGGCCGTGGTGGTGGTGTATTATGCTCAGCTGTGAACATCCTGATGCGTGCAAGTCTTCATCTTACGTGGAGAAATAATTATTCGACTATGAGGGAGTCCTTGTTGAAACAAACATTTTGTTAAAACTATTTTTTTCCATAGTGATATTCATTTTAATCAAGTTCAAAACATCAAAACGTCTGTGCGTGTTTCGCACGAGACATGCCCAACCAAGTTAACTGGTGCAATACAGTATTTTACTTTTGTGGACAGTTACTTGAACATGTATTTTGTATGAGACGTTTGTGTTTTATACAATAATGGCTAAAGCGATAGTAGTGGTGGCTGCATGCATTTAAGGAGCTGATTTACTTGTACAAGGCAAATGATGCCAATACACGTATTAACCCTTTTAGCCCCAGATCCCTTACAGCAGATGGCTTGACCATGATAATTCAAGGGTAGTGCAAGATTAGCTTGGCGCCTTCAGGTGCCAAGCTAATCTGGCACTACCCTTGAGTTATCATGGTCAATCCATGTCCCTCAACTGGTACATATAGTTGTTGGGCAACACCTCCAAAATGTGAGAAATGGGACCTTGGGGCTAAAAGGGTTAACCCCTTCACTGCCAAAGCAACTCCCAACTGCAAGAGGTATTGATGCTCACGAGCCCCTGAGTTTCAGGGGCTCACAAGGATCTATGCCTCCTCCCGAGATTAATGTGTATGCATGTTGCTTGGAACAGGACAGGAGTTGCTGGAGGTCTCTCGTCGACGGCCTATAACCGGGTAGGGGTGACAGGCGTAAGTAAAGTAAGTAGTATGTTGCTTGGACTGTTGTGGCTTTGGGTGGGTGGTTGAACAAAGATGTCGGAAACAAAATATGCGTCCTGTGGCAGAGAAGGGGTTATGGTTTGATTTGCTTTTTTATGTGATTTAAGTATCATTTGTGTTTGTGTGTGTGAATTTGTGTGCAAGTGTGTGCGTAATTACTTGACAGTTTTCCTTGTAAAATTTGCAAGTGACTTTTCATGTCAACTACCAAAGAGCATTCTTCCTTGTTCATGATAGAAGCACCTGTTGTGTGAATGACAAAAGTGGTTAAATATGAATTTGTTCTGGTCACTTAATGGAGCTTTAACTTGGCCCTTTTGTAGTTATGTGGACTCTCCAATGTGCCAAGCTAATCGGGCACAATCCTTCAACTATCATGATGAATCCCTCTCCTGCTTGAAATTACTGAATGTAACTCCTTATAATGAATTACTACCGAGACTGTGATTGAAATTTTTAACAGTGACTAGAACGAATTTTGTTCAAAAGCTTCCTTTATTTTGAGAGTGGGGTGGGTTGTGGTTTTTACCCCTTTTGCTGTCAGTAGCGGTTTTTGGCTCACGTGCAAAGCAAAAGTGAGCATGTTCTGGGCCAGTGGTCGTCTGCCCGGCGTCTTCTGTGGTAGTCTTTAACGGCATTTTCTCAGACAGAGACAATTCAAGTCGCAGTCTTCAAACGTGGCCTAAGGATACTTTGTGGCAAAACCTTTCTATTCATACCAATTTCATTGACCTCTCTCCAAGGTCAAGGTCACGGGATCAGGAAATATGTCAGAAATAGCAATATTTTGACAAAATTTGTTTTTCCTCAAATACTATCCATAACATCAAACCCAAAAGTGGTACACAGATGCCTGATGGTAAGACCTATCTATGCCTACTAATTTGGATGACCCCTGGGAAAGGCCAAGGGTCACAAGTGACCAGGAAATAGGTCCAAAATAGACATTTTGACAAAAAAAATGTTTTTTTGTCAAATAAAGATCAGAAATATCTGATGGAAAGACCTTCCTATGCATACTAACGTGTTTGGATGACCCTCAGAAATGTCATGGGTCACAAAAGATCAGGAAACAGGTCACAAATAGCTGTTTTTTTGTGACAAAAATCGTCTTTTTTCTTGAATACTATTTACAACTTCAAACCCAAACTTGGTCTGGCATTTCCTGATGCATGCTAATTTGAATGACCCCAAAGAAAGATCAATGGTCACAAGAGATCAGCAAATTAATGTAAAAAAAAACAACAACAATTTTTGCTTTTATCAGCAAGTTTGCAAAAAGGTTCAACCAAATTTGGCAAAAAGATAGCTGACAAGACCTTTCTTTGCATACTGTTATGGTTCACTACTTCCAAAGGTCAAGGGTCAAATAATGACAATAGTGAAAAATGCATAAATATGGATTTTGTATGTACAAAAGCCAACCTTTGACTTGCGTTAGAACTGGATCATTCACACATATCAGTCCTTAAGGGCTTTGCTGCTCTTGTTGATTTCTGTATGAATCATCATGGCAAAAACTGCTACCACCAGCCAGAGGATTAATTAACACTGAAGCATGAAATTGTTTGGCATGACATGGGTTGAGTTCTGTTTGAATGAATCAACACTGATAAGATGTTAATCATGATTGTGATGAAATTTGTTTGATACAGAGATGACGGCACATTTATTGTCTTCTGGCTAAACCCCTCATGCATGCAGCTGTTGGTACTGTAAACAGTACCTGTGGCTGCATGCAGCTGTTGGTACTGTTTACAGCACCAACAGTTGCATGCACAACAGGGTTAATAGTCACTTTATCTGGCTTGTCAGAGACAAACATGGGCTACCGATATATGATGGTATCATTTTTCAGAACACCAGAAATAATGGTTCGTGATCTTTCGTTCATATTCACGGTAACCCACTTTTTGTGTTTGTGTCTGTGAAATTTGTGTGCATAAAGCACACCATAACTGCAAAGTTAAAAGCGTGCTTGTGATGTGAATAGTGCTTTGGTATATAAATAAATGTATTGACTGTGAAATGGACTCAATCTTGCTTTTTTACCTTGAAGGTCATGCTGTCTGCACCCTATATTATTTGTGTGCTGGTTTGTGAGATTAGACCTTACAGCTGCAAGCCAAAGGTCCAACATCAAAGACCAGCACAAAAATAACAAGATGTGATGAACCATAACCCACAAAGTCCCTTCTATATGAGAGCTGTCCTCACTGTCAATGGTCTCTACCTTTTGTATTTGACCTGATTCTGATGTTGAATTATCTCCTATTGAAAAAGTCTTGCAGATCTTCCGGTGCGTCAGTGACTTCTACAAGAGGTGCAGGACATACGTGTCATTGATTTGTCAAATGTCATGACGTAAGTTTTAGTTTTTACGTAATTTTGTATTTTACGTGATATGAGTTTCACTTTTGCTTCATAGGCTTGAGAAAATGGTGACAAAACTAGAATTTCACGGTACAATTTCAGTCTTGCTATAAGTTGCGTGAAAGCAGGTTGACTTTACCTAGCTACATGATATACTAAGTATACGGATCACCTGCATGCTATTTAATACCCCCACCCGTGTCTGCCCTGGGGGACAGGTGGGAATAATACTTTTTATTTCCCAAAGGGTGTGTTTTCCCCTCTATTCTGGGGCATGTGTTTCTGTCTACCCTTGGTCCATTCACCTGTATTTTCTTTTTTAAAACTCTACCTACTGTCTGCGCTGCCTGTAGCTCTTGATATTGGATGCGTGTTGCTAAATGGTCTTAGCTTTATTTAGCGTATTAGACCGGCTGGCGACATACATTCAATATTCTGTTTAGGCGGGTTTTTTTCAGAAGCAGTGCAGGCACGTCCTAAGAAAGTCTTGTTGCTGTCGAGACGTTAAGTAATGTAAACCAATCTTCTGTCAGTGTGTTAGTGCATGTGCGCGCGTGCTCCAATCATCTCCAATAGGCATAGATCCAGGCGCATGAGAATCTATTCCTCCTGGAGATGCGCACATGTTTGTGTGAGAGAGAGAGGGCCACACGCGCGCGAGAGAGTGACATCATATTTAGAGTATATGTCGGTATCTGCGTGGCGACGGAGTTGCCTCTTTTATGTCACCGCCACTGTCTGACTTTCTCTATAAGTCAAGGTTTTTTAGTGTTTTAATTCTTTTCTGAAAAGAATTAATTTTTGCTAAAGAAGTTGAAAGGATACAAAGCTGGCTAACGAACTCATCCAATGTCTTTCTCCAAACTAGCTATATGCAAAAGTTCAAGTAAATATGACAAAAATTACGGACTCTAATCTGGGTCAACCGACTTCCTATAAACGGTTGTCTTCAACGAGACATTCAATTACAATATGCTTAGAGGCTCTCTTACCCACCCACTTAAGAAAGTATTTTGCTAAGTTTCAAACTTGCGTGTACAAAAATATTGGAGATTCTCTTGTTTACATACATACGCACATACATACGGCGCTTCACACCAAATGTACGCAGCGATGTTAGCGTAACTAGATAGGACGCAATTTTTATCTTGTTTCTTGAATTGTTAGAGATTTAGCCTGCCCACCTTTGACATCAAGGACATGCTATTAAATAAGCCCCACCAAAACCCGTCCTAAAAAGTCTCTTCTATAAATAGAAGGCACTTAAAAATGAAAAGTAGAAAGAACATAGGTGACAAACATACATGTACTAAAGCTGAGTTGGTGTACCTCGCCCTGTGCCTAGGTTAAACGCACCAGCGGCGCCATTGTTGCACCATCGTAGTTGAAGTACGAGAGACGATCCACTAAAAGTACAATGGACTTGGTTCAGGGGCATGGGGTGTGACACAAGCCTCCACCATCTCCAAGTCTACACAAAACTGGCGCGCAGCTCTGGTGCACATGACCGGTCCGAGCGACCGGTCTGGTGCGAAAATAGCAACAATGGTGCCGCTGATGCATTTAACCTAGGTATAGGGCGAGGTATACCAACTCAGCTGTACTAAAGACCTGTGCAAGTATTGTACTGCTAAGTACCAGTGTGCTATGAAATGAAACTGTACCCAAAAATAATGGCACTATCCTCGCTTGGAAGGAACTACTTTTCAGCAAGCAAGGCACATTGGGCCGTGTAAACCCGTGCACAGGCAGAAGACAGTGGCCTAATGACCTTGAGCACCAAGTCACCAGAATACTTCATTTCAACTGTAGTTTTTTTTTTTTTTCTTCTCGTATTTTTTTATCCGATTACTTTTAACAAGATGAACCAGCCCACAAAGTCTCTTCTATATTATGAGCTTGCATGCATTTTCTTACGAACAGACATGAGAAAAATAGATGTTCCTAAATCAAATTGTCAGAGAGAGGGACAGAGCAACGAAAATATAACACCGACGTGTCTGATGCTTTGCGTCAGTACAGTAACAATGTATGATAGCACCAACATGTCTAGTGCTTTGTCACAGATTCTTCTCCAGAAGGCGAGGATTCTTACTTTTGACATTTGTTTCTGCTTTTAATAATTTATTTTAACGAAAAAGTTGAGATACAAAGCCAGCTAATGAACTCATCCAGTATCTTTATCCAAGCTGGCTATATCCAAAATTTTAAGTGAACACAACAAAAATTGTGGACTCAAATGAGGAACAACTGATTTTCTATAAACGGCAGTTTTTCTCTACCGTATTTAAAAAATACAGTAGACTTTGAAATGGGGCTGGTTGGAGCGCATTCCGGAGCATGCACATGACGTTTTTTTGTGTGCGGGGCAGAAATCCCTTAACAACTACGCTCCTGCCTATCTCTCCAACTTTCTTCACCCCTACACTCCTTCCCGCTCTCTCTGCTCTGCCTCCGACCCTCTCTCCGCCTCCACATCCCCCGCAACAAACTCAGCACTTTCGGCCCCCGCTCCTTCTCTGTCTGCGGTCCATCCACCTGGAACACTCTCCTAGTACTCTCTCCGTCAGAAACCCTCTCTCTCCTCCTTCCAGTCCGCCCTCAAAACTCACCTCTTTCAACAGTTCTAGCACTCTAAAGCCACCACAAACCCCACCCCGAGCTGACCGTTGTAACGTATTTGTGGTATGCAAGTCATTGTTAAAAGCGTGCACATGCGTGCGTGAGTTGTGATTGTGTTTTTAGAGTTATAATGATTATAAGATAAGCACATTATAAATACCATAATTATTGTTATTAAGTTCTGGCAAAGAAGTAACAAGATAAAAATGACGTCACGACTACAAAGCTTGCTAGAGAACGTCTTTTAGCCAGCAAATGCCATATGTGTGTGTGGGTGTATGTGACGGCGACTAGAGCCCGCGTTCGAGGACGGACAAGTTTTGAAATTTTAGGATATTGTCCGTAAAAGAATTATCTCGGGACCTTTTTTTCCATTTTTCTTATTAAGATGCTCATTGGCGAGAAAATGGCCGTTTCACAAAAACCGGTTGATCCACACTGGAGTCCGTATTTTTTCTTATTTTTACTAGATATTTTGCATATAGTTAGAGAAAAGGGAGATATTAAATGAGTTTGTTAACCAGTATTGTACCTCTAGAACCTTTTGAGTGATAATGAATTTTTTTAAATAATGTATTTTGTTCTAAAATTTATTTTTTCGAAAAATACTTACCGATGACATTACTAATAAGAAGGTACACTTAGCTTACCAATTTCAGCCCAAAAACCGTTGTGTATACATCACAACCGGGGAGGCGACTCTAGGGAGTCGTTACCAAGAGACCCCGAGTAGCCTCCCCATGCCTCCCTATCCGGTCATGTGCCTGGCCGTTTCCGGTCAGTCTTTGCCTTAGCTCAACAGTGGCAAGCGGGGCAGGAGGGAGGGACCTCTGAGTAATGCCATCGGTAAGTATTTTTCAAAAAAATACATTTTAGAGAAAAATGCATTTGTTTTCTCAAAACTCTTACCGATGGCATTACTAATAGGAAAAATGGGAGTAGGGTGCCGCCCACTATGCATCCCCCCAGTGTTTCCTTTGCCAGGAAAAACGCCTCCCCAGCAACAGCTAGGCGTTACATATGGCACCTGTGGTGCCGGGAGAGTGTGCTGCGCTGCCGAGATGCCCCCCACTAGGGTCAGGTTGTCGCGCTGGCCGGATAGGTCTCGTAGGTAGAAGCGGGCAAAGGTAGACTGAGTCCGGCAACCCACGGCCGCCACAATATCTCAGTTGCGGTCAAAGGCGATGCTGGCAGCCACTGATCTGACCTCATGTGCCTGGATGCGCATCGTCCTCACCTGTTCTGGGGAGAGCTCTTTTGTACGCAGATCGGATGACCCAGTGGAGCCAGGTTGAGATCGTCTGCACGGAGATGTCTCATCTGCCCGGTGCCAAGGGCAGGAAAAGGCGCGATTGCCCTTGTCTCAGTGGCTTAGTTCTGTGCAGGTATATTTTGAACGCCCGGACGGGGTCCTGCTGGCGGGACTCCCAGGACTGGTCCGTCACCTTGAGCGGGTGGACGGTCAACACCTGTGGCGCGGCCGCTGGGGTCCGGTTCTTGGTCAGAAATGCCGGATCGGTGAGGAGCTGTACCGAACCATCGGCCCTGAACTGGAGACAGGAGGGTCGCACCGTGAAGGCGTGGATCTCACTCACCCTAGACGCAGTGGCGAGGGCGACGAACCGGGAGGCCTCGGTCAGGGAGTGGAGAGTCTGAGAAGTTGGAGCTGCGCAGACCGATGACTCTGACAGGGACGACTGCACGCTAGGGGACGCCGAGTGGATGTCCATCCGCCCTTGGGCCGACACTGAGTCCTCTGGGTGGAGGCTGAGGGCCTAGTCATCATTCCCTGCAGACAGTGGAGGGGAGTGGAGGTTCCCGCGCGACGAAGGAAGCGTGGCTACCGACGTGCGCCTGCTCCTGCGAGGCGCAGTGGTCCAGAGGGGAGGGCTGGACCGGGTACGCAGGGAAGATTCCGCCGAGTCTGACGACTGGCTGCGCTCTGCGCGGCCCCGCTGCTGAGGGTGAGAGCGCCAATTCCGTGTTGATCGGCTGCTCCGCAAGGTCGCCGTGGGGATAGCAGTGCCGTGCCGCAGATGGCTGCTGCGAAGGAGCAGAGTTCTTCCTAAGCCTCAAGAAGGCGGAGCGGCAGGAATTCCAAGGATCCCGGCGTCTGAGGCTGTCGCCACGATGGGACTCTTGGTCACGGACGGAGCTAGGCTGGCGATCCCTACCGAAACCGTCCTGTCGCTGCCGGGGTCGCTCATCCCGGCCGTTCCCGGTGCTCTGTCGGGGCTGGGAGTCCTATCAGGCCGGGGGGCTTTCCTCACCATGTGGCCCGGCGATCGTGGCTGCTGAGTGCGCCTCTCGTTGCTCCAAGAGCGGGGAGACGGGGTTCTGGCGGCCTGGGTTCGACGGGGAAGAACATCCCGTCGGCGACTGACCAGCTCCTTCCTGCTAAGCCGAAGAGCCGGAAGCCTGGCAACGGGGTAGCTCCTCCCCTTGGTGGCCGACAGTCCCCCCCACTTCCGAGTGGTGATCTCGGGATCCAAGCGCTCGCTCACGACGCATGTCAGGTCGATGACTGGCTGGCTGACGGCTCTCTGAGCATGGGGATCGTGTACCCGCTGCCTGGACCTGCCTGGGGAGCATTTCCCGTCGTGGGCGGACCAGCATTTCAAGGGGTGGGGTAGGGTCTCTGGTGCCTGTACCTTGTGGGGTGGCGCGTACTAACGGCTGCTGACAGGCTGCCCTGAGCGTAGGTATATTTGCGCTCCTGCTGACTGGCGTGGCCTAGGGACCCAGTCCCATTGCGGGCGGGTCGGCATTTCGCCCATCGAAGGGTGGGGTAGGGCTCCTGGGGGCAGTAGGGCCAGACGCGACAACAAGCCGACAATGTACGACATGGCACGCCTCCGCGGCTCTGGCATGGCGGAGGTCGCCACGGGGTAGAGTGGCTCCTTGGTCCGGGCCAGTCTGTCCCTCGTGTAGAAGGCCCACAGATGTGACCAGTGTTCCTCGACCCATGCCGCACAGGTGTTACACATTCGCCCGAGGAGCAGCCCGAACAGGGCAGGCACACATCGTGGGAGTCAGCTGGCCATTGGAATTGTCCGCACCTGGTGCCTGTGCACTTGTCATGGTCGAGCCGCTACCAGGTCCTCCCACCAGAGACCAACTAAGTAATTCCCCAGAAAATCCCAAGGTAATCCTCCAAGCTTCACACAGAGTTCACTCCTATCTTTTTTCCCCCCCTTTATTCACATAAATCCAGGGGAAGCACACCAAGCCCAGGGAAGAGGTAACCACACATGAAGCGGTAAACCCACACGAAGCAGTAATCACACACTAAGTCTTCTGGTAATCCCAATGTACACAGCTGAAGCGAAGCAGGCTGAACAATACCGGTCTTGGTGAGCTAAGCGAAAAGACTGGCGGGAAACGGCCAGGAACATGACCGGATAGGTAGGCAGGGGAAGTTACTCGGGGTCTCTTGGTAACAACTCCCTAGAGTCGCCTCCCTGGTTGTGATATATACACAACGGGTTTTGGTCTGAAATTGGTAAGCTAAGAGTACCTTAATATTAGTAATGACATCGGTAAGAGTTTTGAGAAAACAAATATATTTTCAAGTTTTTTGGATTAATTTCACGAATTATATGGGTTAATCTTAAAACAATTGAATCTTTTTTTATGAAAAAAACAATCTTCTCATTAATAATCGCATAATTTTTCGTATATGGTATTTACATAAGCCTACAGTTTTTCTCGGCTGTCGGGTACCATTAGGTCAAAATTGTTAACGGTATGCCATAGGTGTGAAAATCAGACAATGTTCTGCACCACCTTTTAGGAGTCATTTGTAAAACAGCTAACATAACTTTAATTTTTCTTTTATGAAAAAGCTATCTTCTTAATACCCACATGAATTTTCATGAACAGTGTTTGTATAAGCCTGCTCTTTGACCCAGCCCTGGGATAGGATTAGGTCAAATTGTGACCTGTAAGCCCTAGGCGTGAAAATCAGCAAGAAAATTGCAAAGTTGATTCTCCATTACATCAAATGTTAGTACTGCAATGAGCGACATATAACATCAAGTTATCACTATGAACACAGCATTGTGGGACTAATGCCATGACATAAAGCTTGAAGTGACGTCATTTCGTTGCTCGTGCTATTATTCTTCTTCACAGACCACAGAGCTTACGAATGGCGGGAATCGCCGTGTGTCCGTATTTATTTCTGTGTGCCAGTGTGTGTGGATCAGAGGGTGGGTTAAGACTAGAAGGAGATGAATTCCTGTCGCTACACGAGCCCACAGAGCATACTAATGGTGGGAAGCGCAGTGTGTCCGTCTTTATTCGTATGCGCCGACACATGTGTTATCAGGGGTTGGCTTAGAGAGGAGGGAAATGGATCAGCATAATATGCCTAAAATTATGAACAACTCTGAATGTTCCTAAAAGATAAACACATCTGAGCTCCAAACAATACGGTAGACTTTGGGATGGAATCCTCATCTTGTTATCCTTAATGAGTCACCCAATTTAAATATGCTCGGATGCTCTCCGAAATACATCTTGAAAGAACCATTTCCTGAAGTTTCAGATACTTGAGTTTACATACATACATACACACCCACAATGGTGCTTCCCGGCAAATGTACATTCTGCAGCGCGGTTAGCGTAACTAGACATTTTTATCTTGTTATTTCAGTGTCAGAGTTTGTATCCTGCCCGCCTATTATGTCGCGGGCATGTTACTGAAAGCACTCCGCTGCGTCACATTCTAAAAAATCTCTTCTTTAAATAGAGGAGACTTAAAAACAGGTCTTATTGTGTGTGTGTGTGTTTTCATGCAGCAATTGTTCAATTTTAGTCAAATATGCAACAAATATCAGCGCGAACAACAGAAAAACAGGTCAAAAATGTTCGTCATTTATTCATTTCAAGGGCACAAACACACCATGGATCTTGTGTGAAAATCAATATCTTATGTTCAAACACACACACCATAACCCACACACACAAATGACATTCACATTATCTATTCCTTTCACTCTTAGTAAAGATCTGCAATTCCACAGCGATCACAGTACCACACAGAGTACAAATACCATGCATACAGTTGTACAGGAAGCCCACACTATGTCCTCCCAGGATACAAATGGAGCTGTCTATACAGTTTAGCCTTAGCGTATCGCGGCACCCGGGTGCCATAAAGTCGGAATGGAATAATCACGACAGTGTCATTGTAATGATTAATTTACATACAATTTAGAAGAAAAAAAAATCACTTGGCAAGCAAAAGGTCTTCAGGCTGGTATCAGCCTTAGCTGGCCCTTTTGCTCACCAGGCATCGTGGTGGGAGATTTGTGTGTGGTACATCTGACACTGCCGTAAACTGGAGCGCATAATACTGAGGCTGACCTGTACTAGGAGTCATAGACGCTCATGAGCCCTTCCAGCTGCAGGGGATCATGAAAACGTATGCATCTTGACCTGCAGATGAGTCCCCACAGAGATCATCTACAATTCAGAAAGATATATATAGATTCTCATGCGCCCCTACTTCTGCAGGGGCTCATGAAAATCTAAGCAGCTTGCAGATGGGAGGAGTTTGTGTCTGTGTACCGAGACAAACTGCTCCGTTTCCTTACTATTAGACATTTGTAACTTTTATAAAAGTTGGCAACTTTCTGTGTACTGACTGCTTTGTAATAAAAATTTCAATTGCTCATTGGCTGTAACAAGAAATCATTTTTTTTTTCTGAACGCCATTCTACACAAGGCCATGTCTGTGTGCTGGTCTGTGATTTGGACCTTAGGACTTTAGGTCGTGAGGTCCAAAATCGCTGACCAACACATTTCTTTCAGCGATACAACCCCAGTCACTAATCCTCACCTTGGTCGGAATTAGAAACACAGTATTATTATGCTAGAGTTTGGTCAAGACTTTTTAGCTTTGGCTGCCTCCTGTGCGGCTTTCTTGGCTCGAACTAGCTCACACAGCTCCTGTTGACATTACAGATGAAACACATGTGGTCAATTTAGCTTATAACAAGGTTGTATATAAACAAATTTTGGACTTGTCTCTTTTAGCTCTGGGACCCTGCGGCAGGAGATGGATTGATCATGATAATTCAAGGGTAGTGCCAGATGAGCGTGGCGCCTTCAGGCGCCAAGCTCATCTGGCACTACCCTTGAATTATCATGATCAATCCATCTCCTACAACTGGTACATTAGGCAACACCTCCAAAATGTTAGAAATGGGACCTTGGGGCTAAAAGGGTCAACATTTTTTCAGCGGTCCCATGCAAATTACCGGTACTTCAATTGTAACAAACTTCGGATAGGACAAAAAAAATAAATGTGTCCTCTGGCTCTTTGCTTTCTCCAAAGTTTACTGTCTATATGTTAATACATACAAAGTAACACTCTGATAAAGGATGCAGGTTGTCATGCATTTTGTCTTTCTTGGCTGGTAATTTGGTGATGAAAGGAAGGGGAAATGGGACTTATTTACCGTTCGTCCTGCATGGAGCGAAATCTTCCCATTTTTCGTTGTAAGAATTCTGACAAAAGATCAAAGAGACCAATTTTTTTTCTCAAAAAGGAGCAGAACAGGTACCACCCCTAAACTATCCTGATCAACCTGTTTCCAGAACGGTAATGGAGTCTGCAGAGGACATCTCCAAAATCTAGGACTTCAGCCTTAACCCCTTCAATGCTGAGAAAACCAGAACAAGACCCATCTGCAAGAGACACAGATCATCAAGAGGCACATGAGGATCTATGCCTCTTGCCAACACCGCTTTGTACTCACAATCTTTGGACGGCACAGGCTTTTTTGGGGGTTGAATGAACAAAGATTTCCGAAACACAACTGACATCCACGGACAGTGAAGGTGTTAATTAATTTGCGCGGTGAGACTTAGCAGGTTTGGGGCTGAGGATTTTACCCCCTTGTGCATTTAACCCCCTTGTGCATGCAGCCACCGGCACTATAGACAGGACTGGCGGCTACATACACAAGGGCATTAACCCATTTAACCCCACGCACAAATTTCCCAAACGACTATGTACCCGTTGCAGGGGATGGGTTGACCATGATAATTCAAGGGTAGTGCCAGATTGGCTTGGCGCCCTGAAGGCGCCAAGCCAATCAGGCACTACCCTTGAATTATCATGGTCAACCAGTCTCCTGCTGCAGGGCGTCGGGGCTAAATAGGTCAAGGAAAGAAACATAAATCCATTCACCTTGTATCTCTTCATGCAGTCCTTTTTGCTGCGGTTGGGCACAGTTTCCGCGATGCGCTCCCAGCGTTCTGGTGTGTTGGCGCCAAAGGTTTTCATAGCCTGCTCCAGTAACTTCTGTTCCTCTGTGGTCCAGGTGGCTGGGTTGGTTCCCGTTTCTCGCAGCTGTGCCTCTGCCGCCGCTAAAAATAAACTTGTTAGGTCAATACACAGCATAATTATACACTACTAAAAACCAATGGGTCGAAAGTAACAATTTATGATGCTGCACACACAAACAAACATACGATACGATAGATAGAACAAGAATGGCAAAGCCCTTAGGGCTCGCGTGCATGAACGATCCAGTTCTAATGTAAGTAAAGGGTTGGCTTTTGTACCTGCAATGTTTTCTCAAACTCTATGCATTTTCACACTTTTGTCAATCTCCCATGACCCTTGACCTTTGTGATTATCGAACAAAAATAGTATGCATAGAAAGTTCTTATCAGCTACCTTTCTGCCAAATTTGGTTGAAACGTTTTGCAAAAGTGCTGATACAAGTTAAAATTCTACTTTTTTCACATCATTTGCCGATCTCTTGTGACCTTTGACCTTTCCAAGGGGACATCCAAATTAGAATTCATACAAAGTCTTACCATTGTACTAGAGAAAAAACATATTTCCTAATCCTGTGATCTTGACCTTTGAGAGGTCAATGAAACCGGTATGATTAGAAAGGTTTTGCCACAAAGTATCCTTGGGCCAAGTTTGAAGACTGTGGCATAAATAGTCTCTAAGAAAATGCCAACATTAAAGTTTACCAAGGACCATGGACACCAGACGACGGACACACAGACAGACAGACAACCACTGGCCCAGAGCATAGACTCACTTTTGCTTCCAACATGAGCCAAACACTGTTAGTGTTACCGGCAGAAATTTGTCTCTAAAATGTATTTTTTCGAAAAATACTTACCGATGACATTACTTTATGGAAGTGTCTACTACTTACTCAATTTCAGCCTAAGAACCTGTTGTGCTCCTACACAACCCGGGAGGCACTCAGGGAACCCTGACCAGGGGCTAGAGTGGCCTCCCGCCCTGCCCATCCGGTCACGTGCAACATGGTGTGACCAGTCAGTCGTGATACTTAGCTTACCAGCAGCAAGAAGGCTAGTCTTTTTTTAGTCGTCTAGGTAGTTCGAGGTCGGACTTGAAGACGACTGTCTGGCTTTGGCAACAACCGCGTCTATGATGCGAGTGAAAACCCAAGGGCTGAGGTTGAGACCGAATGGTAGTGCCCGAAACTGGTAGATCACGCCGTCGAATGTGAAGCGGAGATACCTCTTGGAGGCCGGGTGCATGGGGACATGGAGATACGCGTCGGACAGGTCCAGGCTGACCGCGAAGTCCATGGGCTGCACAATGGCCCTGGTGGTTTTCATGCGAAAGGTCGGAGCTGCGATAAATCTGTACAACGCTGAGAGATCGATGACAGGACGCCACTTGCCGCCCGGCTTGGGAACCACAAAGAGGCGGCTGTAAAAGGCTGGGGTGTCGGGACGAGCCACTACCTCCGTGGCGGCCTTCTGCATAAGCGAGTCGACCTCTCTGTGCAGGGTGATGGCCGTGAGCTCATCTCTCGGAATCTCGGTCCACAACGGGGAGTGTCTCAGCAGCGGTAGCGAACAAAAGGTTACTGAGAGTCCCTCGGTGATGGTGGAAAGAATCCAGGGGTCGTCCGGAAGCAGCGAGCGCCACATGTCGCTGCAGAGGGCGAGCGTCCCGCCGACAGGAGACCCCGGAGCGGTCGGCGGGGGCTGGAGCGAGGGTGAGTCAGGGCCCAGGGTAGCGAGCAGGCCTGGGCCAGGCAGGGGCAAGGGTCCTAATGGGTCTGGAGCGGCTGATGGCGGGAGCCCACGCGTGAGTGGGAGTGGAGGACGAAGAGGGTTTGGAGGTCCGCAGGGCGCGACCCACAGCCTTGCGGGCTGCTTGAAAGCGGGCGGGAGGCACTCTGCTAGGCCAGCGGTCCAAGTTCGCGTCCTTCACCTTCTGCCAGGAATCGCCAAAGAGGAGGGGTCCGCCAAGGGGAGCGTGACGAAGCTGAGTCTTCAGATCAGGGGGGGGGGGGGGGGGATTCAGCGGCAGGCTTGTAGCACAGCATCCCGACGCATCAGGTCATAATTGGAGGCGGCCGCCAAGGCGTTGACCGAGGAGTGATACGCTGCCCGGGTGGCCGCTACAGCGAGGGCGAGGAGATCTCCTAGGAGGGGCGTAAGCAAAGCGTGCCAGGTGTCCTCGATGCGACGAACGAAAGCTTGAGTGAGGAGCTCCAGGAAAGCCAAGGTGTTCCGAACTAGTGACGCCGCCTTGTCCAAGCCGCGTGGAAGGGCACATCTCAGCTGAGTGCTGCCGCCAACCTGCACTACTGCCGGAGGATCAAATGAGGGAAGGGGACAGGTGAAACTCTGGGAATGGCCCGTATATCAGGATTGGTGGAAGGAAATGCCGAGTCCAGCCGGCCACTGACGATCTGCGAAGAAGGTGAACTCCTGGGAATCGGCTTGGAGATGGGCGAAGAAGGCGTCCCTAAGATCCTTAAAGCCGGGGGGCTGAGGGAAAGACTTGAACCTCTTCTGCTGACGTCCCGTGTCGACAAAAGTGGACACCTTCCTCTTGAGCGGGGGAGACGGGGGGGGGGGGGGGGGGGGGGGGGGGAGGGACGCCTCCGCAGGCAGAGCGGCCACGATCAGACGAGCTGCTTCATCGATCCCAAAAAGCATCTCCGCACGCGACGCCGAGGGGGTCCTAGGCGACACAGGATCATCCGGAGAAAGAGAGCAAGGCGAGGGGGAGCGGCTTTTCACGCCGAGTGGGGCCGAGACAGAATCCTTAGGCAATAGGCTCAGGGTCTCGGCCGTCAGGAGGAGTGTGCAAAATCCGGGGGGTGGGGTGGGGGGGGGGGGGGCGGGGGGAGGAGGTCACGCGAGCCATGTCCCGTCGAGAGAAAGTAGCATCAGGCGAGCGTTGTGTCCTCTGGCGAAGACGGAGGAAGACGCGCCGGGGCGAAGGGAGGCTAGCGGGTGCCTGCCACGGGGGGAGCAACTGCGATGACGGGAGTGACTGCGAAGACGATACCTGTCGGGCGGCGTAGCCGGTGAGGAGAGGCGTACCGAGACAGACGTGATGCGGGGCGTGGGAACGAAGCTCGCGAAGTGGTCGATCGCGACGAGGACAAGGAGGGTCGGGGGGGCTGCGTCAGCCGTCGCGTAAGGCATCATGGTCCTTACTCCGTTAGTCGCCGGACGCGCGAGAACGTCTGAAGCTGCTGGCTGAGCGGGAGGTGTCAAGACTGACAGTAGTCCTCGGACGAGTGGACACAGGTCTCTGCTGGCCTGCCTCCGTAAGGCAGGCACTCTGCCGGCATATCGACTCTCCGTAAGAGTACGCGGGCTTCTCCAGGCAAGACCTATCAGGACTGTCAATCGACAATTGATGGCGTGAAGCGCATCTCTGCAGGCCTGCCTCTGTAAGGCTCTGCTGGCATACAGACTCTCTGTAAGTCAGTGGGCTTTGTCCGGGCGGGCGTCACGGATGCCGCAGTCCTGTGGTAAGAGCTTGGCTCATGTGTCCGGCGTGTCAGCCGTTCCACAAGGTCGGAGCGGGCGCGTCTGGAAACTGCTCCGGGCACGGAGGGAGGCGCCAAAACGAACGTTCGGTCACCTGCCAGTGTCGGGCGCTCGCGCCGGTAAAAACTCCAAAGCTGCGACCAACGTTCTTCCGGCCAAGCGGCGCAGACATCGCAGGCGTGGTTGGAAGCGCAGCCAGCACAGGGAAGGCAGACCTTGTGGTTATCGCTTGGCCATTGGAAGTCGCCGCACTGCAAGCAGATGAGCACTTGGCAACAACAACACATATCAGAAATGAGAGGCGACTGGGCATGGGCACCGCGAGGCCCCGCTAAAGGAAGTTGAGAGTTCGACGCAAAAAGATGTACAAGCGAAACGAATGCCTCCAGTCGAAGCCAGCGCCCAGCCCGGGGGCCAGCTGAGGGCTGGGACCGATACCTTACCTCTCCGTAGTTGTGGGGACGGGGGGAGGAACCTCCATACCACCCACAGAGCGTGACGGCGGGAAGAAGTCCCGGGCGGGTCCATGACTAGTATCCCACATGCAACCACAAAGGAGAGAAGCGCCGGTAATCCAAACCACATAGCTCCCAAGAACCCAAGTAATCCAGTAGCGCACAAGTAAATCCAAAAGCGCACAAAGTCCAAGGAACACAGTAATCCAAAGGTGACCGGCCCTTTAAGAACCGGTTGCACCCAGTCAAGGTCCTGTAGGCTACACACGTCTGAACAGCGTGAGCTAAGTAGAACGACTGACTGGTCACACCACGTGACCGGATGGGCAAGGGGGGGGGGGGAGGCAACTCTTGGCCCTGGTCAGGGATCCCTGAATGCCTCCCGGGTTGTGTAGGAACACAAGAGGTTCTTAGGCTGAAATTGAGTAAGTAGTAGTAAGTAGTAGACACTTCCATAAAGTAATGTCATCGGTAATGTTTTTGATGAAACAAATAAAAAACCAAACAAACACATCTTCAGATGTTTATTATGCCAGTGGACCCAATTTTGTTCGTTATATCCAAAATTTGATATAAGTGAAGTACTGTACAGTCAGAACCTCTGAATTTTTTTTTTATATCTATCTTTTGTACATAAATAAAATAAAACAAACATAAATAAAAATAAAAGCAACTGCATCAGAAAACTGCTACAAATATGACACACTCAATTTGTACAGGCTTTAGCATCGTTGGTGCCAAGGGTACAGTAAGATAACAAAACTTCACCCGTCAAGTTATGAAAGACTCACTTTCCAAACGTTGTGATGGGGTATCCATAGCACCCGAGGCACTGGCCTTGTGTTCTTTCTCAAATCGGCTGTAAGCGTGCTGGCTGGCACCTTGTCGCAAAGCAACATCTGAAAAATACATTCACACTATGACAAAAATGGCACATCTGAAAAATATGGGGAAAAAATGACCAATCGAGGTCATCACTAACTTAAAAGTAGGTCGGAAAATGCATGAAATTATAGTTCAGTGAATTCAGCAAGGCCGTACCATCTGCACAAGGCATGAATTTTCATGAGACTCTGATGCAGGGGCTCATGAGAATTTATGCCTCTTGCTAACACCCAGTGGCCTTATTTTTTACATCTCCGGTTTTAAACACTCATGGAGGGTTAACAGTTCTACCCTTATTGAGGACAAATGCCACAGTGATTGAAGTTATCGAACAAAAAGATGTGAGCCAATGTCAGAAAACGGAGACTACTGACAGAGTATGGGTCAGTTAAGAAGGCAGACATCATCCATGGAGCTTCTGCATCCCAGAAAAAGTCCACTCAAAGATCCTAAATAGTAAGATAGGCCAGCAGGCTTTTTTTTTTCGCGAGGCTAGCACCAGAGTTACTTCCCCTGTTACTTCCATGCACCATGGCGACGCGCTGGAGTAAAGGTGCTCAAATGCTCGACAGAAAGAAAGTTGCAAAGGAAAATCTTTCTTCAGGTTTCCTAAGGATGAAAAGAGGCAAGTGATCACTATTTTTTTCTTTCAAATATTCAAATCATTTCTAGCTTAAAATTCAGATTAGGTATTCACCATCTCTCTCTCACTTAGTTTACGCTGACCTGCTTGGTTTCATTGCCAATGTCTTCATTGCAAAATTCATTTTTCTTTAAAAGGTATTTTTTCGAAAAATACTTACCGATGACATGACTGAATGGAAGTGTCTACTACTTACTCATTCTAGCCTAAGAGCCAGTTGTGTTAAAACACAACCCGGGAGGCACTCGGGGAACCCCGAGGGGACCAAGAGTTGTCTCCCTATACCCACCACCCGGAAGCCGGGTACCCATAATCCCTCAGTCAGGATACTTAGCGCACCAACAGCAAGCGGGGCAGGTGGGAGGGTCGTTTGAGTCATGTCATCGGTAAGTATTTTTCGAAAAAATACCTTTTAAAGAAAAATGAATTTGTTTCTTCAAAAACATTACCGATGACATGACTGAATGGAAGAATTGCGAATAGGAGGTGGGTGCCGCGCTCCAGCACACCTTAGGGCCCAAGGGCCGTCCTCCCTAACGCAAACTCCCGACGACCCTAGGTAGGTGAATACCTACGGCGCTGAGGCGCCAGGAGGGAGTTGTGCCCCCCGCAAAACGCCCCCACCAGAGCGAGGAGTCTCGCTGGCCTGGCAGAACTCTGCGATCGAGGCGGGCGGTCATCCTGCCCGCCAGCCTCCAGTAGCCACGAAGTGTAAGACAGTACAGTCCCTGACGAATGTGATGTTCGTGGCCATGCAAGTGCCTTGATAACGTAACTGTAGCCTCTAACCTCCCTGAGGGAGGGGTCCTGTAATTCAGAACGTATGACTGAGCTGAGCCAGGAAGAACGTCCGGCATGTAGCGTCAGTGGTGCCGGAACCGGCAAAGAGGCGAGAACGTCCGTAGCGAACGGCTATGTCGTAGGCACACGTGAGGCTTGTACAGGGATTTGCTACGTGGTCTCCTGGTGGAATAGCGCCCCGTAAGCGGGCGCAAGGTGAACCCGTGGACCAAAGGCGCGGCGGTCCAGGTAAGGTATGGTCCGAGAGGAGCTGTACGTAATTGTTCCCTCGAACTGTAGGCAGACCGGGCGAGTCGTAGCTCCTGAAGCTCGTTAACCAATCCACCATGGCAACATCCCTCAGGCGCCGTATGGCTGCAAGGGCAAGACGTAGCATGCGATGACTCCTCACGAGGGGAGTCGACAGGAGGCTCCGGACGAGCGCGTGTAAGTCTCTCCGAACCGGGCTCCGAGGAGAGGCGGGTTATCTGCCGGCAAGTGGACCCCCAGCAGGATCCCGGCGGCTTACTTGGAGACGAGTGGGTACCGAGATTGGACGTGGGACGTCGCCAAGCGCGACTCTCTGAACTGGGCTCTGTGAGGCGAGTTCTCTGCTTCTCAAAAGCTGTGTCCGGGCTCGCTCCGTCCGGGTAGCGGCCTCGTCGGTCAAAACCCCACCCTGTGCCCTAGTCCACTGAAAACGTTGTGGAGACCCTCCACAGGATCATCCTGGTCTCATGCGCCAATCCTCCGAAGGTGTCCTGGTGCATTCCGTGTGTAGCCACTGGTCCCACCGGGGAAGACTGGCCCAGATCTACCGTCGGTCCAGGTAGCGTCACGCACGGAGGGAGTTGAAGTTCTTTCCCCAAGCACCAGGGTAGGGGGTACGC
Organism: Semisulcospira habei; assembly: GCA_036245525.1. Classification (NCBI taxonomy): domain Eukaryota; kingdom Metazoa; phylum Mollusca; class Gastropoda; family Semisulcospiridae; genus Semisulcospira; species Semisulcospira habei. Next base: position 172,654,333 of record BTPG01000003.1, read on the forward strand.
ACTGGTCAGAGGATCGCCAGCTGCCCTGATCCTGGAAGTACACCTCCGCTGTCGCGTTGCCGGAGAGGAGAAGCTCCTGTGACCTATCCTTCCTCCCACGAGCAGAAGAAGAAGGCCTAGTAGTCCGCGTCGGATCCAAGCTAAGCACGCTCTTGTCCGCGAAGTCCGAAGGTCGGAGGGTTGGACCTCGAGAAGAATCACGGAAGTAGGAAGCGTAGCTTGAGCAGCCGGGCTTAGAGACGACTAAGGTGCGTAGATCCGACTCCGTGTAGTGGCTAGGTCCTCCGCCACGAGCACAGCCAAGCGGTACCACCTGTCCGAAGTCCGGCACCCCCCGGGTGCCCAAGAAAGTTGTCGAGATGGTTAGACGTCAGGGAGCAGGGGCTGCGCCTTGGTTCCCCGGTGTCCACGATGGATGAGAACCCCCAGTGAGTCAGGTGGTGATGCCGGGCAAACTTCCGCAGAAGGGCGGCGGCGATGAGCTTGGATGTCCCGTCCAGCGCCGGCCGAGTGTCCATCCGCGCAGAAGAACAGGTCTGCCGGAACCGCAGCACTGGAAGCCGAAGAAGAGGGAGAGGAGAACGGCTGAGACGTCCGAGCAACCAGTCCGAGGGGTCGTCAGCCGTCAAACTCAGGGTGTTGAAGTCCCGCTGTCTGGAACCGGCGACCGAGGAGGGCTCCGAGGGAAGGAATCCCGCTGACGGCGAACCACAGAGGTAGAAGACTCCCTCCGAAGGGGAAAGCGAAAGACGGAGCGACGCGGCGAGGGTCTCCTGAGAGCCGACGGCGGGTCCCGACGAGAAGAACGGCTGCGACGAGGAGGAACGGAACGGAGAGGACGAGGGAAGGGGAAGTGGCCGGTCGATGGGAAGAGGAACGGGACGAACGGGAGTCCGAACGAGATGGGGAACGCGAAGAAGGCGAAACCCGTCTGAGTCGAGGGAGTCCTGATCCGTCGAACGATGAGTGGAGAAGGTCTTCCTACGATCTTGCGAAGCAGAGCGACAACGGTGAGTAGAATCCCGGCGCCTACGATCTTCGCCAACAGGAGGCTCCGGACGAGTGCATGTAAGTCTCTGTGAACCAGGCTCTTGGGAGAGGCGGGTTGCTTGCCGGCAAGGGGACCCCTGCGGCCAGAGACGAGTGGGGAACGAACCAGGCTCTTGGGAGAGGCGGGTTTCTGTGCACTAATCCGTTGAATACTCAGTGGCGTTTTCTGTGTCGGATCAAGTTGGTCTCGCGCGTCCGGTGCCGGGGGCACAGCGGAAGGCGTGTCGGTAATCTCCAAGCACCCGAGCGGGAAGGTCCTCCTATGATCTTGCGAGGGAGAGCGATAACGCCGAGTAGAATCCCTGTGTCTACGCTCTTCACAACCAGGAGGCTCCGGACGAGTGCGTGTATGTCTCTGTGAACCAGGCTCTTGGGAGAGGCGGGTTTCTTGCCGGCCAGGGGACCCCCAGCGGAATCCCGGCGGCTTCCTCAGAGACGAGTGGGGAACGACGGTGGAGGAGGGACGCCACTAGCGTCCCACCAAACCAGGCTCTTGGGAGAGGCGGGTTCTTTCCACCAGCTGTGTCTGGGCGCGCTCTCTAACGGAGGCGGTCTTGAAGGTCGAACTCCCACTCTGTGTACTAATCCCTCGATTACTCAGTGGCGTTTTCTGTGTCGGATCCAGTTGGTCTCGCACGACCGGTGCCGGGGGCACAGCGGAAGGCGTCTCGGCAATCTTCAAGTACCCGAGAGGGTAGGAGGCTCCCTCCTATAAAAGTTCCAGAGATTAGACCATCGCAGCTCCGGCCAGGAAGCACAGACGTCACAAGTGTGGTCGGAAGCACACCCAGCGCACAGGAGACAGACTGTATGGATATCCGACGGCCACCGGAAGCCTCCGCATTGTTTGCAGGTCACCAGTAGGCCAATGCAACACACAAAACATGAGGGCACTCGGCGAGTGTCTACAGGATCTCTGGAGGGTCGTGAAGAACGGCAACTCCTATGCACGCCAGCAGAGGAGAGTGAGTGGAGTGTAGACCTGGAGCGGTGTAAGGGTCACTCCAATGAGGCGATCCGTAGAGGAAGAGCATCCAAAGGTGCCGATAGTGGTCCCTACTCTGGCGCCGCGCAGCGCGAGCGGGACGAGTACCCTCGAGAGGTGGCCTGGAACTGTGTCGATAGTAGTCTCTGCTTCCTTGGAGACGAGCATCCTTACTAGAGTCCCTGGACGTGCACGTGAATGTCTCTGAGCCGGGCTCCGAGGGAGGCGGGCTTTCTTGCCGGTAAGGGGGACCCCCAGCGGGATCCCGCGGGCTTTCTTGGAGACAAGTGGGACCGATAGTGGACATGGCTTCTCGGAAGGCTTAGTCCGGGCGCGCTCCCTCCTGGAAGCGGCCTCATCGATCCAGGCCCACTTCGTGCACTAGTCCACTGAACCCGGTGTGGGGCTTCCCACAGGGACGTCCTGGTCTCAAGCGACCGGTGCCAAGGATACGTTGGATGGCGTATCCACATCCTGCGCATAGGAGACCCGAACTAGTGGTTGTCCGACGGCCACCGGAACATCTGCCTTGCATGAAGGACATCAGCATGCCCCTCTTCATCGGGGCGGAACGGGATCCTTCAAGCACCAACAGCATAGGTCGCTCCCGCCTGCCGACGCTTCAATGCTGCCATCCGCGCTGCTGAGGCCAGGTGACACAATCATCCCAACGTGGTAGGAGGCACCTCCCGTGTCGGAAGACAGGCCTAGTCCCAATGGGCGCTGCCTGGACATGAAGAACACACCTACCAGTAGCAGCCGGGCTGGTGCTTACAGCCGAGAAGCTGCTTGTCCTCTCAAGGTGGTAGTGTACTGCAACGTCCAAAGAAGTCGGACGTGTGCGTAATTGTCTTACCGAGCGGGCCTTGCCAGAGGCTGTTCACGTGTGCTCCCCCTGGCAGCGGCCTCCACGATCCACGCTCGCGCACTAGTCGACATCCGGTGTGGCTTCTCCCCCAGGTCAGTCCGTTGTCGTGCGGAAACCCGCAGTGTCCGGAAGGCGCCTAAACCGGTGCCGATTGCTTGCAACGCAAGCGTGGTCGGCGGGGCATCCGGTGCAGAGGCGAAAGACCCCTGGGGGCTGAACTAGCCACTGTCATCTGTGTGAACGGGTAGCACATCCCTGCAACAGATAACACACCCGAAGGCCTGCGGGCGAGTCCTGTGGGACTAAGCCACGAAAGGTAGCCTTCGTAACAACAAAACACACAAGCACCAAAGCGGGGTAACAGACTGTCAAGCCTGCACGCCAGCAGTGCAGTAAGAAGGTCGACTCACTGCCATCAAGCACTAAGGTGAGCAACCAACATATGTAGCAAAAGTCAAACATGTCATGACAGAAGCGAGGTACCAAACTGCACGCCTACAACTAGCCGTGCAGTAAGCAAGTAGGCCCACTGCCGCCAAGCGCTAAGGCGAGGGAACAACATATGTACACAAAAGACGAATACCTCATGATGGAAGTGAGGTACCAAACTGCACGTCTGCAATCTAGCAGTGCAGTAACGAGGTAGCTTCACCGCCGTCAAGCGCTAAGGTGAGCAACAACATATGTACCAACCCCTGTCATAAAAGGAGTCAGGCCCCAACATCATTACTAAGGGTGACCGTGTGTGGAAAAAACAACACCGGCCGCATGCTGTACAATTCAATACTCAATGACAACCAAGACAAGAAAAACATCTGGGGCAGTAAATCACCACTTTATGTGGACATGTCACGAGGGGCCCGCCCAGCCAAGGAGCGTAAACCCCCAAGCTGCCCGCCGGAACGTATATCCACTCTCTAAGGTACGTGAGCACTTGTCCACAGCGTATGCCTGCGTATGCGAGCGTGCGCTTAAATTCATCACCCGTATCTATACAAACATCCCGCAAGCGAAAACAGAAAAGGGGCCAGAACAGGCGCTGGTACCGAACAAACTACGCGATGACAAGGCGTGACCCAAGCTGTGCCACTCAGCTAATCAGGCCATGGAGTAAAAGAATTCTCCACACCCAAGGTACAAATGCGTAGGAAACTTAGCTACGATTCACCGAAGGTGAGTGGGCGCGCAATTACAGTGAGAAGAAGACGAAAAACTTCGTACCTGCACAAACCAGTGCCCAGCCCAGGAACCGGCCGAGGGTCAACCCCGCTACCTTACCTCTCCGCCGAAGGGGAACGGGGGGAGACGTCCAAAACCCGCCTGGCACGACCGGCGAAGCTCACCGGACAGCTCACCAGAGGTCAAAGCGTAGGCGCTAAGCAGTGGGGACGAGAAAGCCACGCAGCAGCACAGGCAGGGCCGACGAAACGATCCTATCTCCCGCTCTTCATTCCAACAGCAAGTCCGAAACCAGAGAACCGGTCGAAAAACCAAAGTCCGTAGGCTAGAGCAGAGCGCAAGACGACCTTATCGTGCGCCTAAGTAGACTAGACTGAAGGATTATGGGTACCCGGCTTCCGGGTGGTGGGTATAGGGAGACAACTCTTGGTCCCCTCGGGGTTCCCCGAGTGCCTCCCGGGTTGTGTTTTAACACAACTGGCTCTTAGGCTAGAATGAGTAAGTAGTAGACACTTCCATTCAGTCATGTCATCGGTAATGTTTTTGAAGAAACAAACGCTCTCTTTACTACAACCAGAAACTTATCAATGCATGATTCTGAATTATAGGGGATCAAAGGCAAGTTAGCAACACTGAACACCCGCAAATGAAGAGTGAGTGAGTGAGTATAGTTTGCTTTACGTCCCGCAAGCGACAAAGGCCTTCTCAGGACGTGCCTGCGCTAAATGAAGAAAAGAACTGCAAGAAGCGCAGACAGGAGGAAGAATTTCAAAAGAAAAATACAGATGAATGGACCAGAAAGACAGAAATACAAACCCCCAAAAGAGTAGAACCCACCTTGCAGGGGTTAGACAAGGTGACCCTAGGAACTAAAAAGGAGACAACCCCACCAAGGTCCCCTAGGGCAGACCCGGTGGGGCCCGCAAATGAAGAGAAGAGACAGTCATGAACATGGCTATATCTGCAATTGTGACTGAGCACATTTAAATTCAGTGTTAGATTGGGTATGGTGTACATGTAATTGTGTTATGATGCGTGGGTGATGTTTGCTTAAAACTAAGTGACGTTTTCTGTTGTGGCATAAAAACTTAAAATCACAAAACTCTTTTGTATGGTGTACAGGTGCAAAGAATGGGTTCCAAGAACAAAGAGGGAGGATTTGATTGGGAAGACAGCTGCGGAGCCGTACGCTTCTGGTGTACAACTCTGCAGTGACCACTTCGAAAAGCGCCAGGCGATTGCTGACCAAATTTTCATTCATTCATTCAGTCCTCTCTGTGCCGTCTGGTGCTTGAGGCGACGGCAAGGGAGCGCCACTTTTGTCTGTCAGCTGCTATTTTGGGTGCTGTTTGCAGAGTAAGGCCTCTGTTCTTGAGCTCTCGCTCCACGGTTCGGCGCCACGTCTCCTTTGGTCGCCCACGGTTTCTCTTCCCCTGTGGTGTCCATCTCAGTGCCACCCTTGGTAATGAGTCAGGTGACATTCTGCAAACGTGGCCTAGCCATCTCCATCTCCGTGTGGCGATGGTTTCAGCGATGCTGTCTGCGCCTGCTCTCTTCCGTAGTTCCTCGTTTGTAATCATGTTTGGCCAGAAGACCTTCATGATCCGTCGCAGGCACTTGTTCTGGAAGACATCCAGCTTGCGTTCCGTAGCGGTAGTGGATTTCCAGCATTCTGACCCATATAGAAGGACACTCAGCACGTTGCTCTTAAAAATACGGAGCTTGGTGTGGATGCTCAGGCTTGTGGTCCTCCAGATGGGTTTCAGCATTGCGAAGGCTTGGTTGGCTTTGCTGATTCTTGTGGTGATCTCCCTTGTGCAGTCTCCATCTGTGGTAACCTTGCTGCCCAGGTACGTGAACTCGTCCACCTCTTGCAGAGGTTGGTCATTGATGGTGATTGGGTCGCCCACTATGGTGTTCTTCCTCATGACTTGAGTCTTCCTAATGTTGACCCCGAGACCTATGGAGCTTGCTGACTGTGTCAACTGTTGTGTCTTCTGTTGCATGTCCTGGTTTCTGCTTGCCAGCAGCCCGATATCATCGGCGTAGTCGAGGTCATCCAGCATTGAGGTCAGCGTCCACTGAATTCCCTGCCTCCTTCCCTCTGTGGTGCGGCGCATGATCCAATCAATTGCCATTGAGAATAGGATTGGCGAAAGAATACATCCTTGTTTCACTCCGGTTTCCACCTTAAACGGTTCGGTGAGCTGGTTGTTGTGGACGACTCTGCACTCAAAATTCTTGTACAGGGACCTGATGACGTTGACAAGTTTCTGGGGGATTCCATAGTATCGCAGGATTTTCCAAAGGGAGTCTCGATGCAGACTGTCGAAGGCCTTCTCAAAGTCTACAAAGACCACATAGAGGGATCCATTCCATTCGTTAGACTGCTCAAGGATCTGTCTCAGTACGAAAATATGGTCAATGCAGGACTTGCCTTTCCTAAAACCTGCCTGCTCCCGGCGAAGGATGCCATTCACTGCTGTCGTAATGCGTTCAAGGAGAATGCGGCTGAAGATCTTGCTGGTGAGGGATAGTAAGGTGATGCCTCGCCAGTTGTTACAGTTCCCCAGGTCTCCTTTCTTCGGAAGTTTGACGATGGTGCCGGTCTTCCAATCGCTCGGCGCTTCCTCAGTGTCCCAGATCTTTTGAAAAATCTGACAAAGAAGCTGCGGCGTTACCGTATCTTCTACTTTCAGCATCTCGGGGCACACTCCGTCATCGCCAGGTGCCTTCCCGTTCTTCAGCTTTTGAATGGCCTGCTTGACTTCCGCAATAGTAATGTTGCCGAGGTTAATGTCCAGGTCCTCCTCCGCTTCAGGAATGTCAGTGAGGGTTGGTGGGTCTGAGCGGTTCAGGATGGACTCGAAGTGTTGCTTCCATCTCTTCAGCTTCTCTTCCTCTACTGTGACATGAGTTCCATCTTCAGCTCTCACTGGAAGGTCGTGGTGTTGCCCGTAATCGCCCTTCAGCTTCTTGGTGTTCTGGTACACTGTCTTCATGTCTCTCTGTTTTGCAGCTGCCTCCGCTTCTTCTGCCAGCCTTTCTGTGTACATTCTCTTGTCTCTTCTCGCTGATGTCTTCACCGCTTGATCTTTCTCTCTGTATTCTCTTGATATTCTTTCCTTCAGTCTTGGTGATTTGGTATCCAAAAGTTTCTTCTTGATCTGTCTTCTCTCTTCTATGCGAGCCCACGTGTCTTCTGAGATCCACTCTGTCTTCCTGCTCTTTCTGTATCCTAAAACTTCCCCTCCTGTTTCCTTCATGGCTCTGTTGAAATCTTCAATAGTCAGCGCTGTCTCATCTTCCAAAACACTAAATCTATTCCTGAGGGCCAACCTAAACTCTTCTTTCACTTTTGGGTCTTTCAACTTGGCCACGTCGTAGCGCTGATTTCTGGTGTCTCCTATCTTTACTTTCCTAAGCTTCAATGTCACCTTCCCCACCAGAAGACTATGGTCGCTGCCAATGTCAGCATGTCGCATCACTCGCACATCCTGCAGAGAGTGCCTCCAGCGACCATTAATGATGATGTGGTCGATCTGGTTCTGGGTCTTGCCGTCTGGTGATTTCCATGTGAGTTTGTGGATCTCCCTATGCGCAAACAGGGTCCCTCCTATGACTAAGTCATTCTCCTCGCAGAAATTGACCAGCCTCTCCCCGTTGTCGTTGATCACACCCGCTCCATGTCGTCCCATGGTCCTCTTTCTGTCTTCATTGTCGCAGCCGACCTTAGCGTTGAAGTCACCGATCAGCATCAGCACGTCATGTCGAGGGATGTCTTCCAAAACAGCTTGGAGGGCGTCGTAGAATGCATCCTTATCCTCTTCTTCCGCGTCGTCTATCGGTGCGTAGCCCACAACAATAGACAGCTTTGCGTATTTGGAATTCATCCTGATGTACAGCAGGCGCTCGTTCACAGGTTTCCACTGTAGAACGGTGTTGGCCTTGCTCTTATTGATGATGACAGCAACTCCTTCTCGGTGTTCGTTGTCTGTTCTTCCAGACCAGATGATGACTTCTCCGGAGCTCAACCTCTGTCTGCCAGCACCAGTCCATCTTGCTTCTGTTACTCCCATGAGGGTTAGTTTGTGGCGGTTCAGTTCACTTACTGCTTGCGCCAGCTTTCCAGTCTGGTAGAGCGTTCGCACGTTCCAGCATCCAATTCTGATCCATCGTTTTGGCGTCAGGAGTTCCGCTATCGGGGTGGAGACGTCCTTGCGGCTTTGGTCCCCATCCGTCATAAGTCCAGTTTCCTGGTCTGCTTCGCTCCCAGCGCCGGTTGTCGCTTTTTCCCTTGTTGTCGTTTCCGTAGCAAGTTTCTTTTTACAGGGTGGAGTCGCTAGCCCCACGCCTAACCCTCCTCCTTTATCCTGACTTGGGACAGGCAGTTAAGCCCCCAAAGGGGCCTCCCTGGTGGAGTTGACCAAATTTTCATTCACCCAAAAATGTTACAATTCTGGCAACCTCAGTTCTACACAGAAAATGGCCCATGCCATAATGCCAACATCCGGACATGAGGAGTTCTTGTTGAAGACTCTAAGTTGGCTGGAATCGGTTCAGTCCCTCTCCTCAGTATCACAACTCCCAAGCCTGACAGGGTGGAAGATGGCCATTAGAACACTTCTGGCATTGTGGAAAGAACTTCATACTGACCATGGCGTGAAATTTCTTTTAACTGACCGTTTGAACCAGAACTGTGCTGAAAATCTGTTTTCAGTTGTTCGGTCGAAAGGAGGGCATGGTGACAACCCCAGTCCGGAACTGTTTCGCAACATTTTTCGCCAGATCATGGTGGAATGTTTCTTCATGCAGATTGATGCAAGCAGCTGCATTGAGGACTGTGACAAGTAGCTGCTCACCCTGACAGCGCTGACATCAGTACCGCAGTCAGTAGTGGAAGATGAACCTGAAGATCAACCTGAAGATGGCCAACGGGCCATGTGGAAAACGATGGTGATACACATCAGTTGATGCAGCTGGTTTTGCCAGTGCCAGAGACTCAAGACCCAGGGCTCGTCCAAGCGCAAGAAAACGTACTTCTGTATATTGCTGGCTACATGGCAAAGAAGATACAGGCAAAACCATTATGCCAGGAATGTAAGAGTCTCCAGACAGGTGCCTCTACTGGTTCTCAGGATGAAACATTCATCATGAACAAACAGTATCAAGGCATTACAGGGGGGTGGGGGGGTTGTTTATAGTTCCAAGCACCAGACTGCAACACATGGTGCAGGTGTTCCAGGAAACCTATGCTGCCAACATTCGAAAAATTCTGCACATGGACAAAGTGAAGGTGCTATTGGTAGCACTGTTGAAGAAACATGACACCTTTTTGTGTCACATGGGAAAGTATGCCATCCAGCATTTTCTGCTGCAGTTGTACATCAACATATGGCTGCATTTCACTCTGAAAGACAGCAACAGGTCATTCATGCAGAAGTCACAGAAAAGAAAAAGAAAAATGTTGAACACGTGTCACCTTTAAGATAAAAAAAACAGTCCACCAAGTCCAGACCCAAAAAGATGACTACTCTTCTTTCTCTGAACACGTTTCTTTCTTTGTTGAAACAATTCACTAATTGAGTAATTACTTTACTTTTTTAGTGCTACCAAGCGCATGTTCAGGATCTTTTGGACAGCTGCACTGTGTTGTACTTGTGGCCATGTGCAAGTGTATACAAGACTCTTCCTTCATGACATTTGATTATGTTCTGTTGTTATTTTTCCGTTTTGCCTGTTATGAAGATTGTTTCTCTTCCACTAGATCATTTCAGAGGATTACAGTAGAGAATACTTTTGCTCTTATGCCAGACTTTACCTGTGTTGTTTCATTTCTTACATGTGTATGTTAGCACGTATGTGTGATTTGTGTGTGGGTGTTCGTGTGTTTTTAAATGTTATTTGTGTTAAATGTTATTTGTAGAAATTGTTTAATCTGGCACCGACATTGAATTATCATGGCTGATCCATCTCCTGCAATTGGTACACAGTCGAGTGGTGACTCTTCCAAAAATTGTTGAATGTGGGCTTGGGATTAATTGGGTGAAAATAATTAAGCATAAATTAAACAAAACAAACACACTGCAAGATCAAAGAAGGCATGAATGGTGGCTGGTTGATACTTGCTGAAATTTCGCTTCTCACTAACACATGAATAAATAATACAGAAAAACTAAATGAAAGAGAAATGATAAGATTCAAATACACTATAAGTAAGCATTATTAAAATAACAACACAACTTGAAGTACATGTTAACACTTAGACATGTAAAGAATACTTTGACATGTAAACCTGAACAAATCTGTCGATTTACACCATTTAAAACAAAACATTGCACACACACCCCACCCACATTCCACATCACAGATTTTATTATCAAACAGGCCTGCACCATGTTGCATGAAACATCTAGGGATACACTGCATTTCCTAGTGCTGATGTTTTTTTAATGGTAATACCATCGGGGTTGACCGGCTGCGCGCATGGTCAGAACATGGTAAGCAACTCCTCGACTGACCTCGTTTTTCTGCTATACGCTAAAGAGGAACTGGTTTATCTCTTTCTATGTAGGATCTTTGGTCCACTTGTCTATAACGTCTATCAAATTCAAAGTCTATACTTGCCATTTTTCTGCAGATCTTTGGCCTTGGATAGTACGTCACGGGCGTTTTTGTCGCTCCCCACCACATGTTGACCGATGAAGGCAGCGATCACCTCCCACCTGACATGAAACAGGCAAACTGAGCATCAGGTAGTGGGATTTTTATAGGAAACCTTTTACACACTGTGAACTGGTTTATGTACATGTACTCATTCTGAGAGTAAAATCTCAAAAGATAGTTATTTTTTTTACAACATAAACAAAATGTTTATATGTGGATCTTCTGGTAGGTGGATCAACAGAAGCTTTGGTCACTGCAAAAAGGATCCCCCATTTAACCCTCTCATGCTTGCAGACACCAGTATGCATGCACAAGAGGGTTAAAGAACATTTGGTTGATGTGCCAACAAAAACAATTTGTTCCAAAGTCAGATGCAAACACACACAAATTCCATTAGGGGTTTTGTCACCCACGTCCTAACAGATGATTTTCAAAAATCAGGAATAGGTCAAAACTGCAAGTTTCTAACGAAAACAGTGGATTAACTGTTAAACTCCCAGAACTAAAGGACTTCCATTCGATAGAATGGAAGTCATTTAGTTCTGGGCGTTTAACAGTTAAAAGCACCGACATAAATCAGCTCAAAGTACCATAAACTTAACTGAACATGCCAGCTCAAGTGTCAGATCAGCTACTGAAATTTCAGAAATCTTGACAGCTTGGGAAGAGGTCAACCTACCTGTCCTTGGTACCGGCAGGAAAAAGGTTAACAGCCTTGATCAGTAACTGTAGCTCCTCCTCTGACCACACCTTCTTGTCTTTGGAGCTATCCCCACTGCTGCTTTTCTGAGTGGCCTCCATGTGGCGCCGTTTGTCTTCATCTATCTGGGCTTGAACCTCTGCAATCTGATGCAAAACAAACATAAAACAACTTGTTCATTGGTAGAAATGCATTTTTCTTTAAAAGGTATTTTTTCGAAAAATACTTACCGATGACATGACAAATGGGAGTGTCTACTACGTGCTCAAATTCTAGCCTACGAACCCGTTGTGTGCACACACAACCCGGGAGGCACTCGGGGAACCCTCCAGAGGGGCCAAGAGTTGTCTCCCGGACCTGCCTATCCGGTTCCGAGTCACCTGACTCGCCAGTCAGATACTAGGCTCACCAGCGGCAAGCGGGGCAGGTGGGAGGGTCCTCCGTGTCATGTCATCGGTAAGTATTTTTCGAAAAAATACCTTTTAAAGAAAAATGCATTTATTTCATCAAAAACATTACCGATGACATGACAAATGGGAGAATCACGAATAGGAGGAGGGTGCCGCCCCGGTACTACCGGAGACCAAGACCGTCCTCCCATTGCTAATACCCAGGTAACGAGCTAGGTGCGTACCTACGGCGCCTGCTGCGCCGGGAGGGAGTGCTGTGCCACCGTGAGGTCCCCCAACAAGGCGAGGTTGTCTCGCTGTCCCGCCAGATCCCGAAGGTAGAAACGAGCGAAGGTAGATTCTGCTCGCCAGCCCACCGCGGCCACGATGTCCTTGACAGCGCAGTTCCGATCGAATGCGACGCTCGTGGCCATGGCGCGTACTTCGTGTGCGCGGATCTTCAGTCTCTGCGCTACGCGTGGGGAGAGATCCATGTATGCCGATCGTATTACCCAGCGCAGCCAGGAGGAGATCGTCTGGGCTGTGATATCAGTCTTGCCCTGGCGTATGGGCAGGAAGAGGCGGGAGCGCCCTCTACGGGTAACTTTGGTACGGCGCAGGTAGATGCGTAGGGCACGCACGGGATCCTGTCGCCGAGTCTCCGGAGAGCAGGCAGGCCCTCCCAGGGGCCGCAAGGTGATGATCTGTGGAGCAGTTAGGGGCGACCTTGTTTTGGCAATAAAGCTGGGGTCCGTTAAGAGCTGCACGGAGCGATCTGCCCTGAACTGGAGGCAGTCTGGGCGGGTAGAAAGAGCGTGTAGCTCGCTAACTCTGGACGCGGTGGCCAAGGCTAGCAGGAAGCAGGTCTTGCGTGTCACATTTGCCAGAGGGGCTAGAGCGAGTGGCTCGAACTGGGAAGAATTCAGCCACGTCAGGACCCAAGGTAGGTCCCAGCGAGGAACGAGAGAACGCTGAGTCGGACGTTGGAGGCTGAAGCTGGACATGAGGTCGGAGAGGTCCTTACAGGCGCCGGGGTCTGGAAGGCCGAGATGACGGTACGTGTCTGCGACCATGGATAAGTATCCCCTGATGGTGATGGGCGCCAAACCTTGGACCTCGAAGAGCCATAGGAGAAAGTCCGCTAGCTGTGGGTTAGTCAGGCCGGTGGGTAGGAGGCGACGGGCGTCGCACCAGGCACACAAGACGCGCCACTTCCCTTCGTAAACACGCCGGGTGGAAGGCTTGCGGGCTGCAGCGATTGCCTCCACTGCTGCACCAGAGAAGCCTCGAGCGGTGAGGGCGCGCTGCACAACCTCCAGGCGTGAAGAGACAGGCGTTCGGGACAAGGGTGGAAGAGAGCCTGCCTGGGCTGCTTGAGCATGGAACGGGGCGTGGGAAGGCGCAGGGGAGGAGAGGTGGCGAGGTTGAGTAAGTCGGTGGTCCAGGACCGGGTCCAAGCCAGCGGGGCGACCAGAAGCAGGACTGCGTTGCTCCCTCGAAGTTTGTGGAGGACCTTGGGAATGAGGACTGTTGGGGGGTACGCGTAAGCGATGAGGCCGTCCCAAGGAATCGAGAGGGCATCGACTGCCCAGGCCAGCGGGTCTGGAATCGGGGAGACGAAGAGGGGAAGCTGGCGATTCCACCTCGTAGCAAAGAGGTCGATTAAGGGAGTCTCCCAACGGGCGCAGATCATCTGGAAGATGTCCGGGCGCAACGTCCATTCTGTGTGGAGCAACTGGCCGCGGCGAGAGAGCGAGTCCGCCAACACATTCAAGTGGCCCGGAATGTGTCGTGCGAGGAGTGTAATGTCGCGTTCCTCGGCCCAGCGCATCAAACGGAAGAGGAGCATACAGAGGTCGGGAGATCGGGTGCCGCCCTGTCTCTGGATGTAGGCCACCACCGTCGAGTTGTCGGAGAGGACGAGAAGCCGTTGGTTCCTGAGCTGGTTCTCCCAAACGAAGAGGGCTTGCCAGACTGCCTGCAGCTCTAACCAATTGCTGTGCTTGTCCGCAAACTCCGGGGGCCAGAGGCCGGAAGCCGAGGAGAATTGAGGAAGCAGGTGGGCTCCCCACCCCGAGAGGCTCGCGTCGACACACAGGGAGAGGTGCGGGGGAGGGGAGGACAAAGGGACTCCCGAAGCCACCCAAGCCGTGTCGGTCCAGCGTAGAAGGTGAGGGCGAACCAGGGGGGAAACCGGGACCAGGTGGGCAAGGTCGCCAGAAGAGGGTCTCCAGAGAAGCAGGAGGTGCAGCTGAAGGGGGCGGGCGTAGAGGCGACCCAGGGGGAGAAGGTCCGCCGCTGCGTTGATCAGTCCGAGGAGTTGAAGCCAAACTCGGGCGGGAGCTGCTTCCTGCTGAGCTAGCTGGTTGGCGAAGGTGGCCAACTTCCGAATCCGGGGATCCGGGAGGCGAACAACGTTGAGATCGGTGGCAAAATCCATTCCGAGATGAATGAAGCGGCGCGAGGGCGTGAGATCTGACTTCCCGACGTTGAGGAGGAACCCCAGTCGCGACAGCAGACGCATCAGAGTATCCCTGTCCTCTTCCAAGACGGACTCGACGTGGTTTCTCAGGAAGAGATCGTCGAGGTAGTTGGACATAGGGCTGAGAGACGACTGCCGTGCCTTGGCCATAACTGCATCCATCAAGCGGGTGAAAACCCAGGGGCTGAGGTTGAGGCCGAAGGGTAGGGCTCGAAACTGGTAAACGGTTCCATCGAACGCGAAGCGCAGATACCTCTGGGCGGCCGGATGTATGGGTACGTGTAGGTAAGCATCGGAGAGATCCAGGCTGACGGCGTAATCCATGGGTCGCACCGCGGTACGCAGGGCTCGGGCCGTCTCCATGTGGAAGGAAGGAGCCACGATGAAGCGATTTAGGGCTGAGAGGTCGATCACTGGGCGCCACTTGCCGCCGGGCTTGGGGACGACGAAAAGTCTGCTGTAAAATCCCAGCGAGTCTGCGCGGCGCACAACCTCTGTGGCATCCTTCCTCAAGAGAGAGTCGACTTCCCCCCGTAGGGCGCACTCCTTGAGCGGGTCTGCGGGGATCTCGGTCCACAGCGGAGTCGTACGCAGAGGAGGAGGGGAACGAAAGGAGATCCGTAGGCCGCCGGAAACAGTGTCTAAAATCCACGGGTCTTCTGGAATCAGTAATCGCCACTCGTCGCTGAAGAGGGCGAGCCTGCCGCCGACTGGAGGACCCGAGACGGCCGGCGGAGGCGGAGGAGGGGAGGAGTCACTGAGCCCGCCCGCGCCCAGGGCGACGGGCGGGACGGGGCCAAGCGGGGGCGGGGGCGTTAGCTTGGCCGGGGCGACCGAAGGCGGGGCGACGGCGACGCAGGGACTGCAGCTGGGTTGTTGAGGTCGGGGCGACGGGTCTGGAGATCCGCAGGGGGCGACCCACGGCCTTGCGGGCTGACTGAAAGCGCCGAGGAACAGACTTGGGAGGCCACCTGTCCGCATTGGAATCCTTGACGGCTTGCCAGGTGTCACCAAAGAGAAGGGGTCCCCCGAGGGGGGCCCGACGCAGCTGGGTCTTCAGGTCGGCAGGCATTCCCCGGCAGGCCTGCAGGACAGCGTCGCGGCGGAGTAAATCACAATTGGCGGCTGCAGCCATAGCGTTGACCGAAGAGTGATACGCGGCGCGGCTGGCCGCTTCAGCGAGGACGAGGAGGTCGCCAAGAAGGGGGGTCAGGGACGGGTGCCACGAGTCTTCCACGCGCCGGAGGAAGGCTTGCGTAAGGAGCTCCATGAAGCCGGCGCAGGCCAAGGAATTCCTGACAAGCGAAGCCGTCTTGTCCAAACCCGCGGGTAGCGCGCGTCTGAGTGCAGAGGCCCCACCCGCCTGAACCACGGCGGCTGGATCCACCGGAGGGAGAGGGCAGAGGAAGGCCTGGGAATGGCCGGCGTACCACTGCTGGCGGAAGTACATATCGAGGTCCGGAGGCCATCTGTGGTCCGAGAAGAAATTACTGTCCCTTGAGTCAGACAACAGGTGGGCCGAGAACACATCACGAAGCTCACGAAAGGAGGGGGGCTGAGGGAGAGTCTTGAACTTCTTTACCTGTCTACCCGCGTCGACGAAGGCAGAAGGCTTCCTCTTCAGGGGGGGGGATGGAGGGCAGTCCGCTGCCGGAAGCGTGGCGGAGATGAGGCGAGCGACCTCGTCGAGGGCCAGAAGAACCTCTGTGCGGGAGGAGGCCGGTAACCGGTGGGCTGTCGACGCATCCGAAGGAGAGAGCGGTGAAGGAGAGCGGCTGAGACCTCCGAGGAGAACTGAGATGGAATCATCAGGGAGAAGACTCAACGAATCGTCGTCCACGCCGCCGAGAGCCGTCGAAGAGGGACGGCGACCGTGACTCCGAGAGCGATCAGCTCGACGAGGACGAGGGGAGCCATAAGGCGCCGAAGCACGCAGGGGAGAGCGACGTCCGCGACGGCGACGCGACGCACTAGAGGAGCGGGAACGGCGGCGGCGACCAGACGAGCGACTACGAGCTGGAGACCGTGATCCTCGGGAACGAGGAGGAAGGAAAGAGGCTGGGCGAGGGGAAGGGGAACGGGCGGGACGAGGCAGACGGCGGGGAACGTGGGACGAACGCCGCGAAGAGGTAGAGCGCGAAGGTCCATGGTCCAGATGACGAGAAGAATCCCGAACTTTACGACGCTCACACGAAGGAGCGCGAGAGTGGTGGTCAGACTTTGATCGCAAGGAGGAACTGGACACAGGTAGAGGTGTGGTGAGTGTGCGCGAATGTCTCCGCGAGCTGGACTCTGTGGCGAGGCGGGCTCGCAGCGGCCGAGGGGGATCCAAGGCCTTCCTAGGAGACGAGTGGGGACCGGTTGACCATGGACGGCGCGAGGCACGTCTCTCCGAACTGACCTCTGTGTCGAGATGGGTTCTCTGCCTGTCGTAAGGCTTGGTCCAAGCGCGATCCCTCCTGGGAACCCGCGCCTCGAACTCCCGACTCCGCACACTACCTTGCTGTGTCCGCTGTGGAGATCTTTCCAGACTGGGGCCATCGGGGGCAAGAGCGGTCGGTGTGTCTGAGATGACAGCCGGCACTTCCGCAGGTCTTGCAACAGGCACAGGTGTCGGGCGTTCACGTCGGTAGAAGCTCCAAAGTTGGACCCAGCGGAGCTCCGGCCAGACGGCGCAACGTCACAAGAACGCTCAGATGTACAGCCGACACACGGCAGGCAGACCTTGTGCGTATCCGAGGGCCACTGGAAACCTCCACACTGCGTGCAGGTCATCAGGAGGGCACTGCAACACACCAAACAAACAACGTGCCGGTACGTGGTCGAGACCAACAGGGCTCGTCCTACCAAGGGGAACCGTATCGAACGATATGGACAAACGGGCTGTGCCCCCAGGCTATACTGCTATAGCGCCCGAAGCTAAGCTTGCGTCTTTAGAACAAAGCCTACCCCAGCCAGGCTGGAGAGGAATGTGCGCCAAACGACAATAGGTTTAGTTTAGTTTAGTTATTTGGGTTCAACGTCGCGCAGGGGACTAAGGCCATCACACGGCGGGCCAAACGACAATAGGGACGAAAGGCCGTGTCCCCCGGCAATAATGCTGTAGCGCTCTAAGCTAAGAGTGCGCTCTCGAAACAAGCATACCCCAGCCAGGCCGGAGATGCAACATGAGCCACGCGCCGCAGCTGGTTTAAACAATGCTCCCCGAAGGCTACCAGGGGAAGCCAGTAATTTCACCCCAAAGGGGAAAGGCGAGGGCACCAGGGCCCCGCCGAGCTAAGAGTCCCCGCTCAACAAAACCCACACAACCCGAACAAGGTAGAGTCCAAAGGCACAGGCCGGTACCCCGCCCGGGGACCGGCTCCGGGCCCAACTAACTATCCTACCTCTCTGCCGAAGCGGTAGCGGGAGAAGAGACGTCCATGTCGCCACCGGCGAAATGGCGGGAAGCAGCAGGTCCGCCAAGCGAAGCCAACCAAGGAGGACGCCAAGCGAAGAAGCGCAAGCGAAGCTGCAGCGAAGCAAGAAGCGAAGCAGAAGCGAAGCAACAGGCGAAGCCAAAGTCACGGTGAACTCGAGCACCAAGACCGACCGGTCGATGGGAGCGCGAGGCTAGAACACGTCCGAAGGTCGTGAGCCTACGTAGCTGACTGGCGAGTCAGGTGACTCGGAACCGGATAGGCAGGTCCGGGAGACAACTCTTGGCCCCTCTGGAGGGTTCCCCGAGTGCCTCCCGGGTTGTGTGTGCACACAACGGGTTCGTAGGCTAGAATTTGAGCACGTAGTAGACACTCCCATTTGTCATGTCATCGGTAATGTTTTTGATGAAATAAAGAGCAGTCTGGCCGAGAGTCAAATTGTTATTTACAGGTACATTTTGTTAACCCTTTGGCTGATGGATGACTACCAAGCACGTAAAATGCAATGGAATAAACAGACAAATGCTTCAGAAAATTGGAAAAACTAAACTGGAATCCCCACCGACTTGGTTGTTTGATGTTGACCACATTAAATTTTGTCATCAAAAACAATGCTGGTACACATCAGACATGCAGATCACAGTACCATAGGAAAAAAAAAGTTTAGGGCTGAGCGTCTTTTGTCCACCAGAGGTGATTTCAAAGATGGAGCACTAAAATGGGCCTGAACAAAATTTGAAATTCGACCCCAGCTGAAATCAAACACACGACCTTTCAGACATCAGTCGAATGCTCTATCACCTGCTTCAATACGCACACAAAGAGCACTTGCCTTTTGTAGGAATGCTGCCTTGGCTACTTCCCTGTCCACACCAGACATGCTAATATTCAGCTCCTGTAGACTGTAAACAAAGAAGCCATGATTCATTATTTATGTACAACTGATAGCGCTGCACTGAGGCATCATCTTCCGCGCAAACAAGCAGCCCAATTTCTATCCCTCATGGAGCAATGACATAAAAACAAACTGGGAGTTGTCTGAAGACCTCATCACATTTCACAGATAGACCATGATAGTTCAAGGGTAGTGCCAGAAAAGCCTGGTGCCTACAAGCGCAAAGCTATTCTAGCACCACACTTGAACTATTATGGTGGATCTTTCATTGTGCAATTCTGGCACCACTCCTGAACCATCATGACCGATTCATCTCCCACCAGGACTTAAAGTAAATAAAGTTAACTGTTACGGGTGGCACAGTCCTTACCTGGTGAGAGAGAGCAGCTCGGACAATCTATCCACCTCCTCCAGCATCTTGATTCTCTCATCTTCACTGCTGGCAAAGTACTCAAAGTCCTGACACAAATTAACAACAAGAGAATGGTATCAAAATAAGTAACGTTGTTGAAAAAAAACCCAAACAAACCAAAAAAACTTTACACACACTCAAGATATAAAATAAGTATATCTAATTATTACACAACATGAAGTTAGCACAACATGAATTCAACCCTTATCATTCGGAATACACCAGTGTGTGAAATAAGTTTGACTAAAATAGTTCAAGGGTGGTGCCAGAATAGCTTGGCGCCTCTAGGCGCCAAGCTATTCTGGCACCACCCTTGAACTGAAGCCATTGGTCTATATCGTTATCTGTAAGTACTATAATGTAGCTTGCATATGGCAGTGTACAAATTTGAAGCTTTTAGCCTCAGTATGATCTGGGTTAACCCCCTGTCTGTCAGTAGCCCTCTTTGTAACCATGATCCCTGCATAGCTACTCACAGCCAAAGGGTTAGCATATCTACTAACTTTGGCCATGGTGCGCAGAGATTTGCGTTCTTTGCGCAGCAGCTTCTTCATGGCCTCTTTCTCCTTTTTCACAATGGCCGCCTGCGCTCGAGCTTTCTCCTCCTCTATTTCTTTCTTCTTCCGTTCCTCCTCTAGGGCTTCTTGTTTTATCTGCAACAGCCATATGCACAGAACCTGCTTTGAGTGGCCACACTTATGAGAGACTGCTTGTCAATAAGGGCCAGTGCTGAGGTGGCTGCAGCCACCTATATGACAGTCTTTCACCCTCTGGCTGTCAATAGCGCCTTTTCTCACCGTGACTCCTGCAGGACTCATGGTGACAAAAAGTGACACCAACAGCCAAAGGGTTAACAAAAGGTGACACTTTTTGCCATTCAAGACTTCACTTGTCTATAAAATAAGTTTTTGACCAAGTTTTTCTCATAAGAGAGGTGGGTGCTCAAAGCAGGTTCTCCCTGTGCTTAACTCTTTCAGCCCCAAGGTCCCATTTCTTAAATTTTGGAGGTGTTGCCTAATGACCATGTACCACTTGCAGGAGATTGATTGACCATGATATTTCAAGGGTAGTGCCAGTTTAGCTTGGCGTCTGAAGGCGCCAAGCTAATCTGGAACTACCCTTGAATTATCATGGTCAATCAATCTCCTGCTGTTTGGACTCGAGGCTAAATGGGTTAAACCTACAAATCCTCAATATCCAACAGCTGAACAGTGATGATGGTCGCAGTGCAGGCAGCACCATGCTTTCTCAAGGAGGGCTAGGATGCTAATGCTGTGCTGAACATCTCTGGCCACCATAAAGGCGATTTCAAAGATGGGAATTCACAAAGGTCTGCACAAATGCATACCCCATCTGAGTTTGAAACCCCGACCATTTGGACCATAGTCCAATGCTCTACCAATTCAATCACACAACCAGACACACTGAACACACACTCACCCTCTCCTCCTCCTCTACTCGCTGTCTAACAGCCTCCTGTTTTGCTCGTTTGTGCGCCAACTTCTTTTCCTTTTCCTCGTCTTTAAACTGTTGGATTCGGGGGTCACAGGCATAGGCATTGTCTGCACACACAAACAATTTGTGACATTTTTATGTCAGTTCTAGACCAACATGACCTGCATGGACAAAGAATGATGTAAAATGGTGCTGATCAATGCCAGCAAGAGATGTGGATTCACAAGATACCTGCAGCTGCAGGGGCTCAAGTAGATCAATGCCTCTTGCTAGCCTTATTTATATCTGTTGTCCTTTAGCAGAGGGCTTTAACCCTTATCATTCGGAATACACCAGTGTGTGAAATAAGTTTCACTAAAATAGTTCAACTTCAAGGGTAGTGCCAGAATAGCTTGGCGCCTCTAGGCGCCAAGCTATTCCGGCACTACCCTTCAACTAAAGCCATTGGTCTATATGCTTATCTGTAAGTACTATAATGTAGCTTGCATATGACAGTGTACAAATTTGAAGCTTTTAGCCTCAGTATGATATGGGTTATTGAGTGGAGCTCCTGTGCTGGTTTCTGAGAAGTCACTTATGGCCGCTGTCAGCAAAATCATAAATTCATCTGCTGAGCATCACGTACAAGGTAACCCTTCTGCTGACAGTAGAGCTTTTTGTCGCTACGATTCCTAAGGGAATCATCGTGACATAAAGCCCTACTGACAGCCAAAGGGTTCAGTAGAATCAACCATGACGGGCCAAGAGTAGTGCCTTATTCCACATCCCAGGTGTCGGCTGTAGCTAGCCCATGCACAGATGTGTACTGGACAACTACAGCCAATATTGAAAAGACAAACTGTTGTTCAATAAATGGGTTGCCATGCTTGGAGCTATGGTACCAGCACAACCTGTTAAAACCACAGTTATAAGGGATCACCAGTAATTAGCCCTTTTCATCCTGATACACCCATTGCTCAAAACAAATTTGAATATGATAGTTCAAGGCGCCAAGCTATTCTGGCACCACCCTTGAACGAAAATGGTTTACATATCTCCTAAATCTGTTACGTAGCCTTCATAGGACAATAAGCAGATTTTTACAAATCAGCCTCAGGAAGTAATGGGTTAAAGAACATAATGTAGGTGGCTCTAGCCACCTGAATGTTGGTCTTCAAAGACATGTGTTACTTTTTGCCGTCAAGACTTCTCTTGTGAGTGCACCTGCCATTTCAGACCATTTCTTTCTTGTAAAAAATGAAAAAAAAAAAGAGAAAAAAAGTGGTTGATCAAAACAGGTTCTGTGTTAAAAGTGGAACAGTTACCAACATGACAAGAATGTGACTCACCTACTAATGACCGCATTCTAGCAGCTTCTTCCTTTTTCCGCTTCTGTCGTGCTGCTTTATTCTGTTTCTCAATCCACCGCCTCTCTTCTCGGCTGAAGAAAATTATGAGATTGTATAAGGAGCAGAATGATGTATTGCACTTTTAATGCAATGCACATATTTCTGTTATTTTCCCTTTGTCATCATTTTATAAAAGTTACTTACATAAGATACACATAATCATTTATACCAATATAACGGATTTTTTTTTTTTTTTAAACCTCACTTACTTCTCTCCTTTTTCTTTCTCCTCTTCATCCAGGTAAGAGAATTCTCTCCATGAATCAAACTCATACCTGAAAACAAACAACAGCCGGTGTCACGTGACTTCTCTTACTTTTATAACTTGTATTACTTAAAAGGTAGCATCCACTAAATGAACAAATTTACCCTCAAACCGCTTGTCCATGAAGACACAGTTTAACCAATTTAGCCCCAACACCCTAAAGTAGATGGATTGACCATAATTCAAGGGTAGTGCCAGATTAGCTTATAAGTCAAGGGTAGTGCCAGATTAGCTTGGCGCCTTTAGGCGCCAAGCTAATCTGGCACTACCCTTGAATTGTCATGGTCAATCCATCCCCTGCAAGTGGTACATAGTCGTTAGGCAACACCTCCAACATTTTGGAAATGTGGCCGTGGGGTGAAATGGGTTAAGAAAGCACAGAGCGGGGATAGACTGACCATGACAGTTAACGGGTAGCTTGGGTCCTGGGAAGGCACCTAGCTAATCTGACACTACCCATTGAAAGTTGAACTATCATGACTGATCCTTCTTCGCCAGCTAGTCTAGCCGTCAGACGTTTCCCACGGCTGCTCAAGTCAATTAGGTGTGAGAGAGAGTCCGACACAACCCTTCAACTATCATCACCAATCTCAATCCTGAGCCGTGCTGTAACATAGCCTTCATAGCACAGCTCCTAAATTTGAAAATTTCAGACTTAGGTTACACCTACCAGAACTTGTAGAAGTTGTTGACATAATCAAAATCGGAGTTCTCATCCCCCAGTTGTGGTACCCGTTTTTTGTTTGACCACCTGCAACAAAACAACAGTTCAGTTTCCTGTCGCAGACTTAACCACACAGTGTACACAGCCAGCCCGCTCCAAATGCAAGAGGCAAATATTTCCATGCACCCAAACAGCTGCAGGGGCTCATGAGAATTTTTGCCTTTTGCTGCAAACACACCCTCATTTTCACCCCAAGTATGAGGTACTCAAACAGGGCTGTTTGATTTCAGGATGGGTACTATCAAATTCAGAACTATTCAACATGCAATTACCTGTAACTATAAATGAATGTTGTATGCCTTAACTCATTCGAGACGTGCCGCCTCAAGACACGCAGCTTGAACCGCATATCCGGAGGCGGCACATCTCAAATGAGTTAATATTTCAGATGCATAATGCTCTTTTGTCATGTTAGCCTGTGAAGACTCTCTCAGTCTGATGATCTGACTGAAACCCATCCCTTTCAACAAGACACAGCGATTTTCATGAACCCCTGCTGCTGCAAGGGCTCATCAGAATTTATGCCTCTTGTAGTCTGGCTGACAAATTGTCCACTGAATATAATCATAACTAATAGCCAGATTAGATTTTTTTAAGTTTAGAAGATTTAGTTTACAAAACATTTTCCAAACCTGGCATTTGCCTCAATCTTTGGACGAAAGACGGCAAAGAAATTGTCCTTGTTTTCCTGAGTGACTGGCGGAACAAAATCGTCAAACTCTGGATCCACACTGTCGAAAGAACGCCGCTTGACAAAACTGCCCAGGACTTCATATGCTGCACACATGAAACAACATCACACTAATTACGCACAAACACAAATCAGCTTTAAAGGTAAAAAAAATAATTAAAAAATGAATTTTTCCCTAAAATGTATTAAAAAAACAACAACTTACTGATGGCATTGCTATATGGAAGATACCCTTTAGCCTACTGATTTCAGTGTAAGCATTTGTTGTGTCCCCTGCACAACTGGGGAGGAGACACTGGGGATCCATGCATAGGAGCCCCGGGTAGCCTCCTCTTCCCTCCTTATCCGGTCACATGCTGGGCGGAAGCCCGCCAGTTTTACCAGGCGGGAGGGTCCTCGGAGTAATGCCATCGGTAAGTAAAAAATACATTTTAGAGAAAAATTCATTTGTTTTCTCAAAACCCTTACTGATGGCATTACTATGGAAGAATAGCGAAGAGGAGGAGGAGGGTGCCGCCCTGCGAGTTATAAGCTCCAAAGGCCCCAAGCGGAGCACTCCTAACGATTTCAGCTAAGAGTAACCCAAGGTGTCTCCGGCGCAAGTGAGGGGCCGCGGAGATGTCCCCCACCAGGGCCCGTGAGTCACACTGGCCGAATAGGTTGCAAAGGCAGAAGCGGGTGAAGGTGGAGTCGGCCCGCCAGCCTACCGCCACCACAATGCCTGCACTGAGCAGTTGCGGTCAAATGCCATGCTGGTGGCCACTGCTCTCACTTCACGCACCCTGATAAGCAGCCTCTTATCTCCATCAGGGGAGAGGTCTTTGTAAGCCGACCGAATGACCCACCGCAGCCAGGACGAAATCGTCTGTGCTGATATATCAGGCCCGCCCGGAGTTAGTGGCAGGAAGAGGCGTGAGCGCCCCTGGCTGTGCGGCTTTGTGCGACGCAGGTAAATCTTTAGTGCCCGGACAGGGTCCTGCTGGCAGGCCCGCAGGATTGATCCGTACCTCTGAGCGGACGGATGGTCAGTACTGGGGTTGTGGCTGATGGAGGCCGGTTCTTGGCCAGAAAGACGGGTCAGTGAGGAGCTGCGCCGAGCCATCGGACCTGAACTGTAAACAGGCCGGACATACAGAGAGCGCATGTAACTCGTTCACTCGGGACGCTGTGGCAAGGGCCAGGAGGAAACACGTCTTCTGGGATAGGTCGGAGAACTGCGCCAAGGGCAGAGGTTTGAAGTGGTCCGTGGTCAGCCAAGTCAGCACTCAGGCGAAGTCCCACCCAGGGATAAGTGAACAGGAGACTGGTCATGCGGGCCATAAGGTTCAAGAGGCCCTTTCAAGTGCCAGGGTCTGGGAGGCCCAGGTGGCGGTAAGTGTCCGCAATCATGGCCCGGTATCCCCTGATAGTAAAGGGCGCCAAGCCACAGGAAGAAATCCGCCAGTTGGGAGGCCGTCAGACCCGTGGTGGTGGGGGGAGTCGCTGGGCAGCGCCCCAGGACTGGAAGACCCGTCATGACCCCTTGTAGACATTCCTGGAAGAAAGTCTGCAGGCTGCTGCAATCGCCTCCACTGCTGCACCCGAGAAACCTCTAGCGGCAAGGGCTTGCCGGACAACCTCCAAGCATGTAGGAGGAGCCGCTCTGGGCACGGGTGAAAGAGAGCCTGTTGGGGCTGCGTGAGCATCGAGAGCTGAGTGGGGAGCTGCAGGGGCTGGTCTGACGCCCGTGCGAGGAGGTCGGAGGACCAGCCCTTGGCCCAACTGAAGGGGGCCACCAGCAAGAGAACTTGGGCCCCAGGACGGATGGAGGGTAAGCAAAAGTGAGCAAGCCGTCCAAAGGGATGTGCGCATCCACCGCCCAGGTGAGGGGTCCGGGACAGGCGAGATAAGGAGCGGGAGCTGCTTGTTCCACCTGATGGCGAAGAGGTCGATCAGTGGCGTCTCCCACTGAGCGCAGATCAGGCGAAAGATGTCTGGGTGCAGGGACCACTCCGTGTGGAGAAGCTGGCCATGACGGGGGAGGAAGTCCATGAGGACATTTAGGCGGCCCCGGATGTGGTGGGCTCGGTCACTGCACCAGAGAAGGCTCTGGAACAGGAGGATGCACAGCGATGGCAAGCGAGTGCCCCCCTGGTTCTGTATGTAGGCCAACGCCGTTGTGTTGTCCGAGAGTACTAGGACCTCTTGGTGCACCAGACGCCGAGGGGTAACCACACCGCCTTCCGTTCCAGCCAGCGGATGTGCTTGTTGGCAAGCTCCCGGGGCCAGAGACCCGAGGCCGAGTCAAAGTCTGGTAAAGGTGCACCCCCCAGCATGCCTGGCTTGCGTCTGTGCAGATGGACCACCGGGGCGAAGGGGAGTGTAGGGGCACGCCTGTCGCTAACCAAGACAGGTGCATCCACCGCTGGAGGTGGGGGTGGACCAGCAGAAGAACGGGGACCTGGTCTGCCATATAAGCAGTGAAGCAGAAGGTGTAGCTGCAGCGGGCGGGCGTAGAGCCTGCCAAGGGGCAACAGATCCGCTGCCGCACTGAGGAGTCCCAAGCTGTAACCAGACCCTGGCTGGAAATGAGTCCCCCCGTAACACCTGAAGAGCGAGCTCGGCTATCTTCTGCTGCTGGCTGTGCCATTGGGAGCTGCACCAAGTTGAGGTCGGACAGGAATTCCAGCCTAAGTGGAGGAACCTGCGCAAAGGCGTGAGGTACGACTTGCCAGCGTCGAACAGAAACCCGAGACGGCGGAGGGGGGTGAGGAGCGATCTGGTTGTGAAAAAGCAGATCGTCTAGGTAATTGGAGGCTGGGCTCAAGGACCACTGCCGGAACCTGGCCACCGCTGTGTCAAGGAGCCTCATGAAGACCAGGGGCTGATGTGGAAGCCGAAGGGGGAGCGTCCGGAACTGGAATACCAGCCCGCGAAGGCGAAGCTCAGATACTGGCGGGAAGCCGGAACAAGGGAACATGGAGATAAGCATCCACCAAAACGAGGATTATCGCGAAGGCCATAGGCTAGACTGCTGACCGAAGGACCGTGGCCGTCTCCATCCGAAGTGGGACAGTGAAATGTACTTGTTTAGCGCCGACAGGTCGATGACTGGACGCCACTTGCCACGGTGCTTGGGGACGATGAACCGACGCCACTTGCCACGGTGCTTGGGGATGATGAACCGACGGCTGTAGAAGGCCGGGGAGTCGCTCAGGAGACTACCTCCGTGGCCACCTTGTGGAGCCGGGCATCCACCTCTCCAAGAATGGCGTCTGCCTTGAGCGGGTCGCCCTGAACTGGGGTCCAGAGGGGAGGCCACCGCAGAGGTGGAGGTGACTGAAAGGAGATCTGGAGGCCTTCGGAAAAGGACGAGAGGATCCAGGGTATTGTCCGGGAACAGCGAGCGTCAAGAGTCGTTGTGAAGAGCCAGCCGCTCGCCGACCTACCACAGTCAGCGGGGGCAGGGAAGGGGCGCTGGTGCCCCTCAGGGGGAGGGGGGGAGGGGAGGACTCCCGCGGGAGCCACCGGAGTTACGAGGGTAGGGTCTGGCGGACCACGGGGCTTGACCCCCAGCCTTGTGGGAAGCAAGAAAGCGGGAGGCTGAGGAGCGGTGGCAGGCCGGGGCCAAAGGTCCTTGGAAGCTGCCTTGACAGCTTGCCACGTATCCTCAAAAAGCTGTGAGCCGCAAAGCGGGGCCTGGCGGAGCTGAGACTTCCCAGACCTGGGAAGGTCCGCACAGTATCTCAGGAGGGTGTCCCGGCGCCAGAGGTCACAGTTGACCACCGCTGCCATGGCATAGGTCGACGACCTTGGTAAGCGGCCACCAAGACGGAAAGGATGCAACGAAGGGGGGAGGGGGGGGGGGGGGGGGGAGTCGAGGACGCCAGGTCCCAGGTGTCATCCAAACACCGCGGTCTTGATCAGCTCACAAGCCAAAACGCCTCCGCGAGCTCCCGGCCACCGACCGTCTGCGGGAGAGATTTCGACGCTTGGCCTGCCTCTGAGCGTCAACCACCACGGAAGCCTTACTCTTGAAGGGGGCGGGGAGGGCAGAAGTCTGAAGGGAGGAAGGAGGAGACCAAGCGGGCCGCCTCATCCTGGGAGCGGATGGTCTGGGAGCCGAGCATAAGCATGTTCAAAGGAAAAGAAGGGGAGGATTGGGCGGCGGGAGAAACTGCAGGCGAGTCCGCGAGGAATTAGCCGACGCGATATCTCCCAGATTCAGGCTGAGGGCGTTGGGGTCGACGGCTGGGGACTGCCTGTCCCGCAGCCCGAAGTGACGGGGGGAGGTGGGGGCTCTGGGATCGAGACATCACCTGTCCCCCGCTGAGGCCGCACCCGGTAAGACCCACATGGGCTCCGACTCGAGGAGTGAGGGCGAGCCGAGGGCTCCGGGATGGAGATGCCACCTGCCCCCCACCGGGGTCGCTGCTCGGTAAGACCCATGCGGGCTCCGACTCCGGGAGCGAGGCCGTGCCGGCTGACGAACCGCCGAGCGCGAAAGACGCAAGCCAGAGGAGCGAAAGGGCTCCGGAAGCCGGCCCCTTCCGGGGAGACAGAGGGCTAGCCGGGAACTCCGGGCTGCACACTGTGCTCGGAAGGAAGTAGCGGGGGGGAGGGGGGGGGGGGGGAGGAAATCTACTCTACGGCTGGCCGGCCCCGCTCAGATGAAATGGAGCAGGGGGGGGGGGGGGGGGGGGGGGCGGGGCTAAAGCTCGTCGGCCCTGCACAGAAGGAACAGCGCCGGGGGGGGGGGGGGGGGGGGGGAGCGCAACAGTCTCGCTGGCCCCCCCCCCCCCCCCCCCCGGATGCAGCTGGGCGGGGGGGGGGGGGGCATGACCGAGGCTCGTCGGCCCCACTTGGACAAATCGGAGCGAGGGAGGAGCGAATCTAGGGCTCGCTAACCCCGCCCGGACGGATCGGGGAATGTAATTGAGTCTTGCCGGCCCTGCTCGGTCGCAGCAGTGCGGGGGGGGGGGGAGGGGGGGGGGGGGTGTGTTGGGTGTGAGCGAGTTGGCCCCGCTCGGACAAATCGGAGCAGGGGGGTGGGGGGAGTGGTGTATCTAGTGCTCGCCGGTCCCGCTTGGACGTATCGGAGCGAGGGGGGAGCGAATCTAGGGCTCACCGGCCCTGCTCGGATGTATCGGAGACGGAGGAGGGGTGTGTGTGTGTGTGTGTAATAGAGGCTCGCCGGCCCTGCTCGGACGCAACGGAGCAGAGGGGGAGAGTGAGTGAAACTCGCCAGCCCCACTTGGACGAATCGGAGAGGGGGGGGGGGGGGGGGGGCGTACCTAGTGCTTTCCCTCTGGCCCCGCTGGCACGAATCGGAGTGGGGGGGGGGGGGGGTGGGGGGAGTGTAGCGGGAGAATGACCGAGTCTCGCCGTCCTTGCTCGGATGAATCGGAGCGGGGGGAACGTGTTAAGGCTCGCCGGCCCCCGCCCGGATAAATCGGAGCAGGAGGGGGGGGGGGGGGGGGGGGGCCAAAGGTAAGGCCGGCCCCGCTCGGACGAATCAGAGCGAGGGGGGATCTATGGCTCGCCAGCCCCGCCCGGACAAATCGGGGCGGGGGAGCGACTCTAAAGCTGACCGGCCCCGTTTGGATGACTCGGAGTGGGGGGGGGGGTAGCGTACCTAAGGTCCACGTAGAAGAAAACGGACTTACCTAAGGGCGGAACGGCCCAAACAATGAAAAGCAGGGAGCCAGACAAGCCGACGACATCCGAGTTGGCACGCCGCGGAGGTCCCGTCGAGGAGGGTGGCTCTTGGGCCGGGCAGGACGATCTCGCCATTAGAAGTCCAGAGATGAGACCAACGCTCCTCTCTCCAAGTGGCACAGGTCTCGCACGTCAACCTGGAAGCACAGACGGAGCACGAGGGGCACACTTCGTGGGCTTCTGTGGTCCACTGAAAGTTCCCGCACCGCATGCAGGTCTTCATCCAAGCACTCACCATACCGCCACAAAGGCAAGTCCAAGACACTTCACACACCGGAAAGCACAGGTTATCCCAAAACGAAGCACACTAGTCAGGTGAAAGGCAGGAACCACCAAACAGTCCAAGAACAAAACAGGACCATACACAGTTGTATAAATCGCAGAAGGCTGAAACACAACCGAACACGGTCAAGCTAAGGGTAAAACTGGCGGGCTTCCGCCCAGCATGTGACCGGATAGGGAGGGAAGGGCTTCTGAAGCCACCCGAGGACTCCT
The DNA here is from genome assembly GCA_036245525.1 of Semisulcospira habei. NCBI lineage: Eukaryota > Metazoa > Mollusca > Gastropoda > Semisulcospiridae > Semisulcospira > Semisulcospira habei. The sequence goes on from BTPG01000003.1 coordinate 172,684,093, forward strand.
AGGCATGGATCCCCGGTGTCTCCTCCCCAGTTGTGCAGGGGACACAACAAATGCTTAGGCTGAAATCAGTAGGTTAAAGGGCATCTTTCATATAGTAATGCCATCGGTAAAGGTTTTGAGAAAACAAATGACAAACCACCAAAATACCTCAGTGTTGGATTTTTATGTTCACACAACAAAACCTTGGTATGCATCATATCAATAAAAGTCAAAGCCTAAATTATGCTGCCTGGACACAATTGATTGTCCTGAAATCAGAAGTCATTGAACATAAACATTCTGTGGCTTCGCTCCATATGCAAGAGGCATGGGTGGGACAGAAAAAAGAATTGAATCCAGAAAAAAAGTTGAATACTGAAGCGGTGGTCTGGGGGCACTTTTTAAGTGAAAAAAATATATTTTTAATCCAGAAATCCGGCTGTAGCTGGAAAAGTCCCACCCATGAAGAGGTCTCATACTGCAGGGGCTAATGAAAATATATATGCCTCTTACTTTGTTGTCTCAATGACCTAGTAACGGTACAACTACCATGAGTATGCAAGCCGCAGTTTTAGCAAAACGGCCCCTTCAGTCTTTGTTCTGTGGGGCAGAACCCAGTTTTTCCTCACTACAAAGAGGGTCAACCTGTCTTTGGCCTGATTCCAACAGAGAAGTTAATACAGAAATTAATTTCCATCTTTCCCAAGGAATGGGGTGTAAGTTATAACTCCTAAAACAGCATGTACATTTTGTAACAGACAATCTGCTGAGACAGTTATGTGGTGCAGGAACACAGTTAACCTATATCATACTGAGACTAAAACTTAAAAGCTTCAAATTTGTACACTGCCATATGCAAGCTACATTATAGTACTTACGGATAAGGATATAGACCAATGGCTTTAGTTCAAGGGTAGTGTCCGAATAGCTTGGCGCCTAGAGGCGCCAAGCTATTCAGGCACTACCCTTGAACTATATTAGTCAAATTTATTTCACACACCGGTGTATTCCGAATGATAAGGGTTAAGGAAGCTGAAAACTCTAAATGTGTGTGAGACTTCTGAGCACTAAACCATGTGCCTTGATTTCATCAGCTCTTTGAAATGTGCACCTCTGCATAACAGTAGGTACCACAAAGTGATTTTTTAAGTTACATGATCACATTTGTAAATATGTTTTTCAGATAGGTATCATTTTTCAAATTCCAATGATATCATGTTGAAAATAATCGGACAATTAGAACAGAAGTTATGATTTTTTTTTTTAATTTATTTTTTCATGCCTTTTTGACGACAGTGAAAATTGAATGATTTGGCATTTTTGGAATTTGACAGAACCAACCTTATAGTGATAATGATACTAAATTCTGCTCTAATCAACTCTTTTTAGTAATCTTTGACAGAATAGTATTTTTCAAGTCTCTTGAACAAGGACATCTTGCTAAAAATGATCATCAAACTTAGGCACCAAGATCAGCGTGTACAGAGCTGTCGTCCTCACCACCCTGCTGTACTGTTCCGAGTCCTGGGCCCTCTACCGCAGCCAACTACGACTCCTAGAACGCTTTCACCAGCGCTGCCTGCGTACCATCCTCAGCATTCACTGGAGTGACTATGTCACCAACGTCGAGGTCCTTGAACAGGCGGAAACTGTGAGCATCGAGGCTTTTCTGCTGCGGACACAGCTTCGCTGGGCGGGGCACGTCTCCAGGATGGAGAATCATCGCTTACCCAAGATCACTCTGTTCGGCGAGCTCGCCACTGGACACCGAGACAGAGGGGCACCAAAGAAGAGATACAAAGACGGTCTCAAGAAGTCACTTAGTGCCTGCCAAATCGACCACCGCCAGTGGTCTTCGCTTGCTGCAGACCGTGACACCTGGCGCTCCACCATTCACAAGGCAGCCGTCTCCTTTGAGGACTCTCGCAGAGCTAACCTTAAGGACAAGCGGCTCAGAAGAAAAAACAGAGTTGTCGGAACTCAGAACCCTGACTAGACCTTCCCCGACTATTCAAGCGGGTGTGGCACAATCAACAGCTGAAAAAAGGCACCAAGATCAGCGTGTACAGAGCTGTCGTCCTCACCACCCTGCTGTACGGTTCCGAGTCCTGGGCCCTCTACCGCAGCCAACTATGACTCCTCGAACGCTTTCACCAGCACTGCCTGCGTACCATCCTCAGCATTCACTGGAGTGACTATGTCACCAACGTCGAGGTCCTTGAACAGGCGGAAACTGTGAGCATCGAGGCTTTGCTGCTGCGGACACAGCTTCGCTGGGCGGGGCACGTCTCCAGGATGGAGGATCATCGCCTACCCAAGATCACTCTGTTCGGCGAGCTCGCCACTGGACACCGAGACAGAGGGGCACCAAAGAAGAGATACAAAGACGGTCTCAAGAAGTCACTTAGTGCCTGCCAAATCGACCACCGCCAGTGGTCTTCGCTTGCTGCGGACCGTGACACCTGGCGCTCCACCATTCACAAGGCAGCCGTCTCCTTTGAGGACTCTCGCAGAGCTAACCTTAAGGACAAGCGGCTCAGAAGAAAAAACAGAGTTGTCGGAACTCAGAACCCTGACTAGACCTTCCCCTGCAGCCACTGCGGTCGAACCTGCCTGTCCCGGATTGGCCTCCGCAGCCACGAAAATGCCTGCAGACGACGTGGGCAAGCCCTATAAAATCTTCGTTCGCGAAGTCAAGCCAAGAGATTTTTCAAGTCTCTTGAACAAGGACATCTTGCTAAAAATGATCATCAAACTTAGGAAAATCACTGATTTTGATGGCTGAAAATTAACAAACACAAGAAAAATCATATCTCGGGTTGTAATGTAGATAGAAACATCATTTAAACATCAAAATGATCAGGATAATGAGATCTGTGTACTGAAACAGGATAGACTACAAACAAAGAGGAAAACAATTTTGTCATCACCCCCTCACCAAAAAAAACAAAAAACAAACCAAAAACACACTACATGTTCTTGGAACCGAATATAAAAATTGACAACACAAAATTGATCACCAGCAATTTCAACTATTTAAATTGTTATATTATAATTTTAACACTTGCGTAAAATTTGCTTGTCTATAGAAATCATGGACAGAAAACTATACGATGATCTCAAAAAGAAAGTACTTCATCACACTGTAGTACTAGTACTGTAGTAGCAGACGAAAAACAAGCAGGTCACATGACTTCACAAAAATAACTCTATCTCAAAGTCTACGACAGCCAGAAGAAAAAGACTTGAATATAAATGTACCTTTAACATCTTTTGTAAAAGTAATAATGTTTAATTCATACTTTCTTGTAAAAGAGAAAATTATATTCGGTATTTCTGACGATAACCCAACACGCTTTGTTTACCTCGCAAGACAGCACCGCTGCTTGCTCAAAAGAAACACTTGAAATACAATTGAAAAGCAAATCTAAAACCTAGCAATGTACAGATAAAAAAAAAAAATGATATTACATATGATAGTTTAATCTGAAGTCGGTAGATTGGTTAAGTCTGACGATATATATTTGCCAAAGCACATGGTACAACTACGGCCTCGCTATTGTTTGTGCACGCCATTTTCCGAACACGTGTTAGCTCGTGCACTCTTTTTCTTCGCATGCGGAGTCAAAGTAATGAATATATACAAAACTTTGCAATAATATAGAAAAATTATTGACAATTTTAGGCATATAATTTTCGCTTGTGACTGTTTTGTAGAAGAGTGAGAATATTACGTTGAAACTTTTCAATTTGAAATTTGAATACGTTCCCGTGATCGTATGCAAAAATAAATTATACGAAAATTAAGGGCTAGCTCTACTCTACCTAAATGGTTAGCTATTTTTAGCCTGTGACGCTTCAACACGACACGCGAGGCGATTGAAAAGCTGATGTGTGCTGTGAACAACGCGTGCACGCCGAGCCGCCGCGGCAAGTCATGAACGATAGATACGCCAGTAAAAGACACAAAAAAGTGCTAAACATGTAAAAATAAGCACAGAAACACACATAAACACAAAGAGTAGACACCATACTACAACCCAGTATACATTTTATTAATATATATGCAGCATATTTGGGTTAACATCAGTGATGGAAAATGGGTGAAATTTAGGTCACGCTTAGTCATGCAAAGAAGGCTTGGAACAGGGTGACAGAGTGTGGAACAAGGAACAGACAGTGCTAGTGTCTAAAGTGACACAGGTGGGGCTGGGCTCTGATGGATTTCACAACAAGACACAAACTGACCACGCGTGATACAAGTGAAGTAGTCATCCTCCCCGTCCTGCACCACCAGGCCCCGTGCTCGCCGCTTGTCAGGGTGGTGCATCAAAACCTTCTTCTTATCTGAAACCGGACAGAAATAACTCTTAGCATCACATAATTTACACGCACAACCGAATCCTTTCCCTCAATATATCTCTCGGTGGGGTGGGGGAGGGTGCATTGTTTATGGAGTTAGTTTCAAGTCGCCAAAAGCAACCCTTTTAGAACCCCCATCTTATCTTCTTTACGTGAAATGGGAACAACATAAGCCACAGAATTGTTACATCATACCCTGTACAAGCATAGGCCCCCTCCCAACCCATCCACCCACCCCACACACAAGAGTAAATTTAACTTTCTTTGTAGAGATTATTAAAAAGATGCTAGGATAATAAGAAAAAAAGTAAGGAGGGCCAATTAAACAAGCCATGCATCAAAAGCAATGAAAAATCAACAATATGTAACGACAAGAGGCAAAGAACCTAATGAGCACCTGCATCTGCAGGGGCTCATGAGGTTCTTTCAAGTTGCCCTCAAACTATGGATCATATCTTCTTTCAAGTTTCCCTCTGAGGATGATATGATAGCTCGAGGGTATTGCTAGATTAGCTTGGTGCCTGAAGGCACCTGACATGATAGTTCAAGAAAATAATTCACCATGATACTTCAAATCAAGTCGGCCGTCAGAATTGCCTTACACTCAGTGACAACTTACACCTCCATCAGAATTTAGCTTAGTATCTTTCAGTGCCAAGCTATTCTGTACCACCCTTGCACTATCATGATCAAAAACATATCTTTTGTCATGCAAACATATGTGCAGAGACATCTTTTGACACTGCCAAGCAGATTACTAGGGTAAAACATTATACTTACAAGCTCTCTTTATCTGTTCTTCAGTTGCCTTGTACCTCAGTTTAGCCAGGCCAAGAACTGCATAATGATCTTGTTTCTGAAGAAAAGAAATTAGTTGATGAATTATATGCCACACTGAATTGTTTCTGAAAATCAGACATTTTGTGCAAATGGTAGATCATAGCTACTACTAGTATACTACAGCTGAAGGGGCAACTTTGCTATACAGACAAGTAAACCTTGGCAAATGTTAATCTGCAACCCTGTATGAATCCTCTTGGGGACAATCAATCGACCATGCCTTGTGTAGATTCATGCTTGACATATCTATGGCTAAATCTAGCAAATGTTATACCTTATGTACTATCTAACCCTCTAAACTTAAACATCTCCCTCTCTATTCAGCTATGTCAACTCAAGTCGGCCTCCTATTCACTAACCTTCCATTCTTTAGGGTCAAGTCCCAGCAGTAATGCTTGATCATCTTCACACCCATCCTCTTCTTCCTCCTCCGACTCAGACGAGCTTGAAGCAGCTGACTGGGAGTGGAATGACTGGCGGCCATACAGTTTTTGCTGATACACTTCAAACCATCGACCAACAGCTTCAACAGTAAACTCATTAGGTGCTGTAAAAAAATCAGAACATTTCACAAACTGTCATAAATGGGTACGTTATTACTAGAGATACAGGTTCTCTCTCTCCCCCCCCCCCCCCCACACCCACCCATTTCGTTAGATGTTCTCCCATTCACACACACAAACACCAAAATTACCACCATTACCATTATCTATAGTGTGGCGGCGGCACAAAAGTGACACACACCATACACACAGTAACACTACAAACCATCAGCTCATTTTCCTGAATAACAAGCCCAATGTCTTCGCAAATTTCAAGTAAAGGAGTGTTATCAAGACGAAATGAAGGTCTGAATGTAGGTTTATAAGAAAAAAAAGAATCTGAAAAAGGTATAATGCACGTTGCTAGACCAAGAATTTCACTTACAAGACAATGTGCCAAACACCTCTGAAACTTCGTCTTGTTCAGCAGGAGGAAGCATGGTGATAATTATTAAAACAACCAAATAGTCTTTCCTCTCTATCTGTCGACTGAAGCCTTATCGTTGGTACGTTTTCACCGGCACTTGATATCAGAATGCCATACTCGAGCCATGTTGTTTTCGATTTTACGCTTGATAGCAGACTGCATCCGGTTCGTCTGGTTTGTAATAAAAACCTCTTTTTTACTCTTAAAAATAATTCACTTAACATGAGTTAGTGTAAAGTATCATAAATATTATTATGTGTATTGTTATCTGCACAAAGAGTAGATATACAAGTTACTTTGACAAATTCGCATAAAGCCTTTCCGGTCAAGTGTGCCAATGCAGTCTAGTCGCCCATGATGCATCTCGTCCAATACGTTCTCATCCTCCTGTCCCCCTGCCACTCCCCACAAAGAAAGGTGTGTAGAAGGGAGGGGCAGAGTAGCCCTGTCCCTACCCCGCTCCCTCTTCAGAATAATTTTGGAGAAAATAATTTTTGGGTCACAAAATATTTTTTAAACAAAGATGCAAAGGTTTTATTTGTGATATTATAATATCATATTGACTGCCTGTTGACTGCCTTTTATTCTGATCATAGAGAAAGTGAATGTAAGGTGTTGGGAAGAGATGGGGTGGTTTAAAGTAGTGTGTAATCGTGTGTGTGTCAGAAAGAGAGGGTGTGCTGTTGTGCATGCGCAGTGAGTCCAGTGTTTTCTTGGAGAATAGCGCTATACAAGAACTATGTATTATTATTATTATTATTATTATTAATAAAAATCCAACAGCAGGTAAGTCAGCTTACTAGCCTTTTGTAGCCAATGGTGTCATATGACTTAATGTAAAAATATCATTAAGATTTTGATTTTTATGTTGTTTTCAGGGCCGGATGACTATTGCGTGACCCCGCCCCATCCCGTTTTTCATATTTTTGAGCCGGATTAGTCTGTCACCCATCACCTCCTCCCCATCTCCTCCCCCCTCCCCCCGCTCTCTGTCAGCTGTTTGAGTTTTTAGAGGCTGGAGAGTAACATGTCAGGCACACTGGACCCCCTCCCCGGCCGCCCAACCCCCACCCCACTGAAAAATTATTTTCCTACGCCACTGTTTGTAAACCATGAGACAATAAAAACGCGAATTTGTCACCATAGCACTTTTCTATGGTAAAATATGCTTTATTCCGGGTTATTTTGACGTCATTTAAAAATCAGTGTTATGAAGAGTGTGTTATGTCATGTGCAAATAGAATGTTTAGTGTTAAAAATCTCACATCATGACGTATGACATCATCAGTGACACTACTATCACAGGATATTGAAAGTGAAATGGGGAGCATCTGCAGAGGACACAGCTGAAAGCCAACAAATGTGCAGTGTCACTAGGGTCCGTGTGCATGAAAATCTGGCCTGTTTGGTCTTGACCTATTTTTCGTTTGTCAAAGGCACCTAAATAATCAACATGACCTACAAACATGAAAATCAAAAAGTTCTTTATTTTTAGGTTATCGCCGATATTTAACCAATCAAATGAATATGGGTGTTATGTGCACCGGAAGTTCTGGTTCTCTAATGAATGTTAAAACATATCACAGGAAACTTGCTTCACAGAGTGTGTCCAGTTTTGCTTATTTTCACCACTAATGAAATCCTGTGTCCTCCAAGGTAGCCATGGGCGATAACTCTTCCAATGTTTTTGTGAAGGTAGCTCAGACAGTAGGCTAAACATCTGAAGTAAACAACAAATAAAATGTTCTTGTTTTGTTGTCAGGGTTGCTCTTTGTTTGTGGGTACATTTAACGACACTTTTCTTGTTTTTAACGCCTCTGAGTATATTTGGCTCCAATTTACAAAGTTCATAGGTTAGTACATTGTGGGTGACAACTCACCGATACTTATACAACTATAGTTTATTTTATTACTAAACATACACCTGTCGCAAAAGAACTTTGGTCTGTCGGCGAGATGACATACTTAGGTGAGATGACCGTAAACGGTGGGCGACTTGTCTGGGCAAGTTGGTGTTTGGGCAAAGTTATCGTCACCCGGTTAGTGCAAAATGGCGGATCGGCTGCGGGATCGCGGGAAATTGAAACAAGACGATGTCATTACACGCCGGTTTAGCCCGTACAAGGTAATCACACCAAGCTATAAACGTAACCGCATTTTTTGTAAACCTTTTTCTTGTAGATCCGTGACTAGACTAACTGGAAATAATTGCCCTGGAGAGTTCCATCAGTGACAGAATTCAAGACTGCTTATCATTGACTAAACAGTCTTACGTACAACGCCACCGTAGTCCCTGAAATTTCAGGGAAATCCGATACCCCCTGACCGCGGGGTAAGGTCAGAAAACCCATCAAGCTGGTGCCGAGCAGCCGAATGTTTATCTTGTGCAATTAACCGTTACCGACGCAACAGTTCCCCTTCCTTTTCTGTCCCCTCTTCATTTTGGCTGCAGTGTCCGACCAGTCCAACTCCAACTGCAGTTGACAGATCACTATCATATGAACCAGCGTATAGGATGCTCGTCGGTCATCGGTCATTGACGCATACAAATTTGAAATGACGCATTGCTCTGTCGGTGAGCCGGTCATATGACATTTATTTTTTAGACAGTCACTGAGACCCGCGGCGAGTTAGTTGGCGTGTACGAGAGAGAGAGAGAGAGAGAGAGCTATGGCCAGCTAGCTGATGCTCTAGTGTACTGTAGGCCTACACAGTCAGTCCTCAATGAACAGAGTTCATCCTCAAAATTATGGAGGTGGGAGGCCAGCTGCCAACAGTGATGGGTGACACTTGCCCCCTCTCTCAAGCAAATGTAAACAATACTGCAAGCACCGGCCGGACTAGGTACACGGTCCAACATGATGCAAAATGCTTTTCGCCTGTAACTGTAAGAGGCATACATCCTCATCAGTCCCCAAGGCTGCATTAACTTGAAGTCTCTTGTTGGTCTCATTGACGCTGATTTTGATCCTTGGAGTCAGTATGAGGGTGCCGCAGTGGTCTAGAGGTCTGTAGCAGTTTTTTCACGCAGTTTAGCAATTCATGTATTCATAATACTTAATAGATGTGATAGAAGCAAAGGAAATGGCTTTCCTGTTGTCAGTGCTGCCGGTTCATAATTTTTTGCAGAGATATAATTATATGTGTATTTTTACATGATGTCCAAAATGTTGTAATGTAAGATGTTGTAATCCTTCACCTATCTCGGGAGCATCATAGACAAAAAAGGCGGCACTGATGCAGATGTCAGAGCACGAATCGGTAAAGCCAGAGCAGCCTTTCTCCAGTTGAAAAAAGTGTGGAGTTCCAGAGAGCTGTCACAACACACCAAAGTCCAGATTTTCAACTCCAATGTAAAAGCAGTTCTCCTATATGGAGCAGAGACATGGAGATTGACAAAATCCACAGTCAACAGAGTACAGACCTTCATGAACAGTTGCCTTAGAAGAATTTTGAAAATCCACTGGCCAGAGAAGATCAGCAACGTCAGAGTAGTCAGACTCTGGGAGAGAACAGAGCAGATAACAGCAGAGAATGAAATTGGGCGAAGAAGATGGGGATGGATCGGTCACAGTCTGAGAAAGCCAGCTTCCAGTATCACTAGGCAGGCATTGTCATGGAACCCCCAGGGAAAGAGGAAAAGAGGTAGGCCGAGAAACTCCTGGCGTCGAGACCTCCAAACAGACATCAAGAGACTGGGAACCACCTGGAGTAGAATCGAAGGAGAAGCACAGGACAGGAGTTGCTGGAGGTCTCTCGTCGACGGCCTATACCCGGGTAGGGGTGACAGGCATAAGTAAGTAAGTAAGTAAGATGTTGTAATTGATGTACCAGTGGTCTTTCGTGCTCACACGTATAACCTTCATTCTTATTTCATGGTTACACAATCAGTAACTTGATCTTGCTTGTTCGCGTCTTGTAATTGAAGTCCACATCATGTAATTACTTGTATACTGACAACCACAATCTATTTCTTGCTTTGTTTGTTATTTTCAAGGAGAGGGAGGGGATGTCCATGACAATTTGACAAAAAATGTGTTGTGGTTGGTGTCCTGGACACTAAAGATTGAATCTGTACTGCCAGAAAACTGGTTCTTGTTGCTGAAAACCATTGATCTCTTCACTGTAGCACAGTAATTCAGTGCTTGCACGTTTACTGAAAAAAAAGCATTTTATAATTTTATATATAATGAAAGTCATTGAGAAACGCAAACCTGCTTACATTAGATTGCAAAATATCAAAAAAAAATAAAAATCCGAAATTGCCAAATTTACTCACGTTTGGTATTTTATACACCAAGTATAACAGGTATAGTTGGCTGTGTGATGAATGTAACCAGTGCAAGAGTGAGTTTCTAAAGTCTTCAAAAGGCATAGACTTCAAAAGTCCTCACCACCTAAGGGTCGTTATGAGAATCTATGCATATTGCTTGAGATTTTATCTGATAATGTTACTGAAACTAAGAAAGTAGATACGGACTAAGTAACGAGTATAATCCACATCTGCAAGAAGCACAGATCCTCATAAGTCCCCTCTGCCCGCGGGTTCATGAAAATCTACGCCTCTGACTAGTGGTGCCATTCATGCTCATGTTTCTCAAACTGAGTCTAACTGAAAACAGCCTTGACTGTAACTAAATGGCAGGCAAGCACCGCAAAAACGTAAACAGTCTGCGGTAAACCGTGAGCTGAGAGTCTGCCGGCCCAGTTACCAAGATGTGTTGAACAAGTTTGGCAACTGAGCAGACTACTAGACCACCCCCACAAACTGCACATGTGATTGAGGTAGAACTGTACATCACAGTTGATAACTTGACACTGAGTAGCCGGTCATATGACTTATTGACTGCAAAACTCAAACTAATCACCGATGAATCCCCAGATATTGAATCAGTTCATGAAAATCTGTGCATTTTGAAGGCACACTTTACATCCATATTAGATCCCCCGGACGAGAAAGCCACTACGGACTGATTTGCTTATCCAAGGCCTTCCATCCACAAGAAGCATAGATTTTCATGGGCCCAACCATGTAAAGGCTGCTGAGAATCAAAGGGCTCTTTTTGTTATTTTACACAGATCAGCCTCATTTGTATCCTAAAGTTGAGGGCGGTATTACTGTTTAAAGCATAGAATGGACTAGGCACATCTGTACATACCATATAAAACTGTGTGGACCTATAACATTGTTTAGAAATTTGGTGTCACACTGTGTTCCATCATCGAATCTGTCAGTTTAATTAGCCTGAATTGAAAAAAAAAAAATGAGTTCAGGATATATATAATTATATAGCTCAGCGACTGGGCATCACTACCTGCGTTTTGTCATCACAGTAATAACAAAAGAGAAAGACTGAGCTGGCTCTCAGGGGCGAACAACGCCAGGGATGGAAAAACTGGCTGGTACTAAAGACTCCTCGCGCTGGGACCATACGGCGTTGAGGCGCGTCCCCTGGGTGGTGGATAGGGGGTCCCTCGTGAGAGGGGTGCACCGAATGAAATAAGGTGCCGTGAACCAACATGGTCTAAGGGAAGATGACCCCGACAGAAAACCCCTGGTCCTCCTAGTAAGGGGGTTGGGCATGGGGGTAGCTTCCCCACCCTGCAAAAAAGGAAATAGCTACAAAAACGCCGACGAAAAGACTAACAGTAATTCCTTTCCTGGAGGAGGAAGGTTCTTCTACCAGAAGACTTATGACGTCCTGTGGTGAAAGCCGGAAGTCTTCGGAAGCCACAGGACCGAGCCGCCTCTCTCTATCCAGGGATACAACCATGGGCAATGGAACGTCAAGACCATGTACCAGAGCGGCAAGGCCGCCCAGATAGCAGCGGAAATGCAAAAGTACAACCTTTCCCTGCTAGGCATCAGTGAAGCCAGATGGACGCAGTCTGGCCAGAAAAGGCTGTTAAGTGGGGAGATGATTCTGTATTCAGGTCATGAAGAGGAGAATGCCCCCCATACAGAAGGAGTAGCACTCATGCTGTCACCAGTGGCACAGAGAGCGCTGATGGGCTGGGAACCTCTTGGGCCAAGAATTATAACAGCAGCCTTTAGAACCAAGAAAAAGCTCAAGCTGAACGTCATCCAGTGTTATGCGCCCACCAATGACAGTGACGAGGAAGAGAAACAAGAGTTCTACGACCGACTCCAGAGTGCCGTGGACAAATGTGCGGAGCGAGACATCACCATTGTCATGGGCGATTTTAATGCCAAAATAGGAGAGGACAACACCGGATACGAAGAGGTGATGGGGAGACAGGGACTAGGCTCGGAGATGAGTGAGAACGGGGAGAGGTTTGTAGACTTTTGTGCTCTAAACCGACTTGTCATTGGAGGCAGCATCTTCCCACACAGAAGAATACATAAAGCAACTTGGGTCTCACCTGACCATACAACAGAGAACCAAATAGACCATATCTGCATTAGCAAGAAATTTAGAAGATCCCTTCAAGATGTTCGAGTGAGGAGGGGAGCAGATGTCGCCTCAGACCACCATCTGCTTACCTTAAGAATGAAGCTCAAGCTAAAGAAAAGCTGCACAGAGACGACAAGAAGACAGCGCTATAATGAGAGAAACTGGAGTTAGAGAAGAGTTCAAACTGGTGCTGTCCAACCGGTTTCAAGCGCTACAGGAGCTAGTAAATGAAGAGGGGGCGGTCGCCACAGAGCAGCAGTGGAAGGCAGTTAGAGAGGCGCTGAACTCAACCTGCAAAGACACTGTAGGGTTCAGGAAACACCACCACAAGGACTGGCTGTCGGCACAGACCTTGAAGAAGATAGAAGCGAGGAAGCAGAAGAAAGCAGCGGTCAACAACAGTCGCACGAGAGCAGCCAAAGTAAGGGCACAGGGGGAATACTCGGAAGCCAACCGCGAGGTGAAGAGGAGTATCAGGGCAGACAAGAGGGCCTACACAGACAGCCTGGCAGCAGAGGCAGAAAAGGCAGCAGGCAGCGGCAACATGAAACAGCTCTACGACATTACCAGAAGATTGTCGGGTAAGTATGGCCATACAGAAAGACCAGTAAAAGACAAAGAAGGCAAGCCTATTGCAGACAGAGCAGACCAACTCGACAGATGGGCCGAGTATTTTGAAGAGTTACTGAACAGACCTAGCCCACCCGACCCCCCCCCCACGACATCCAGCCGGCAGAGACCGACCTACCCATCAGCTGTGACAGACCCAGCCGGGAAGAGATCAGAAAAGCAGTGGCATTTTTGAAGAATGGCAAAGCAGCAGGGCCAGATGGCATCCCAGCGGAGTCTCTGAAAGCAGACCTAGAGACAACAGTGGAGATGCTGTACCCACTGTTTGGAAAGATCTGGGAAGAGGAGGTGATGCCAGCTGACTGGAAGGAGGGGTACCTAATCAAGCTTCCCAAGAAAGGCGACCTCAGCAAGTGTTCCAACTACAGAGGAATCACCTTGCTGTCAGTACCAGGAAAGGTCTTCAACAGGATCATCCTAGAGAGAATGAAGAGCTCCGTTGACCCCCAGCTGAGAGACCAGCAAGCAGGATTCAGGAAGAACCGATCATGTACAGACCAGATCGCCACTCTCCGCATCATCGTGGAACAGTCTCTGGAGTGGAGCTCCCCGCTGTACGTCAACTTTGTGGATTATGAGAAAGCATTTGACAGCGTGGACCGAGAGACTCTGTGGAAACTCCTACGACACTACGGTATACCCACAAAGCTCGTCCGCCTGATCAAGAGCAGCTATGATGGCATGACATGTCGCGTGATCCACGAAGGGCAGTTCACCAGAGAGCTCCAGGTCAGAACTGGTGTCAGGCAGGGGTGTCTGCTGTCTCCGTTCCTCTTCCTACTGGCCATAGACTGGGTCATGAAGATGACCACAGAGCACAGACGAAGTGGAATACAGTGGACACTGTGGACACAGCTTGACGACCTCGATTTTGCAGACGACTTGGCATTACTGTCCCACACTCATCAACAAATGCAGGACAAGACCACGAGGCTTGCTGACATCTCGTCCCAAGTGGGCCTCACCATTCACAAACAGAAAACATAGACAATGAGGCTGAACGCAACCAGGGAAGAACCAGTCTTGCTTGCTGGCACCCCGTTGGAGGAGGTGGAGTCCTTCACCTATCTCGGGAGCATCTTAGACAAAAAAGGTGACACTGATGCAGATGTCAGAGCACGAATCGGTAAAGCCAGAGCAGCCTTTCTCCAGCTGAAAAAAGTGTGGAGTTCCAGAGAGCTGTCACAACACACCAAAGTCCGGATTTTCAACTCCAATGTAAAAGCAGTTCTCCTATATGGAGCAGAGACATGGAGATTGACAAAAACCACAGTCAACAGAGTACAGACCTTCATGAACAGTTGCCTTAGAAGAATTTTGAAAATCCACTGGCCAGAGAAGATCAGCAACGTCAGACTCTGGGAGAGAACAGAGCAGATATCAGCAGAGAATGAAATTGGGCGAAGAAGATGGGGATGGATCGGTCACAGTCTGAGAAAGCCAGCTTCCAGTATCACTAGGCAGGCATTGTCATGGAACCCCCAGGGAAAGAGGAAAAGAGGTAGGCCGAGAAACTCCTGGCGTCGAGACCTCCAAGCAGACATCAAGAGACTGGGAACCACCTGGAGTAGAATCGAAGGAGAAGCACAGGACAGGACTTGCTGGAGGTCTCTCGTCGACGGCCTATTCCCGGGTAGGGGTGACAGGCGTAAGTAATTAAGTACTAAAGACTAAAAGAGGGAAAGAGAAGGGTCCTGAAATACCATGCAGTCATCAGGCACTGGGCCAGAAATTAGTTAAGACAGCTTAACCTTCACCCATCCACCACCTTACCTCAGCCCTCTCCCTCCCCTTGGCATTGGACCTAAGACTGTATTATATATATATATATATATATATATATATATATATATATATATATATATATATATATATATATATATATATATATATATATATATATATATATATATATATATATATATATACAATCTACGGAACTTTACAAGGGAAACTGACATTTTCACTTTAACTAGTTTCACTTTCAGTGCACGTACTAGTGCTGTTCGGTGTTTAGATTAGAACTAGCCAACAAAGAGCCAAACAGTATATTTATGATTATAGCATTTCCATTAAAAGACCGACAATATGCATAATTAAATTTTACCCCTACCCTCCCCTCGCCCTTTCATTTAATTAGGGTGACGTAACTATAGTCAGACAAAATGATGGGCTAAAATTGTCAAAAACTCAAAGTAGCACAATTTGCACCAGAATTGATCTGTGTTTAGATCATACTCCTTAGGCAATAGCTATCCTTGGCCCCTTAAACCGGCCCCTTTGGGCCATCTGTTATCATGCTTGTGACATGGATGTTAATAATTTAATATTGTTATATGCAGAATTGAGAATCCCAGACAGAATATGGATCAACTATGATAGTTCGAGGGTGGCGCCAGAATAGCATGGAGCCTATAGACGCCAAGCTATTCTGACACCACCCCTAAACTGTCATTGCCAATCTGTCTCCAGAACTGTGTCATAGGCCTCAGAGGACATTATATAACTTTTGATAATTTCGTCCTCGGGGCTTGCTGTCAATATCACTCACAATCATATGGTGATGTCTTCCTTTTTGCATCAATGGAATTCATGTCATGATAACTTTTTTAACAGTTGGCTGCTTGTTGCAGATTAGGCACAGAGAAGCAAAAAAAGTGTACGACAGAATATTTGCAACCATCTATGGGCAGTGTGTAGGGGATGCGCTGGGCCTGCTCACAGAAGATCTGACCCGAGAAGAAGCCAAAAGGGTATAATGCATGTACACAAACATTATGTACACATAATGAAATCCAAGAGTCAGGGAGGACCAAATTCACTCGTCCTTTGCCAGTTGCGAGTAGATTTCATAAATGTGGATTGTGAGGCAGTCATGTTTCTGGGAGCCCAAATTGCGAATGCAAATTTCACAATGCTTGCACACACAATATTGTTGGGCTACTAGAAAGAAAATGGGCTCCCAGTCCCAGATTTAATTTGGATGGTAATCTGAATGGCTACTAGGATGGTAAGACATTTGATCCTCCATGAAGAGTGACTGTAACAAGTAAAATGTCATAAAGATAAAGTAACAAAGAAGAAGGGAAAAGACGTGAAAAGAACCAGGACAAAACTGCTAGCTTTTCTGTTGTTCAAAGGATACATGTGTCTCTCTTTCTTGCATACACTTTGACTTCGTTCTTTTAAAAATTCATGGGTGACTGTCTTCACTCCTGGAGAAAATGATTCAGCTTTTTCAAAATCCCAGAAAGCTGAATTTTAGCTTTTTTTGTTCAAGCAGAACACACCTACAGACAGCCTGTTCTATCTGCAAGAGCATACATTTCTCATGAGCTCCTGTGTCTGCAGGGTCTGTTCAGAATTTATGTCTCTTGCTGGCCATAATCGTGGGGTATATTTAATCCATGTACTGTTTTCAGTAAGTTATGCTAATTTTTTGCACTGTCACTCTAACCTCTTTCAGGTTTATGGCTGTGTTTGTCACAAACTTGAACTTGTGCATCGGAAACTGAAGCAGGATTCACATCGTGCCAGATGGGAACTGTATGACTGGACAGAGGAAACAGACCAGATGATTCTGGTCATTCAGTGTCTTGTTGCCAATAATGGAAAGGTAATGCACAATTCTCAGTTCAAAATTTGTGTTCCTCCGAAACCCCCCCCCCCCCCCCCCCCCCCCCCCCCCCCCCGCCCCCAGCATGCAACGTCCTCAGTCCCAAGACGGCTGTAGTAGGTCCGCGCACAGCTGTGCAAGGGCACACTGCGGCAGTCGTGGGCCCAAAAACATTTTGCTTCTTGCCTACCCAAAGCAACTGGGTTGCTCACATTGGGGTCAAGATTATGATTCCCAGGGACTGTGATATATTGAGTACGATCTGCAAAGTGCAATTTGCTGTTTCTGATGATTTTATTTGTTTGTCCTAGTTATGTAAGTATTTGCTACAATAGTATTCAGCCTCGTTTTGCACAGCAATTAAATAATATTTTTGAGCATAAATTTGTTTGTCTCAGGTGGTACCAAAAGATTTTAGTCGCCGCCTGTTAGAGTGGAGTGATACTGGCTTCCCAGAGTTAAACGACAGATGTGGTGCAGGACTGGACAATGCCACTAGAGCAGTGCTCGCTCACCCACAGTTCTCGGAGACACCCCAACAAGTCAGTCACGGAGTGAATCTAAAAATATTAACACTTTTAGCGCCATGGGTGCATTTCCTCAATTTTAGAAGTGTTACTTAATGACTATGTACCACTTGCAGGAGGTGAATTGACCATGATAATTCAAGGGTTGTGCCAGATCAGCTTGCCGCCTTCAGGCGCCAAGCTATTCTGGCACTACCCTTGAATTATTATGGTCAATCAATCTCCTGCTGTAGGGTGTTGCGCTAAAAGGGGTAAGTTTTTTAAAACCCATTACCCTTTTCTGCATGTAGCCACTGGTGCTGTACACAGTTCAGGTGGCTGCACGCACAAGGGGGTTATTTTTGCATGAATATTATCCCTTTGGCCGTCTGAAGCGTTTTTTTTGTCATGACAATGCCAGCAGGGAAAAAAAGCACTACCAACAGGCAAAGAGTTAACCCTTATCATTCGGAATACACCAGTGCGTGAAAAAAGTTTGACTAAAATAGTTCAAGGGCAGTGCCAGAATAGCTATAATGTAGCTTGCGTATGGCAGTGTACAAATTTGAAGCTTTTACTTTTAGCCTCAGTATGCTATCTGTTAACCAGTCAACTGGGCAGTACAGGAATACTTATAGTTACTATCCATCTCATGGTCATACTAACAGATTTATATCACCAGCCTTACAGCTGGGTCTTTAAGATAACTCTGTTCATCCTGATACACTACTGCTTGAAATTAATTTGTATAATGATAGTTCAAGGGTGGTGCCAGAATAGCTTGACACCTGAGGCGCCACGCTATTCTGGCACCACCCTTAGACTAAAATAGTTGGTCTGTCCCCTATAATAATAATAATAATACCGTTATTATATAGGCGCTTTTTCTCAATTTTGGGGAAATCGACTCAAAGCGCCGTGCCTGAAACCCAACACACACACTCACGAAACAGACACGGATTTACGCCATTTAAGACAAACACAGTACAAGACAAACGAAGGGCCAGTCAGCTACTGAAGTTACAGAGATTTTTGATCGCTTGTATTTGAAATTTGTAAAGTGGCCTGAGACCGGTACCAAAGTGGGGGGGTGTGGGAGGGGTGGAAGAACCGGAGTACCCGGAGAAAGAACCCCCGACGGTCCGCCCGAATTAACGGTGACACTTACCAGAGGAGAAAAGTCCAACGCCGGAACCCGGTATCGAACCGCGCATCTGTAATGTAGCCTTCAAAGGACAATTAAGCAAATTTTAAAGAAAAATCAGTAATGGGTTAATAAGGTCTTCACAATGGCCATTCTTAATCTTATGTCACAACTCACACACTCCTTATTGAAAGGGGAGAAATGCCCCTGATGCTTCGCCTGCAACGGGCCATTTATTTTCTCAAAATCTTTACCGATGGCATTACTAATAGGAATGCTTCGCTTAGCATATCAATTTTAGCCCAAAATTCGTTGTGTACATCACAACCGGGGAGGCGACTCATGGGGGTCCTTACCAAGATACCCGAGTAGCCTCCCCTTCCTCCCTATCCGGTGGCGCGCTCCCCATTTCCTGCCAGTCTCTTTGCTTAGCTCACCTAACCGGTCATGCGCACCTCACGTGCTCCAGCTGTGTATGGTGGGATTACCATTGTGAACTTGGATTGACTTTGGATTTTACCTCAGACATGTGTTTCTACCTGTGTTTTGTGGGTGCTTGGATTACCTTCGGTTTCTGAGGATTTAAGAAAAAAAGAAGGAAATAAGGTGGTGTGGTCTCTGGGGAGTAGTGGGTCTCGGAACATGACAAGGTAAAGCTTCGGTTACTGCCTCAGCCGGCAAATTTTCGAGCGGTGGCATTGACCGGAGACTGTGTGTGTGTGCAACCGAACGGGATCGCGGACCCCGCAAAGAGGCTCCGCACACTTGCGCCGGCCTTTGTCTGTCTTATGTTACAGTACTCAGGTGAGAGTCCACACCAGGCGTGGCGTTCCAGTGGCCTAGCGATGCGCACGATGTCGGCCTACCTTGTGCAGTTGCGCCCCCAGTCGGACATACAACCAATGCTTGACGCAGGAGGGGGTACGATGGTCGCAGATTGGGCAGCTTCCGGACAGACCGGCACACAATCCCGCAGCGACCGCAGCCTTGAAAGTATTGCAGAGGTGGGCCGCTTCAGACATCGTGAGCTTGTCGGCGTAAAAGGGACCTGCTGCCCCTACCGGGTACCTTGGACTGCTGCTTCGCCACGAGCGGATGATAGAGCCTAATAGCAGCCGACGGGACTTGCCCCCCAGTCAAGCCTTGGCACCAAGAGCTCCACCCTGCCTCTACGAGGCCTGGGATATGCAAGACCGCCCATGATGGGATTCGTCACCTAGGCATGTGTCGGTATCCGGAGCTCGGTTCGTCCCCCCCCCCCCCCCCCCCCCCGCCCCGCAGTAAGGATGTTGGGTGAA
Organism: Semisulcospira habei; assembly: GCA_036245525.1. Lineage (NCBI taxonomy): Eukaryota > Metazoa > Mollusca > Gastropoda > Semisulcospiridae > Semisulcospira > Semisulcospira habei. The sequence continues at coordinate 172,703,853 of BTPG01000003.1, forward strand.
ATAAACACCCTCCAGGTGACAGAGAGAGAGCCCAGGCAGCAGAAGCGGCAGACCCCCCCCCCCGAGAGGTTAGTGCCCGCCAGCCTTAGGCCGGACCAGCGCCGTCACCAGGCCGCATCCGGGAAGCGCCTCTCAGAGAGGGATAGGATTAGGAAGTTAGTCACCGACCAGAAAGACCACGATTCATGTTTCGGGGACTCGGAACGGAGAACAGACATACATGAGACAGGTTCTCCATCAGGGCAAGATGCTGAGACCGAAGCCCATCCCAGAGAGGAGGGAAGTGCGACCAGCCAGCCATTACAGCCGACGGGATGTGCTTCCTCGTCAAGATTGGACCCCAGTGTACCAGCCCCACGCCTTAGGGGCATGGAGAGGGACACAGGCTTTGGGGAGCTATAGACGAGAGCAGACTCGCAGGGCAGATCTACCATGACCGAAGTCCTCATGGGAGGAAGCTAGCTTGGTCAGCAGTGCAGCCGACGAGATGTGGTTCCTCGTCGATTGCGGGCCCCCGGAACACCACCCACCCACACTCTGCCCTAGGAGGTAGAGAGGGACTCCCAGCGGCCTCGGACCCTGCGGCATATGGAGACGAAACCTACACGTTCGTTAGAGCGACCGCAGCAGCCGGGGACAGGGCGCTATGGATACATAACGCCAGGAAACGTCTTCATTTCCCTCTCCTCCTCACCGACCAGTGGACAAGCTCGGGCGCGTCGCAGCGGCAGATCTCTTCGCGACACCGAACCTCAGAGGCACCCTCCAGGAGCGGCAGGCACCCTCCAGGAGCGGCCGATCTTTCGACAAGACCTTCAGGGACCGATCTTCCTCGGGGACACGGCGGCCTCGACACCGGCGCCAGGACTACTTGGGTGACAGCGGCAGTACGGAATCACTTTCCCTTCGGCACTGGCCTAGCCCTCGCCAGTGGTCCACGACGGTTCACGGGACCGAACTCCCCCCCGGTGGCTACGCTTTGATCGGCGCGCAGACTCACAGCGTCTCCATCAACGCGGGCCGAGTCAGATGACGAGGAGGCGCTAGGTCTACACCTGGTGGACGCGGCGTCGGAGTTGGGGTAGACAACGGACACGCTTAACAGACGGTCGGCGCGCGCCAACACCTCAGTCGATGCAGTCCCATCATCGCAGACTCGCAGCTCCTTGGACGAGGCGTCACGGCTCATCTCGTCATTCCTCCCTCCATCTCCGCCCCTGAGAGGAAGGCTTCGACGATGGCCGACGCATCTGGCAGCCCAGTGCTTCACGTTGCTCCCTCGCAGGCTTACGGGATCTAGTGGAGGCGCTTGGCTCACACGCGGAAAGACGGCCGTGGAGACCAGGGCTTCTTCTCAGACTCCCGACAGCCAGAGGGGATGGGCATCACCTTCCGCCAGCAGTGATGTGGAGGTCTCTCCCAGGCGGTTCCGATGCCGGCGGTGGATAAGGAGGCGTTGATGCAGGCAGCGGCACCCCGCAGCCAACAGGCACTGACGCGAGGCTTGGACAGGACTGCTTCCTGGGTCCGCTTCTCCCTAGCGTATGCGGGATTCCTGGAGAGGGCTACGCAGTCCGTGAGCAAGTGTCTGGAGAACACCTGGGACCTCTCGGCTTCGGCTCCTCGGCGCGGGACACGCACGGGACTAGTGACAGCATATACGACGGCGTACCACTCCTCGCCCAACTCCTTGGTGGCGGCTGCCTTTGGCGACCGGATACGACGGGATGCGCTGCTGGGACAGGTTCCACGCTCTCCCAGCTTCGGGGAAGACACAGCTGCGCCAGGCTCGGGGGCATTCTTCTGTTGGACCAACTTGGCAGACGGTAAAGGAGACAGCGCAGGAATCCATGCCGCCTCGGCAGGATTGTCTCCACCCGCTTCAGTCAGCGGCGGAACCGTGGTCGCGCCCTGCGGCTCAGAATCCCAGGGCTCCCAGTTTTCCGCGAATTCGCGGATTTCCGCGAAAAGTAAAAATGAGAATCCGCGAAAAAAAGATATTTCTGCGAAAAAAATAATCTAGGGGAAAAAAAATTAAAACGCGGCAGTGGAATCCACGGAGAGGTGGTCGCGTTTTTTCCAGAAGCTAGCAGACGACATTGGGTCAGGAGATCTTGTGTAAACTCTCCTTCGCAAGAGCGGGAAGTCACCATTTTGTCTACCCGAGAGGGAGGCAAAATGTCACGCTCCGACATCGTGCGTCGGCAAGACATTGCAAAAGTGAAAGAGATCGACAATAGTTGTACGAACAAGTGGTCTTCGTCGCAGTTGGACCGGGAAGTGGACCTCTCTGTGCTTGGCTTTGCAAGCTGAAGGAAGCAGGGAAAGTTTACTGTTCCCTTTGTCGCGTCGATGTGCCTGCCGCACACCCCCTCCCCCCGTCGTTTGATTTTTTGCAGTCCAGCGGTATCCCCCCCCCCCCCTCCCGAGAATTTCAGGGATTTTTGCTTTTCCTCAGTGGGAGCCCTGGAATCCCCTCCTCCCGGAGATCGCGGGGGGGGGGGGGGGGGGACCCTCCACTGACTCGTGTGCTTGCGTGCTTTCCCCGCCTCCCCCCCCCCCCCCTCACTGCCTGCCCAGAAGCGATGTCTCAGCCAGGCGCGTTGACTGGATCCCCGTCCTCCCGCCGATTCCTAGATTGGCGCGTATACTACAGCTATTTCAAGTCGGTCCACGGTTTCTTTGACTGTTAAGCAGGGCCTGAGGATCTCCTTCCAGTCGCTCCCCCCCCCCCCCCCCCCCCCCCTCGCGACACTTCCGCTAGTGGACGTGAGTATTGGGGGATCGGGACAAGGCGAGAGCGCTGCATGGTGATATGAGAGCCCTACCCCAGAAGGAGGCCACGGAGGTGGTCTCGCGTCCTGACTCCCCGACGGGCCACAGTAGGCCCTTCCTGATCCCAGACCCGGAGGCAAGTGGCGCCCTTTGGCGCTAAACTAGTACCTTCGGCCCCACGCTCCCAACTACCCGGATGACCTGCCCCTCTGGAACCGCTCTGCCGACGCGGATTCCTGGGCAATGGAGGCAAGTCTGACGGAGGACCAGCATGTGGGTTATCCACCTAGGCATAGAGTCCCTGACCGACACCAGCCGGGTACGACGCACCAAAGGGCGAATACAGAAGATAGTGGAGGCGGCAATCAGAGTGTCTCGCGCGGAAGCTCTCCAGACCAGGGCCGGGCCCCAGCTGTCGGGCATACTAGCGCTGCGGAGGATCTCCTACCGCTAGGCAGATTCTACTCTCGGCCGATACAGTGGCATCTGCCTCTGCACTAGAGCCCCTCCTTGTTCGCGTCTCATCCTCGCCGGGGGATGGACGGTGCCTGGTAGCGACGGGGGAACACGCAGGCAGACATTTCAGCTGGCTGGAGATGAAGGCGGTGCGGCTGGCTCATGCCAGATGGGAAGAACGGCTTGCGCTACAGGAGGTACAGGTGCTCTCTCTACTCGACGGTTGTGGCCTACTTCATGTACCAAGTCCTCTGGTGGTGCAGGGATTGGGGCATCACTCGGCGGGCACGGCATGTCGCAGGCCAGTTTAAGTATGCGCGGACTTCCCTCGTGACGGGGCCAGCAGCTTCTCACAGAGTGTAACTGCACCCGGATGCCTTCCAGCTACCCTACGCGCGTTGGGAGTCCCCGATATTGAACTGTCCTCCTGTAGTGGAACAGGAAGCTGCTTCCTCTGTCTCCCCCATACCGGATCCACATGCTTGGCCGGGCTAGGGCACGGAAAAGACCTCTCGGATTGGATGGCACACTTACATCGGCAAGACGGCTGGCTCCCGCTTGCGCGACTTGGAGACCTAACCAGGAAGACCTGCTTACTGTTCGCCCTCGCTTCGGCTTCGCAGTTAGCTAGATATACGCCTTTTCGGGGCGTCTCTCCGGTCTCCAGCTCAGGGCCGATGGCTAGGTGCAGCCTACCCAACCCTACGTTCGGGCCAAGAACTGCCTCCCAGCGTCCGTGCCGGAAAGTTCGACTGTCCGTCCGCACAGGGCTACGGGCCAGTCACGGAAGTTCCGCCTACACGACCCTGTCAGGGTGCTTAAAGGATTTCGGCGCAGGACTACGCCACTAAGACAAGGGCGCTCACGCCTATTCCTGCCCGTGGCTCCAGGCAGATGAGACGGCTCGGCGCAAACGGTCTCTCCCTAACTACGCTGGGTCGTTCGTTTGGCGTACAAGAGCTCTCCCCAGAGTGGGCCAAGATGATGCGCACCCGAGCCCACAAGTCGAGCAGTGGCTACGAGCAGCGCCTTGCCCGCAATGGCACAGGGCGGAATATTGTGGCGGCCATGGGTTGGGGGCCGAGTCTACCTTCGCCCGCCTACTACCTGTCCCTAGCGGGGGTCATCTCTGCAACGCTGCACTCCCTCCCTGCGCCACAGGCGCCATGGGTAACGCCTAGCTAAAATTGTCGGGAGTGGCGCGCAGGGATGGGCCTCGATAATTAACGAGCGGAGCGTTCAGGCATGGGAAAGGTGTACCAAATTGCAGCACCCTCCTCCTATTCGCCTTTCTTCCTATTAGTAATGCCATCGGTAAAAATTTTGAGAAAATAAATGGATTTTTGTATAAAATGTATTTTTTCGAAAAATACTTACCGATGGCATTACTCAGAGGTCCCTCCTGCCCCGCTTGCCACAGTGGAGCAAACTGCTAAGGCTAGGGAGGCAGGGGAGGCTACTCAGGGTATCTTGGTAAAGACTCCAGTGAGTCGCCTCCCGGGTTGTGATGTACACAATGAATTTTGGGCTAAAATTGATATGCTAAGCGAAGCATTCCTATTAGTAATGCCATCGGTAAGTATTTTTCAAAAAAATACATTTTAGAGAAAAACATAATTATGGCTCACAAGTTTCATTTACTTAGTTACTGTACCACAGTAGATTGGGATGGGAATGCTTGTAATCTGTTTCCTTTATAATTAACATCTTCATGCATGCATACACATGTACTGTTCACAGTACCAGTGGCTGCATGCTCTGGATAATTTAACCCCTTTACTGCCAGTGGACAGATTGTGATTTAGAAATTATTGTAAATTCTGCATCAGAGGTCTCCAAACATCAAAGGACCATAGATATGAAGGTGTTTCACTTTCAGCAAGAGGCTTAAATCCTCATGAGCCCCCGCAACACTGGGGGCTCATGAGGATCTGTATCTCTTGCAGTTGCATGGTATTCATTGTTTTCCACAGTGGAGGGGTTAACTCATTCGAGACATGCTGCGTATCAGAAGGCGGTGCGTCTCAAATGAGTTAACTGAACTTTGAAGTCATCTTTTCCTACTCTCTTTTTGAAGAAATGTAAACACACTTTCTTTGTGCATATTCTGTGCATCAGGCTGCAGAAATTGTGTGGCGGAACTCAGGCTGTCAGAATGCAACAAATGCTGCTGTGGCGCGAACATCGGTCCTGGGTTTTCACTACTACACCGCCCATGCCAAAGTCATGCACAATGCACTGGAAATCTGCAACACAACTCATCCAGATCCAAGGTAGGGAGAAAGCAAATCTTGTATCAGTGTGTTTGTGATTCATTGTATTTGTGGGTACTTTGATTAGCTCCCATTGCACAGGTCGTCTCCCTCAATTGCTGTGCTGATATCAGGCAGCAATCGGAGGAGATGACCATGAATGCAGCTGCCGGTGCAGTAATTAATACCGCACCAGAGTACATTTCACTTGTATTATCACTGATCTGAATTTTGCGCTAGTGAAAATTCAATATTATATGAATTTTTTTTCTAAAATGTATTTAAAAAAAAAACTTACCGATGGCATTACTATATGGAATACACTCTGTAGGCTCAGCACTAGAACAGCAGATACACAAGGCAATGCCCCGGTAAAGTTTGCAGTAAATCCAAACACAAGAACGAAGCAACCGGTCGTAACACAGAGCAAGGCTAACACCCGACCGTCCACGGTCGAGCTAAGAGTGAAACTGGCGAGCTTTCACCCTACGCATGACCGGATAGGGTGGTAAGGGGAGGTCACCCGGGGCTCCTATGCATGGATTCCCGGTGTCTCCTCCCCAGTTGTGCAGGGGACACAATTTTAGGCTGAAATCGATAGGCTATAGAGTGTATTCCATATAGTAATGCCATCGGTAATGTATTTTGAGAAAACAATAGTATAACTGTGTTCATTTGGAACCAAATGTTTGATGATAAACTTTGGCCATTCACAAGTTTGTTGTGTATCTTGATGCTCTTGTAGATTCTTTTTGGCTCACATGGTGATATGATAACAAAAGTGAATCTACCAGTATTGTATTGTGCTATCAGTCATCTTTTTTTCCACATCCACTACTTTTTAAACATTTCTCTACCCGAGGCAGGTGTCAAGCGTCAGTTGTTGCTGTGACATCAGCCATCACGTTTATGATGCAGCGAGACGAGAAACACTTGAAGAAGAGCGGTGACTATGCTGTCAACAAAATCATTCAGGACTGCTACACTTACGCTACAAGATGTCTACTGGACAGATACTCTGATGTAAGCACCAACAACCACCATCCGTCTGCAAGAGTCATATTTTAATCAGCCCTTGTTCTGTCTGCTACCGTGATAGAGACTGATTCAAATGATCAAGATTTGTTCCAGTTGTTTCTCCAATGGAGTATGTTTAACCCAATTAGCCCTGATGCAATACAGCAGCGGATGGATCGACCATAATAATTCAAGGGTAGTGTCACATTAGCTTGGCGCCTGATGATGCCAAGCTAATCAGGTGCTACCCTTGAATTATGTTAGATTTGTCTAAAGCAGCTATGTCGTCATTAGGTGACAGTACTGACACCTCCAAAATTTGGGAATTGTGGTTGTGGGGTTAAATAATGTTATGGTGGGGGCTTTCCTCATGACAACACAGTTTGGTTGAATGCAATATGGGACAATTTTTTTTAAATAATTTTTTTAAGAGGCCTTGCGCAGATCTGTGATATTTGCTGTGTGTACAAGGGGGTTACATGTAATAAAACGATGAGCCCTAAGGTTGAGATTCCCAACTGTAGGAGTTGTTTCCTAGCTGCATGCACAAGGTGCTGAAAGGGTCGGGTCCAGAAGGTGCACCTTCGGTTGAGACGCTACTAGTAAGCAGGCGGCGCTATGCTTTCATGCTGATGGCTAGGATGGAAATGACTCATCAAGACTGCACACATGTTTATACAGTGGAGTCCAGTTAACACGAACTCGCTTTACACGAATTTCCGGTTAACACAAACCGTTTTTGCATTCCCGGCCGACAGCTTTCTATTCTGTATTAAAATTTCACTGATAACACGAAATGCTTAACATGAAATTTCGCTTTACACAAATCTGGTTTCGGTTCCCAACCAGGGCAATTTCACTATTATTCACCTGTTTAACACGAATACAGATTCCATTCACCGAAAACCAATTCACATGTTGCTCTTGCGCTGTAGTACACATGACAGATCAGAGCGAACTCTAGTCTGTGATTGGCTAAATTGCCTTCGGCTGTTGTAATCCGTCTTCTCATTGGCTAGCGTTTCTGAACTGTATTCATGTTGTATTATTCATGTACCAACACAACCCTTTTACTGATGCGGGATTGTACTTCAGCCTGTGTTGCTTTTACTTGATGGATTGTAACTTATTATGGATTTTACCTTATGGATTTTACATTAAATACGCGAGCTGAACATGTTTCCTTGTGTTTTCCTAGCGAGCTGAAGGTATGCATATAACAGTTAAAGTACGATAATGTGCACTTTTAACCTAGTACTCATTCACGCACACATCACTCACACACTTTCTCCTTGAGGGCCGTGATCAATTTTGAGGCCATATTGGTTAACAGTACAAGAAATACGTTTAACATGAAGTGATTTTCCGTGTCCCCAGAAATTCGTGTTAAGCGGACTCCACTGTATATAGATGGCCGACGTTTTAAGTGTAATGCATGTGTGTCAGTCTTCAGTCCCTGAGTCTGATTAAGATTTGTTTCCTCAAAATACATTACCGATGGCATTGCTATATGGAATATACGCCTTAGCTTACCTGATTTCAGCCTAAGCACCCTTGTGTGTACCTACACAACAAGGGCCGTAACTCAGAGTTGTATCCAAGTGACCAGGTAGTCTCCCCTCCCTCCATCCGGTCACGTGGGCAGTGCATTCCCGCCAGTCTTACCCTTAGCTTCATCGTGAACGGTTCACCGGCTTCAGCCTCTCCGTTGGTTGGATTGGTTCTTCGGCTATACTTCGTCTCAAGTTTCGCTAGTGGCTAAGAAGATGGCGAGGTAAGGCCTTGGGTTATGCCTATGAGTAAACGGACTGTTTACAGAGCCGTCGGCATATCCCGTGGGAATTTTTTTGGTTAAGACTGGGCTTAGCCCTCAGACTGGGGGGTGAGTCCTGTTCATGGGGCCTTCGTTACTGGCCCCGTGCGGTTGCGTTCATGGCTTCTGCTTTGTGTTGCAGTGCGCAGTTACGCACCTGTAGGAAATGTAAAGGATTACAGTGGCCGACGGTCTCGCATACACTATGACTTAAAACATCTTCTCTGTTCCGGCTGCTCCTCTTCCCGTACCTGCACTAAATGTTGTACGTGGAAGGAGCGGAAGTGGTCCCAGCTGTGGGAGTTTTATCGGCGGGGCCACCCAGCGGCTACAGATTCTACAACGCCGTTGGACAGTGACGGGTCAGTGCTAGACCCTAAAGCGACTGTAACCCCCGCTCCCCCCACATTTCCGCGCCGCCGAGCGACCTCTGAGATTGTGGGGCCCTCTTCACGCTGGACACTGGACTGAGTCCCGTTAGCCCTCTCATAGCGATGGCCGGGGAGTCAACCCCGTCTCGCATGGTCCTTCGCAAGGGGCGACCAAGAGACTACTGCCAGTCTTGCATGGTCCTTCGCAAGGGGCGACCAAGAGACAGAGCACTCAGAAGACATGGACTCATGGGGATGTTTCTACTAATCGCCGTCCGTCAGCCACTCCCAGCGCACGCAGGCCTAGGGAACGCGTTGCTACGGAGGTAGCCCGTCACATCTGCGTTGGGCCCCTGGCCGGAGCCGGTCCTCTCGCACTACTCGGCGTTTCTCTCCTTGCAGCCGTTCCCCTAGCCCTCGGGGAAGTTTTCGTGGGCACGGCTCTATGGACGCGCCTCAGCAGGCCACTAGGGCTTCTCTGGACTCACGTAGGAGGCAACTTCACTCGTTGTTCGGGCAAGATCGCCGGTCAGCGCTACGGTAGTGCCTGGACTCCGGCAGCGGTTGCGCGCCGCGCGGCTTTCACCTGACCCTCGCTCTGCACACAGGCACCCCGAGCGCTCGCCCGACAGGCCCTACTGGTCTCTGCCAGACAGGTTGGTTCCCCGTCGTGACATGGTTTCCGTGTCGCCCGCGCCTTCGGATTATGATGGGGCGTCATCAGTCTGCACCCGGAGGACTCTGCATCAGCCCTGGGCTCCCAGGACCCCCGCCCACGCAGCGCTTCGGCGTCCGACACGGCAGGAGAGACACCTGGTTTGTCTGAGACTTCGCGGGCCCTAGACGAGGTGATACGTTTGTTCTCCGCTATGCTTCCCTTGGAGGGATGCCCGCCCTCTCCGCCGCTCAAGAGGAAGGCTGCGGCCTCAGTCAACGCTCCATTTCAGGCGAAACCTTTCAAGTTCTTCCTCAGCCCCCGGGATTTAGAGACCTTGCGGACGCCTTTAATGGGCACCTGTGGAGTAAGCTGCGGGATAGGGGTTTTCTTGCGGACACTCGTTGGCCTGCTGACGTCGATATCAAGTTTCAGCAAGCTTCATACGCGGGACACTTTCAAACCTTCGCCTGTCCTCTCCCAGTGGTGGACCCTGCGGCAAAGTTACAAGCTGGAGGCAAGGTTCTAACCCCCTGGTCTGGACCACACGGCAAATCTGATTCGGAATTCCCTGGCTTGCGCGGGTTTTTTGGACTTGGCTACGCAGACGGTCGTGCTGAGTGTGGAGGAGTTTTGGGAGCGGCCGAACGAGACACGTTTGCGGGACTTCCTCTCGTTGGCAGTGACAGCTAATCGCGCCGTGCACCACATCGCGACCAGCTCCATGGCGGTGGTTGCGAATTGCGACCTAATCAGACGAAATGCCGTGTTGAAGAGATGCCCCGGCATCCCCTCGACCTTTGTCGCTCAACTTCGCCGTGCTCCTCAGGGTGGGTCCCCCCTCTTCGGCTCCACCTGGCAAGAGGTTAAGGATGCGGCTAAGGACCTGTGGCCGAGCGCTCCCAGAGCTGATTCCTCCCGTTTCCAGCTTCCCTCAAGGAAGAGGGTCACGCCCTGCGGAGTTTCAGACCCACCTCCCGGCTGGTTACCAGACTACCTCCCAGACCCAGACGTCACGCCCCCGCTGGCGGCGCCCGCCCCCTCCCAGCCTCGGCCCCCGACGGGCCCAGGATCGCCCGGAGGCTCTGGTGGGGGAGGGCCCAGTGACGTTCTCCTGACTTCTCCCCCGCCGATTTCTGCAGGGTCCCCTGTCGGCGGGGGGCTATCGAGGGACCGACAAGTGGCGGTCACTGCTGCCGGAGGACCCTTTTATTCTCGACACGATTTTGGAAGGACTGCAGATCTCGTTTCGGACCCCACCCCCGCTGAGATGCTCCCCTCCTTGGCCGCGCGTACCGGTCGACCAGTACAAGGCGGATGCTCTTCAGGGGGAGATTGAGGCGCTGCTCCAGAAGGCCGCCGTGGAAGTAGTAGCTCGACAAGACTCCCTGACATTCTACAGTCGGCTCTTCATGGTTCCGAAGCCCGGCGGCAAGTGGCGACCAGTTATCGACCTCTCGGCCCTGAGCAATTTATTGTCACATGGGAACAGCAAGAGCCTTACGAGCCTCGGTACAGCCTTGGACTATGTGGTCAGCCTCGACCTGTCAGATGCATACCTGCACATTCCCATGCACCCGGGCTCTCGGTGGTATCTGCGATTCGCCTTTCGGGGGTCGTTACCAGTTCGGGCCCTACCCTTCGGTCTCAACCTCAGCCTTGGGTCTTTCGAGGATTGTGGACGCCGTAGTCGCCAGGGCTAGGCAGGATTTCTCGAGCCCTACCTCCAACTATCTCGACGAGCTGCTTCTCAAGAATCAGGATGAGGCCTCGCTAGAGGCGGACAGGGACGCTCTCATAGCGCTTCTTCGCCGGATCGGTTCATCGTCAACAAGGGAAGTCGGACTTGGTGCCGTCTCGCAGGTTTGTCCACCTGGGCATGGAGTTCCTGACCGACCTCAACAGGGTACATCTACCTGAGGCTCGGATCCAGAAGCTGGCGGCCTTAGCACGGCAGGTCTCTCCAGCAGATGCGGTCCCGGCCAGGACCTGGCTCCAGCTCTTGGGTCTAATCAGCGCGGCGGCGGACCTGTTATCCTGCCGCAGGCTCTACTGGCGTCCGTCCTCGGGAGAGCTCTTAGCCTCAATCCCAGTCCCACTGCTGATCCAGCTGCATCTGCTCAGATGGACAGATCACTCTGGGTTGGCGACAGTAGTCTCACTCTTTACCCCTCTGCCTCCTTTCTCCATTTGCGCAGACACAAGTCTCTTACTGCCGGAATTCAGCGCCGTCTCGGGCAGGTGGGCGTCGGACCTTTGAGACAAGCATATCAACTGGCTGGAGTGGTTGGCGCTCTTCAACTGGGAATCGCGGCTCTGGGGCTAGGAATTCCCTGATCTGGTCTGACAATGCGACTGTGATAGCCTATATTCAGAAGCAAGACGGCACTCGGTCCCCGGCCCTCTGCATGCTACTTTCCAGATCTTCCTGTGGGGCAGGGATCGGGGGATTTCGCTCCGAGCACGGCACATCCCGGGACGTCTGTATGTTCTCGCGGACTCCCTCTCGTGACGAAGACAGCTCCTCCACACCGATTGGTCTCTCCGGCCGGAGATCTTCTGGATGATCTGTGCAGTCTGGGAGATGCCCATGATCGACCTGTTGGTGACCAGATGAAACAAGCAGCTGCCACATTTTGTCTTGCCCATCCTGGACCCCTGCGCGTGGGCGGTGGACGTTCTGTCCGTCTCCTGGGATGGCCTCGTGGCCTACGCTTGTCCTCCCTCGGTGCTGGTGCCCAAGGTGCTCCTCAAGCTACGGGGTTGCAACACTGCTCATCGCACCGTTCAGGTGGAACAGGACTTGGACAACAGATCTTTGAGCCCCATCACCGACCTTCCTCTCTGGCTCCCCACGCCTCATACGATGCTGTAGCATCCCAGGCAGAATCTTTTCCTCCCTTGCTTGGAGAGACTTCTGCTTCACGCCTGGAGGTTGTGTGGCCAGCCCTCACAGCGCGAGGTTTCTCGGATGCAGCAATGGAGGCGATCGCGGTAGCCCGCAGACCATCCACCCTCCGGGTGTGCGAAGGAACGTGGAGGGTCCTACAGTCCTGGTGTGAGTCCCAGTGCCTCGCCCCCATGGCACTGACCAAGCCTCAGCTGGCTGAGTTCTTCCGGTGGCTGTTTAGTGAGCAGAACTTGACCCTGATCACCATCCGAGGTTCCTCTCGATGGTTGCGGTCTCTCTTTGGCACTTGGGCCTACCGGACCCGGGAGCGTGCAAGGACCTCTCAGACCTGATGTCCACTTCGAACTGCAGCGGCCAGTTGCTCGTTCTCTCGTTCCACGCTGGGACCTCCCCGTGGGTGTTGACCTGGTTGAACTCCAGTCGGTTTGAGCCTCTTCCCTTGGCCCACCTCGCGGACGTGATTAGGAAGACCTGCTTCCTCTTGGTCCTCGCCACAGCAGCCAGAGTGAGCGAGCTGCATGCCTTTTCAGTGGACCCAGCCTGCAAGCAGTTCAGGGCCGACAGATCAGGCCAACATCTGACCAATCCTTCCTTCTTGGCCAAGAAAAGACTCCCCTCGGCTGTGCCCTGGGTGTTGAGTCTTCGCCCGCTTAAAGGGTTCGACCGGTCCCAGACATCACGACTACAGGACCTAGTCCGAGCATTAAGAGTCTACCTGCGCAGAGTGAAGCCCATCAGGAGAGGCCACTCCCACCTCTTCCTGCCCTCGGCCCCAGGCCGAGCTGACATTTCCGCCCAGATGTTCTCGTCCTGGTTGCGATGGACCATTGGCTCCGCATACAAAGATATCTCCCCGCAGAGCGCCAGGAGATTACGGATATGGGCTCACGAGGTCAGAGTGGTCGCCGCCAGTGTCGCGTTCGACCGCAACTGCGCAGTCAGAGACATCGTTGCGGCGGTCAGGTGGCTGGCAGAGTCCACCTTCGCCCACTTCTATCTCCAAGACTTCTCCAACTAACGAGACAACTTGGCCGGAGACCTCTCGGCAGTGCAATACTCCCTCCGAGCGCCTAAGGCGCCACAGGTATTACTTAGCTGAAATCGTCGGGAGGTTGCCACTCGAAGCTAAGCTTACTGCCATGGTGGGGTTTTTGGGCGGCACCCTCCTCCTCTTCGCTATTCTTCCATATAGTAATGCCATCTCTAATTTATTTTGAGGAAACAAATGTATTTTTCTCTAAAATGTATTTTTTTGAAAAATACTTACCGATGGCATTACTCGGAGGACCCTCCGACCTACCCCGCTTGCCGCCAGCACGCCAATTGTAAGATTGATGGGAATGAACGGCCCACGTGACTGGTTGGAGGGAGGGGAGACTACACAGTCACTTGGATACAACTCTCTGAGTTACAGCACCTGGCATGTAGGTACACACAAGGGTGATTAGACTGAAATCGGGTAAGCTAAGGGGTATATTCCATATAGTAATGCCATCGGTAAGTATTTTTCGAAAAAATACATTTTAGAGAAAAATACATCTTTTAGACAAAACAGTCCTTTAGCCCTCCTGTGCCATCTGCAAGAGGCATAAATTTTCATGAGCCCCTGCTGATGCAGGGACTTTTGAAAACTTTGGTCTCTTGCTGGCCATGGAATCTGGGGCATAGTTAGTCCATGGACCATTTTCAACCAATTCAATTTTTGCCCATGGTAATGGTAAGTACCAGCCATCAGACTCATAGATGTCCTTTGTTTAACTCTGCTGTGAGAAACATGCTAATGTTTCATTGTTTATTATCTACAGATCAAGGAACTGAAGCGTTGCATGTTTGCCACATCGCTAAAAGACTTGCGTTTGGCTGAAGTTGGTCAAGAGAGACACACGTTCAAGGCTGTTGGAGCAGGTTTCTGGGCCCTCAAACAGAAAGACTTCCGCACCACACTGCAGGACATTGTGATGGAGGTATAAGGCGTTGATGACACTATAATCGGCTCTTATAGAGTTCAGCACCATTTAATCCTCAGATGGAGGTATTTTCTTTGTTTTAGCCTTTTGAGTGTCGCAATCATCCTCAAAGTGGCGTTTCAATTCCATTTGCATTGAGATTCAAAATCTCAGAAACGGAAGTTGCTATATTTTCAAAAATCAAACTTTTTTGTTTTAACTAATAAAAATAGAAATTTTATGTTTAGATTGCAATTGGATGTTTAACTCATTCTACCCAACTATGGATATATCTGTAAATGCGCGCCCAGCAGTTCCCAACCAACTATGGATTTATCCGTAATTGGCAGGACTCCTGAAACTGCATCCCTTCTTATTTGGCTTGTAGTGGTTCCTAATTGGAACTGTTAGCTTTAACCACTTCTTTGTTCTATCTCGCGTGCGTGTGGCAAGTTTGAACGGTTTTCTGAGCCTTTTTTACATAATTTTTGTACTTTTCTTTGACAATGGCAAGGCGTTCACGGACTTCGAATGCTAGTCAGGCTGCTGAGTTCATAATGAATTATGACTGCGAAGAAAACGATGATCTGATCAACTGTGAAGTGGACTTAGATGAGTCCAGTGACTCGGAAAATGAATTCAATGGTGATCAGCCTCAACCGTCAGCTTCACGAGGCAAAAACCGAGGAAATTTAACTCAAACTCGAGATTTAGGGTGTATCTTAAAAGTCTGAAATTTTTTTCTCTTGAAAATGCCTTTGTTTACAAGCAACATTGCAGAAATAAACATCTCTTAGTTCTTTCTGGTGTCAATAAACATAAAACACAGGACATGTATGTTTGTTTTCTCAAAACTCTTACCGATGGCATTACTAATAGGAAGGTACACTTAGCTTACCGATTTCAGCCTTTGCATCCATTGTGTACACTACACAACCAGGGAGGTGACTCCAGGGAGTCGTTACCAAGAAACCCTAGTGGCCTCCCTTGCCTCCCTATCCGGTCACATGCTTGGTATTATCCCGCCAGTCTTTACACTTAGCTCACCGTGAACGGTTGTGCTCAGCCTTCGGCTCTAGCTTTGGCTGTGTATGGTTGGATTACCGGTGGACTTCGCATTGTGCTTGGTGTTGTGTTTGGTTTGGATTTCCTTTGGTGTGGATTAACTTGGTGGTCGGTCCCTGGTGGGAATACCTAGTAGCTTTGCTGGTGATGACAAGTTAAAGCCTTGGTTAATGCCAGTCAGCCGGCAACTTTTCCCGGTTAGCAGCATTGGCGGGGGATTCTGTTCGCGACCGGTCGTGAGCACGTGTCCTCTACCAAGAGGCCCCGCGCTCCCACGGTGGCATATGTCTGCTTTCTGTTACAGTACACAAGTGAAGACCTGCACCAGGTGCAGACATTTCCAGTGGCCTAGTGACTACCAAAATGTTTGTCTGCCATGTTCGGGTTGCTCCTCCGGGCAGACGTGTAGTACCTGCGCTACATGGGTCGAGGAGCGGTGGTTTCAGCTGTGGGCCTTCTACACTAGGGATAGGCCGACTTGGTCCAAGGAGCCACCCACCCCACCTGAGGCCGCCGCCGTTCCAGGACCGCATAGGCACGCCTTCTCAGATATCGTGGGATTGTCGACACGTCGGGCCCTGCTGTTCCTCCCCGGTCCCCCGGACCGGGCCTCTCCGCTCAGAGAGAGAGAGAAGCCTGTCAGCCGCCGCTGGGACGTGCTTCCTCATCTGGACCAGGCATCAGGAGCCCTGACCCACGACTCTGAGAGAGAGCAGCTGGTCAGCCGCCGATGGGACGTGCTTCCCCGTCAGGACCAGGCATCAGGTGCCCTGATCTTCCGCTCAGAGAGAGAGAGAAGCCTGTCAGCCGCCGACGGGAAGTGCCTCCCCGTCTGGACCAGGCCTCAGGAGCCCTGACCCACCGCTCTGATAGAGAGAAGCCTGTCATCCGCCGACGGGACGTGCTTCCCTGTCAGGGCCCGGCCTCAGGAGCCCTACCCCCCTGCTCTGGGAGAGCTGAGAGGGGCACACAGCGACCTCGGTTGCCACGCGGTGAAGGAAGCACCTCTACCGGATGTGCCCTGCCACTCCGATAGAGAGGAGCCGGTCAGGCAACGACAGGGCGGGGTTCAATGTTAGGAACAGGATGCAGGAGCCCGGCCCCACAGTTCCGTCGGACCTGCAGCGTCCTAGGGCGTCCCGCTTTGCGGAGTTTAACAGTCCCCCTGGGCCCGATGTATCCACTGGGACCTCACTTCAATGAGACACAGTCGGCAGCGGTGCTCACCCCACGACGAGGTTTACGAGGAATCGCCGGACACTCGTGGCTACCACGGTTCGGTTCTTGAACCGGCTTGACGGCGGCGGAGATCACCTCGTTCGGCCACCAGAGGACCCTCTGGAAGGGATCACCAACCCAGCTCGCGGGAACCACGTGACCAGGAGGTACGTTGTGGGGAAGGCTACAGGCACCGGTCTTGTTTGGATCTCTCCTCTCCCCGTTCCCGCTCCGCCTCCATGAGGCGTAGGAGGGACCCTCGTTCGCCTCCACGGCGCCAGCTCTCTGTTTCGACATCACGGAATGGCTGTTCGTCCCGTCGTGTTTCCAAGGATCTTTCTTCCTCTCAGGATTTGTCTCCCTCGCCCCCAGTGTCTTCCTTTGGCACGGTTCGGAGACCTGACCAAGAAGACCTGCTTCCTACTAGCCCTCGCCAGTGTCCAGGGTGAGCAAGATCCACGCTTTCTCTGTGCGACCCTCCTGTCTCCAGTTCAGGGCCGATGGATCGGTGCAGCTCCTCACTGACCCGACTATCCTGGCCAAGAATCGGTCACCTGCAGCCGCACCCCAGGTGTTAACCATCCGCCCGCTCAAGGGGACGGACCAGTCCCGGGAGTCCTGTCAGCAGGACCCGGTCAGGGCATTGAGAACAAAGAACAAAGCCACTCAGACAAGGGCGCTCCCGCCTATTCCTGCCCTTGGCTCCGGGCAAATGTGACATCTCCGCTCAGACGATCTCATCCTGGCTACGCTGGGTCATCCGGTCTGCGTACAAAGAACTCTCCCCAGAGGGAGCAAAGAAGATGCCCATCTGGGCACACGAGGTCAGAGCAGTCGCAGCGAGCATCGCCTTTGACCGCAACTGCGCAGTGAGAGACATTGAGGCGGCCGTGGGCTGGCGGGTTGAATCCACCTTCGCCCGCTTCTACCTACGGGACCTATCTGGCCAGCGTGACAACCTGGCCCTAGTGGGGGACATCTTGGCGGCGCAGCACTCCCTCCCGGTGCCATAGGTAACACTTAGCTAAAATCATCGGGAATGGACGCATGGGGGGGGGGGCCTCAATAACTTAATGCATGGGGGGTGCAGTTGTTCCTTGCAAAATTAACGCTTGGGGATTGCATAGTGGGCGGCACCCTCCTCCTATTCGCTATTCTTCCTATTAGTAATGCCATCGGTAAGAGTTTTGAGAAAACAAATGTATTTTTCTCTCGAATGTAATTTTTGGAAAAATACTTACAGATGGCATTACTCGGAGGACCCTCCCTCCTGACCCGCTTGCCGCTAGTGAGCTAAGGCAAAGACTGGTGGGATACTACCAAGCACGTGGCCGGATAGGGAGGCAAGGGAGGCCACTCAGGGTTTCTTGTTGGTAACGACTCCCTGGAGTCGCCTCCCTGGTTGTATAGTGTACACAATGGATGCTTAGGCTGAAATCGGTAAGCTAAGTGTACCTTCCTATTAGTAATGCCATCGGTAAGTATTTTTCAAAAAAATACATTTGGAGAAAAATACATGTTTTAAATTTATTTTTCTGTACTGTCCCCAAATTTGGTTGTGATAGGTCCAGTGGTTTTAAAGTTATAGCATTTTTTTGTGAGGCAACCATATATTTAGCCTTCATCTCTATGCATGGCTGGTCCAGAGGGCAAAGTTGCTGGCTGTACAGCTTTGGTTGAAAGAGTTATATGATAGCGAGTATAAATGAAAACAAAAAGTGTTTAGCACCACTGACATCTGTGGGGGTCCTGGGCCCTTGCCTGACACCGTATGTTCTCTATCTCTATTAGTAGTAGTGTGTGTGTGCGCGTGCGTGAGTGCGAGTATGAGTCCATAAGCGTAGCATTTTTGAATGGTGACTGTATAGACTGTTTATAGAGTGTGTTGTATTTTTTAATACTTTTTGTAAATTGCGTTTTTGTAATTAGTTATTTTTGTACAATTAGCTTTTGTTAAGCGCCTAGAGCTCTAATCTGAGGTTAGGCGCTATACAAGTACTCATTATTATTATTATTACTATTACCAGCTTTCACCCATGTGTATTTGCTCTTACGTTGGCAGGGTGGGGATGCAGACGCCAATGCATCAGTGGCAGGAGCCATGCTGGGGTGCAAGCTGGGCTTGTCTGCCATTCCCAGCTCGTGGATTGAGTCCCTGGCACACCGGCAATGGCTCGATGGCCTGATGGAAGTGTGAGTCATTAATTATCTCATACACTGATGCAGGCCTGACAAGCTACAACGGGATGTGGATCAACCATGATAGTTCAATGGTGGTGTTGAAATAGCTTGGCGTCTGAAGGCGCCAAGTTATTCCAACACTTCCCTTGAACTGTCATGGTCAATCTATCTCCTGAACTGTGACTTAGACCTCAAACGAGGTCTAAAAAATGTGATATTCCCAGGATGTAATGTAATGTATTTATTTCATCAAAAACATTACCGATGACATGACCTTATGGGAGTGTCTACTACTTACTCAATTCTAGCCTAAGAACTCGTTGTGTTAACACACAACCCGGGAGGCACTCGGGGAACCCCGAGGGGGCCAAGAGTTGTCTCCCGATACTCCCCATCCGGAACCGAGTACCCATAATTCCTCAGTCAGTCTACTTAGGCTTACGCTGTTCAGACGTGTTGCTCTAGCCTACGGATTTTGGGGATTTCGACCGGTTCGCCGGTCTTCGACGGACTTGGTTCTTCTCTTAACTTCTTCTTCGTCGGGCCCCCTTGTACCTGGTGGCTCTGGTATCCCTTCTTCGTTGGCAGCGGCCCGCTTGGCTACCTGAAGTGCCTGGGCTACGCTGTGAACTTCGCTGGGACTTCGCCGCGCGTGCCTTGGTTGGATTTTCTCCCCCCCCCCCCTTCCCCGGTCCCGCTCTGGGAAAAGGTAAGGTGACTGGGTTGGCCCTCGGCTGGTTCCCGGGCTGGGCACTGGTTGAGCAGGCACGAACGCGGTCTTCATTTGCGCTGTTGTTTGCGCCAAGATTCTTGACTTTTACTTGGCGGGTCTCGCGCCCGTTCCCCCTCTCCTTCCGTGTTGGTCTGGTATTGTTATTGACTGGGTCAAGTCTCCCTTTTCGCTGTGGTTAGCAGCGTGGTTGTTGAAAGTTCCGCGCTTTTAACGGAAGGCAATTACGTGTGAAGGAAGAAGTGAGATGTAGTCTGGAACGGTCATTCTTAAACGGTGCGGATCCGCAGGTGGTCAGCTTCGTTTTCCAAGATGGCGTCTAACGATGCAGAGCTCCTTGTTCCTCGCGGTTAAAACCTTTCCTGGAATGGGAATGGTGTGCAAGATCGGTGAAAGCTAAGTCTAACCTTATATCTGGCGCTTACCTACTCACTTATTCCTCACCTATGCTCTTGTACCTGGTTGGGTTCGGGGAATGTGTTATGCTCCAGCCATCCTTTGACGCATTACGTTGGTGGATGTGGCGAGAGCCGACGCTTTCTTCGGTACTGAGTCGGTCACGTCATGCCTGTTTTGTTATGCATACTGCAGACCTGTTTACCATATATGGGGGCGTATTAGATACATGAGAGATGCAAAGTCTTCGTCAGTTAAGGGGACACTGACGGCACCAAGATGACTTTGGTTGCTGTCATGGGGGCAGATCATAAGCAGCAATAAATTCTCTTGCCACCACAGGTGCTACTCACATTCACTCACTTGCTCATTCCACAAATTACAATGACAGGCTGCAAATGGACGGTGATTGGTACGGGTGAGCCCGTCGCCAACGCACCTCATGGCAGGCGCCAGTGACCTTCTCCCGGCCCGAACCTCCCAAAAAAAAAAAAAAAAAAGAGTGCTCAGACAGCCCTATGTCTCCTGGACGCACTGGTTTATGCTCTTTGGTTAAATTCCTACTTGTGCATGTGACTGCCAGTTAACATGAACAACATGCATAAGAATACAAGTTAACATGAATGACAGTAACGTTTTACTGTTGAAAGGTAATTAATTGCCTGCTAGCAACTTAAGACAACGATCAAAGCTGCACCTGGAGGCCCGTCGCTATAGTACAGCTCCGGTGTTTCGCGGGGGCTCCGCTCCGACAAAGGTTCTGGGCCTGCCGCTTGCTTCAGGCCTATACTTGTCATGACATGCTTGAGTTTTGTTGTGCAGGATGTGTTGTAGGCTCAACTTAGCCTGGCGGTCCTCCCAGACCAAGGGTGTCTTCCACACCTGTAGGGGCCGGGATGTACCCGGCGTAGGACGTATACGCTGGGAAGACAGGTACACACTTTGGTGGTTGGGGGAGTTGCCTTGGCAGGATGGACAGACAGTGCGGTTAGCCGCGACTCCACTTCTTCGCAGAAGGTAGGTCACACAGGTGGGGTGCTTACCTGGGATTAACCGGGACCCTTCTGGCTGCACTCTCTACCTTGCGGGGATGTATTGCAGGGCCGCGCGCTTGCTGACAGGTTGTTCCTCGCTGGTTGGGCCGTTGTCTTGCGAAAGTGCACCTTACCAGGACAGGGTCCCTCAGGCCCACGCCCGCGTGCCTTCGGTTTTTTTTTTTTTTGTATGTTGCAGGGGTCTTTGGATGACCTGCACACAGCACGGACGTTACAGTGTCCGTCGGACTCATACAAGGTCTGTCTACCATGTGCCTCCAAACCTTGGTGTGACGTCTGCGCCACATGACCTGGACGGCGCTGGTCTCACCTTGGAGCTTCTATCGGTGAGAGCGCCCGGCGCCTGTGACTGGTTCCATACCTGCTGAGATACCGGCGGCTTTCCCCGGTACTCCGACCGCTTGAGTTCCGACGAGTGGACTGTGCGATCACCATGCTGGACGCGTCAGTATAGTGCGCAGGAGAAAGTGCGCTTGGACAAAGCCTTCTGACAGACAACCGGCCTCCCTACAGAGCACGCTGGTCCCAACTTGGGTTTTCCGGCGCGAACGCCCGACACCGGTGACTGTTCCAAACCTGAGGACGTACCAGCTGTTCCGGTTCTCCAGCCTCTCAAGTTCCGACGGCCCTAGCATCGGGGGATCGACACGTCGGACACAGCTTGGTAGTGTGCGGAGTCGGGAGCTCGAGGCGTTGATTCCCAGGAGGGAACACGCTTGGACCAAGCCTTATGCCAGGCAGAGAACCTGTCTCGCTACAGAGTTCGGTTCGGAGAGACGTGCTTCGTGCCGTCCATGGTCAGCCGATCCCCACTCGTCTCCTAGGAAGGCCTTGGATCCTCCTCGGCCGCTGCGAACCCACCTCGCCACAGAGTCCGGCTCGCGGAGACAATCTCACACGCACACCACGTCTCGACACGTTCGGGATCTGCTCTTCGATCGAACTCGGGCCGGCTGCTAGTGGTTGCAGGGTACTGTTGGTGGCCAGCCAGCAGGGCGGAGGTGCCTGTCTCCGTTCCTTACCGCCCGAGTCCTTGACGATCTTGTGGAGGGATTGCTACGCGGACTGCTCCAGTTATTGCGCGGAGAGGGGTTCTCGACGCGGGCGTTACAGGAGGGTACGCACCTGGACATAGTCTGCGGTCAGGCGGAGACCCACCTCGATACAGAGCCCGGTTCGCAGAGTCACGCTGTCCCGCCAGATCCCGAAGGTAGAAACGAGCGAAGGTAGATTCTGCTCGCCAGCCCACCGCTGCCACGATGTCCTTGACAGCGCAGTTCCGGTCGATGCGACGCTCGTGGCCATGGCGCGTACTTCGTGTGCGCGGATCTTCAGTCTCTGCGCTACCTGTGGGGAGAGATCCATGTATGCAGTTCGTATTACCCAGCGCACCCAGGAGGAGATCGTCTGGGCTGTGATATCAGTCTTGCCCTGTCGTATGGGCAGGAAGAGGCGGCACGACTGGGAATCCACTTCACTCAGGATCGGATCTCCGCTCTTGCTCTCCTGCACGCGAGGAGGGACCACTCTGCACCTTTGGATGCCTGTCCATCTACGAATCTCCCTCGTTGGAGTCAACCTTCCGACACTCTAGGTCTACACTCCGCTATCTCTCCGCTGCGGGCGTGCTTAGGAGTTGCCGTTCTTCACGTCGCTCCAGGGATTCTCTCCTGCCTCGCTCGTCGATCCCTTTCGCGCCCGGCTGCCGTTCGTCCCTTTCCTCTCCTCCTCACTCAGCCCTTCCCCTTCTTCGTGCTCCGGCCTGGCTGCAGTTGCTCCTCTTCTGGACACCCGACCCCCTCCGGTGGTTCTCGGGGAGGATGCTGTCGTTACTTCGCCTTGCTCGGACCTGTTTACCTCCCCTTGAGGTTACAGTACACGGTTCGACCCAGTTGTGCACTAATACTCATTGGAGTTCTGACGACTCACTAGCTGGTGGCCTTATGCGTGAGTTCCTATTACTTAGTTAGTGGAAATACTCAGACTTCGCACGGGTGGTAAACGGGTCTGCGAGCGCTTCGGCTTCTGTCTCCCCTGGTGCCCTCTCGGATACGGCTCGGAGCGGGCAGCGGCTTCCGGACTTCGTGCCAGGCGCTTCGACTACCTTGCGCTTCTTCTCTCGGTTCGCGGATCTTCTTCACCCCCATGGAGTTGCCGGCTGTTGGCTTCCCTCGGTAGGACCGGTCCTCGGGAGGGCACAGGAATTTGCCTCCCCTTCCGGCGGTGGATCCGCTCTTGACTCTCCTTGGGACTAGACGACCTCTCTCGTCCGTACCTCCCTTCGTGTCGTGAGATTGAAGAGCTCCTTACCCTATCCTTCGTTCTCCAGGTCGTCGACTCCTGGCGCCGAGTGGGTCGGCGTGATGCGGACGGACCCTCTGTGCTGACAACTCGACCGAGCCAGTTCTTGGGGAGTTCCTGGACTTCGCTACGGGAGCAGACCGGAGGAGGCTTCTAGAAGCTTCGCTTCCGCTGGGGGACTATGGCGCAGCTCCGTCTCCCTCTGGGCACCCAGGAGTGCACTGGGTTTCGAACACGTGCTACTGCTGCGGCTGTGCTCGCGGTTGGACGGCCCAGCCACTACTCGGACGTCGGATCTCCTCTCCTTCGGTCCTCTCTCAGCCCGGCTGCCTCTGCTACGCCTCCTACTACCGTGGTTCTTCTCCTGCTCCAGCCTGGCCTTCGGACCTCGCGGTCAAGAGCGTGAACGGCGTGGATCTGACGCAGACTAGTAGGTCACCTTCTCGTGGGAGGGCTGAGCCAACCTGTTTCCCCGATGGATCCAGTTGATACATGCAGTTTGCACAAGGATGCCTTCGGAGGACTGGCGCACTGGCGAGATGGCTTCGCGGACCTGTTCGCCACTAGGTGGGTTCACTGGCGTGCCCCGTGCTTTGAGGATTCGCCCTGCCTTTGTGGATTCGCCCTCCTGGACGAGACATCGACGCTCTGGCCTAGCCTGGGAAGGTTGCTCCGCTCTTCCTGTTCGTCACCTCGTTACTGGGTTCCGGTCCTGTACCTCTTACACCTCTCCTCGCCGCGGACCCCCGCTACTGCTTCCCGCTTCTGCAAGGTGCTCCTGCAGCCGCGACGCTCGCTGTTTCGCTTTGATGGGGCCCCTACTCCTTCGCCTTCGTGGGTGGCGGCAGGCCCTCAACGTTGGACACAGCAAGGTAGTGTGCGGAGTCGGGAGTTCGAGGCGCTGGTTCCCAGGAGGGAACGCGCTTGGACCAAGCCTTATGCCAGGCAGAGAACCCATCTCGCTACAGAGCTCGGTTCGGAGAGGCGTGCTTCGTGCCTCCATGGTCAACCGGTCCCCACTCGTCTCCTAGGAAGGCCTTGGATCCTCCTCGGCCGCTGCGAACCCGCCTCGCCACAGAGTCCGGCTCGCGGAGACATTCTCACACGCACACCACGTCACGACACGTTTCGGGATCCTCTCTTCGCTCGAAGTCGGACCGCCACCCTCGCTCTCCCTCGCGAGCGTAACAAGGATCGAGCTTCTCCTCGTCATAAGGAACGGCAGCACTGAAGCTACAAGTCAGACGATCTTCCTGACTCCGCTCAGTCATGCGATCCGATTCCAGGATCCCTCCCTCAGCGAGCTTAGAGGCTAATTACGTCCTATCAGCTACGTACAGGGCCACGAACGTCACAGTCGTCAGGAACTGTGCTGTCTTCCACATCGTGGCTGCTGTAGGGCTGGCGGGCATGTTCTCTCGCCCACAGAGTTTCCCAGCCCAGCGAGGCTACTCGCTCTGGTGGGGGAGCTGCTCCGGGGCTCCTCTTCCTCCTGGCGCTTCAGCGCCGTAGGTTACACCTCCCCAGGGTCGTCGGGAATTTGCGTTGGGGAGGACGGCCCTTGGGGCCCCAAGGTGTGCTAGTGCGCGGCACCCTCCTCCTCTTCATGATTCTCCCATAAGGTCATGTCATCGGTAATGTTTTTGATGAAATAAATGCATTTTTCTTTAAAAGGTATTTTTTTCGAAAAATACTTACCGATGACATGACTCGGACGACCCTCCCACCGGCCCCGCTTGCCGCTGGTAAGCTAAGTATCCTGACTGAGGAATTATGGGTACTCGGTTCCGGATGGGGAGTATCGGGAGACAACTCTTGGCCCCCTCGGGGTTCCCCGAGTGCCTCCCGGGTTGTGTGTTAACACAACGAGTTCTTAGGCTAGAATTGAGTAAGTAGTAGACACTCCCATAAGGTCATGTCATCGGTAAGTATTTTTCGAAAAAATACCTTTTAAAGAAAAATGCATTTTCCCTTTCACTGCCTCTCATTTTTCAAGAGCATTCAAACCCATTGAGCCCAGACAGTTCAACAGGAGACATCGACCTGGAAACTATCTTGCTTGACCTTTCTCTTGAACTTTTATTAACATTTACATGCATACACACACACACACACACACACACACACACACACACACACACACACACACACACACACACACAAAATAACATGCATAGAAATCAGAATCCATCTTTAATTGTATGCCTACTTCAGAATCGTACGACTCAGTTCTTGATTTTAGTTTGAATTAACCCATTTAGCCCTGATACCTGACAGGAGATGATGGACTGACCATATTTGAATTAACCCATTTAGCCCTGATACCCGACAGGAGGTGATGGACTGACCATGATAATTCAAGGGTAGTGCCAGATTAGCTTGGCGCCTTCAGGTGCCAAGCTGATCTGTCACTGCCCTTTAATTATCATGGTCAATCCATCACCTGCACCTGATACATAGTCGTTAGGTAGCCTTTCCATAATTTGGGAAATGTGCCTGTGGGGTTTAATGGGTTAAATATGAATTCTCATTTGTTTCTTCAAAAACATTACCGATGACATTACTTTATGGAAGTGTCTACTACTTACTCAATTTCAGCCTAAGAACCTGTTGTGTTCCTACACAACCCGGGAGGCACTCAGGGAACCCTGACTAGGGCCGAGAGTTGCCTCCCGCCCCTGCCCATCCGGTCACGTGCCACGTGGTGTGACCAGTCAGTCGTTCTACTTAGCTGACGCTGTTCAGACGTGCGTAGCCTACAGGACCTTGACTGGGTG
This sequence comes from Semisulcospira habei, assembly GCA_036245525.1. Lineage (NCBI taxonomy): Eukaryota > Metazoa > Mollusca > Gastropoda > Semisulcospiridae > Semisulcospira > Semisulcospira habei. The sequence continues at coordinate 172,729,772 of BTPG01000003.1, forward strand.
CAACCGGTTCTTAAAGGGCCGGTCGCCTTTGGATTACTGTGTTCCTTTGTGCGCTCTTTTGTTACCTTGTGCGCTACTGGATTACTGGGGTTCGTGGTTTCTGGGAGCTGTGTGTTTTGGATTACCGGTGCTTCTCTCCGTGGTGGTTTTCGTGGTTGCGGGTGGACTTCTAGTCGCGGACCTGCCCGGGTCTTTTTCCCCCCGATGCTCTCTGTGGGTGGTATGGAGGTTCCTCCCCCCGTCCCCACAACTCCGGAGAGGTAAGGTATCGGTCCCAGCCCTCGGCTGGCCCCAGGGCCTGGTGCCGGCTTCGGCTTGAGGCTGCGTTTCGATCGTACAGCTTTCGTTTCGTTGGCGGGGCCTCACAGTGCCCACGCCCGGTCGCCTGTCATGTCTGATATATATTGCAGTGGCCGAGTGGTCATCTGCCCGCAGTGCGGCAACTTTAAATGGCCGAGCGATACCCACAAGGTCTGCCTTCCCTGTGGTGGCTGCGCTTCCGACCCCACCTGTGATGTCTGCGCCGCCAGGCCGGAACAACATTGGTCGCAGCTTTGGGGGTTTTACTGGTGCGAGCTCCCGACACTGGCAAGTGACTGATCATCCATCTTGGCACCCCCCTCCGTGCCCGGAGCTGGCTCCAGACGCGCCTGCTCCGACCTTGTGGAACGGACGACCCGCCGGACACATGAGCCCAGCTCTTACCACAGGACTGCGTCATCCGTGACGCCCGCCCGGACAAAGCACGCTGACTCTTACGTAGAGTCTGTATGCCGGCAGAGCGCCCGCCTTACGGAGGCAGGCCTGCAGAGATCAGCTTCGCGCCATCAATTGTCCACTGACAGTCCTGATAGGTCTCGCCAGGAGAAGCCCGTGTACTCTTACGGAGAGTCGATAAGCCGGCAGAGCGCCCTTCTTACGGAGGCAGGCCAGCAGAGACCTGTGTCCACTCGTCCAAGCACTACTGACAGTCCTGTCAACTCCCGCTTGGCCACCAGCAGCTCCAGACGCCCTCCCGCATCCGGCGACGAACGGAGGAAGCATCGTGATGCTCTACGCGATGGCCGCCACAGCCCCTGGCCCTCTTCGTCCTCATCACAATTGACCACTTCGTGAGCTTCGGGCCCGCGCCCCGCATCACGCCCGTCTCGGTACGCCTCCCCCCGCAGGTTACGTCGCTCTTCTCCTTCGCCGCTCAAGCGCCGTAGTAGGAGCACACCCGACAGGGATCGCCATCACTCCCGTCATCGCAGTCGCTCCCCCCCCGTCCGGCTCGCGCCAGTCCCACTTCGCCCGGTCGCGCCTTGGCCCCGTCCTCCCCCCGGCTTCGCCAGAGCACACGACGCTCACCGGCTGCTACCTTCTCTCGTCGGGACGTGGATAGCGCGATCTCCTCCACCCAGACCCCCCACCGGATTTCGCACCCTTTGCTGGATGACGAGACTCTCATCCTACTCCCGGAGGATTTGGTCTCAGCCCTGCTCGGCGTGGACAGCTGCTCCCCCTCTGCCGTGACAGATGATCCTGCGTCGCCTAGGACCTATTCGGCGTCACGCACGGAAATGCTTCTGGGGATTGACGAAGCAGCTCGTCTGATCGCGGCCGCTCTGCCTGAGGGGGCGTCCCCCCCGCTCAAGAGGAAGGTATCCGCCTTTGTCGACTCAGGACGTCAGCAGAAGAGGTTCAGTCGCTGCCTCAGCCCCCCCAGCTTTAAGATCTTAGGGATTCCTTCTCCGCACATCTCCAGGCCGATTCCCAGGAGTACTCCTTCTTCGCAGATCGCAAGTGGCGGCTGACTTCGACATCTTCCGCCAGTCCTGGTATGCGGGCCATTCCCACCCAGTCTTTCACCTGTCCCCTTCCCTTGTTGGACCCTCCGGCGGTAGTGCAGGTGGGCGGCAGCACTCAGCTGAGACGCACACTTCCACACAGCTTGGATAAGACGGAGTCTCTGGTGCAACCAGGGAAGAACCAGTCTTGCTTGCTGGCACCCCGTTGGAGGAGGTGGAGTCCTTCACCTATCTCGGGAGCATCATAGACAAAAAAGGCAGCACTGATGCAGATGTCAGAGCACGAATCGGTAAAGCCAGAGCAGCCTTTCTCCAGTTGAAAAAAGTGTGGAGTTCCAGAGAGCTGTCACAACACACCAAAGTCCGGATTTTCAACTCCAATGTAAAAGCAGTTCTCCTATATGGAGCAGAGACATGGAGATTGACAAAAACCACAGTCAACAGAGTACAGACCTTCATGAACAGTTGCCTTAGAAGAATTTTGAAAATCCACTGGCCAGAGAAGATCAGCAACGTCAGACTCTGGGAGAGAACAGAGCAGATAACAGCAGAGAATGAAATTGGGCGAAGAAGATGGGGATGGATCGGTCACAGTCTGAGAAAGCCAGCTTCCAGTATCACTAGGCAGGCATTGTCATGGAACCCCCAGGGAAAGAGGAAAAGAGGTAGGCCGAGAAACTCCTGGTGTCGAGACCTCCAAGCAGACATCAAGAGACTGGGAACCACCTGGAGTAGAATCGAAGGAGAAGCACAGGACAGGAGTTGCTGGAGGTCTCTTGTCGACGGCCTATACCCGGGTAGGGGTGACAGGCGTAAGTAAGTAAGTAAGTCTGGTGCGGAACACCTTGGCCTGCGCGGGCTTCCTGGAGCTTCTCACTCAAGCTTTTGTCCGTCGCATGGAGGACGCCTGGCAAGCTTCGCTTATGCCCCTTCTTGGTGACCTCCTCGCCCTCGCGGTCGCGGCCAACCAGGCAGTGTATCACTCCTCGGTCAACGCTATGGCGGCCGCCTGCAACTGTGACCTGATGCATCAAGATGCGGTACTACAGGCCTGCCGCGGAATGCCCCCCGATCTAAAGACTCAGCTTCGTTGTGCTCCCCTTGGTGGCCCCCTCATCTTCAGCGAGACCTGGCAGAAGGTAAAGGACGCAAACTCAGGCCGTTGGCCTAGCAGAGTAGCCACTGTTCGCTTTCAAGCAGCCCGCAAGGCTGTGGCCTCCAGACCCTCATCGTCCTCCACTCCGGCTCACGCCATGGCGCCCCCGCAGGCCCCCGCCTTTGGCCGCTCCAGGCCTGTTAGCACCCCTGTCCCTGCCTGGCCCAGCCTGCCTGCCACCCTGGGCGTGGGCGGGCCCCCTGACTCTCTCCTGCTGCAGCCCCCGCCGACCGCTTAGGGTCTCCTGTCGGCGGGAGACTCGCCCTTTGCAGCGACATGTGGCGCTCGCTGCTTCCGGACGACCCCTGGTTGATCTCCACCATCACCGAGGGACTCTCGATATCCTTTCGTTCGCCTCCTCCGCTGAGACACTCCCCCTTGTGGACCGAGATTCCATCGGACGAGCTCAAAGCCATCGCACTGCGTGGAGAGGTCGACTCTCTTCTGCAGAAGGCCGCCACGGAGGTAGTGTTTTGTCCCGACTCACCAGCCTTTTACAGCCGCCTCTTCATGGTTCCCAAGCCCGGGCGGCAAGTGGTGTCCCGTCATCGATCTCTCGGCGCTGAACAAGTTTATCGCGGCTCCGGCCTTTCGCATGGAAACCACCAGGGCCCTTAGGGCCGCTGTGCAGCCCATGGACTTTCCGGTCAGCTTGGACCTGTCCGATGCGTATCTCCTTGTTCCCATGCATCCAGCCTCCAGGAGGTATCTCCGCTTCGCCTTCGATGGCGTGATCTACCAGTTTCGGGCTCTTCTGTTCGGTCTCAAACTCAGCCCTTGGGTTTTCACTCGCGTCATGGACGCGGTTGTCACCAAGGCAAGACAGTCGTCTTCCAGTCCGACCTCCAACTACCTAGACGACCTCCTCCTGAGGAATCAGTCAGAGGAATCAGTCAGAGACTGTGCTGATGATGGACAGAGATGTCCTGTTCCTGTTGTCGCGTTTGGGGTTCCTGGTCAACGTGGGTAAGTCGGACCTCACTCCGTCACGCCGGTTTATTCATCTCGGCATGGAATTTGCGACCAACCTCAACAGGGTGAGTTTTGCCGGAGCCTCGGATCCAGAAGCTAGCTTTCTTAGCCGCCCAGGTAGCCCAGGCGGAGTCGGTCCCCGCCAGGGTTTTGCTCCAACTGCTCGACTTGATGAATGCAGCGGCGAATCTACTCTCCCTCGGTCGTCTTTACTCCCGGCCGCTCCAGCTGCACCTCCTGCTTCATTGGCGTCCGTCCTCCGGTGACATAGATGCCCCGGTGCCTGTGCCTCCGATCCTTCGCCCCCCTATCTGCAGTGCTGAACGGACACCTCGTGGCTCGCTTCGGGAGTTTCTCTCGCCTCACCGCCCCCTCATCTCTCCCTTTGCGTGGATGCCAGTCTCTCCGGGTGGGGTGCTCACCTGCTACTGAGGTTCATCTCGACGTCCGGCCTCTGGGCTCCTGACCTATTGGACAGACACATCAACTTTGCACCTGTTGCAGGAGATGGATCGACCATGATAATTCAAGGGTAGTGCCAGATTAGCTTGTCGCCAACAAGCGCCAAAGTAATTTGGCACTACCCTTGAATTTTCATGGTCTACCCATCTCCTCCTGTAGTGCGTCAGGGCTGAATGGGTTCACTAAGAATTCTCATTGTAATTAAAAGCATAAACGAGTACTTACCAGTGTTTTTGTGTTAACTCATTCAGCCCGATGCACGCATTTCCCAAATTTTGGAGGCGTCATCTACCGTCTTTGCACCTGTTGCAGGAGATGGATCGACCATGATAATTCAAGGGTAGTGCCAGATTAGCTTGGCGCCAACAGGCACCAAGGTAATCTGGCACTACCCTTGAATTATCATGGTCAACCCATCTCCTGTTGTAGTGCATCAGGGCTGAATGGGTTAACCATTATGTCGAGTAAATAATCAGGTGACATGACATGCGCCAGCTGTGTCACTGTTTAGAGTTAGTAAGTTAGTGTCTGAAGTAGCTACCCGGTACGCCAAGAAGTCATAGGGTCATTGACAGTCGCAGTCAGCCTACGCACAGTGGTGTGCGGGCCGCCGTCGGTCCAGTACTCCTTGCCGAGTGGGTAGTTCTTCACATATGGATATACGAGGTATAATATTGATGTCTCTGATCTGTGTTCTAGGTATCTGAACATGATGGAGCGTGGACGCGCACAGCCAAAGGCAGAAACCACAGTTTGACAAGAGAGAGGCTGTTTCATGACAGATTTTAAAGTCTGTGGGAGAGGTGTTGCAGTCTGTGAACCCTTTAGCTGTCGGTAGCATGTTTTGTCAAAGGTTAACTTACTTTTCAGCAAACATCCTATGTTGCAGATTCATTTCTGACATACCCATGACAGATATTGTGATGAATTGTACATTTACTTTAAATCTACCCCGTTCGTTGTGGGTAGCAGTTTTTATCGTAATGATTCCTGCAGGAATCATCGCCAGAAGAAATACTACTGACACCCCCATAGCCGTAAAGTCAAAGTTCCATAGTTTGGAAGTTGTCCTCTTAATTAAGACTATATTGCATGTCATTAGACAAATAGACCATGGTAATTCAAGGGTGGTGCAAAAAAACAGCTTGGTACCTCGGTGCCATATTTGTCTGGCAATACCCTTGAACTATCACTATCATGGTTGATTCATGTCTTACAGTATGTCAGGACTTCAGGGGTTAACATATTCAAGATCTGCTGCATTCAGATATGAGGCTTTATGCCACATATTGGGATGACACATAGCTCAAATGGGTTAAAGTGTACAGAGGAAGTGTTCCAAACTGTCAACTTGCTTTTCGGCAGGCATACATTCCAGACTAATTCTAGTATGTACACAAGAGTGACAGTTAATTATGACAAAATGAACATTGCATTTAACACACTCACTGTGAAGATGCCACAGTTGGAGATTGATCGGCCATGATAGTTCAAGTGTAGTGCCAGATTAACCCATTCACCCCTGACGCACTACAGCAGGAGGTCGGTCGACCATGATAATTCAAGGGTAGTGCCTGTTGGCGCCAAGCTAATCTGGCACTGCCCATGAATTATCATGGTCGATCCATCTCCTGCAACTGGTGCATAGTCATTAGATGACACCTCCAAAATTTGGGAAATATGGCTGTCGGGCTGAATGAGTTAACTTGGCATTTCAGTGCCCTTGATCTATCAGGATCATTTCATAATCTATCACTTCTCAACACGAGTAGTAGCAAATAGCACAAAGGCTGGCCACATAAAGAATTCGGCGTACAGTTGAGTCGCGTAATTTTGATTCTCCTACACAAAACACACTGAAATTCTACCTTCGAAGATTCCTGGATGTGTCCACTGGGAATTAAACTCTTCATGAGGAATGATCATGAGGAACTCTATGTGAGTCTGGATGGAATGTCCAGTGTGACCTACCTTTGTACTATTTACTCCTATTCCTAGTACTACCCATGTTGAAAGGTGATTGATGATCATCAGTGGGTGACGGTCTTCGGTCATGGTAGCCCGTGGACTGTTTTCGGTCATTTCAAGTTTCACACCATCGCCCATGATCATCTCTTGCTGTGATCATGTCTGATCCATCTCCCACAGCTGGCACACAGTCTTAACCCATATCATACTGAGGCTAAAACTGTATAAGCTTCAAATTTGTACACTGCCATATGCAAGCTACATTATAGTACTTACAGATAAGGATCTAGACCAATGGCTTTAGTTCAAGGGTGGTGCCAGAATAGCTTGGTGCCTAGAGGCCTGAAGCTATCCTGGCACTACCCTTGAACTATTTTAGTCAAACTTATTTCACACATTGGTGTATTCCGAATGATAAGGGTTAATAGATGGCTCTTGGAGTTGCGCTAGTCTTTATTGGGTGTGAATTGTTAACCCATTTGAGACGTGCTGAATATGGATATGTATGCAACATGTCAAAAATGCGCTTAGAACCCACTGCTCCTGGGGATTCAGCACAATGTAAATGCTCTTTATTATTATTATTATTAAATGAGCAAGACTAAATTGTTTTTATTAGAACAAGAGATCATCTGGGCATACTTTGAATGCAGGGCATTACCATACTCCTTTGTCTTAATGGTAGCGAAATTTGAATTACTATACTGTTAATCAAGAGCAACTGTTTATTGAATTGTTTGCATGTAAGCTTTTATTACAGTGTTTGTGGTATGTTAACACATCAGAGATGTGCTGCATGTTGCGGCTTTATGCCATGTATCTGGATGCGGGGCATTTCAAATGAGTTGACCTTTTTGGCTGTCGGTATTTTTTGTCGGTGATTTCTGCAGAATTCACCTGAACAAAAACTGCTACCAAAGGGTTAACTCTTAAACTCCCAGAACTATATGACTTCCATTCTGTCGAATGGAAGTCTTTTAGTACTGGGAGTTTAAGAGTTAATAACCCCCAGTTCAATCTGTCACTGCTACTGTGAACAGTACCAGTGACTGCATGCACTAGAGGGTTCATATCCTCTTTTACTGCTGTGTGGAACAATATTATATTCTGTAATTTAACTCCACGGCCGCATTTCCCAAATTTCGGTGGTGTCATTTAGCGACTATATACTGGCTGCAGATGGATTGACCATGATAATTTAATGGCTCTGCCAGATTAGCTTGGTGCCTGATGACACCAAGCTATTCTGGCACTACCCTTGTATTGCCATTGTTGATCCGTCTTCTGCTGTAGGGCTTTGGGGGTAAATGGGTTTTTAAAAAACTCTGTTGTTTCTTATAGAGGAGATGGAATGATGCCGATTGTTAGTGCTGTGAGACCCCTTGAGCTTATGATTTTTTTTTTTGCAGTAATGTTTTTATTGTATGAAAAGAACATCGAACACCGTGATATGGTAGTACATCGGCTATACTAACTTTCATAAGCCCTGAAAAGACTAATACTGCCAGTAAAGCCATGGCCAGTATCATCATGGTGCTCAAGTTAACCTTTTAGCCCCGGACCCTACAGCTGGAGATGGCTTGACCTTGATAGTTCAAGGGTAGTGCCAGATTAGCTTGGCGCCTTCAGGCACCAAGCTAATCTGGCACTACCCTTGAATTATCATGGTCAAGCCATCTGCAACTGGTACATAGTCATTAGGCAGCACCTCCAAATTTTGAGAAATGGGACCTTGTAGCTAAAAGGGTTAATGCTTTAAATATGCTGTCAATTGTGTTTGTGATTAACTTTAAGTCATATAATGGTGAATGAGTGCAATACTATTACTAATCAAATTTGTAATATAGTCACATTGTACAGTTGAAGCCATGTACGAACAAAGACTTTCTTAGACCGATAATGTTGTTTCTAATGCTGCAGATAGATTCTTGTAGTCTTGCTGCTGTCTCTTGATGCAACGGAGACTTTTAACGTCTCTCATGACAGACATTAGTTGCTTACTGTACGTGTGGCACATGTACAGTGCACACTGAACTTTTCGAGATGGTTTATACTTTATTTAGCTGCACTGGAATGCTGTAGCTGTGGTTACATCCAGCCGTTGGTTTTGCAGTTACATGCATGGATCACCTGTATCTTCCTTTGTTTCTTCAAAAACATTACCGATGACATTACTTTATGGAAGTGTCTACTACTTACTCAATTTCAGCCTAAGAACCTGTTGTGTTCCTACACAACCCGGGAAGCACTCAAAGAACCCTGACTAGGGCCGAGAGTTGCCTACCGCCCCTGCCCATCCGGTCACGTGCCACATGGTGTGACCAGTCAGTCGTTCTACTTAGCACACGCTATTCAGACGTGTGTAGCCTACAGGACCTTGACTGGTTGCAACCGGTTCTTAAAGGGCCGGTTGCCTTTGGATTACTGTGTTCCTTTGTGCGCTTCCCCACCCAGGTGTACCCTGGGGGACTTGGGTGGGGTTAACTACTTTTTAGTTCCCAGGGTCACCCTGGTCAGCCCTACAGGGTGGGTTTTCCTCTCTATTCTGGGGCATGTGTTTCTGTCTATCCTTGGTCCATTCACCTGTATTTTCCTATTTTAAACTCTCCTACTGTCTGCGCTGCCTGTAGCTCTTGATATTGGATGCGTGTTGCTAAATGGTCTTAGCTTTATTTAGGCCCCATATCGTAGGTTTATTTAATGTATTAGACCGGCTGGCGACATACATTCAATATTCTGTTTATTTTTTTTTCACAAGCAGTGCAGGCACGTCCTGAGAAAGCCTTGTTGCTGTCGGGACGTTGAGCAATGTACAATCAATCCTTTGTGCACTCTTCTGTTACCTTGTGCGCTACTGGATTACTGGGATTCGTGGTTTCTGGGAGCTGTGTGTTTTGGATTACCGGCGCTTCTCTCCGTGGTGGTTTCCGTGGTTGCGGGTGGAGTTCTAGTCGCGGACCCGCCCACGACGCGCTCTGAGGATGGTATGGAGGTTCCTCCCCCTGTCCCCGCAACTCAGGAGAGGTAAGGTATCGGTCCCAGCCCTTAGCTGGCCCCTGGGCCGGGTGCCGGCTTCGGCTTGAGGCTGCGTTTCGATCATACAGCTTTTGCATTGATCTCTCGTTTCGTTGGCGGTGCCTCGCAGTGTCCGCGCCCGGTCGCCTGTTATGTCTCATATATGTTGCAGTGGCCGAGTGCTCACCTCCCCGCAGTGCGGCGACTTCCAATGGTCGAACGATACCCACAAAGTCTGCCTTCCCTGTGCTGACTGCGCTTCCGACCACACCTGTGATGTCTGCGCTGCCTGGCCGGAACAACGTTGGTCGCAGCTTCGGGTGTTTTACCGGCGCGAGCGCCCGACACCGGCAAGTGATCAATCGTCCATCTTGGCGCCCCCCTCCGTGCCCGGAGCTGGCTCCAGACATGCCCGCTCCGACCCTGTGAAATGGACGACCTGCTGGACACATGAGCCCAGCTCTTACCAAAGGACTGCATCATCCGTGACGCCCGCCCGGACAAAGCCCGCTGACTCTTACGGACTCTCAGCCTACTTCCGGAGGATTCGGTCTCAGCCCTGCTCGGCGTGGACAGCCGCTCCCCCTCTGCCGTGACGGATGATCCTGCGTCACCTAGGACCCCTTCAGCGTCACGCGCGGAAACGCTTCTGGGGATTGACGAAGCAGCTCGTGTGATCGCGGCCGCTCTGCCTGAGGACACGTGCCCCCCCTCCCCCCAATCCCCCCTGCTCAAGAGGAAGGTATCCACCTTTGTCGACTCAGGACGTCAGCAGAAGAGGTTCAAGTCGCTGCCTCAGCCCCCTGGCTTTAAGGATCTTGGGGATTCCTTCTCCGCACATCTCCAGGCCGATTCCCAGGAGTACTCCTTCTTCGCGGATAGCAAGTGGCCAGCTGACCTCGACATCTCCTTCCGCAGTCCTGGTATGCAGGCCATTCCCAGTCTTTCACCTGTCCCCTTCGCTCGTTGGACCATCCGGCGGTAGTGCAGGTTGGCGGCAACACTCAGCCGAGACGCGCACTTTCACGTGTCTTGGATAAGACGGCATCTCTGGTGCGGAACACCTTGGCCTGCGCGGGCTTCCTGGAGCTTTTCAGTCCGTCACATCGAGTACGCCTGGCAAGCTTCGCTTACGCCACTTCTTGGTGCCCTCGCGGTCGTGGCCAACCGGGCAGCGTATCACTCCTCGGTCAACGTTATGGCGGCCTCCTCCAACTGTGACCTGATGTGTCGAGATGCGGTACTACAGGCCTGCCACGGAATGCCCCCCGATCTGAAAACTCAGCTTCGTCGTGCTCCCCTTGGTGACCCCCTCCTCTTCGGCGAGACCTGGCAGAAGGTGAAGGACGCGAACTCGGACCGTTGGCGTAGCAGAGTAGCCACCGTTCGCTTTTAAGCAGCCTGCAAGGCCGTGGGTCGTGCCCTGCGGACCTCCAGACCCACTCCAGCTCATGCCAGGGCGCCCCAGTGGGTCCCCGCCTTCGGCCGCTCCAGACCCGTTAGCATCCCTGGCCCAGGCCTGCCCGCCGCCCTCGGCGCGGGCGGGCCCCCTGACTCTCTCTCGCTCCAGCCCCCGCCGACCGCTCCGGGGTCTCCTGTCAGCGAGAGGCTCGCCCTTTGCAGCGACATGTGGCGCTCGCTGCTTCCGGACGACCCCTGGTTGCTCTCCACCATCACCGAGGGACTCTCGATATCCTTTCAGTCACCTCCTCCGCTGAGACGCTCCCCCTTGTGGACTGAGATTCCGTTGGATGAGCTCAAAGCCATCGCACTGCGCGGAGAGGTCGACTCGCTTCTGCAGAAGGCCGCCACGGAGGTAGTGTCTCATCCCAACTCCCCAGCCTTTTACAGCCGCCTCTTCGTGGTTCCCATGCCCGGGTGGCAAGTGGCATCCCGTCATCGATCTCTCGGCGCTGAACAAGTTTATCGCGGCTCCGGCCTTTCGCATGGAAACCGCCAGGGCCCTCAGGACTGCCATGCAGCCCATGGACTTCGCGGTCAGCTTGGACCTGTCCGATGCCTATCTCCATGTTCCCATGCACCCGGCCTCCAGGAGGGTATCTCCGCTTCGCCTTCATGGACGCGGTCGCCGCCAAGGCAAGACAGTCATCTTCCAGTCCGACCCCCAACTACCTAGACGACCTCCTCCTGAGGAATCAGTCAGAGACTGCTCTGATGACGGACAGAGATGCCCTGCTCCTGTTGTTGTCACGTTTGGGGTTCCTGGTGACAGTGGTCAACGTGGGCAAGTCGGACCTCACTCCTTCACACCGGTTTATTCATCTCGGCATGGAATTTGCGACCGACCTCAACAGGGTGAGTTTGCCGGAGCCTCGAATCCAGAAGTTAGCTTTCTTAGCTGCCCAGGTAGCCCAGGCGGCGTCAGTCCCTGCCAGGGTTTGGCTCCAACTGCTCAGCTTGATGAATGCAGTGGCGGATCTACTCCCCCTCGGTCGTCTTTACTCACGGCCGCTCCAGCTGCACCTCCTGCTTCATTGGCGTCCGTCCTCCGGTGACAGATGCCCCGGTACCTGTGCCTCCGATCCTTCGCCCCTATCTGCAGTGCTGGACGGACACCTCGTGGCTCGCTTCGGGAGTTCCTCTCGCCTCACCGCCCCCTCAGCTCTCCCTTTGCGTGGATGCCAGTCTCTCCGGGTGGGGTGCTCACCTGCTACCGAGGTTCCTCTCGACGTCTGGCCACTGGACTCCGGACCTATCGGACAGACACATGTTAGAGCTGCAAGCGGTTTGGCAAGCCCTCATCGAGTGGGAAGCGCTCCTTCACCACCAGGAGCTACTCGTCCTTTCAGACAACGCCACAGTCGTTTCCTACATTCAGAAGCAGGGCGGTACATGCTCACCCAATCTGTGCATTCTCCGCTACCTACTGATGCGCTGGTGCGAGGACCGCGACATCTCCCTCCGAGCTCGACACATTCCAGTACACCTGAACGTGTTGGCTGACTCCCTCTCTCGGCGCGGCCAGCTACTCCACACGGAATGGACGCTACGCCCAGACATCTTTCAGATGATCTGCGCTCACTGGGAGACGCCCATGATCGACCTATTTGCCACGAGGTGGAATCACCAGTTTCCCCTCTTCGTCTCCCCGATTTCAGACCCCCTAGCCTGGGCAGTTGACGCACTCTCCATTCCGTGGGACGGGCTCATCGCGTACGCGTACCCCCCCGACGGTCCTCGTTCCCAAAGTCCTACTCAAGCTCAGAGGATGCAAGGCAGTCGTGTTGCTGGTCACCCCTTTCTCCTGGAACAGGTCTTGGACCACCGACCTCCTCAGTCTCGCCACGGGCCCCCCTCTTCGTCTGCCCACCTCGAGGACGATGCTCAAGCAACCCCGCCAGCCGCTATTCCACCCGTGCCCGGACCGGCTTCTCCTTCATGCCTGGAGATTGTGCGGCAAGCCCTCTCCGCAAGAGGCTTCTCGAGTGCGGCAGTGGAAGCTATCGCTTCAGCCCGTAGACCCTCGACCAGACGCCTGTACGAGGGAAAGTGGCGAGTGCTTCAGTCCTGGTGCGCTGACCAACAACTCTCCCCCACTGATTTGACTACTCCACAGCTCGCTGACTTTTTCCTCTGGCTCTTTGGAGACCAAGGCTTAGCCCCCATCACGATCCGAGGATACCTGTCCATGATTGCTGACACTTATCGTCACCTCGGCCGCCCAGACCCTGGCGTATGCAAAGACCTAGCAGACCTGATGATGCACTTTGGCCTGCAGCGTCCGGTTCCCTGCTCACTGATTCCTCGCTGGGACCTACCCTGGGTACTGACGTGGCTTAACTCGAACAGGTTCGAACCGCTTTCCCTGGCTCGGTTCGCGGATGTGACACGGAAGACCTGCTTCCTGTTGGCCCTGGCCTCGGCGGCCAGAGTAAGCGAGCCACACACGCTGTCGGCAAGCCCTGCCTGCCTCCAGTTCAGGACAGATGGTTCCGTGCAGCTACTCACAGACTCTTCCTTCCTCGCCAAGAGGTCTCCCTTGACCGCGCCCCAGGTGATAACCATACACCAGAGTAAGCGAGCCACACACGCTGTCGGCAAGCCCTGCCTGCCTCCAGTTCAGGACAGATGGTTCCGTGCAGCTACTCACAGACTCTTCCTTCCTCGCCAAGATGAGGTCTCCCTTGACCGCGCCCCAGGTGATAACCATACACCAGAGTAAGCGAGCCACACACGCTGTCGGCAAGCCCTGCCTGCCTCCAGTTCAGGACAGATGGTTCCGTGCAGCTACTCACAGACTCTTTCTTCCTCGCCAAGATGAGGTCTCCCTTGACCGCGCCCCAGGTGATAACCATACGGCCGCTGAAAGACGTGAACTTTCCCCGGGAGAACAGGCAACAAGATCCTGTGCGCGCCCTACGCGTATACCTACGCCGATCCAAGCCCGTCCATCGAGGACGGTCACGCCTCTTTCTGCCTTTGGCCTGCGGCAGAAATGACATAACAGCCCAGACCATATCATCCTGGCTACGCTGCGTCATACGGTCTGACTACCAGAACCTTTCCCCAGAGGGTGTGAAGAGGCTTAAGATACGCGCACATGAGGTTCGTGCCATGGCCACAAGCGTCGCCTTCGATCGCAACTGTGCTGTTCGAGACATCGTGGCATTAGTGGGCTGGCGGGCAGAATCTACCTTCGCCCGCTTCTACCTTAGGGATCTGTCGGGCCAGTGAGACAACCTCCCACTGGTGAAGGACATCGCCGCAGCGCAGCACTCCCTCCCGGTGCCGGAGGCGCCGTAGGTACGAACTTAGCTGAAATTGTCGGGAATTTTTGCGACTGGGTGGATGGCTTTGTCTTAGCCCTCTCAGGGGGTAATTTGGGCGCGGCACCCTCCTCCTTTTCGAAATTCTTCCATAAAGTAATGTCATCGGTAATGTTTTTGAAGACACAAATTAATTTTTCTCAAAAATATATTTTTTTCGAAAAATACTTAC